>CM043717.1:28514582-29214582 GCA_023969325.1 Oryzias curvinotus | reverse complement strand
ATGTAAAATACTTTTAGCGACTAGTTTACAAACATTTGTTTAGCATGCTAAAGGGCTAATTTATTTGTGTGTTGGTGTTTTTGGGAGCTCAATCGCCTAAAGAACCATCAAGTGTTGTCTTGTGCTAACAGTATATCATTGTATGTTCTGTAAAACTACCCAGTGATACATTTAGCATGTTATACTTTCTGTAATCCTGTTAAACTTTCGTCACCTTCCGAAACAAAAACATGTTCTGCCTTTAAGTGTTTGTGATGCTTTAGAACACAGAACTACTAGTTTGACACAATATAACTGGGTTACAGCCATTGATTGTATAAGAAAACTGGACTGAGTGGCCCCTCCCCTGAGGTGTTCCAAACAGGAAGTGGCTCCAAGAAGCCAAAACCTTTCTTGCGTGTTCTTAAAAATCCTAATTTTTTTTCACATTTTTTTTCTGTAGTTATAAACTGACCATTCGGATGTCTCCGTTAAAAATGGGTGGAGCTTGCTGGCCCCCGCCGTTTGACAGATTTAGAGTGGTTGCCATAGAAACAATGACTCAAATGGAGTAATCACAATTTACTGATGTCGTCTGGCTCCAACATGGCGACATCTGCATCGCGACAAAACAGCGACTGAATTGACTTCATTTGGTTGGAGCCAGAAGTAAAGCGTTTTCTGTGGTTGATGTCACACTCACTCGCTTAAAAATGCTTTTTTTTATTTCAGTGTAAGTAAATCTTTATTTATTTATATAGTCAATCTTTATTTATATAGCACTTTTCACAGAGAGCGACTCACAAAGTGCTTCACAATGTTAAAACAATATAAAATCAGTAGCGATACCCAATAAAACGCACACAGGCATAGAAGTAAACAAACATGCAGTAGTGAACACAAGTAAAAGTCAGCTAAAAGCTATTCCTAAATAAAAACGTCTTATCTTGAGCTTTAAAACACGCGACTGAGTCAATCTGGCGCAGAGACGGGGGGGGGTCGTTCAAAAGTCAGGGAGCGACTGCCTGAAAGGCGAGGTCTCCCCTAGTTTTAAAATGAGTTTTTGGAACACATAAAAGATTTTTATCAGTGGACCTTAAAGAACGTGCAGGAGTGTAGGGAGTTAACAGGTCAGAAATATAGTTTAGGGTTTGTCCGTGCAAGGCTCTAAAAGCTCAAATCAAAATCCTAAAATCTATTCTAAATTTAACAGGAAGCTAATGTAGAGATAAAAGCAGAGGGGTGGTATGAGTGCGCTGATTGGCTCCAGTTAAAAGCCTTGCAGCAGAGTTCTGGACCAGTTGGAGACGTTTAAGAGACTTTTAGTTAAAACAAGTAAAAAGAGAATTACAATAGTCTAAACGAGAGGAGATGAAAGCATGGATGATCATGCTTGGGTTAAGGGTGAGCATCATGGTATGGGGGAGTGTGATGTAGGTCTGATGCCTTAATGGTGTCTTCAAAAGAAAATAAAGTGAACTAAAGATGGATTAAACGTTTCTTTACCACATTTTTTTAAGGTAAACTTGTATATCATGGGTTGTTTAGGATTGGGTCAGATGGTCCAAACTGTTGACTGTTTTAGAAAACCAGAGTGAGTGGGCGTGGTTTACCTACGGCTCCAACCAAATGACGTCAATTCTGTCACCATTTTTTTTGGCGATATGTACACCGCTGTGTCGGAGCCAGACGTCAGCAGCTAGTAGGCATTGATTGGTCCAAATTAATCTATGGCAACCACTATCACCAATCAGGAATGAGCTTGGCGGAAGGCCACACCCCTACCATTTGAAAGTGGGCTACAGAAAAAATGTCCTACGTTTTGGGAGCAGGCTCCACCTACTCCGACTGAGGCATCTGATTGGTCAATTTATAACTTGAACTACAGAAAAATCAGGATTGTTAAGGATCGTAACAATGGTTCTTCTGACCAACACAATGTCTGAGCAACAGCTGGTTGTTCCTCCACAGTGGTCCATGAGCTTCTTGGAGTCACTTCCTGTTTTGAACGCCAGGGGGAGGAGTCATTCAGTCCAGGTCTCATAGACATCAATGTCTTTTATCCTGTTGTCACACTTGCATCATTGCAGATATATAAATGCAAACATCATGGGTGGTGGCTCCACCTTAGCACAGTTACAGTTACAGTTTGTTTCAAAGAAACAGTTAGAAAGTTTCAGTAAATGTTGGAGAAAACGTCTCTAACTGTAGATCTGCTCACCGTCTGTCATCTTTTTTATTATTTTATCACTTTGGTAAAAGGTTTGATCTGTTTTAATAGGCTAAAACTAAAAAAAAAGATTCACAAATTAATATTACATCTAAGTGCAAACAGAAATAATGTTCTAGCTGTAGTTATAGCACACTCCATCTATACCCATCTATCTTCAGATGGAGAAAGCTCCATCCATCACAGTGTGTGTTCCTGCTCTGCAGTTATGTGTGTGGCGGTCTTGAGGCGTCGTCCCAGCCAGCGCTCCTGTCGGGCGAGTGTATCAGATCGCTGTAGGGGACGTGCAGTTTCAGCACGCAGTACCTGCGGTCAAGCTCATTTTGGTCGGACGTGACTGTGGAGTAGGGGTTCATCTCCTGTAAGGAAGACGGGCGCAGAGGCAGCGTGTGCACAGAACAACACCAAGCAAGCAAACACACACACACACACAGAAACACAGTCAGATAAAAACAACAAACCGCTCGGATCTGTGGTCATCCCTGTTCTCTGGAGTCTGGGAATTTCAGCTCAAATGAACAAAATCTGCTCTGAAACATGTTCTCAGCGGAAACTCGGCAACAGCAAGCAGGTGAGGAGCAGCAAACAGCGGGGTACTCACTCGGAGCTCGGGACAGGGGTGGGGGGGTTAACATGGGTGGGGTCTGACTCCAATTGGGGCTTGATGGTCTCCATGTGAATCCTCACCGGAGTGGAGCTGTGGGGCTGAGAGGAAACAGTGGACATGCAGGAAAAACCGGCATCTGTCAGGAAAATGGTGGAATTGACCCCCCTGGGCTCTGGATTTCTTTGGGGGCGGCTCTAAATAATCTCAGAATAATTATCAAAACACTGAAACTGTAGTGGCTGTTTTGGTTTAGGTGTTAAGCCTTTCATGGATTCAAACATTTTAAATGTGTGTTGTTCTCAGAACGGCACCCATGAAATGAATTATCTGCAGAGTCATCAGAATGATATTCAGACCAAATATCAAGTCAAAGTGTATTTTTCCTGTTTGGTCTGTGGATCAGACACAGACTGTCTGCAGTCACACTGCAGTAAACCAGATCAGGGTTCACTTGAACGGGAACAGGAAGCATCGTTTGGGGGGTTTTGGTCCACTGAGTTCAGATTAGCCTCTAAACTGGCCAAACAGAGCAGACCATCCAAAAAACAAACAAACAGCAATGCAGACTGTTTCCAAACAGGCTGATGACATCATTTTATGTCTGCCGTTGTCATCTATAAAATCCTCCATAGTCATCATCGTGGTCTGAAAAAGGTCTTTTCTGTAAAAGGAGAATGCCGTCTACAAGTACAGCCCTGCATCAGGAATGCAGTCACTAAATTTGAAAAGGCTTGTGCTGAATAAAAGTAAATGCACCCCAAAAATGATAGAAAACTGAGCCCAGGTAGGAACAAAATCACAGAGTTGTCCTGTAATGGAAGGTCGGTTATGCTCTGCTTTGTTACTGTTATAAACGTTGATATCTTAATAAATCTGGTCATGGGGGGTTGGGGTTGAACGGCCAACCGGCAATTGGCTTGTTGGTGGTTGAACTCCCAGGCTTGAGAGTCACTGTGCCCTTGGGCAAGACACCAAGTCTGTCAAGTTCTTTGAAATAAAATGTTTGCTAAATGCAAGGGTTGGTAACTACTAGACATTTTCTTCAAATGTTCAAGGTTTTGGTTCTATTAGTGTAGAAACTGAGTTTTATGTTGGAACATTGAAAAACGTAATGATAAATTTCAAACATAAGAGTTTAAAACTGAGAATGTCTGATTGGAAACCTGAAAACAGAGGTCAGGATCCAGACGTTAGGACAGTAAGGCTTCAACAAGTTCATGAACAGAGACCAATGCAGAGCAGCACAGGCCTTCTGACTGAGGAGCAGACCAGAAGGTTGTTTCTACAGACATGGGGGAGAAGGAGGAGGACACACAGAAGACTGTAGGAAGCGTTACAGTGCCTTTTCAGCAACACTGTGGAGCAGAGAGGAAGAAATGTAGAGTATTAGTCAGAGAACACAAACCGCAGAGCGACAGCCACCACAAGAACACCATTATACCAGAAAAGACAGAAGACAGAGCGTTTCGCAGACAGACTGTGCATTCTCCATGAACTCTGCAGCTTTCCCTCACCTCTTCATCGCTCTCCGGCTCAACTGCCTTCTTCTCTTTCTTCTTCTTCTTCTTCTCGTCCTCCTTTTTCTTCTTGTCTTTGTCCGGCAGGATGTCGTCCAGCCACGCCAAGTCGTGCTGCGAGAACATCAGATCCAGCAGCTTTCGAACAACCATCAGACCTAGAATCTGCAAAGATGGATTCATAACCGGGTGAAAACTCATGATAGCTGTGGGGTCCTCGCCCAGGCTCCAACCAGGGTTTGACATGGACAGGGCGCCAAAAGGTGTCCCTCATGTTTCACAGGTCTGCAGTGAGGCCGGTCCATCCTCTCTGCTGTCGGAGTCTGGAAATGCTTTCAGAAAAACTCGTTCCAGAGGGAATTCAGCCCATGTCAAGCTTTCAGTAAATGGACAATCGGGTTTGTGTTGTGAAGTCAGACTGGTTTAGATTGCAGGGACTGACCCGGGTGTCAGTCCCTGCAATCTCTCTTTTGGTCTCTTTTGGTCTGAAAAGGAAACTAGCCGGTCAGTTTGTTGGGTAAATCTGGACTGATCATCTCTGAGGCCCCCAGAGGATTCTGAATGATGAGAAGTCTAAACAGAGTCTGCTCTGCTCCCGCTGACAACCTCCCAAAGCTAAGTGACCCAAAGTAAACTGAGAATTTGGTTGGGTCCACCCACCTGTCAATCAAAAACATGCTTTTAACCCTTGTGCTATCCTATGACCCCACCCTTTCATTGACGTGTTCTCCTACCATGACAAAGGTGGATAAAGGTGGAGAGGATTTCATTTAATCCATGGACACCAGTGAAGATCACAAATCATTGAAGGAAAAAGGTTCAGAGCACTGTCTAGTGGGTCTAGATGACCCCACTCCCAATGTTAAAGTGCCTAGGATAGAACAAGGGCTAATAACACAAATTAATTTTAATTTTAATTCATTTTAAGCTAAAAAAAAAAAAAATCAAAACAGCTTATTAGAAATGAATGCAATCAAAATGTCTGTTTTCATAACTGACAGGTAATTGTTGAGCTGTCAGCTCTGGATCGGGGCTACTGGGCATGCTCCAACAAATGAAATCCCATTTGCTTGTGACCTGTTGTGGGGATGTGGGAATACTAAGTGATGGCAACATCAGGAAGAAGGAACCACCAAACACCAGGGACTTGGAAGAACCAGAGACAACTTGGAAGGTGAAGGTGACAGTGGTGATCAGAGCACTCAGCCAGGAGGAGTGGCTACAACAGATCCCTGGAAAACCTCAGACAATGCAGTGCTAGGAACAGCTAAGATACTGTGCAAGCTCACATGATCCACGAGCAGCCATGAAGCGGTGCCTCCAGGAGCAGCAGCTTTATTGTAACGTTCAAAATATGGATATCAATCCCCTTTCCACCCACCATCACTGGGAAGATGATCGCCAGGAATGTGGATTTGAGGATCCAGAGAACGGCCAGGCAGACTATCTGAACCAGAGTGAAGAGATGGACCCGTCTGAGGGGAACGTGGCGCAGGAAGGAGAAGTCTGGCTGATGTTTGGGGGGCATCATGTACAACTTGATCCGCTCCCAGAACTAAAACATAAACACCTTTAGTTTAGATATGTTGTTGTATTTGCAAGAAACTAGACAGAAGTTTGTTTTCTCTGCAGGTTTATACATTTCTGTCTTTACTGCTCAACTTAAGCTTTCCTTTAGTTAAGGTTGACCCAGCTGACCCTAACACGGATCCATCTGCAGTGCGTCTCCCTTGCTTCACAACCCACAGCTTTTGTCCCATGTCATCAATATCCAAAACTTTGTCAGTCGGGCCCTATGCCCTTTCAATCCTCACTATTTCTTTGTGAAATGCATTTCTTCTGTCATAAACAATGATTTTGTATTTCTAGAATTAAACTTGATAATGTATTCCACTGTCTGTTATTGCGTGGGCACATCCCCTTTAAAACAAATAAAAGTTAATACATTTTTACTTTGAAAGTACAAAGGAAGTTTTTATTGTGAAATCGGAACCTGTTTTGGTTCTCCAGGGTTTTTACCGCAACATTGATGCAAACATTATGAGTAATGAACATTGTGTTAATGAAACACAACGGAAAGGCTACTGAACAGAGACGCTACTGAACAGAGAAACTACACAGCAGAGAAACTACACAATGGAGACGCTCCTCAACGGAGATGCTACTCAACGGAGATGCTACTCAACGGAGATGCTACTAAACGGAGATGCTACTCAACGGAGACACACTGCAGACAGACCAGTGGAAATCCGCCTTCAGTCATGCAACTTTAGATGAAAAGCATCAGGAGGTCACTCTTGAATAAAGGAAAGATGTTATTTCCTCATCTTCCTCATTGCTGCTCTTTCTTCTGTCTGCTTTCGCTTTCATCAATGAATGTAGACGCCATTGTTGCATTTACCAATTTTTCTCTATTTTGCCACGTATCAGATGTTCCAGTGTTTCGGTCTGCCTGATCTGATGCTCTGGGCAAGAGCAAAATAATTTTCCATGTGATGGTCGATAATGTAGGAATAATTTAGACAAACGTTTGGCTATATTGACGCATTTGGCTCCTTGCATTTAAAAGAACGTGGTATAAATCTGCTTCTTGGAACAAGGATTTCTTTCAACGTTCTTCGTGGAGAAGATCAAGACCGTCCTGGTTGAGGCAGTAAACTAAATAATAGCCAACATAATTGCTAATTGCTGACATTGCTGTTTCCATTTCAATCAGATCAGACACTTAACATAACGAAAACCGTTTTTAAGCATTTATTTGGTTAGAACTTCATTTGTGCGGTTTTGAAATTCGGGGAATCAGAAAGTTCAAGCCCAGAGACACTAATCCTGAAGTCTGTACCTGGATGCCACTCAGTGAAGCCACTCCCATGTAGAGGAAGACGCCATACAGGACGGGCATGGGGATGTACTGAATCAGACAGAACAGCAAAGTTAAAGTGAGAAGTGGAGAAGCTAGAAGAAAAGAAAACAGAAGACATGAAGTTCCTGAATGACCTTTAAGACAGGAGCGAGGAAGACAGAGAGTCCGGTCAGAACAAACACCAAGGTTCCTGTCAGGCGCTGCTCTCTGTAAACCACACAACACCATCACTCAGGACGATGTCACATTTTCTTTAAAAAAGTGCGAGACAGGAAGTGACGTCAAGAGTTTGTGCTGGGCTTCACCTGACTCCTAGGAATTGAGGCTGTTCCCCAGGGGCGCTCGTTTCACTCTCCATCTTCAGAGAGTCTATGTGGGCGATGGAGATGACTGTGGCCGCCACATACCATGGCAGACCCATGAAGGAGCAGACCGCCATCAGCACCCCCACCCAGAACAGGTCCAGGTGGTAGCCACAGCCTTTCTGTGTGGAGAGACGAGAAGGTCAAACATGGAAATCTGGTTCAAAGTGGAACTAAAACGTTAAATCATGTCGACTCATTTAGTGTAGAAAACATTTTCAGATCTTTCTCTTTCCTGCAGGTGACCTCCTCCTCTCACACACCTTCAGCTTGTTTTCTTTGCGGTTGACGATCACGGCACTGATCTGTTGATCCATAAAGATGAGAATGGTGACCAGGAGCGCTGGAACAAAGCTGGCCAGATACCACCACCAGGGGTTCTTCCCAAATGGCATCACCAGCCAACCGCGGTCGCTGCGTGTCGGCTACGTCACAAAAGCAAAAAAAACAAACAAAACAAGAAGTAAACAAACTCAGGCTCCACAAATCCAAAGTTAGGAGAGTGCAGCATTGAATGGAGGACACATCAGGTAAGTTTGTGACTTATTGGAATGATGAACCTTTTAAGTTTAAATCGTAAACTAAAATCTTCTTGTAAACATGTTGGAACATTAACAAAGTTTTAGGAATTCATTTTTAAGTCTCATTGTAGTTTGACTGAAGTTAACTTTTTTTTTTTTTTTTTTTGGAAAGAAGGGAAGAAGAGAGAGGGATGTTAGAAAGAGGGGGATAGGAGGGTGATCATAGGAGGGGGGTAAAACCATGAAGCAGCATAAAGCAACAAGCTACTGGATGTTTATCATTTCGGTAGGGTACAGATAGAATACAAATCTCAAAGGGGCGGGGCCTGTCCACACACACACTGACTGACTGAAGTTAACTTTGACAAATGCAAGAAAAATGCATTGGTGTCATGAAACTGAATAGCTTGAGTCTTGAAAGATTTAAATACAAAAGGAAAATTTGTTTCTGCAATAGAAAAAAACAAAGCTCAGCTCACAAGCCAACCTGTACCAAGCTTAGTGAGCTAAATACAAGATTAAATATTAAGATTAAAATTGCACTCCAGAGTATGTTTTTATTTAAATCATTGTGAATCAGGACAAAAAAATTCATTCATTCATTTTTTTTCATTCATTTTCTTTTCCGTTTTGTCCCTTTCGGGGTCAAAGGGCTGCCGGAGCCTATCCCGGCCACTTGTGGGCGAAGGCAGACGAAAAAATGCCCTTTGAAAAAAATTGCAGTAGTTTCGTAGAAGCTACAATCGGTTACAACGTCTTTGTTTTCCTCGTCTGAGCTGAAATCTAGCTCAAAACTGTATGGCGATATCGCTCGCCATTTTGTTGCGCCACTAATGTAAGGTTGGGGTTGTGAGGGGCTGTAAGCTAGCAGGAGTGTAAACAAATGGACGATGGAAAAGATGCTCAGGGTTGCCCTGCGCCGATGGTCCTACACACTAATGATAGGCGAATTTCTGAGCTCCTGCCGATGTGCAGAAACTATGTTCTAGTAAACGTTGCTGATGTTTTGATTTTGGCTAAAAACAGCATAATCCTAATTAAAAGAACACCGGGAGCACTTTGAAAACAGATCAAAAGATGATCGGCGGGGGACTTTAACATTGAAACTGCTCACGCGAATCGCATTCGGTGTAAACATAGCTTAACACTCGACGCTACTACACAAACTACAAGGGTGCACAAAGTAAGGGGATGCACGAGGTAGGGGGGTTTGCATGATGGACGGTAATGCATGAGGTGAAGTGATGAACATAATAAGGGTATACACAGGGTAAGAGGTTGCACCAAGTCAGGGGGTTGCTTAAGGTAAGGATGTGCACAACAGTGTTGCATGAGATAAGCAGGTCCTCAGGGTGTTGAGAAAAAAGGTTGCACTAAGAGTTGATTTTAGTAAGGGTGTGCACGAGGTATGAGGTTGCACAGACTCAAGGGTTACATAAGGTAAGGGGGGCCATATGCAGTGACACTAAGTCAGTCAAGATTTGACTAAACACAAACTAAACCAGTTGGCGATGTGACTAGTGTTATTGGTGGTGTTTGCCAGTTCAAACTACAGAACCATAAAGGACACCAGTAATCCTTGTTTTCAAGAGGACCTCTGCGGTTGGGTCCACGCCATAGCTCAGGTGAGCTTAACACCTTCCAGTGAATCAGATCATCCCAGGAAACAAACTCTAGTGTGGATCAGGAGATGAAGGTACATAAGACTAACATCAATGGGTCCTCACTAACTGCTGCACTTCCTAACATTTACTTCAACAATGCCATATGTTTTTTGACAATTCTGTAATTATGATCATCCATAAAGAACTGAATCATCTTTTTTCATTTCCACCACTGCAAACATGCACACAAGAAAATCCGAAATTCTTACCTGCAACATTATAAATAGGAAATAATTACCTTAAACTCTGTCGGAACGATTAGTTTGGGAGTGTCTAACCCCATCAACATATCCAGACCCACAAAGGACATGATTGACATGAAGATGGCAAAATCACTGATTAGCTTCCTCATCTATGGATCCACCAACAAGCACACAAAGGAGGGGGGGGGGGGGGACCAAACACGGGAATGAGGAAAAATTAACGAGAAACAGAAGAGAAGCATAGAAGTTACTTTGTCAATACTGATAAATTCAGCAAGAAGTGTCATGGAGAGGAAGGTTCAGACATGCAGAGGACAGAAAGATCTGACATTCTGGGGGAAGAGGAGGTCAGGGATCAGTGGACCTTGATCTCAGTGGGGACATGCAGTTTGGGCGTGTCCAGCTGCAGCAGACAGTCCAGCCCGCAGAAGACCAGGATGGAGATGATGATGGCAAAATCGCTGATGAGGGCACGGAGCTGGAGGACAAATGAGGAGAACAGGGGAGAGGAAGATGTGGGAAAGGTCCTCCAGGAGCAGATGAGGAGATTTTTGGAGGAGGAGCTCAGCAAGGTTCTGTTGCTTCATCAGGACAAATCTAAAGATGCACATTTTTAATTTGAACCGGTCCTAGAAGGCAGAGCCAGCATGTGTGTTTGGGCCCCACATGGGCTTTCCGTGGGTTTCTTGGGTTAGACTAGGGCCAATGATGTAAAGACTCAAAATTATGGACCGTACCGGACCGTACCGCTCAGTGGAAACGAGGCTTCAGGGGCAACCAAGGAGCCCACGGTTAAGCCCACAGTGAAAATCTTTTGGGCACCCCATTTTCTGCAAGGGAAGCTGCTTCATCTCACTTTACCTCCCACACTTCCTAACCACAGGTGGGAGACGAGCACAGACCGACCAGCAGGTAAGGGCGCTGCCTTATGGATGAGTTCAAAAACATCAGGGTTGTTCTGAAGTCGGATTCCATCAGAATGAAGTCAGACCACGAAACAGAGCTGTTTTGTCTTATGACTGATGGTTCTACCAATCAATTTAGGATTATCTGAGGGGTGAACATTAGGAAGGTGCAGTTTAAACTTGGAGAACCTGACTGACACAAACACATCAAACATTTCACATGCTGGGTCAGAGTTCTGGGGCTCTCCACTGATGATCCATTACCTTTGTGGGGAAGTAGCGGCTGAACTTGAACTTCTTGAGAGACACGGTCATAGAGTAGGTTCCAAAGAAGAGGATGAAGGACATGAGGGCCAGATCAGGAACATACTTACAGGAGCTGCCCATCAGAGCGCCCCCGTACTTGATGCACTCCTTCTTACTCAGCTGACTCCAGTCCAGATCTGTCAAGTTAAACTATAACAGGGCAGAGGAGGAAGAGGGTGGAGTGAGAAGAGGGGTTCGGAAGGGATGGAAGGGGAGAATGCCAGGAAAATGGGTGGAGGAGTGGTAACAGAAGACAGAAGAGAAAAGACACGCGATAACAGAAGAAAATAATCCAGAGCAAACAAAGAGGAAGACAATCTTCTTGGAGTCTCAAAGAAGCCGATTGTCTTGTGTAGTTGGTGTCGGCTTTAAGAAATCTGGCTAATTTGGTCCGGATCAAGTCCTGAACCGTGTGTTTGGTCTGTGTTTAGACTATCGTCAAGCTAACTTTCCTGTTTCGAACCAAATCTTGCAAACAAACCATGTGGCTAAAGATCTGTTCACTCATTGGCCAGGAAGTACGGAAGTCCTAAACTCTGAAATCCTTGTCAGGATAAACGCTATTTTTCACTGACCAATTTCGATTGTCTGTATCAATGTCAGGTTCAACCCTTTATTCTTTGGTACAGCGCAGGAGTGGAGAGTCCCACACAACTTGGAAAAAGTCGTGGCTTGTGCAGCACTGTGCAGAGATGGTCATAATCTTGAATTGTTGGGATTAAATTACATAATCTCTTCATCTATTTTTGTTTGATGGGATATTTTGAACGTGTAGAATCCTGGGATGATTTTACTCCTGAATTAGAAAATCAAAAAAGAATCTAATTTTCTGAGTTTTACTTCAAAATGTTAAAATTTAATCTGACCTGGATATAAACCTCCTGGATTATGTCCATAGAAGGACTGAACCCCAAGAACAACCTCAAGCTTCCAGGAACACATTTGAACTTCCCATCCGGGGGTGTAAATACTTCTATCGAGTCAAAGCGCCTGGCTTCTCTGCGATAAGTGAACATTTTTTTGTTGCTCTGAAACGCCTCCACCTCCTTGTTTTATTCATGAACATCCCAACTCCCTGCTTCAGATGGAGGCTGTCTTTTTTTCAAAGCTGTGGAAATACCTGCAGTGGTGTTGAGGGGGGGGGTTCAGAGCAGGGGTGTTGAGTCAACGGCTGTGTGCCTCCTCTCAGATAGAGTTTGGAAAAGTACATCACACTCACCACTTTCTCAGCTCCTGAATGTTTCACTATAAACTGAGGCAGAAAAAAGGTTTCCTGTCTGTTTCCAGAATACATTATGGGTTTTGTATTGTGCCTTCTTTCTCACAGCTACACTTTAGGGAGAAAATGCATCATCTTTTGGAAATTATATCTGACTAAATATGTGCATTCAAATTCAATTTCCAATTGGCTGAATAATTTTGAAAATGACTCAGAACCTCCCAGTTTTGTTCCAACAAATCAGTCTGAGAAGCAAACATGTCTGATCCCATGAAACGCAGCAGGTACTCTGCAGGTGAGCCGCATGTGTCCTCTGTCACTTACCAGCAGAGTCATGTTATCATCTGCCAGTGGAGCTGAAACATTCAAGCCCAGTGCAGATTCTGAAGAGGACAAAAACAAACCCGTCAGTGTTCGTGGTCAAACAAATGACCATTTCCCTGGATGTCGGGAGCATGACCTCCATCAGGTTCACCATGAATACAGACTCACTTTTTCAGATGCCATCCAAGAACGAAGCAGAAACAAAGCAAACACAAAAATCAGCAGAGTGAAGAACAAACGTTTGCTTCCATTAAATGTTGAAGGCTGGGGGGGGGGGGTGCTAAAAGTAATGGGGGGGGGGACTTACAGGGTTTGTATTAAAGTAATCTCATTCAGGATCTGTGTTTTTGTTGCAAAAATGTAAAATAAAAAGGAAATTTATGAGGAAACCCAGTTTTAGCCTCTGAAACGGATCTTCGGGTGGAAGAGTGTCCGTCCTGAACATGGACCGCGTCAGTGAACTAGACTGAGTCGGTGTGCCGTCACCCATATTAAACGGTTCCTTCCAGCTCCAACAATTTGGGTTTCCCCGATACTGATGCAACTGATGACCATAATGATTTTCTGTTTCATTTATGGAAGTGTTGGGTCATCAAAGGTAAGTTAGTTCAAGTTTTATTAGCGACCCATTGTGAAATTTGTTCTGGAGGCACAGCTGTGCCATTTGGTGGTTTAACCTCCAATCCGACCCTTTGATGCTGAGCGTCAAGCCCCATTTGGGTCCCTGTTTTTAGTCTTTGGAATGACCCAACCATGGATTTGAACCCATGACCTTCCAGTCTCAGGGCAGACACTCTACACACTAGGCGACTGAGTTGATAGCTACAATGAAGGAAACTAAAAGTCATTCCTAAAGTCAAATAAAGTCAGTATTTCATCTCACTTCAGTCGTCCACTGAGCTTTCTAACCCTTTAACACCTGAGATGTCGCAAGTGACACCAAAATAACACAGGCTCTTTGACCTACTGTAACTCCTTGACCGTTTATACGATTAACATGAATCGGCTGATTCTGACGTTGAGAAAAGCTGCTTTTCATATCGGCTTTGCACATCGGTGCACAGATGTATTTCCCGCTTCAGAATCCGCTGGAATAACATTACTTGCATAAACGGTTAAAGAATGATGTAGTCGAAAGAATGGAAACACTGAAGCTAAAGCTCAGGTGTAAAAGGGTTAAAGAAGTTTACCCAACAAACCTCCAAAGCTCTTTTCTTGACGGTCCTGAAATGAATGATTGATGCTCTACTGACTACGTAGAGAAGGTTTGACGACTCACCCTGGTCTGGAGCAATGCATTCACACTTGTAGGAGGTAATGTAGTCTGGTTTGAAGCCTTGGTTGATTGGATAGTACTTAAAGCATGACACCTGTGGACCATAAACAGGATATAGATTCAGTAAACCTCTTCATCAATACATATTTGGGGTAAATAGAAGTTACTCACCATCTTCTTGATGGCATCAGAGATGAATATGAAAGAGATGAGGCTGGAGAAACCCTCCTCTGTGAAGCGGGTCATGTACTTGATGATGTAGCTGGCATCTGACAGAACCAGAAAAAAACACTGCAGACACGAGTGGAGGCCGATCCACAAACGGAGCTCCATGTAGTCAACGCCATAATTCCTGTGAGGGCAGCCATACCCATGGGGCTCAGAGATGGAGATTCATGTGACAGCTTTTCTGTTTCTTACCGCTTTGTACTAGTCTTACTTGCTGAAATCAAAAAGTAGTTTTTCAAAGATGAGAATGGGTCCAGTTGAACTGAGGATGATGAGGGGCTGTCCACCAAACAAACAGAAGACTGTTCCTGCCAGAGCAGTGCCCAGAAAGCTCTCCATCACTCCCTAAAAGAGGAGATGGGACAGAGCAACAGATGATACACAAGATAATGTATTCCGTCTGGCACTCTTTCGTGTTTCTGCTTTGATGAAGACCTGGTAATTATCTGTAGCATCTCCTAGCAGTCCTCCGAAGGTAATGGCATTGGTAATGCAGCCCAGGTAGATGAAGAGCACTGCAGAAATGGACTGGATATGGAAGCCATCGTAGATATCGCTACAATAAAACGGGATCTTCCTTTTGATGTCTAGCCACAATCCGCCGCAAAACCTGTCGTAAGAAAACAGGAAGGTTTGAACTCCAATCACCTGGTCAGTGTCATGGACTAAAGGCGGTTTTTAGGCCACTTCTTGGTTTGGGTGAAAACTTTGCTAAATTTAAAGGATTCAAGGAGTATTAACCAGTAAAAAACTAGACTATTTCCACGTCACTCAAGTTTGCTTCCCACAGGAATAGTGTCAACACTTGGAATACTGAAACATTCATCTGGTTTGATCTGCTTTCACACACGGTACTCTAAATAGAGAACCAAAGACTAAAGTGGAAAATCACACATTGACAGTCCCATTAGTCGTCACTATTTGTCCCCTTCCTTGTGGAAGCGGGAATTTGCAGTCGCTCAGGAGCCATGTAGTGATTTAAACCCCCAAATCAACCCATTAAAGATGAGTTTCAAGCATGAGGTATTGGCACCATTTGTAGTATCTTTGGTATGACCTGACCAAGGATTCGAACCATAACCCCCCAGTTGCAGTGCAGCCACTGTTACTGAGTGGTTGCAGGATTTCAGTCCCTGGCGGTGTTTGGTCCCACTTCTCTGCAGGTCATTCTCAACATCCCCCCCGGTGAGATCTTGGGGGGAGCCCCAGATGAAGGGAGATCATCAGTGGTCTTGCACGTCTTCTGTTTCCTAATATTTGCTCCCACAGTTGATTTCTTCACACCAAGCTGCTCCTTTTGATGCAGATTCAGTCTTCCAGCCTGGTGCAGGTCAACACAGGTTTCTGGTGTCCTCAGACATCTCGTTGGTCTTGGCCATAGTGGAGTTTGGAGTGTGACTGTTTGAGTTTGTGGACAAGTGTCTTTATAAAGATAACCAGTTCAATCAGGTGCCAATAATACATGTAACGAGTGGTGGACAGAGGATCCTCTACAGAAGAAGATACAGGTCTGTGAGAGTTTTTCAGAAGAGACCCACCTTTTTAGTCTGGCTTTTACATGACTTTGGTAATTGCTTATGTCTTTTGTTATTTATATATTTATAAGTTTATCTTTTTTTTAAGGACTATTATTATTATTATCTTTATGTTTTTAATATTCTACTCTTTTTATTGTTATTATACTTATGATATTTAAGGTTATGTTTTAACCACTTTACATATTTTATTTTTTCATGACTGATATGGTTATATTGTATTTTATTTTTATTGTTGTTATTTTATTATAATTTTTATTCTGATGATTTTTACTCCAGTGTTTCCTCTTGGGATCCATTGTTCTGGAGCACTACCTGCTTTACTTGTAGGGGGTGCTGTTACTGCGGTGCCCCGTTCTCATTGGGCCGGCTGGGGTCCCGCTCTGTGGTCTAATAGCTGTAGGGGGGGCCCTGGGCTGCTCTGTGTTGGGTGGGTGCTGTGGTAATGACCCCCTGTGGTCCGGCTGGGCCTCGGAATAAATGGATCCCCATGATATCGTTTCCTCCCAGCAGAACCGAGCCAGTCCTTCTTTAGGCTGCAGTTCTTTGTTTTTGTTCAGGGTTCTACTGGGGGAACTGGGTGGGTGGAGGGAGGAATCTGGTGAGGGAGGGATCCTATCTGTGTGTGATGTCCTGTGTTTTCTGTTTTCAATAATTTTCATTTTTTATGATTATTTTATCTGTTTTAATGTTAAGCGCTTTGTGTTTTTAACTGAAATGAAAGGCGCTATATAAATAAATAAAGTTTGAGTTTGAGAAATCTTGCTTGTTTGTAGGTGACCAGATACTTATTTTCCTCCATAATTTGCAAATAAATTCTTTCAAAATCAGAGAATGTGATTTTCTGGATTTGTTTCTCAGTTTGTCTCTCATAGTTGAGGTTTACAACTAACTAACTTTAATTCACATATTTCCCCCTTTCTCCATACCTTCCAGTGAATTTCAGCTCCTCTCCGAGCTCATGTGGAGCAGGAAGCTCCTCATCCTCTCCAGGAGCAGCTCCACCAGCCGAGCCATTCATCTGGCCGAGCTCGTTCAGGTTCAACACCGACTTCCTGATGGGAAACAAACGATGAAGTACACAACCTCTGGAACGCGGGCTGACCAGTCATTGGCCAACGAACTACAACATTGGCAGAAATTTGTGATCTTTCTCTTGTTCTTCTGTTGCTGAACATCTTCTGGTGGAGATAAGAACACGGATGTGTTCCCTGGAATTACGCCATGTCGGACAAACCCCAGCTGAGAGAAAAATATTCAGCATTTTCTGAACAAGAAGAACCTGATAAAGTAAGAATGAGTTGACGTGCCTCATTTCAGCTGATGGGACCTTTTTAGGAGGTTCAATGCGTATTTTGGGGTCCCACTCTCCTGGAGGAAGAACGATCACCTCGTCCAGAAACTCATCGACTCCCGCAATCAGGTCCTCACGCTCCCTCGCTTTATAAGCAACGTCACTGAACAGCTGAAGGAAGAGGAGAACTAAGAACAAAAATTTCTGAGACGCGCTCAAAACAGTGTGGCCTGTCGCCTTACATCGTCCACCATGAGGGTAGCAATGGCTCTGCCGATCTCATTGTAGGACTTGGTTTTACCTGGAGGACCCAGCAGGATGAAGAGGAACCTATTAGAGAAGAGCATGAACGATTCAGATCTTGGGATGCTGGAGGAACAGGAGACTGAGAGTGAGAATGGTTACCTGGTTGGTACAGGAACCTCAGTTAAGCCTCCCAGAGTCGTGGCCTGGGCCAAACGGACAAAGGCGACAAACGGTTTGTCAAGGAAGTCCACCTCACCAATCAGGACGTTTGAGGCTTCTGCATCACGAGGAATTTTCTTCATGAACTTATTCTTCAGCTGGGAGAGACAAGAAAAGAATCAGAGGTTTAGATTGTGAATCAGATTTAAGTAGAGGTGTAACGATTCTTTTTAAAAGTGATAGGATTCATATCATAATTTGTGGTTGATGATCCGATTCATAGTTGATATTGGTTAATTTTGGACAAACTGATTCATGGATGTAAAATGGATCCAGGACATCTTTAGCCCAAACCTCAACCAGTGTGACTCAGAGATAAATACCTGGTACTGAACAGTTTTCCTTGGATTTCTTCCATTCAGATCATCAAATGTAAATTAAATGTGTTCAAACAAACAAGTAAACAAGTATGAATGTCAGATCCATTCACATTTTAGTTTCCTAAAGTTCAGCCCACTGTTTTTCCACATCCAAAGAATCCAAAGGGAACATTCATAGATCATTCTTATTGTCCGCTGTGATGATACTTGGTCATTGTACGCTATAGTAAATGAAACCTACCACGCCTCAATCCAAATGGTATTTTTCAAGATTGATTATCGATTTTTCTCATTCAGAAATGATTTTATAATGGTATAGGTCGATTTGATTTGATTACCAGCTTGCCTTAGACAGATTGGTAGTTGTATCTTAGGAATAGAAATTGATTAATCGATTAAGTCGATTAATTGTTGCACCTCTACATTTAAGCCTTTGTCACATGCACCTGGGGGTCGACCCGTATGGGTGCTGTGAGTTTTTGGGTTGTCTGGCTCCGTGGAGGATCATGGGCTGCCTGCAGCGAGCCCGTAGAAAAGTGTGTAAGAACATTTTTTCTCTACAGGTTAACTGAGCGGTCCACGAACTTAATATTTCATGCGGACCACCTTCGTGCCATAGACAGATTTGTCACATGACCACTACATACATTTTATGCATATTAATGAAAAAAGGTCATATGTGAATCTACGTGGAAAAGTGAGAAAAGTTGAGGCCTTTAGGTGAAATTTTCACAGATGCATTACAAATGAACCACATTAAACCACAGAAGTATAAATAGACCATGAAAAAGAACACACAAATCAACATAGAACCATGTGTGATTCTTGAGCCGTTTACATTCAATTCATTTGTGATTCGTGTGTCAATTATGTAATTTGAGCGTGATATGTGCTGTACAGGCAATATAAAAGTTATACATCCTTTTTGAGCGGTCATCTTTAAAAGGGCCAATTCAAATTTCTTCTTTTGACAGAATTCTAATAAAACATAAACCCTGGATTGTCTCCTCTGTAATTGGGGAATCCAATGGCACAACAATTTTTTTAAGTTTTAAATGTAAGTTGATGTAAAAATAACAACATTTATTTTTCTTCTTTTCTCCTTAAATCTGAATTGCAAAAAGGAAAAGGGTAAAAGTTTTTAGAAATTCTTCATTTTTAACCAAATGAGATTTTTGTTTTTTATTTCCAATTGATTTTGCAGCATTTTTGAAAAACACCAACTGCTCACAAGAGAAAAGTGTTGCTTTGCCTTCTTTTCACTTCTCCTCCTCTTCCTCAGCGAAGAAGCACGTGGCAGTGGAGTGGTGGGTGCTTAAATTAAAATCTCTTTATAATCTTTTAATGCCGCTTTCAGAGTCAATTCAGCCGCCGGTTCCCTTTCACTCCAACCGCGGACATCTTGTTCCTTCGTTCCTGTAAACAACGCACTCCAATCTTTACCCTATGACTGCCTAAACTGCTCAGATCAAAGCGTTTGGGAGCTCGTAAAAACTGCGGGGTCACATGAGGGCAGAACTTTGTCGGTCCTTTTGAAGCTCTTGTCCAGATATTTTACTCTTTCACTAAAGGTAGTTTAAGGACCTTGGAATTGATCATTTGGTTTTGTTTTGTGTATTTGTTTACTCAGCAAAGGTGTGCGATTTTTGTTTTGTTTTTAGATCTTTTCATTCCGCCAATTTTGGTTGGAAAATCCATTTTTACAGTAAGGGCTATTGGCATAAAGTAACACTAGTTTTTGCAGAGTCTTCTGGGAAATTCAAGGCTGTGTTTTTTAAATTGAACATTCAAACACCCCAAACAAATGCCCTTTATAGTGCTGTAAGTAGTCAGGGAATTTGGACACAGCCATTGAAACAAGCAGAGTGTTTGACCTGAAAGACCAAGGGTGACACAGCTGCAGTGGGTTTGATTCCCATACATGACGGGTGTCATGTTTTTGGTAAAACAACTAACCTTCGATTTCAATTGATGTAAGAAACTTGTTCATTTGGATAAAATCAAATACATTCTCAAGTTTTTGTTATTTTTCGAAAAAAAATAGCTTCAAAATAACTTGTTAGTTTTAATGTGAAAATTGATTGAAGGTTATATTTGTAAAGCTAAAAAAGAAAAAAGATAATATTATGTTTAATAAGTTGGATGATAAAGTTCTCCTTTGTTTCTAACTTCTGTTTTTTGGAGCTGACTTCTTTAAGTTAACCAGTGCTCGATTTTGGTTGCTGTGATTTTTCAGTACTCTGACACAACTTAGTGAACCATGCTCTGGAACACCTCAGCACCAGAGCTCGGTTCAGTGGACTCTGCCGACAAGTGCAATCTGGTGTGGCCTTAGCTACCTAACAGCCCTTGAGCATGTCAGTTGCTCAAAACGACTCCACAAAAGGTCAAATACTTTCTCCCCTTTCAATAAAATCCATGTGGATTGCTTGTACCATAAGTAAAAAAGTGGTTCAGGTTTCTACAATAGAACCCCTGTAAGGATCTGAGATTGGACTAGTTTATTTTGCAGTTGGTCCATCTAGTCTACATCTTTCCTACTAGGACTTAGGACGTTATTTTAATTATTCTTTCTATAAGTTTATTATGTGTGTTATGTTATGTTTATATGTTTAAATGGTTCTGGGTACACTTGGCTTAAACTGTGAGCTTAGTTTGAATCTAAATTACATTTTGTGTCAGACACCAAACAAAATATTCAAACACTATAACAGTTTGTTTTAAAAAAAAAAACAACATAGAAAAATTGGTAAAAGTCCAGGACTCTACTATGCTTTCACTCATTGGTTTGGACTAGATTTATTTGTTACATTTTATTTTGCTTGAACAAAATGTGATCATTAGTGAGAAACTTCAATTAATGATTTTAGTTTTCTTGATTTTTCAGCTCTTCATCCTAAAGGTCAACTTCTACACAGATGACACCCAGCTGTTTATTACTTTCAAGCGGAGGGGAAAATTCGAGATAATAGAGCATGTCAGAGTCCCGCCCATCATAACAAAGTTCTGAAGATGGACTATTAAGGTAGTAAGGTAGTTTTACTTACAGATGGGTTAATCCTCCTGCCAAACAAAAAATCCCCACATTCCTAATGCATAACTTTGAGGTTGAATAAAATAAAATAAAAACCTGATTTGAAAAATAACCCCCAGAGTGAATATAGACTTAGTGGAAAATTTATGTTTTTGGAACCAGACCATAAATATGTTTATTTTGGGTGTAAAAGTGAATAAATCTGAAACCAGCCTCTTGTGCTTGCTTAAAATTTAGAACCAGAATGAGGGAATTTAATCAAACTGCACTACAAAAACTACCAGGTGTGTGGCCCGAATTTGTCTTTAAATGACAAAACCAACTTTTTTTCAACTTTTAAGTATATTATAATGTTAATTCCTCACAAAAAAGACCTCAAAGTGGTCTTTTGATCCATTCACACATCTGAGTATTTCTCTTGAAACGACCTTCAGAGATCGAGTTACTTGCAGGTAAGAAAATGAGCTGTGAAAATAAATCATATTTCATAAAAAAAAACATTTCTTTGGTGTGCCAAAGATAATATATGATCTCAATCTCAACCTTTATTTATACAGCACTTTTCTAACACATGTCACTCAAAGTGCTTTGCATAGAATATAATCAAATTTAAAAACAAAATATAGTATCATATATATGGATATAGTTTATCTTAAAAAGGCTTAAGAAAAGCACGACCCTTTAGCAGACAAAGGATTAGATGACGTTAACCTTGAACAGAAGAGGACCTACCTGGTCTGTGCTGGGGGTGTCTGAGATGTCATTCATGCTTCGGCTCTGAGACGGATCTGGAAGGAGAGACCGTCATCATCAGAACAGACTAAAAGAACTCTAAAGACCAAAATTCAGAAAGAAGAGACCTAAGTTACTAAAAACAAGTGTAATTTGGATGTGTTGAGAACACTGAAAAGTCACACACTCCCTTTTAAACACAGGATTATATCCTCACAGCAAAACATTTTTCTTCAAGCTGGTTTTGCTCGAATAGCAGAGGAAGTGAAAAGAACTGAGATCTAAAGAAAATCCCCTTGTAATCCCGTTAAACCCAATGGGTCACAGAAGAAACCAGCAGAGGGGCAGACACGGCAAGGCTAGAAATCTCCTAAGTAAACACACGTTATTCCCAACATTTACAGTCATGATGCCAGCATTAAGATGTAGAAGAACACAGACGCACACAGAAAGCAATCTCAGGCGCTGAAATCATGCAGTTAGCTGAGCTCAGAGTTGATTAAAACACACATTCAAGCAAAGTGTCAAGAATATAGAGATAAGGGTTTGGGAGACGTTCGTAGTTAAGGAGGTTCTCTGATCTTTTAGTTGAGGAATAGTTATGTTCTTCCTGACGGATGGATTTTTAGACGTACAGTGCAATCAGAGCGTGGCTGCCTGGTCCCTCAGTGAGAGTCTCTATCACAGCTTCAGATGGGGGTTTAATGGCGACCCGCTGATGGGTCACAGGACGACACAAAGTCTTCTGATGGTCTATTTCTGAGTTCTTATCAGCTTAGAGAGGTATGCAACGTTGGGAAAGACCTCATATTTTTGTGAAGCCTTAAATTCGAGGGTCCAACGTGTACTTGACTGTGTTTTTCTTTGAAAACCAGATTATGGTTCACCCCGGTAACCACAGCGTAAACCGTAACAGGTACTAACAGACTTCTGACGTGTGTGTGTGTTGGTGTGGGTGTTGAGACTCACGCAGGCGGCCAAGGCTGCTTGACGGCCGAGAGCGTAGGTCTTCTGTGGAGCGGTGGATCCCAGAAGCTGAACTAGTACTACGACTCAGATTAACATGAGGACTACGGTCTGACAGAGCAGCAGCAGCAGAAGAACACAACGAGTACAGAAGAGTTGATTGGACGAGGAGAGATCAACATGGCAAAAAACAGAGGAAGCATGAGGATGAGCAGAAGTCCAGACGGCTTTGGTCCAAGTTTGCTGGTTGGCGGGTGAAGATGCAGACTTACTGGCAGACGTGTTGGAGGACTTTCCGATGTCTGCCAGTGAGCGGTGGATGGGTTTCTTGGTTTGGTGGCGGTGCTTCCTGAGTAGCACGAAGATGATCTTCTCCTTCAGATCAAGCGGAACGAGGCCATCGGCTATCTGACGATCCACGATCTCCTCTGTGGGGGAAGTTCAGGTTCCAGTTACACTCCAACAAACCACAAAGTTGATCAGGCATCAAAGCAAAAACGTATCTCAGCTGCATCTTAAGACAATAATCTAAAAAAGTTGACTAAAAAAGTGATTTTGCTTTTATTTATTAAACAGTTTATCGCTCAGAAAAAAGTGACTAGTCCATAAAAACTTGTAGAAACCTTCATCTTCATGCAGTAATTCACCCTCTGAATGTTTGTATTTAGCAGTCATTTACAGATTCTGTGGAATCAACAGGTGACCTAACAAAAGCAGAAGATAAAAAAAAAAAACTACTTTTACACCAACAAAGAAAGTCTGAATGATTAAAAGGAACTTTTTGATGACATTCTATGACCCTAAAACGTGGTCTTGCTTGGATTTGGTCATGGTCATGTGGCGCTTTGGCCTGGTGGGACTCACCCACGATCTGTGGCAGCGAGTACCCTTCCAGGTCCAGCATGATGCTTCCCGTCTGCAGACAGGTTCTCAGCTCAAACAGGCTGTGGAGGGTCAGCGTGGAGACGTGGGGCTTGCTCCATCTTTCTCCTCCCTCTTCCACCTTCTCCTCAAACTTCACCCACCTGCAGAGAGGAGAGGCTGTCTGAAACGCTGGTCGGTCAGAGGTCTGCTTGACCTGGCAGGGGTCAGTCAGCCGTTTCGGTCACAGACGTTGTAGAACCATGAAATCAGATCCGGAGCAGTGTTCACCTCGCAGACTCCTTCCACTCCAGCTCGTCCCCATCACGCTGCAGCGTGTCCATCTCAGTGAAGATCGTGGGGGTCGGGGCGCCATCGTCCTCCCCCAGGATGTTGCGTAGTCGCTCTGCAGCCGGAGACACTAGAACCAGAGAGCGGTTTCAGCTGACAGAACATGTGAGACAAAAGGCAAACGGATGGATGTGGGGGAAAGAGATGCAGCAGAAGCATCGCGGTACCAGAATGTTCTGACAGACCAGACAGCACAAACAGCAACAACAAAAGTCCAAACCAGATTCATCCTTAAAATGAAGAAGAGTCAGGATTTCAACCACGGATCCACGAGAAAAATCAGCCATAAAATCCACATTTCTGTTCCGGGATTCATGTTGACTTCATGAAGTTTTAGACATTTGCCAAGAAACCAAAACATTTAGATGATCAGCGGATAGTTTTTCTAAGAGACCAGTGGGGTCTAAATCTAAAAAAAATGTTTGTATCTATTTCCATTGATTTATACTGCAGATATTTGATTGATTTATCCTCACTGTTGCCAGAAGTGATGCTTGGAGCATCTTATATCCTCTCTCTCGGACAGGTTGGGTAATTATTATAACAGAATCCCTGCGGCTGTCTGAAGCTGGGAGTCTTTTTGACCACTTTTCATCCTCTGCAGGGTCACAACGCCGATGATGACAAACCAGACAGAACTCGGCTCCAAAGAAGTACAGAGAGCAACGTTCAGGGTGAAAGGGAGGAAAAACTGGATAAACGGGCTGCGACCACTCTTTAAGAGATGCTGGAGACTACAAAGAGAAGAGAATAGGGGGAGTAAACTATAACAGAAAAGACTTTTCTAATTGATGACTATGAGTTAGACTTGTAGGTGATGGAGAGCAGCAGTGGATTAGTACTTAGGTCAAGTGTTGTATGTCAATGAAATCCAAGTGACATCAGACTGATGAAGGACGAGTGGTGAAACATTTCAAAGAAAGAAGACTTTAAATCCAGATGCCTTGACCTTAACTGAGGTATAAACATAAAGCCTCAGTCAACCTTTTTGGGTTGTCCTGGTCCGTGGCGACTCCTAGAGGGGAGTTGCCACGTTTAAAGCCCAGTTTATACTTCAGAGCCGTTTGAAATCACTGGGGTCGCATTGGTCACACGGCCATTGGAAGGGAATCACCCCCAATTGCTGCAAAGTGTGACACAAGCTGATGGCATCATCCTCGATTGGAATTTTAGGCCCGTAATAAAATCACGTGCACATCGCGCCATTTAACCTGAACTTATTCTGAGCAATAAGAATGTGCTGAGACGGAGCAAACTCCATATGGTGCAGGTGGCGAATACCTTCAAATTTAACCTTCTTTTAAAAAAGCGTTTGCTATTCGTCGATGTGTGCAGAAGTCCGTCGAGGGTTTGGGCCGACGGGTTTTTACGTGAATTTGGTTTCGAGCTGCTCAAATTTTGGTCGGTTGAGAATTACTGAGTTCTTGGGTATTTCATGTAGTTTATTTGTAAATTACGCATACGTAACGTAACGCATACATAACTATTGCATAAATCTTGTGCAATTGTGTGTGATTTTTGTGAGATGCACACACAAATTTGTAACAACCGTTCCACATATGTCTAACAGCGCACATATCACACTCAAATCATGTGATTGACGCTCAAATTTTGGGGCAGATTTGATTTACGTGTTCTTTGCGTGGTTTGTTCATACATCTTCCGTGGTTTTCACATGGTTCAGTCGTGATTCATCTTTGGAAATTTCACATAAAGACCTCAACTTTTCTCACTTTTTTCACGTAGATTCACGTATGACCCATTTTCTTATGCACCAAATGTACGTAGTGGCTGTGTGACACGGCCTTTAAACATGAGAACAGACTGGAATGAGCGCGTAAACCATGAGGAACTGGAGCTGAAATTCCGGTCATGGATTGAATGTAAAATCATTGAGGCTGTTCCGAAGGTTAACCAGAGTTTAGCAAAGAATTTTAAGACTCCATAAAGTGGCCACATCAAGTGGAATTAGACATAGATTAGCGTCTGATCTCAGATTTATATGTTTTCCGTTAATATTTGTGTTTGTCTGGATTCTTCCCGCACGGTGCTGCAGTGGTTAGCGCTCTTGCCTCACAGTAAGAAGGCCACCAGTTCAAGTCCCGACTGGGGGACCTGAACCAGAACATCAGTGGGGGAGCTTTCTGTGTGTCCCCAGCCTAGGCTCGCAAGTGACCGGGATAGGCTCCAGCAACCCCATTACCCCGAAAGAGTCAAAATGGGTTTAGAAGATGAATGAATGAATGAATGGATTTCTCCTCCATTGGAGAACCTCTATTTACATTTAATGCAAGGAAACCACATCACTCATGTCTAATGAGTGACCCAAAGTCAGCGGCCCATCGTCCATCTGACAGGCACACATTATCAGCTGACACCTCCTCTAATTTTAGCTGATCAATCTCCATTAACACCCTGAGCCCGCAGGCTCGTTGCTGGTTGTGTGACACCAGGATGTGGGTCTCACGGCCACCATCAGGCTGGTATAATCATACATCTAATAGGGCAAAATGAGAAACCATGAATTATGACCTGTCAGCTTCATGCTTTTCCTTCATGAAGAAACAAAAGAATGTGATGGAAGACGCCATCAGAGCAGAGTTTGCACGGTTAAACTCGGTTTTCAATCCGTCACACGCTCGCTTCAGTGGAGATGCTTCCACTGGCTTTGAACAGAGTGAAGCCAAACGAAGTCGGACAGAGAGTTACCAAATCTTTTTCATGTGTGTTAAAGAACAAGAGCGTTTTGACCGTCTCGACATGCTGTATGATGACAAAACCTTTAGCCAAACCTCATATTAGCATAACTCTAGTAATAATTTGGTGTATTATAGAATCATTATAGGCCAACCAAATGTTTCAGAGGAAAATCATAGAAGGCTGAAAAACCATTGAACTATTATAAAATCTTTTTTCCACACAAAGTCCTATTTAATGTCATCTTTACCTATTTGGGATCCAGGTAAAGTTTTCCAGGAAGCCATCATTGAGGTTTTCCGGGTCTCTGGTTTGGTTCTATAAGGTCTAGAGTCTTCTAGCTTCTCCAGGAAAGCGGCTTCCTGTCTTTTCAAAGCTGGAAGTCCTCAGCTCATCTCTGTTCGGTCAACAGTTCTTCTCCCGTTGGTCCCTTTTGGGTTCTTGTTTTCTCCAGAGTCCTCTGAGATTATGCCTCAGCCATCACAGTTTGGCGTTTGGTTTCCAGGCCTTTCCGGCTCTCACAGGAGGTCTGTGAGCTGCGGTGGAAATCCTCAAAAAATGTGCAGAGCAGCAAAGAAGTGAGAGGCGGCGACCCACTCCACGGGGAGCTCGAGTGCCCTCTCCACACGCAAACACACTCGTGCTTAGTGTCCTGGAAGGGACGGACGCTTTCGCCAACACCGCGTCTCCCTGCAGACTCTTCGGGGTCCTGCGTCGGGGCCTCAAACCCTCCACCTGGGACAGAACAGGAATCCTGTCCAGAATAGAGGCAAACGTGCACGAACAGCACTCCTTCTCATGCACGGCTCACAGTTCCCCAACTCTAATCAGCTTACAGGCTTCAGACTCCACAGCCCCTTGGGAAACAGCAGCCATGCTGCAGAAACACTCTGCACATACGTGCACGCCTGTGTTTGCACAGGAACTTGCATGGATTATCTGCCTCACAGCAGCAATCAGTCAAACACCTTTGACCAGACTGAACAACCGGTCAACCACAAAACCAACCGTTTCACCTGAAGGTTTTGATGTAATGGGCTAAAAAGAGTCCCATCCACGTTCCAGCACACCTGGAGACGCTTCTCCCTGAAGACGTTTTTTATGCGTATGTTGGGCAGAAATGCTGCTTTCAGAAGACGAAAAGACTGAAGACGTGTTCAGAGAATCTAACCTTTTCAGCAGCTTTAACTTTGGTTGGTTCCAACCAAAGGGTGGTCTGGTTCCTTTGTAAGTATAAACCTCACCTGATCTGTACAGACCAGGCTTGCTGGCAAAAGCCTAAACATCTGATTAATCAACTCAAAGCTGACAAAAACCTGTGTAGGATGAAATAGAACAGGGAGAACATGACCAGAACCCAAACCTCAGTACTCAGTCCTCTCATGACGTGAACCAAACAAACCCAAACAAAGGTCCCCGTTAGCTTGCAAGTGAATTCTGGTGCGGTTTGACAACAGTGTGACAACAAACAGGCTAATCCAACGGACCAATGAGAGGAAGTGGAACAAAAATCAAAAAGTGATGTTCGCCCTGTAGGTTATCAGTGAAAATAATAATAAAAAAAAAAAAAAACAAGAGGATCGCCGCTGCCACCTGTGGTTCATAAGTGAACCAGCATTTTAGAGGATCGGCTCAAATAGACTGGATTTTTCCAAACTTTGGATCCTACAAATATCTGGTGGTCAGTAATCAATAATAGTCCAGGATTGTTCCAGGATGTATTTCTGGTTTTTTTTTTTCATCATTCCCTCTGAAGTCATCTGAAAGTGTTTTTAGGGTGGAGCAGATTATCATTCGGGTATAATCAGGGGTAAACGTGGATTATTTGTTTATCCAATCAGATCGTTCAAAATGAGTCGTTCCAGCAATAATACAGATAAATGAAGTTAAAAATAAATCTGGACTGTAAAAAGAAATGTAGGCGGGGCTTTGTGGAAAAAATATTAGAATTGATTATTGTTCTAAATAATTAGATACATGCAGAAATGGGACATCCTCCTTTCTCCTTCTCTTTTCTTCTTCTCCTCTACTAATTTCAATTTTACATCTTCATCCTGACTTGCAGTCTTCCTCCTTCAGAGCCTAAAGCGCTGCCCAAAACACATCCCACGAGAGGTTTTCTGAGGAAACCCGAAGGCTTCTCAAGGACAGATGTTGACTCCAGCTGGTTCATCCGTGGCAGATGGACAACGTTCAGCCAGACGTCAGTGTTTGAACTGACCTGAGGGGTCGGCGGGCTCCTGAGGCAGCAGGCTGCCCTCGTCATCGTCGTAGTGCTCCTCGTTGCCATGGTAACCCCCTCGGTGGGAGCGCTCGTGGTGCTCGTAGAGGCCGTGTCTGGAGTCGCGGTCGGGCTCGCTGGCGTGAGACTGATGTCTGCGCCTCTTTCTTCTGTGGGTAACGGGGACGCCGATGTAGAAGGGCTGAGCTTCTGGAAGACACACAAGGTTCCGCCTCTGAGGGTTCTTCTCTGGTTCTGGACCTTCTGAGCGAACGGACCGGGTTCAGCGGGACTCAAAGGTTCAGGTTAAACCAGCCTCACCATCATCTTCGTCGCAGTGCCTGTGACCTCTGCTGCGCCCGCGCTGCCAGTCCTGATGGTCCATCCCGAGGAAGGTCAGCAGAACCAAAAGAACCTGGAGCACAAAACAGAACCAGATGGATGTTTTTCATTTGGAGATCCTTTTCGGGGAAAAAAAGTGGGTTCAAATATAATTTTAAAACAAATGACAACATCTTGTATTTGTTTCTGTTTTGAAGACCAAAGCAGTGGTTCCTCCTCAAGAAAGCAGGTTCTCCAGGAGAACCGGCTGTCAGTCTGAAGGCAAAAAGCTGATTTTAGTCCAGCAATGACCCAAACCTGATTTTTAGATCAAGACAGCAGAAGACCCTCCTCATGAAATCAGAGATGGTGGTTTTGGGTTCTGCGTTTGATCCGTTGACGTTTGGAGAAACTCTACAAGGTTTTGATGTTTGAGACGACAGTAAAAGTGTGCAGGTGTAATCTTTAAGAAGCACAACAACCACAAAGGTTGAGCTGAAAAATCCTCTCAAAGATGGTCTTCATTTTTGTTGGGATCTTGGCTTTTATGTCGTCTTTTTTGTCTCACTTGCAAAACATTTGCAGTAATTCTCCTGGTTGTGTGCCAACAAACAGGTTCACATGTTTTGGATTTCTTTATGAACAGAACTTTGATGTTGTTGCCATGGCAACAACATGGATGGAGACTGTAAAAGGTTGATTTGGTAGAAAACAACGCAGATTTTAATCCAGAGACTAAAAACACTGAGATGAAGAGTCTGACTATTTCAAACTTAAAGCCTCAGACCCATGCATCGGTATGGGTGTTGACCCGCGCGGGTTCTGCAGGTTTTTGGGGTTGTCCGGGTCCACAGAAGGTCGTAGAGGAGCGGCTGCGTAAGGGGAGCTCAGGTGGGTTTTGCAGCTCTCTTGAGGCTCGTACGGCCACCTCAAGGGACATCAGGAAAATTGGACTTGGGGTGTGAAAGTGATCCATAGGTGCCTGTAGGATGAGCGTAGGATGCCCACATTTCTCATTTCTAACAGTCAGTGTGCACGTGCCACATGAACGCTGCATCTGAGGAGCATGCACGTGTCATTTGAACAGCACTAATGGGCTTCTTGCACAGTCTGCAGGATTTGGGGGATTAAAAAAACGAAAACTCCGCCTGTGTCTCACCCACTTCAGCCTTGCGTGTTGTAGAAGTGTTCACTACGACGTGTCGCCCGCAGAATCAACGTGGAAAAACTGTCGCTACGGGTTCACTGAGCGGTCCGCAACCTTGATGTTTCATGCGGGTCACCTGCGTGTCCCGTAGCGGTTTGACCATTGCTCACCCACAGAAGACCCGTGTCCTCCCGTCAGGACAGGTGGGACAAAGCCTTAAACAGAACGACAGGATATTCCTCTGGGATCAGGGAATCCTGCTTGCCGCTCCGCAGCGTGAACTGGGCCACAGCCCCCCCCACGGGCCCACGTGGCGGCGCATGTGTCCACGGATCGATGCAGTGAAGGTCGATGGAAAAACTCCAGCAGCAGACTGACGCTCAAACCAGGAAAAGCAACGGAAACATTCTGGAATCCCCATCATGACCAGCATCATGCATGTGATGCAGAGGAAAGAAGTGACGCAGGGTCCAGAGCCTTCAGCTCACGATGCGTCCTCACATGAAAACTGCTAAACAGCATCTCTGCAAACAACTACATGGAAACTTTCAGGAGGACCTTTAGTATCGATCAGCACTGGCTGATTCCACCATATTTGCAGAAACAGGAATATTAAAAAAGAAAAAAAAAAGGGAACTGAAGAAAGCTAAATGAACTGTGACACATGATGTCATAGTCGGCTCTTCAAAACGATAAAAAATGGACTTTCCCATCAAGACAGAAAAAAAAAAGACTAAAAACTTAATTTGAGCAGCTGCACCGACACGAGGCTGACAGAATGGGGCAGAAGTGCACAAAGAGGTGAGGAATGTCGTTTTCTGCAACAAGTTGCAAACTTGTGCTCATAATACATTTGTTTGTACGATGTTTACTTGTACGATGTTTACTTGTACGATGTTTATTTTAATGATGTTTATTTGTACAATGTTTACTTGTACGATGTTTATTTGTACGATGTATATTTGTACGATGTATGTTTGTACGATGTATACTTGTACGATGTATGTTTGTACGATGTATACTTGTACGATGTATATTTGTACGATGTATACTTGTACGATGTATACTTGTACGATGTATACTTGTACGATGTATACTTGTACGATGTTTACTTGTACGATGTTTATTTCAATGATGTTTATTTTAATGATGTTTATTTGTACGATGTTTATTTGTACGATGTATACTTGTACGATGTATATTTGTACGATGTATACTTGTACGATGTATACTTGTACGATGTATACTTGTACGATGTATACTTGTACGATGTTTACTTGTACGATGTTTACTTGTACGATGTTTATTTTAATGATGTTTATTTTAATGATGTTTATTTGTACGATGTTTACTTGTACGATGTTTACTTGTACGATGTTTACTTGTACGATGTTTACTTGTACGATGTATATTTGTACGATGTATATTTGTACGATGTTTACTTGTACGATGTTTACTTGTACGATGTTTATTTTAATGATGTTTACTTGTACGATGTTTACTTGTACGATGTTTACTTGTACGATGTTTACTTGTACGTTGTATATTTGTACGATGTATATTTGTACGATGTTTACTTGTACGATGTTTACTTGTACGATGTTTACTTGTACGATGTTTATTTTAATTATGTTTACTTGTATGATGTTTACTTGTACGATGTTTATTTTAATGATGTTTACTTGTACGATGTTTACTTGTACGATGTTTACTTGTACGATGTTTACTTGTACGATGTTTACTTGTACGTTGTATATTTGTACGATGTATATTTGTACGATGTTTACTTGTACGATGTTTACTTGTACGATGTTTACTTGTACGATGTTTATTTTAATTATGTTTACTTGTACGATGTTTACTTGTACGATGTTTACTTGTACGATGTTTATTTGTACGATGTATATTTGTACGATGTTTTTTTGTTTATTTGACATTGAGAGTGGGGTCATCTAGACCCACTAGACAGAGCTCTGAACCTTTTTTCTTCAATGATTTGTGATCTTTACTGGTGTCCATGGATTACATGAAATCCTCTCCACCTTTATCCACCTTTGTCATGGTAGGGAGAACATGTCAATGGAAGGAGGGGGGGGGGTCATCTTGACCCGTAAAAAAGCACAAGGGTTGATTCCTGGCTCCCACATATCCTGAGATTAATTAGGTTTTTCTTGTTAGGAATGAATAGAGCAGGAACCCCCTGCTGGTGACAATGGGAACTTCAACATGCTTTACTCTGGGCATCCGTCTTTCCCTGGGGGGCTTGATGGCTGCTTTTTTTTATCTGGTGGGATCACTTAGATCAAAAATACATAATCGGATGAAAACGAAAAAAAAAAAAAAAAGCGACACAGGAAACAACCCCCCACCCCCACCTCACTCATGACGTAGATCTGTCTTTCCAAAGCGGAGCACGGAGAGACTTTTCAGGCGGATCAATATCTGTCATTTGTGGTTTCAGAGCAGGTCCTGAAGCTTGATCACTGACTGTGAAGGACAGTCGCATGTGAACCGTCCCACATGCAAACACACGAGCAGAGACGGCGGTGCAGCTGCAGTCAGACGCTGGTTTGTGTGGATCTGCATGAACAGCTGCTCTGAGAGCCATCCAGGTGCGTCGAAACACCTGAGCAGAGCTCTGACAACAGCTTCCCCACAAACCACAAACAAACAGCAAAGTACGGAAGGACATGAGGGACAAAAAAACAAGCCTCAAAACATTACAAATGAACATTTGTTTTATAAAAAGTTGCAGCTGTGCGCAGTGACGGTTTATTCTCAATGAGAGTAAACGTGTTCTGTCTGAAAGTGAATCAAGGATTAATGATCATTTTAGGAATTGATTTCAATGGATTCATTTTCAAACGAAAGCATTTTAAAGGTTTTGTTCACTTTCAATTCACTTTTTTTGTTGATAATGTAAAATATTTTGTCTTTGTTTTGAAAGTCGGATGCTTTTCCTTTTCATCGTTTCTGTTCTGTCCTCCTCTCCATCCAGCTTTAACGTTATGATCAAGCTGACTTTTTTTGTTCCAGAATCTCAAACGTTTTTCTTTTCTTTATACGATCACCTTAAAAATGTTTATGATCAATGAACAACAGGAAGCTTTTAAAGAAAAAAAGCACTTTAGGAATTACAAAAAGGTGGAAAACAATCTTACCTGACGACACGATGCAGGACTTCCTGAAGAGATGCTGTGAAAAAGAGAGAAATGGCAGAAAAAAGCAGATTTGTGCTTCAGCTTTGCAGCAAAAAACTGCGACTGAACACAAACCCGTGAAGTGATGATGGGCTGATGGTTGATGGGGGGGGGGGGTCAATCAATCACATTTGCTGCAGTTCTCAATGATTAGGCACCACTGATGCAGGTTCTGATTGATTTCACTGCTGTTTGACGGATTTCTGCAGCTGATGGCCCCAAAAAAAAACCAAGTTCATTTGATTTCATTTAGTAAAAAGGGGCGTCTGCAGAACGGATGAACATTTAGAATCAGGAAACTTTATTAATACCAGAGAGAATTGACAGTTTTAGCAGAGCTCCCATCAACCAAGTTCCCCTGACAAAAAATGTCAACGTGCAACGATCAGAAAAAGCTACACTACGAAAATGTGACAGCAGTGCAAATTAGCAGTGTGTCAAATTAGATTTAAATGAAAATAAAAAGCTGTTTTATGAAGTGAATACGTTTTTGTAGAGGAGTTCCCCAATTGCATAGCCATGGAAAGGGTTACGGGGAGTCTTATGCTACGTTCACCAGCCTCGGCGCCTTCAAGCCGCCACTGTCAATGTAAAGTCAGTGGGCGTGTCCAACTTCCTCCATTTCTAACTACGTAGCACACCATATAGGGCATTCACCGTTTTGTAAAGTTGTCCAGATTCCCACCCTAACTACTAAAAAAAAAAACGATGTAGTGCCCTGAATTTTAAAAGCAATTTGGACACCATGCTCACTCCTTTTTTTTTTGTTTTGTTTTTTTCAAAGGCGGATATGACGTCATCGATTTCACGAAGTTAAAATCTAATTGAGATGAGGGTTTTGCAACAATTACATGTGTACATTTTACATATATACATTTTTTGGGCAAACATTGTTCCGACCCAGTGCATTGTGGTCTATATTCGGCAGTCTAGTGAGCATCGATGCACACTGTTTTTTTGCAGAGACTTCTGGGAAATTTCTAGGGCACTGGATTTGGGAATTGTAGATTCGCACAGCACTACAAAATGGCGAAGGGGGTGTGAGGGGCTGTACGCTAGTGGGAGAGGCTAAAAACAGAGAGCTCTCAGTTATGGGGAGGGGAGGAGGGGTTACCCCACATCAACAGTCCCGCCCACAACTGAGAGGTGAATTTCTACTGAATTGCTGTTGCTCTGCAGAAACTATAAAACAGCACAGGCTTTTAGATTTTGGCTAAATCGGCATAAAGTGATCAAAGCAGGTCTTAGAACTTCCTAAACATGAGATCGGTCATTCATGGAGCCTCACCTTTCCTCTCCGTGACTCTGGAGCTGCAGCTCAGTTCATTTCTACTCTGAACTGCACTTCCTGTCTGTGTCCTGGATTTTACATGGAGGACGCTTTTGTGAATGAATTCCAGTATTTTCCTCTTAACAACACAGATATTAAACCAGATTGGGCTCCGATCTGCATCTCTGTGTCTGTGATTCTGATAAAAACGGCAAAATAATCCCAAAAAGAGGCGAGATGAGAAAGTGAGCCACAAATTCAAATGTAATATCATAATAATTAAAGTGGTGGTTTGCATTTGATCTGCAGCTTAGTGTCTGCTGTAATCTGTGGATCGGAGACTCTCTGCGGGATGATGGGATGTCACATCCCATTCGATCACGCGCTTCCTGGTTCCTGAGGTCCAGCGACGCCTTTGGGCAAAGCGGAGACTTCCCTCTGCTTCAGTCTGTGAGCGGCTGCTGCTGCAAACGCAGAAGGAACTGACACGCCCGTTTAAACGTCACATCTGAGTGTGATGTCATCCATAGAAACGATTCACTTCCTGTTCCAACCAAATTAAGTCAATTCAGCCGCTTTTTTTTTCTTTTTTTGCTATACGGATGCCGCCATGTTGGAGCCAGACATTGTCAGTGATTGGTTGGTCTGAGTCAACATTTCTATGGCAACCACTCTCACCAATCAGGAGTGAGCTTGTTGGAAGGCCACACCCCTACAACTTGAAAGCGGGCCACATGAAATCTGTCAAACGTTTTAATCGTTGGACGTGGGGGCCAGCAGGCTCCACCTACTTTTTATTGAGGCTTCTGATTGGTCAGTTTAGAACAACCTGAACTACAGAAAAAAAGATCATTAGAAAAAAGGAGGATTATCAAGAAGATCCAGAATGGTTCTTCTGACCAATAGAACGACTCTATAGAAGTCTATGGCAACGCCAGGGGGGAGGAGTCACTCCGTCTAGTTCTTATATACAGACAATGAGTCTGAGTCTGTCTTTACATTGGACGTTTGAAAACACAGACGTGGCTGGGAGGGAACTTTGAAATTGTTTGCTGAAAAACTTTGGTCAAGAACAGCTCAGTGAGGATTCTTCTGTTTAGAATTCCAAGCATTTCAATTTGTTTTTACCAACATTTTCAGGATCAGACATAAATTAAAAAAAAAAAAAAAAGAACATCAAGAGGATTCTCTGCTCAGCTTTTGTGACGCTCCAACTTCCGGTGGAAGCTGTGAGGACATTCTACAGTTTCCTTTTCACACTGAATTTAACGAAAAAAGTATGAAAAACAAAACTGCAGAGCATCCGTCATGTAGGAACAGAAAATAGGGATGAGTTTTGGATCGGTGGCGTTTGTGAACATCTGGATCATCTTCATCTGTAAACATTTTTGATTGATTTTAATCTGATGAATAATTTAAATAAACGAATAAATGATTTGAATCTGATGATAATCCATTCTGGACAGCAGCTTTTCTTTCATTTCTATCACTCTGACCCGGTTCTTCAGGGGTGGAGCAGTCTTCACCCCCCCTGGGCTGTTCTGGCTCTGGGATGCGGGTCACATCGTCCCCGTCACGTCGACCTGGAATCACATTCACACGGTTTGATTTGAATGTTCAGGGAAGGCAGGTGTTGGGCTGATAAACAGCCTCCCTCCTCCAGCTCTGCCTCTCTGTGTTTATGTCACTTTACTTCTTCATCAGCGGCTCAAACCAGAGCGCCGCCGCCGCCGCCGCTGCTGCGTGTGGGATGCTGCAGCTGTGAGGCAGCAGGTGACAGATGAGGCTGCCATCGCACACAGATTTAAAGACGAGCAGGAGCTTCCACTCCTCCGTTTCTCCACCAGCTGATACGAAGGAGAACACCCACTGCTTATTCTGGAAACTCCTCAGCCTTACTAAACTTTCTGCCAGATCTATAAGATTTTATTTTTCTCTAATGTAACTTTTTTGTTTACAATAGTTTGTCAGCAGTAAAGGTGTAGCACCACCGGCATGAACACGAGGTTTTTAAAACAGGGTTTATTGCTCTTCACAACCCGTGAGAACTGGCAGCAAAATAAAAACACAAATATGCATCAAAATTAATTCTACAACATATGAAACTTAAATTAGACAAAGTAAAAGCACACAAACCGCGTGGGCTGACATCCACCAGGGGCTAATTGCTTATTTAGCTCGAGATTTCCTTTTCGCTGACTAAACAAACGCAATAAATTAAATGCATTCTATCCATGCAGCAACAAATCAAAAACATAAATATTTACGGTTGTTACAAATTTGTTCTTAGTATAAAAACCATCAAAACAACTTAATCCCTTTAGGGAATCAACTAAATGCTAGTTGGAATGGCACAAACTAAGAACTGTGACCCAAATGATGTAATCAGACGACAAAAATGTGAGGCGGAAACTGCAAAGAGACCTCCAGGACACCAGGGGGCGCCAGACACACCGCCAAGCACAGCTGACCTATGGGAAATGTGCTGCGCCGGTCCAGACTAAATAAGGTCCGCCTCCCCCAACCTCATATACTGTCAATGGTTTGGAGGAGCCAACCGTGACTCCCCCAATCATTGACTGTACATGAGAACTGGACCGAGTGGCCCCTCCCCCTTGTAGTTCCAAAACAGAAAGCCCCCGCTGGCTCCAAGATGCCAGAATCCCACAGACTTCTATAGAGAAATAAACATTTTTCATGTTTAGAAAATGTAGTTCGAGTTATTCAAGTTATAAGCTGACCAATCAGATGCTCCAGTAAAAGTAGGTGGAGCCTGCGGGCCCCCCATGTTCAATGCTCAAAACATGTTTGTGTAGCCCAGTTTTAAGCGGTAGGCGTGTGGCGTTCCAAGAAGCTCACCCTTAATTGGTGAGAGTGGTTGCCATGGAAACGTCGACTCAAACCGACTCGGACCAATCACTGCTTACTGACAACATCTGGCTCCAACATGGCGGCGTCCGCTTGACTTAATTTCACTGGAGCCGGAAGTAAACCAGTTTCTACGGTGGGCGTCACTCAGTCCGGTTCTCACTGGTCCAAAGTCCGGTTCTCCACAGAAATCCTTCCGGTTCACGTAAATGAACTGGTCCGAACACACAGGAAGGCTCTCTGGTCTGGACAGAGAGATGTTCAGTCAGAACCAGGTCCAAACGAACCGATCAGAATTGACTGCTGGACGCTGGTTGGTGAAGAGATTCTCCTGAAAAACACTGTAGGGGTGGAGGTGAAGAGCAGATGGGGGAAAGGGCGACCCCTGCTGGTGAGAATTTGGTAGCTGCGTGCAGGACTCCGGAGGAGTCCCGCGTGGATCTGGGCTGAGAGGAACCGGGTTCTCCCCCAACGCTGATTGACATAAACCTTCAGGAGCCCATAACGTCTAGTTCTCACGTCTGTCTAGAGTTTAGAACCACCACAGGGCACCGATCTGCAATATTTGGACCCAACATTCATTTAAGAACATTTTGAGATGGTTTAAGGACCCGTGAGGCCGAGCAGACGCCAGAGAGAAGCTCCAGGAGGAAACCCAGAACCCTCAACCTCTGAGAAGCTCCTCCGTGAGCCCCCGGGGTCATCAGGGTCACGCGGGTTTGCACTGAACTCACACGTCATGATTTCAAACCTGGTTCTGATGGACTGCAGTTAGCAGAACATCACCTCACCTTCCGTCCATCTTCACCTCCAAAAGTAGACGTCACACACGTCGTTTTGTTTTTTTGGCAAACCAGATGACTGAAAAAAGCTGATTGTTACCTGTTTTCTGACGCACGCGCAATTAATTCTATAGATGATGTCCCCTCTCACGGAAATGATCAGGACTACAAAATTAATCCCGCTCAGATTATCGGGGTTCAGACAAACGTGATTCCTGTGAGATTATTTACACCAAAAACCGCCCGCATTTCTGTAGCGCGCGCGTTTGGAAACTATACGTGCGTGTGTACGCGTGCTTGAGTGTGTTGACTCTGTCTTTCCTCGGTGTCCCGTGCGCTCTCCTCCAGTGGTGCGCGCCCTCTCGGTGCGTAAAATGACGGAGCTGCGCCTCCTCGCGCGCCTCCCTCTCCGCCTCGCGCGCCGGCGCTCGTTCCAGCGCGTCTTACAGGAGCGTCGCGCGGCGCCGCAGCATGGATCCGCTGGGGAACGGGTCGGACGGAACCGGCGCGTGCGTGAACTGCAGCTCCAACCAGTTCGTGCAGCCCGCGTGGCAGGTCGGCCTGTGGGGCGCCGCGTACTGTGGCCTCGTGGCCGTGTCCGTGCTCGGGAACCTCGCGGTCATTTGGATCATTCTGGCGCACGAGCGCATGAGGACGGTCACCAACTATTTCCTGGTGAGTTTTTCCAAAAGGATCCGATTACTAAACTATTCAGATTAACTTTAGACTTTGGCTTTTCTCCCCTTTTTCGCGGAGTCGTGTTCTCTTCTAAAGAAGCTCTTCTGTCATCTGATCGTGTTTATTCTGAGATTTTCTATTATGGATGAAAAGTTAAACATCAAAGGAGGAGAGAAATGTCTGCACTTTAGCCATGACTGTAAAATCCCAGCTTTGCCTGAAGTCTCCTCCTCAGGTTTCTGATATTTGACATTACAGCTGTTTCCATCCGTGGTGCCCCCCACCCCCCAGTATAAATCCCACAGTCTGGTTCTCTGTTCTCCATCTGCTGGGTGACTGTTTCATCCAAAGGTTCTAGATGTTTTTGGTCCTTTTTGTTGTTGTTTTGAACTCTGACCTTTACTGAGTGGACGGAGGTCTGCAGGTCTGTCCTTTCTTTGTCCCTGAAGAAGACTCTCTGGAGTCTCAAAGCTCCAGAAAGGTCTTTGTGATCCCCTAAAGCTGCATCCACATTAAAGGCGATTCTAATTCTGGACGACGCCTCCCTTTTTGATGTGGGTGTCGCCTACTTTCGAGGGACCCCGATGTCTGTCCTTCATCGTGAGAAAAATGTGACAAGAGCGTCTTAGAAACACAATTATTATTAGAGTGGGCCTTTAAAGATCTGAGTTATTTAAGCAACAAACTTGCTAAAATAAAAATAAATAAATGAAAATCCTTTTTTTTTTTTTACATAAAGTTAAATATTTTTTTCTTAAGAAAGACATTTGTTATTTAAAGAAAACCATGTTTATGTTTAAGTTACATTGGGTGATTTGGTTTGATGATTCATCTTTTCATCGACAAACTTGCTAAAAGACATAAAGGGTGCGAACACCTTTTCACATAAACATATATATTATTTTGCCAAGAAATGAAATTTCCCAAAATCTAAGTTGTTTAGTTTCAGTTACGCTGGCGTGATTTGGTTTGATGATCCGAGTTATTTCAAGTTTAAAGAAATTCTTTGCACTTTGGAAATCCCTTTTGTCTGAAAGAACCCAGTGGCTGTGAACGCATCGTATCTGTCTGCAGGTGAACCTGGCCTTCGCCGAAGCCGCCATGTCAGCCTTCAACACGGTCATCAACTTCACCTACGCCGTCCATAATGAATGGTACTTTGGCGCCGTTTACTGCCGCTTCCACAACTTCTTCCCCATCGCCGCCATTTTCGCCAGCATCTACTCCATGACGGCCATCGCCCTGGACAGGTTTGTGTTGGGGGGGGCTCCTCCTCCTTTCTCTGGTGGGAAACAGAGACAGGCTCGATTGGTTGGTGCTTCTGCAGCAACACCAACCACATCCGGCTTACGGCGTCTGTGCTTCACAAACGGAATATTCAGAGTGTGAAAAACCGACGTCTTTGATGTTTGCCATCAGACCTTTTCTCCATCTGCTCCTCTTCATCCTAAAGGAAAAGAAAGGAGGCAATGAAGCAGAAAACCAGATTTAAACTCAAGGAGGAGAATCAAGATCAACCAAATGAGATGGAAGTCAAGATAAAAGGCGTACACAGGCTCTACAAAATAAAAGAGAGAACAAAATTAAACTAGATTTTCAGAATAAAACACAAAGACTGCGAAATATCAGAACAAAGACGACTCACAGCAGGAAGACTGGATGAAACCTCATAATAAAAACAGCAAAGCATCTTTCCTGAGTTCATAAAGTGAAATCGTGTGAAGGTCTGTAGATGGATCTTCAGGTTCCTGACGATGTCTCACGCCGTTGAGAAATGTCAAACCCAGAATCCAGCTTCCTGACCTGTCATGACCTGCAGATGTTTTGAGAATTTGTGATTGTTCTCCATTTTATTTATTTTGTTTGTTTGACCCAAAGTGATGCTGTTGCCATGGAAACCTTGCTAGAATAGAACATTTGACAGGATCCATTGCTCTCCTCAGATACATGGCCATCATGCACCCCCTGAAGCAGCGGCTGACCTCCACAGAGACCAGAGTGCTGATCGGACTCATCTGGGTCCTGGCTCTGTTACTGGCCTTCCCTCAGTATCACTACTCCTCCACCACTTTACTGCCCGGAAGAACCGTCTGCTTCATCGACTGGCCGGAATACGCCACAGTGGACTTCAGGAAAATGTAGGTCCATCCAAGATGCTGGGAGGAGGAAAATCTGTTCTGTTCACATGGAAAGATGGATGAATGTTAATGACTGGAAGGATCGACGGATGGATGGATGGATGGATGAATGGATGGATGGATGGATCGACTGACGGATGGATGGATGGATGGATGGATGGATGGATGGATGGATGGATGGATGGATCGACTGACGGATGGATGGATGGATGGAAAGTTCGACGGTTGGATGGATGGAAGGATAGACAGATGGATGGATGGATGCATGAATGGTTGGATGGATGGATGGATGGATGGATGGAAGGATCGACGGACGGATGGATGGATGGATGGATGGATCGACGGACGGATGGATGGATGGATGGATGGATGGATGGATCGACGGACGGATGGATGGATGGATGGATGGAAGGATCGACGGATGGATGGATGGATGGAAGGACAGACAGATGGATGGATGGATGCATGAATGGTTGGATGGATGGATGGATAAATAAACAGAGTATCCCAATACCTGACAATGAACATCATGTTCTTCACTGAGACCTGAAAAGAAAAATAGATTGAAGAGAAACAGCAAGTAAGATAAAACCATGAGTGGTGTTTTACAGCCCACAGGTGCCCCCCACCCCTCCCTCTACCCCTTCTGCCCCTGCCACCCTGGTCAGAGCTTGACGTGACAAATTCATGACAAATTTTCAAAATGGCAGCTTTTCTGTTGGTTTTATCTCCATAGCAACCATTTTTTGTTCTGATCATCTGGGGGTGACGAACAGATCTGTGTCCTTTTTTAGAAGAATCTGCTAAAGTTTTTCCTTGACAACAGAGGTTATTTGTTAACCACGCCCACTCTCCTAATATAGTCATAGAATATGTCTCATGGTGACGTTCAGCTCAGGGATTCACGTGTTAAACTTTCACAACATTCTGGTCAGAAATGTGTGAGCAACAGGGGAACGCCAGGCTTTATACGCAATCATTACGTAAATCTGAAGCAATTCTGCGTGATTTTTGCGAGGCGCATACGTAAAATTTGCGTCTTTCCACGACCGTTCCTCACAGTTTAGGGCAAATGTTTGTGGCAGTGGCGTGACACGGCCTCCAGAGGACGGTCGTGTTCCCAGCTGGAGCTCCAAGAGGAAATCAGGAGGAGCGATGCTTCATTTATGCAGATGATCCATCACCAGAGGCCGTGGGGGGAGGGGCATGGAGACCTAACGACATTTTGATTGATTAATTCCCCCCTCTGAGTTTACATTACCGTCAACAATGCATAAAAAATGACCAAAGAGCCCAGAAAGGGTTGAAAGTTTGAGCGACAGCCGTGAGATGAATGTTCTGCTTCCTGCTGATCCGGTCTCCTCGGGGGGGGGGTTGTTTTCAAACACGCGAGTTCTGAATGAAAAGGCTTTTCTGCCGGTTCTGGTGAGTCCCTGAGGACCGGAAGCAACAGTCCGGTCTCTGTGAACCGGAGACCAGAAGGTTCTGCTCAGAACAGCAGGACAGACGGCAGAACTCAGGTCAAAGAAACAAGGTCCAAAGTATTTTTCTGTTAAATCTCTCTCCCTCTCTCTCTCGATCTCTCTCTCTCTCTCTCTCTCTCTCTCTCTCTCTCTCTCTCTCTCTCTCTCTCTCTCTCTCTCTCTCTCTATAGATATTTCTGTTTTTAGGGACGAATCCCCACATTTATCAAGCAGGTGAAGGGATTTGGTCCAGCGTCTGTCCCCCCGTTATGCGGTCATTTTTGAAAGAATTGATCGTTTTTGCTTATTTTGGTCATTATTTTTATTCTTTTTTTCAACTGTCTGTTTTATTTTTGCTTTTTTCTTTATTGTGTTTAATTTCTTTGTGGTCGGTTTTCTAACAGAAATGTTATTTTGTTATTTAACTTCTTATCAAATGTAGATTTATTTTTCTTATTATTTTTTTATTTATTTATTGCTTTTCTTTCATTTTTGTTGTTGTTGCTTTGTTCTTTCTTCCTGCACCTTTGAGCAAAAATTAAACCCCCGCCACAAACTTTAAACTCACCAAAATCTGCACACTGTAGTCCCTGGTGGAGATGAACTCTGGACAGAGTGGATAACCCCGCCCCCAAATAAATGATGACATCACAGCGGGACAAACAATCAAAACAAAATGAAGGGGGCCAAAATCTCGTATAGGGTTAAAAAATATTGTATACTATTTTATAATACTTTATAACAATTTGACACAAGTTACAGCGATCGTCACAAAATGTCCCACACGCTCTACAAGGCTTAGTCTGCAACCACAATTGAAGTTTTGTCGACCTCAGGACAAGGCCGCCATCTTGAATTTAAAAATACATTTTATTTCATTTTATTTGTTTATTTTACAATTCGCCTATTGGCTTCAAATTTAAACCCGTCTTAAGGATTTTGATCTACCGCCACCTGACTTCCTGAGCTTCATTGGGAAGCTACTTGGGGAATAAACGTTGATTTTAAAGTTTGTAGATTTTGTGGCGAACTGACAAAAGTGGCGTTTTTCTTGTAGCTTCTTGTACCAGAACATTGTGGAAATTGAACACGTGAATCGTTGTTCTCAAGCTGAATGAAACCGTGTGACATGTGATATGAACAAATTAGGAATGTGGGCGTGGTTAACAAAAAAAAAAAACACATGACCAAATAATAAAATGGCTGCTGTGGAGAAAAAAAAAAAAAAAAAAGATTTTCATTTTTTTTAACAAACTTCTCACGTTCAGCTCTGACAGGGCTGTAGGGGCAGAAGGGGGAGAGATGCGGCGTGTAGCAGCTATTTACCCAGTGAGGGGGGAGTCAAAGGGGGCAGGGCGGTTAATTTTTCTTGTTTGGTCTTATTTTTAAAGCGGACAAACATTGACCTTTGACCCGACAGCTCTTTCTGTAAACGTCGGGCGTCTCGTCTTTCATGATGGTTTCCTCTTGGCTGCTTTGTTTCGATTCTCCCTGCAGCTACTATGTATCCGTGGCTCTGCTGATTTACTTCCTGCCCCTGTGCATCATGGGATGGGCGTACATGACCGTCGCCGTCACCCTCTGGGCGAGTGAAATCCCCGGCGACTCGTCGGAACACTACAGACAGCAGCTGGTCGCCAAACGCAAAGTGATGCGAACCGCCATGAAGTATGACGGACTCCCGCTTCCACGGTGCAGGTTTGAATCCCGTCTCTCCCGGCAGGTGGTGAAGATGATGATCGTGGTGGTGTGCACCTTCGCCGTCTGCTGGCTGCCGTATCACGTCTACTTCCTGCTGCACCAGTTCTTCCCTGAGCTCTTTGAGCAGCTCTACATCCAGCAGGTGTACCTGGCCGTCATGTGGCTCGCCATGAGCTCCACCATGTACAACCCCATCATCTACTACTGCCTCAACAGCAGGTGCGCCGGCTGCGGCCTCGCCAGACGGCGTGCTGGCGTTTGTCCCTCCGTTCACCCTGTGTCATCTCCGCCTTCATCAGGTTCAGGGCAGGTTTCCAGCAGGTGTTTTGTTGCTGCTCCTCCAGCGCCGCCAAAGAGGAGCTGGAGCTCAAATCTCCCCGGTGTCTGCAAACCCAGGTGGGTCCGAGAACCGCATTTCCTGCCTCATCCGCTGCTCAGGTGAGCGGCCAGATGAGACCTCAACGGCGTTTGGGCCGCGTTCATGGAGTTGAGGAGGCGCCTCTCATCCTGTTGATCGTGTTTTCAAAGCAGACAGAAGAATGTACGGAGCATCATTTGTGCCAAAATTCTCATCATGTGTTTATGTAAATGTGGGCGGAGCTCTTCCTGCATAACAGTGCCTCTGCCGTCTGCAGGATGACTCGGCAAATCGGGAGAAATGCTGACTCAGAAAACTGCAACTCAAAAACTATTTCTAGGACATAGATTCTGCAGAGCGGCAAGCGTTCATTAGAGATCGGACCCCGAGCTGTGGGCGGGACTGCTGGTGAAGGGCAGCCCCGCCCCCCCTCCCCCTCCCCATTGCTGAGAGCAAAAAAGATCTTTTTCAAACGTCAATTTTTTTTTGTCTGCTCCTGATTCACAGCGATTTAATCAGAAACAAGGAAACAAGAAAATCTTCAAATATTTCATTAAAATACTAAAATGTGGTCACAAATATGGTACCAAGCATGGTACCAAAGTGTGACGCCCACCAGGGGCGGAGCTACGGGGGAACAAGGGAGGGGAGCTGCCCTCCAGCCAAAAAGCTTTGTCCTCCCAATTTTCTAAGTCAACATTAACCCTTGTTCTATCCTAGGCATGTTAACATTGGGAGTGGGGTCATCTAGACCCACTAGACAGAGCTCTGAACCTTTGTTCTTCAATGATTTGTGATCTTCACTGGTGTCCATGGATTACATGAAATCCTCTCCACCTTTATCCACCTTTGTCATGGTAGGGAGAACATGTCAATGGAAGGGGGGGTCATAGGATAGCACAAGGGTTAATATCACTATTGAAAAATCATCAATATAAGCTTCTTTATTGCTACTGCTTTACATTAGAAACAATCAGGCAGTTTATTATTAGTAGAGCTCTCATAAAAAAGAAGCAACGAAAGGCTGAGCATAAAATGAAATGTAAACAAAATCCCTAAACAACTGGAGACAATAACAGTAAAGTCAATTAATGCAATATAACAATGAAAACAACAAAATTAACAGAAAAAGCTAATAGAACAGCCGGTTTAATATGAATAAAAATACATATTTTTGATCCTTTATCTCGCAATGGTCTCCCACTCTGCTCTTCTCATTTGCCACCCTTCCAAAGGTCTTCTGCCTCCCCTCCTGCCCCCCTTAAATGTTTTAGCTCCGCCCCCTGGATGGCAGGTCTCATGAAAAGTTTTAGCTCTTCTTCTTTTCTTTGCATGTTTACGATTCTTCAGACCTGGAGAACCAAGAACTGTTTCCTTCTGGGCTTCTAACATTCATTTGACAAAATATTCTTTATGTTTGTTCATTTTGGGCGGCAGCATTTAGCGGCCAGAAAAAGAAAAATGAGGAAGAAATCCGGCGTTTTCTAGAAAATCTGCATGTTTCTCTGCGGCAGAAGCTCACAGCTGCTTTGTGGTCAGACGCTGCTTTCAGGTGTGCTCCGGTGTTTCTACGCCTCTTCTGGTTTTTCAGGGGAGCATTCGCGGCAGCCGGATGGAGACGGTCGTTTCCAGCGCCGTGGATCCTGCGGCGCCGTGCGCTCCTCCTCCTGCCCACGTGGACAGCGCCAACGGCTGCGTCACGGAGACGTTTGCCAGCACCTCCTGTTGATTCCTCCATGGATGTGACGTCAGTCGTTTCTAGGTCAGGTGCGATGTTTTTTTAACCCCACCCCCCCACCCAACCATCTTCCAGGGTTAAGGCTGCGTGGAAACGGCGAGCAGAACCAGCACCTGTTGGGCAGGATTACCGCCGGCGTTTGGGCCATGTGAGCAGCAGAGCTTGCTCCGCAGCAGGCGGATCACCGGACGGCTAAATATAGAGGACCCAAATATAGTGGAGCGGAAAACAAAGCCCCTCCAGTTGTGAGGATTTGCTCGTCACCAGGCGGCGGCGGCGGCTTGGCTCCACCACACACCAGAACCTGCTGTTACACACACGGCGTGATCGGACAGGTGAGACTCACCTGCTGCTTCCTGATTGATGAGACCGGCCTCTCCGTGTGGTCCTCAGAGCTTCTGGACAGGTTTCCCCCGCACCAAAAACATTTTTCTTTGATTTGCTGCAGTTCTCTGGCTGCAAAACAAGCCCGCATCATCGGCCCTCCACCGCCATGCTTGACCATAGCAAACGAATGTTTTCCACAAACATGGTTAAACGTGAAACTTCATATGGAACGTTTCCTTCAGAGTAGAATCATATCTGCTGACCTTTTGCTTCTGAGGTGTATTTTCCCGCCTCCATGAGGACCCCCGTTCTATCCGGGGGTGTGGTTCCACCTGAGAGGCGGAGCCTGGCCCCCACCTTCTTCTGGATTCCTGTAATCGGTTCCTCTGTTGTTGAACAGAATGTCTGTTTTATGTTCCCTTTTTCAGGCTACACAAAAACTTTATTGATCTCAACAAGTTTGTTTACAATGATTAGACGGCAAACAATTCCATGTGCACATGTAGTCAGTAGTTAAAATACGGAAATTGTTGTGAGTCTCTGTGTGAAATACAGTCGGTCTGCTGCTGAAATTCATCGCTGACTTGCGTCTGCCTTTCCGTCTTCATGCGACTGATGTTTGATGCTTCATCTGACGGTCAGAACTCACAAAGACCTTCTCCTTTAAGCCTTAAAGAACTCTCTTCTAAAAAGGTTTTAAATATATTGAGATAAAAGTTAGTAGGAACAAAAAATCTTTAATTGAGCTCTCGCTCTCAGAAGATTTTCTCCAGAAATTCAGGAAAAACTTCTAAAAAAGTTAACGTTTTTGGACAAATCGATATGATGTCATTTGAAACAGAAAGTTCTGCTCCAGACGCTGAACTTCGGTCCCGTCTCCTCTCATCCCAGCTGCAGGGAAACATTAAGGAGAACTTTGAGTTTCATTCATGTCAGCGTGTTTAGGAAGGGGAACAAAGTCTCCATGAGTCTGAAACCTCCTTCAGGTCTAAGTTGACTCATTACTTGGCATCTGGCGCCATCTACTGGTTCTTCCCCAAACAGAGTCGCCTAACTTCTAAAGTTTTTCACCTGAAATGGACCAAACGGAACCAAATCAGATCAGCTGCAGGTTTACAGAGAACCGGGACATACAAGTCAACTTCAGCTCCATGCAGTCAGGAGAACCGTTTCTGGACCTGCTGCACCATCAGGAGAACATTTCAATGAGACCTGAGAACAGGGGATCAGGTGGGAAACCTTCAACCGCTCTGCTCATTTACACATTCAGATCTTTACTGCTACGTCTGGGACAAACGAGGGCTCTCACCTTCTCTTTCTGAGCGCTCAGGCGGAAAAACAACTGACATGAACGATCAGTTTACCAGGATGCAAAGCAAAAATGTTCATAGGAATGAAAACTAAAACTCTAGAAAAGATTAAACAGAAAAAGGTCAAAAAATGTTCCAAACATGATGAAACAAAACAGATGACTGGAGAGAAATGCAAAACAAAACAACAAATGATAAAAAATAAAAAGCTTTTCGCAAAGGAAAAGTTTTATTAAGCCTAACTACTTCATAAAAAATCCTAAATGCTTCAAAGAAAATCTGGTCTTTGAGGTACGTCTAGATGTTTTGCCTCCATCAATTTTTTGTCATGGTTTGAAGTAAAGTCTGTAAAACCTGAACGATGTTAACAACTGGCTTGTGACTGACAGGTGCCTGTCCTGGGTAGGCCCCGCCTTCGTCCCGCGGTGACCCTGCACAGGTCTAAGCAGGAAACAGAAGACGAATGGGGGGGAGGGGGTGTTTTTGAGGGGGCAGAGCCATCGGGGACACACCCACTCACTAGAGTAGGTGGAGCTTAGTGTGGCTTTAGTTGTACAGCAAAACGGGGGACCACAGTAAATGAATGTTCAGCGGACGGCACGGTTACCATGGTGATGCTGCAGGATGATGGTCATCTGGATGAGATTATGGAGGTTTTTAAACAGTAAAAAGCAGAAATCAATTCAGGATTCTTTATTGTCATTTCACCACAGGGATCAAACGTAATTCCTGCCTCTGGTCCCAGAATCCAGTCGATTCTGGAGCTTGAGTCAGATTCAGACTCAAGGCCTTTTACAAAGGTCAAAGGTGACGCTCACACCGCTGGTACTGGCCCTTATATCTAGAGATCCAGACGTCTGAGGAAGACGCTGTTTCAGCGCCTTAGACTTAAAAAAAAAAAAAAAAAAAGTCTTTTTTTAATGGAAACAATTGAGTGGGCGGAGCTTCCAGATGAGTGAGAGTCTGAGCTGAAGGCAGAAGACCCTGAAAGCCCGCCTCTGTATAAAAGACACTCAAACGGGGTTCGTTTAAACTTCCACTTCTTTATCGTTGTACAGCGAGGTGGTGTGCAACACCGAACAGGCATTTCCATGGACGGCTGAACGCCGCAGTAAACAAACAGCAGTGGCTCCGCCTCCAAAGTTGGGAGTGTGAAATATTTACAAACAAGCTGGAGTTCGGACAAACGTCGACTCCCGTGAAGGCACCGCGGCGGAAGATACTGACTCTTTGGCAATGGTTAAACTGTCTCCCTTGTTAAAAGCAACATTTGTCTAAAATGAAAGTGAAATCGCGTTTTCCACCTGAAATGACACGACCAGAAAAATCTGCAAACATCTAAAAGGCGAGCTCCGCTTTTCCTTCAAAAAGTGGCGTTTCTTCAGGATGTGTCCGTCAGCTGGCTGTGTTTGAGTCGTCCCGCAGCAGAGGGGTCCGCTCGTCTGTCCCAGAGCGGCGGCTGGAGGCGGCGGCGGCGGCGGCGTCAGCCTCATTTCTCTGTAACACCAGAAAAAACTGCTCAGCTTGTGCCGATGCAGCGGAGCGGAAAGCCACCGCGACGTAAACATATCCTAGACAAAGGAAGTTCCTTTTATTTTGAAAATTCCTGGTCTTTCCTGTTTCTGAAGGCAGAAACGACCTGAAGTCTCAACATAAAACCCTCCTGTACTTCATAATCGCTGCAGGACATCAGAACAGGCCCACATCATGAGCCCTCCATCGCCATGCCTCACAATGAGTCTGTTTACATCTATTATAATAAAAATTCTTTTGTTTTGTTAAATCTTTCTATAAGCGGTAGAGTTGACTTGTTTAATTGTTTTTAGCCATGAACGTGTTCAGCAGGAGTTTCTATTTTTTTTTTTTTTTTACAGTTGGTGGTTTGTAACAAACGTCGTCTCTTAAGTTTATTGATTTACGGGAACTTTAATCCGTTTCGGTTCTTTTTATCCTGTTGCATCTTTAAAATTCATTCATTTTTTTGAACAAATTTTCTCTCGTCTCCGTAATTCAGTTTCCATTCATTGTTTTACCTTTAGTTCCAAGTGCATCTTTGATGGACTCGTTTAAAGCGTTTCGCTAAAACGAGACTCACGTCACAACAGACCAACAACGACGTCGGAAAAAATGCGTCTGTCTTCATCAGATCAACACAAACCCAGAGGATTGAGAGAATTTAGACTTCTAGCAAACGGGGAATTTCATTTATTTCAACTGAAAATCAAATTTCACCTTCAAATTAACCGATTATTTGGCTGTGAACTGTCGCTCAGCGGGCGTTTTAATGCATTTGCTTTATTTAAAATCATAACCTTTGAAATGCAAAGACATTTTTGCAGGACTGGAAACTAAGGAGAAGAAGCTCTGAGACGATTCCCTCAGAGAATGCAGGTCACTGTTCTTAAAACTGATGGGAAAAGTGGATTTTCCGATCCAGGGCGGATCCCTTTACTCAACCAAGCCTGTAGAGTGAACATCTTCTCCACTAAAGACCTGACAGACTTGGGACCGATTCAGGACCGACCCAGGACCTGACCTACTAGGAACCAAATCAGGTACCAAGTCGGGACCTGACCCAATCAGGACCTTACCTTCATGATCCCCTGTAGTCAAAAAACAGCCCAGGACAAACAACAAACACTTAAAAAAAACATCCAAATAAACTTCAGTGATGACTGAAGGGTCTGTTGTGGGGGGTGGGGGGTGAGAAGGACTTCCAGGACCTTCAACCAAAACTTTGGTCGTCTTTCGTACAAAATGTTTGCTTTTGTCTAAACTTAAGTTCCTCTAAAACTTTGACGTTTCAACAATTAGAAGGAATTAATGTTAGACGACAAAAAGGGGCAATTAAACATAAAAATTCCCCCGGGGGGGCCCAACCCCGCGCCTCCAGATCTCCACATAACCATATAACCCCGCCCAACCCTGTTTGCTGATGAGTACCTGGATCGAGTGTTCAGCCATTCAGAACCACCTGATCCAGATAATCCCAACAGTCTGGAACAGGAAAGGCTGGGGGTAGAAGGCAGGGACCGGGGTTGGGCCCGCCCCGCCCGAACCGTTGTGTTGTGTGTATGTCTTCAAGTGTGGACCCACCTGCAGCACTCAAACTTTTCTCCCGAGTGCCATAGCCGTGAGAGCCCTTTACCTGCCCGTGAGCCGAGGCCTAGAACACGACCACATTGCCTTACACATGAGCCAAGCACAACACTCGTCTGTCACGGGGGGAGGGGTCGGTACTCGTGCAGGATCTGGCTCGGTGACGGGTCAGTCATGCGGTTAATTTGGAGGACGTGTGATTGGTAAGTTCAGTAACTGATCTGATGAGGAAGAATCGATGATGAGAAGAAGGAAGACGAAACTGATTAGACAGGAAAACTGATCACAGACGTCCGATTCAGACTTAAGGCGCCGTCCTTCACAAAGGTCAGAGGTGACGCTCATACAACTGATACTGGTCCCAATATCAGGCTTTAGAGGTAAAAAATCTCTAAGATGAGTTTATGTCTAAAATAAATCTGAAAAAAATGTCTATGGATCATGTAGAGGTCCATGGGCCCAAATCCAAAGAGCTGAATCTGTCTTCACACGTGTATATCTTCACACGCTACAGACATTCAAGACATTTAGCCCATAGTGTTCACACTGGACCAGCAGGGAGGGGCTTCTGCTTATTTTCATTTTTCTACCGTTTACTAGCACGTTCTATTTGCATGTAGAACCTGAACACGGTCCTAAAAAGTTCGGTAGCTACGTGTGAATGTGAGAGTTTCAAATGTGGAAGAGGTCGCCTGAACGCGGGTGCAGTGGACACAGCTGAATAACATTCCTGCACGTTCTTCCCACTGCATTGACGGGTTCTGAGTCCTTCGAGAAGATCTGGAGAGGGAGGTCTGAGGACCCCACCCGGCAAAGTGGCAGTCTTACCTTCAGACACAGAGCATGCATCTTTGAAGAGTTTGATCCTCTCCGTTGAGAATTTGCTGCCTAACTCTTTCGAAGGTGTTCAAAACTCCAGAGACAAGAAGACTCTAAAGCTACATTCACAGCGTTAAAGCGACCACTTCCAATGAAAAACCTACGTAGGTCGACATGAAGGTGCGGTAGCGATGTATAGATGGCGTCCCTTTTGAAATTAATAATCGCGGTTTGTGTCTGGCTGGAATTCCATAACGCCAAGTCATTGATGTATCGGGATAGAGCTGTGAAAGAAAAAGTCTGGAGCGAGATCCACCAGATTTGCACCACTACAACATTTTCCACCAAATATCTTCCAGTTGAAGGTCCAAGCACTAGTAACGGTTAGCGACAGGCTGTGTCAACACCGTATGCGAAAAGGGCTTTTGAGAATCCGTGTTCAGTGCGTTCTTGAAGGCGCGTCGCATTCCCGGTGGTTATGTAGTCTAAAGGGCCTCTATCATGTATAGGTTTAAAGTGTTTTATAGAGTTTGTTCCTCACTAAAAACAACCCCAAAGTGGTATTTTAATCTATTCACGCATTACTCCTCCCAATCCACAAAACAAGTGGGTTCTCACAGCAAAAGCCCCTTCTAACTCCGCCCCCAGGCTAACAGACACACCCACTCCGTGGAGCTGGCGGTGATCGGCTAAACACTTTCATGAACCATATCCTGATCCATCTTCACAAAGTTCAGATGTTGTTTGTTTTCGTGGGTGAAAAGCAGACAGGCTGCCGAGGCCGACGTCATGACGTCATGAAATGGGCGGCACCCTCAAGAAGCGAAAGGCGGAGCCTCAGAGATTGAGTCATCTTACTTCTGGATAGGAAAATTAGCTGGAAAAAGAACCCTTCGTTCTTTAGTGTACCAAAGGTGATAGATTAGCAGGATATAGACCCTTTAAGGGTTTGGAGATTTTGGGACCTGGACCCAGTCCCACAGGTTCTGCTGGTCTCTGCCTCTATATCGGTTCTGTTACTTCTTTGAATCACAGATCAGCCGGTTAAGCTTCATGAAGCCCTACGTCTGATCTGAAACTCCATGATCCCTCTTCCAGCTGATTGGTTCTGAACGTGTTTAGCCCTACCTTCCCTTCTCGTGCAGCTTCTGGTGAGAAACATTTTCAAACATGATCATCGTTTCCAACATGCATTCATGAAAGTTTCGAGTCCAATCTGGTCCCAGAAATCCCTGATTTCGCAACAAATCATTTTTTTTCTGCAGTGATCATAATTGCTTGATGAGAATCAGAACATTGGCGGTTTGGATGGATTCGTTTGGGTTTGGATCAGGACGGGCTGGTTTACGAACCCCGGGGTTCTCCGTGACACTGAAGATCTCCACAGGGTTGGAAGACCTCTGCAAACAAACACCCGGTCACTGTGACAAAGCGACAGGAACACTGAGATCCCACGCCGCCCTCTGCTAGACCTTGACTTCTTGGTTTATGGCGTCATAAAGAGTCTGTTACCCAACGCGCACACAGACGGCGATAAGAGCGGCGTGGTCGCTCTCTGACGGCAGAAAGAAGACTCCCGGCAGGGGTTTTTGGATGGAACCAAAATGAACGGAAGACCGTGGGGGCTGAAGGAAACCAGCAGGACGTCAACGGCGTCCCGCACCCCCCCCCCCCCCCCCCCCCCCCCCCAATGGAGCTTTCAGCTCCCCCTCGTAAAAATGACGGAGCGGTTGGAGGACGGTTTGGACTTTACCTCTGATGGTCTGTCAGTTAAAGTTCAGAGCTCTGGTTAAAGGCGGGGGGGGTGGGTGGGGGAGGGGGAGGGGGGGCAGGAGCAACAGAAGTTCTTAAAATATTTCAGTTTTTATTGGTAGATCCTGACGAGATGTCATCCTCCGGAAACTTCCAGATTCCCCAAAAACCCGAAGCCTCAGCAGGAACCACAGCAGAACCAGCAGACGGGTTCTGTGTTCTCTGGCCAGCGGGCCGAGGGTTCGAATCCCTCCTACTTCTGTCCCTCCTGCTCCCTCCTCCTCCCATCCTCGGAAGGACATGCTGTCGCGGCTCCATGCAGACGGAACGGTGGAGCAGGGTTTCCCCCGCGAGTCGCGCGGGCGCCGTACCTTCACTTTGTGATGAACCACAGACGCCACGACGACGGTGACGAGGCCGAGCGCGATGAGGAGGTACTGCAGGTACTCCATGACGGTCGGGAGAACCACCAGGTTGGTGCGGAACGTGTTGAGGATGGGTCCATCGATGTAGCCGTTCTGTTGGCGACAGGAACGCACAGTCAGCAGTTTTTAAAACCTTTATTGACACAAACACGAGTAAACAAACGGAAGTGTGTGTGTGTGTGCACAAACACACAGAAGTAAAACTGAAAAAGGTAAATGAAATAAAAGAGAGAAATAAACCTCAGAAGATAATAAATTCACTTTTTTTTCTCAACAGGTGAACTTTATTTGTTCCTACAGCAGGTGATCTTCTGCCTCCTCTACAGACAGAACTTCTGATGCTGATCTTTCACCTGAACCCGTCTTCTACCTGTCCTGTTTGCTCCTCCCACACCTTTCTCCCCGTCAGCTGACTCGCCGTCTTTCAGAGACAAACTGCAAACGACGCAGGAGAAACTGTTCTGCCTAAACGAGCAGGAAGTTCCTCCACAGAGAAGTCTTTGCTTCATGACTTCATGAAGAACCACAAACATCCGCGCTCTGCGGTCCAACAGGAAATCCAAACGGCTGCGTCTTTGATCAGCTGTTTTCAACCACAGGAAACAACTTTATATATAAAAAAAAAACACGCTAACTGTCTAAACTTGATTCATGATTAAAAACAAAACTCTCTTTCACTTTAAAAGGCACATTTATGATGAACTTTAAACAGGAGAACCGCTCTAAAATAGTGGATCGATATCTTTTAAAGTGACAATTTTTTCAAAATAAAAGACTCCAAAAGGAGCTTTAACAGTAAAAGGTTTTTATCACTGCTAAGGAAAATAAAGTCTCTCCAGAGGATTTCTGTTTATTCTCTCTTTACGTGTCGATTATTCTCCCAAAAATCTAAAGATCTAGAGAAGATAAAGAAGATAAATTTGTTTTTACATCTGTTATTATTTCTTTAATGCTTCAATAAAAATGAGGTTTTTGCAGAATCCTGAAGACTCTAAAAAAACAGCTAAAAAATATAAGAAAAGTGATTTAAAGTGACGCTAAATGGCTAAAAATATATGTAAAAAGGACTGAAATAACATTAGAAACCACACGCAGAGGCTAAATCGTTGTGCTGCATCATGATGAAGATTGAGCGTTTGCGGCATCTCACCTCCTCGAACCACAGCAGCGGCATCACCACCTCCGAAATCTTACCGGTTTCACTGAAAGAATGAAACAAACAAAAAACACACAAAGGTGCAAGAAAAGCAGGAAATGGTCACCGGCTCTGAATTAGAGGAAACACAATTCATGAGAAAGTTGGGAACAATCCTTACGTGATTCCCGAAACGCTTTTAATGTAGAGGTTGAGCTGCAGGCGGATGGACACGTTCAGAGGAACGCCCGTCAGCTGCCAGGACACAAACCCGCAGATTATTAGACCTTCTTTGAAAGCCTCCAGACAGTTTTGAAAAACAACAAAAGAAGGAAGTTCTCAGGTTAGGCAGCTTCTTTTTATGGTTTGGTTCCACCATCAAGCTGCAATAAAGATGTGAGATCCAACAATGGGAACAAAGACGCATCTTGAGCTTCCATCAGCCGCAGGCCGTCCAGGCCTCAAGGCTGCAGGAGGCGTGAGGGAAGCAGGTCTGACTCCCAAAGCAGCAACTCTTCCTCTGCCACATCTGCTAAAGACGCATGTTCGAATCCCTGTCCTGCCATAACTCCCGTTCCTTCTCAACGGCAAACGTCAGAGCAGGCGGCCGAACCCAAGTCTGCATCACCGATGATGACTGACGATGAAGATGAGGAGCGGACTGGAGTCTTCAGGTCTTTTCTTTGAGAAGATTAGGAGACGAAAACTGGATCTCCAAACAAAACTACTCTCACAAATTCTGTTTCATCTGGTCTTTTTTTTTATGTTGGAGTTTTAGAGCAAATGAAAGAAAAAAATTAAACATGAGTCATGAAATGATGAAAAAGGAATTCTACATTTTACCAAACTAAAGTCGTACAATCATGAGGAAAAAAAGTTAAAACTATTTGAGACTAAAGCTGTACAATTATGAGAAAAAGTAATAAAATGTTGAGGAAAAAAGTCAGCATTTTACTAGACTAAAACTGAATAATTAAGAGTAAAAAGTCCAACAAAAATGAGAATAAAGTTGACATTATACCAGAGAAAGGCATAAAATTGTGAGAGAAAAAAAAGTTAAAACTATGTAAGACTAAAGCTGTACAATATAGAGAAGTACTACAATGAAGAGAATATTTTACGAGACTAAAACTGAATAATTATTAAAGTTATAAAAAGTGAATAAAGTTTTCAAAATTATAATAAGAAGACAACATTTTAGGAGACTTCAGGTCTATTCAGACGGGACACATTTGGTTGGACTAAAGTGAACCAGAATTTGTTTCCCCCCCGATAATCCGGAACAAATGTTCAGTGTGAAAACACCCAAACGGACCCTGGTCCTGGACCAGGAACCGCTCTCTGACCCGTCTGTGGAGGTTTCCAATCGGACTGAGCTTCGGTTCGCTCTGAGGTTCCCCCGTCCTCGGAGCGGAACAACTGGACCATAAGGGCCACCGTAGCTGTTGGTCACATGACGACGACAGGAAACTTCCATCATTTCTGCCTCTAGTTGCTTTGCTCCGCCCTTGTAATTCCCGACCAATGGGTGAATAGATTTTTAGTCACATGGTTTTGTTTACAAGACTTCAAAACGGTTTGCCGATTCTGAACACACCCTAAAACTGTACAACTACAAGAATAAAGTCGTACAAACGTGAGAACAAAGTCGATATTTTACGGGAAAGAAGTTAAACGAAAAGTTTATGAGACTAAAGTTCTACAATTATGAGAATGAACGAGTACTCTGTCACACTTTCTGAAAACAGGAAGTTCAGGAAAAACTCTTTTTACTCTTTCCAGAGAGACAAACCCTAAAACTGAATCGTTTCTGAGCAGCAGTGGTTCGTCCCAAAGATGTAAAAAAAAAAAAGATCTGCCACTCTGAGGCTCAAATCTTTCTGTTCAATCAAGCTTTGACAGAAGCCTGAGGAGGAAAATCCTCCTTTTCTATCCGTTTATCCTGGTTGCTTCACAGGAATTCCTCCAGCTTCTCTGCATTTGGAAAAGTTGTTGGATTTTAGGAAAAGTTGTTTTCTTTTTGGGGGTTTTTTGGATCCATTAAGCGTTTTTTTCTTCGACTTTGCAAAACGTCCAGGATTCCACTTCCTGTTTAATAATGAAGACATCTTTTTTCCTGCTTATGACGTGTGGATGCGCTTCCCTGCCATGTCTCTGCATTTCCTCTAATCGTTGATTATAGAAAACTGACATCTGACGGCCGTTTTCTGGGACGGACAGTGATTCAAAGACGCTAGAAAAACGTCATAAGCAGGAGTGTGTGGGATCATTTTAGGACAAGACGTTTGGAAAGACTCGGATGGAGCTTCAGCCCGGATGGGCTTTGGGACGACGCCCTCCTGAGACGCAGGCTCCACCCCCACGGCCAAACTCCGGCAGCAGCTGCGGCGTTCTCTGTGCGACGCTGCCGGAGGACCGAGTCCATCAGAGAGCAGGGTTAGGTCGCATCAACCCAAATAAGTCTGATGGGAGGCAGATGTTCGGACGGTTCTGATCCAAACTGACGAAGCTTTTGGCTCCTTCTCCCAGAAGTTCAGCAAATGGTCAGAAGACGCCAGAAAACACGCCGTAAAGGGTGTAGCTGACAGGAAAATGACAGCCCAAAGTGGCTCTGAATGGCAGCCATGCTGCAGATTGGGTCCATATGTGGTTCTGATGGACAGTTAATCCCGTCCAAAGCGGATCAGGAGGAGGAATGCAGCTGCAGGCGGCTCCTCTGTGCAGCTTCGGACGAAGGAAAACAGGATTTACTGAATAAACAAAAGGAACTCGGAAAATTCTTTTCAACTAAAAGAAAAGAGAATTTCCATTTCATAGGCTGACAAAACTAAAAACATTTGAAAAAATGAAATAATTTGGTTTTAACAGCAGTAAAAATGTTTATGTTTAGTATCAAAAAATTTAAAATAAAATCATGTCTATGACACGGACACACTGTGGCTTAAGATAGAACTGGAAACACGGAAAGAAACTACAACTAAAATCACGCCTTTGTTTATATATTCATGATAAAATTACGACACAAAAATTAGAATTCCTTAACCTGCTGTCTTTTGTTTTTTTATTGATAACACATATTTTAATTGAATGCAATGTTTCCGTATTAAATTCCTCATGGATTACAAAAAAATGAATCCATTCCTAAATCATGAATCAGATCTTAATGTTAAAAATCTGTTTGTAAAAAAAACAACGCGATTTCAGTCATCTAAATACATTTTAACAGGAAAAATAAATGGATTTTAAAAACATGTCTGCCGTTAGAAAAGTCTAAATTATTCGTCTATTAGACTTTATCATATCTTAAAAGGCCGAGCGATTTCTGCAACAGAACATTTCTAGAATTCTTTCTCATCACGTTTAGTGAAAAACGGTTTGGTATTTTAAAAAACCACAAAGGAGCAGAAGATTTGCCTCTGCAACTTATTCAGTACAAGATTCTCCACAGAATTCACTACACCGGACAGAGATTATTTAAAATGGGTCTTAATCAGTCTGCTATATGCACACAGTGCACAGATAACGACATAGACGACTATTTGCATGCCCTGTGGTTGTGTCCACCTGTCCAATCATTCTGGCGTAAGGTCTGTGAGGATTTATCAATCTGGTTTAATCATATGATTCCTGCATGCCCCAAACTCTGCTTACTAGGCGACCTGAATAACATCAACATAGAATCCAAAAAGGCTTATATGGTTCTCACCGCTGTATGTATCGCAAAGAAAACTATCCTCCTAAACTGGAAGTCAAAAAATAATCTCAGCATCAGCCACTACAGAAACCTCATGTCAGAGCATATTAGCTTAGAGTTAATGTCCTCCACAAAAAACCTGTCGGCTTCAGACTCTCCCTGGCTCCAGCTGGTTAGTCACATCACCTAGTAGGGGTGGGATGGTGATGGGTTGAGCCGGTCCTGGCTGGTTGGATGGGCCGGTGCGGGTGTGGGGGGTGGGCCCTGCTGGGCCTACCGTTCCCCCGGCTCGGGGCTCTGGTTGCCCGGGTTGGGGGGTGGTGGGGGCGCGCGCTCTGCCGGCAATTTGGCAGGGGTTCCTGGGCTGGTGCCTTCTGGGCGCAGGGTAGGCAGTGCGGCTGACCGGGAACGGCGGCCGGGTGCCGTGCTGGGTAGCTGGTTGCCGTGGCGGGGGCTGGGGCTTTGGGTTCTGGGGCCTGGGGTTGTCTGCCCGCGGCCGGTGTTTCGCCCGTGGCCAGTGGTTGGCGCGTGGCCCGGCCCCCCTGGGGGTCGACGCCGCCTTCACAGCAGGGGTTAAAGGGTTCACTTTGGTGGGTTTACATAAATTTTTTTTTTTTTTTTTTTATTTATTATTATTAATATTACTATTATTATAATTATTATTATTATTATTATTTCTATTATTATTATGACTGTTGTTATTATTATTATTATTATTATACATATATGTATATATATATATGTAATTTATAATTTTATATGGTTAATATATGTATATATATATAAATTTTTTTTTTTTTTTTTTTTTTTTTAATATATATGATTTAATCTATTCTGGGTTTATTTATTTATTTATTTATTTGTTTTTTATTTTTTTATTTTGATTCATTTATTTATTTATTTATTATTTATTTATTTATTTATTTATTTTTTGGGGGGATGGATGGGGGGCCCTGGGGGGGGGGGTGTGCAGTCCTTGGGGAAGTCAGGGCATGGATGGTGGGGCTGGACTCCCTGCCCTTCCGTTCTGGCACCGGGACCCGTCCTTGCCGGTCGTCTCTCGGCGCGGCGGGGCTCTCGCCTCATCGGCGGCGGGCTTGCCGCCTCTTGGCCGCCTGGCCGCCCTGGGAGGGGGGGCGCCTACTGCGGCCGGCTGGGGGGCCGGTCGCTCGGGGGAGCCTCTCCCCCGGTTGTGCCCATCCGCCTGCTCCTCCCCGCCCTCACCAAAACAAATGTTGCACACAGGCACATAGGGCTCCGGGAACTGGATGGGTGGGTTATGCTGGCGGGGCTCTCTGGGGGGGTAACTCTCTGGGGTGCTCTGTTGGCGCCCGCCCTCCACCCCGCTTTTTACTTGCATATTAGACACCCTGATTCATCTAGGGCCTTGTGGGGAGGGTCTGGTGGAGGGGGGCACGGTGAAATATCCGTGCTCATCTTTCAGTGACCCTCCCACAATTTTAACTCCCACTTTAGACACACACACTGCATGTTAGCAGCACATACACAGCAAATACACTCCACCCACAGAGGATTCCCGGAGTGGGGTTTCTGCGGTTTAGCAGCGGTAGGGACCCCACACTGGAGACCTCCTTTTTTTACCTGCAGCACACACACAGCACTGCCACACCTCCATACATGGGTGGGGTCGGGGGGGGGCGGCCGGTCTTCACCCGCCTGGTCCTCTCAGGGCGGCCAGGCTTATGGGCATCATGTCGGCTGCTGTGATGGTCGGGCGTACGGCGCTGGGGGTCGGTCGGCGGGGGGGGGGTTACTGCGTGGCGGCGGGGGGTGGGGAGGTAACCAGATGATTGCGAGTATGTGTGCGTGAGTGCATGGGTGGACGGACCTGGGGGCTGACTCACTGGAACCCTCTGGGGCTTTCCCTTCCCATCACAGAGGGGTAGGGCACTTTAAGGGTAAGGGAGGGGGGGGATTGTAGTGGGTAGGGTTATGGGGGGTGGCTGTGGGTGCGTGTCGATCTCTGGGTTGTTCGGGTCGCGTGCCGCGGCTGGCTCGCGGACACGGGGCACTGGTCGGGTGGTGGGCGGCTCTCGGGTTCTGGGGCCCTGGCTTCGTCCTTGGCCCTTGTCTCGGCGTCCGGCGCCCGGCGGCCCCCATGGCTGCCGCCTGGTACGGCTAAGAGCTCCTGTCCTGTGGCCTGGGGGCCGGACGCCGGGTTCGCTTATGCCTCTGGGCGTAGTGGGGGCCCCTGTAGGGGGGCCTTCTCTGCGCCTGGCTGGTCGGGTGGGCGGTCCCCGCCTCCCCCCCTCCCGGGCTGCTTGGGTCCGGTGTGGGGGGGGGGCGCTGGCCTTTGGGGCCTCTCCTCCCCTTTCCTGGTCTGGCTGCTCTGGCTGGGTGGGATCTGGTTCCCCACAACACAAGGTTCACTTCGGCAGCATGCATGTATCTCCACCCCCACGTGCACGTGCACACTGCCACACTGCTCCCTGTCTGCTTCATCCCTCCTTCTAACCTACAGTGTATTGATGGACAGATATTTTCCACTCATCTTCGTGTCAGATTTTTACCCATGATGGAATATTTGTCTTTCCAGCAGATCTGGTATAATTGTTACAGCTTAAAAGAATAACTGATCCAAATCAGTGCTTGTATCCCCCCCTTTTTTCACCCTTCTTCCCTTTACTCTCTTCCACCCCCCACCCCCCCCCCCCCGACACACATTTTCCCTCTTCCTCCCCACACACACTAAATATAACAAATAAAGAAATAAATAATTCAACAAAAAGGGGTTAATTCAGATCTACACTCTGGCTTCTAAAGTTCTACAACCTCTTTTTGTGATAGTAAAACATGTCCAACACAAAAGGCCTGCAGCTCTAATCTGTTTGCTAAGTTGTTGGACAGAACAAGTGAAAAAAAAAAAAAAAAGAAGATTTGCCTCCAGAAACACGTGAAGGAGAAGCGGAATCTGCAGATCAGGTTTCTGGAAAAGTTCCCAGCTGAGATTATCGGGTTCTCTCAGTCTTTTCATTCTTCTTTCAGACTCCACTTTTCTTTTCTTCATCTTAAGTGTCTTTATTTCTCCGTCTATCCTCAGACTACAGTCAGTTACTCAGATTCTTGTGTGGCAGTTGGATTTGACATGTGCGGGTTTCCGTTTTCCCATCATGCAAATGTGTTTCCTGGATCGTGACTGGGCGTGAGGGCGGACGGAAGGAACCTCCCCTGAGCTTCGATCTGCACTCGCCGGCTCCTTATCCAGATCCGCGCTCTGAACGGCCGTCATTACGGAACCTTATCGCAGCTTCCAATTACCTTATCGGCGGTGGCGTGAGCGATAAGAGGCAGCGGGCGGTTACGTAAGGAGGCGGCGGCGTTTGGTAACAGCTTTCCGTCAGGTTAACTGCTTCACATCAACAGGCGGAGCATCGAGACCGTCGGACGTCTCAGCTGCATGCAGAGGGCGTGCCCTCCCCCCCCCCCCTCCCTGCAACTCAGGGATCGGCGCCGTGAACCGACGCGTACCTCACGCTCTGAAGTAAGCACACAAGTTCTTGGACGACGCAGGACTAAGACGGTCGGTCCAGAACGCCATCAAGAACATCAACCCCCCACCCCCACCCCAATGAGACCTCATTCTGCTGGAGCATCTATCAAACATCTGAAAGGCATCAAACCCTGTGAGCTTCTGCAGATCCCACCGAAGGAATCCAGCAGCTTTGGCAGCGAGGAGGAGGAGGGGGGGGGGGGGGTGCTCACCGGGTGGATGTCGATGAAGAGGCCGTGCTCCTCCTCGGTGGGATTCAGACCCAGCACGTAGTCCAGCAGCACTGGGTCGGCGTTGAAGAAGTGAGGATGGGAGATGAAGACCGGAGAGTCTGGAGAGAGGAGAGGAACCTGAGAACGGCGAGGATCTGACCCGGATCATCGGACGGAGAACCGCGTCCAGATCAGGGTTGGTCTGGTTTTCAGACACATTGTCATGACCAATCTGTTTGATCCAATAAAAAACCCAGATGATAAAACACTAACTCTTCAGCTCAGAGCGGGAGGAGCAGAAACTCCAGTTTCTCTGAGAGAGTAATCAGATTACTTCCTCCTGAGGGTGCAGGAGGGCATCAGCCTCGTTTGGAGCGCAGCACACACGTGACAGTTCAGAGTAAATATTTGTTGACCTTCCAGAGCGGGCAGGACCTGAACGTAAAGGCGACCTTTGGGGCGCCGGCGTGCGCGGACTCACTGTGGCGGCAGCTGCTGACGTTCAGAAGCCCCGACTGCCTGCAGGGGCAGAACCCCTGGTTGGGCTCATACTGCGACCCGTTGGCAAACATGGTCTTCGGCGCCACGAACCTATACAGAGGGATCCCCAGCATCTCGCCTGTGCGCTGGTAAACCAGCTCCAAGGATCTGAGCCGGAACAGGAAGTGACAACGTAAGGCTGAGCGGGTGGCGGGAGGCGGCGGGGCAGGAAGGCGGTTCACCTGCAGGCGTCGGGGCTGTAGAAGGGTAGGGTGCTCTCTTTGGTCATGAAGGGAGGCCACATCTGTCCGGCTGTGCCGTTGATCATGTTGCACTGGGGGGTCCTCCAGTAGCTCAGCTGTTGAAGGGGGGGACAGTCAGGTGGGTCACATGACAGGGAGACGGGTGGCGCCGACACCTCACCTGGGTCAGACCGTTCCAGGAGTCCACCCTGTGGACCTTCCTGATGTCGTCTTTTCCCGTGTTGATGGTGAACAGGCCGGTGTTGGAGTTATTGAACTGAAAACACCACAGAAACGTTTAAAAGAATGAAAATCATGTTTTTAACGTGTTCCTGTGGCCTTCTTCTGACGATGGAGGACAAAAGGAAATAAATTGAGCTGAAAATTGCATTTCTGAGTATTTCTTCATTCAAATCGCTGTGAATCAGACTAAACGTTTCTGGACAAAGGTCGTATTTGTGGCGTAGAACGCTCCGCTCTGGTCCCGTCCACTGAACTCCTGCCGCTCTGCAGAAACAACGTCCTAGAAAAAAACGACACAGGTTTATGGATTTTGGCTCCAATCGGAATGATTATAATGAAAAGACGACTGGGAACGCTTTGAAAATAGATGGGAGAGGGACTTTGAGGTCCTTTACGGTGACGAGGTTTTCAGGAGGAACAGCAGCTCTGATCCGTTTTACCGGTGTTTGTCTTATAAACATTCATATTTATTATGGTTCAAATGCTCATTCGTGAGTTATGGACTGATCCTGGTCACTCGTGTCTCTGCTGCCTGACAGACGTATTTTGGTCTGAGATGCCCCGCCCACTTTTTAGTTGGTTAACGATGGGTGCTACGAGGGTCTCTATGCACAGAAACACAGCTAGTCGGGGTAAGATACATAAACTAAGACTGAAGCAGACTTCTTAGGTTCTTCTGTTATCAGACGTGTGTTTTTTTTCACATACCTGACATGTTTCGACGGACGAACGTCCGTCGAAACATGTCAGGTATGTGAAAAAAACAGAACCAGAACTGCCGCGTTCATAAGAAGACGTGAAAACTTTTTAAAAATGTTAGTTTTTACCTTCATTCGGAGGAAAATGCAGCACATAAAATAGATCTACGGCTTGACGGTTCGCTCCAACACAGCCAAAGCCCTTTCAGACGGATTTTTCAGCAGACTCCTGGCCGTTTCTATGGCAACCTCTCCCACCAATTAAGAGTGAGCTTGACGACAGGCCACACCCCTGCCACACCAAATCTGTCACTCAAACGTATAGAATGTTGGATGTGGGGGGGGCCAGCAGGCTCCACCTACTTTTACTGATTTGGTCAGTTTATAACTTAAATGACTTGAACTACAGAAAAAATACTGAGAGAAAAAAAAATAAAAAAAGAGGATTGTCAAGATGTTAAAAGGTATCAGTCCCCAGCAGAAGTCTATGGGAATTTGCCGGGCACTTCCTGCTTCCTGCTTGGAGCGCCAGTGGGGAGGAGCCACTCAGTCCAGTTTTCTGGCTGTCTTTCATGAAGTCCCACACAGAAACCTTTATAGCTGAACTTCTCCCAGTAAAAAATAAACTGCATCCACTGCTCACCCTCAAAGACAAAAACATGTTTCCAGAGCATCGTGGTAAATCAAGAAGTTTTGGTTTTTCTTATTTAAAAAGTACTGCAAGATGCCCATTAATTTAAAGAATAAATGCAGAAATGAACAACATTGTGCGCCCTTGTGAACGCTGGGCTTATCAGAATCTACGTTTTTGATCAGAATTTGTCAAATGAAACTATAACTTTAACCTCTAGGTTGAATTTTATCATTCCCATTTTGGACTCGTCTGTGAAACCTTCAACCAAAATCTTGGTATCATGTTCTAAGCAAATGCTGATCTCTGCAGTCACACTTCCTCACATTTGTTCCTTTTTAGACAAAGTTCTGACCAATTTGATGAAACTGTTTTCAAGAAAGGGAAAGTTATTCATTGTATCTGCAACTTTACATAAGATCCCAAACCCCAAGAGTCTCTGTCCCTCAGCCGAATCCCGTGGAGAACCCCTTACCTCAGCGAAGAGTCCAAACTTCCCGGAGGAGGGAAGCATGCCGGGCAAGTACTGGTTTAGGAAGTCCACCAGTTTGCTCTCATAGCCCCACATCAGCTCCCCCACCGTCTTAGTCAGGAAGGGACCCTCTTTGAAGGTCTTGAAGGTGGCGCTGATCAACAGACGCAGGGCGAAGGGCAGGTTCTCCATCATCACGGCCGCACTCTGCAAAACACAGCCGAGCGTGAGAACCAGCCGCACAAATGGTAGACGTCCAGGCGTCACCCGGGCCTCACCAGAACCAGCATGTTGGGAACCGTGACCAGGTCAGACTCGTTCCCCACAGACATGGACGGCTCGAAGTGGTAGGACCGGTATTCTCTGTAGGACACTGTGTAGTTGGGATGAAACGTGATGTTCTCTTTCTGGCAGCGTTTTCTGGAAAACACAAAGGAAACTCCTGGTTTTCAGGAAAGACGTTGGTTTCTGAGAGGCTCCAGGCTGCTTCTTTCTCAGCCTTATAAAGTTTCAAAACTGAACAATCTCATGTGGTTTCTGTTGATCAAACACAGAGGAGTATCTTGCAGTATCTTGTGCTAAGGAACCAAGGAGGTTCACCGAACCAAATGACCTCCAAAGATCAGAGTGCGGGCAGAACGGCCCATCACCTCTATATAGGTTTAAAGGACATAAACGTTTAAGCAGCAGCACCGGTTTCGGTCAGACTTTGGATTTTGACTTCTTTCTGGATTTGACCAAAGCCTCCGGTCACAGACGTCATCACAACCTTGACCTTGTTGCAGAGGAGAAGTGGAGCCGATGGATTAGATGTCATATCATTTCAAGGCTTTCAGGGTAGAGCCTCAGACTTAACATAAATGTACAAATCGTATGATTCCTGATTTGCAGATCTAGAAATTTACAGTAAATGACTCCAGGAGATGAAAATGATGTCACACAGCCACTACGTATATTTTGCACGTATTGCACTGGTGCTTTTTCTTACGTGGAAAAAGTAGGAAAAGTTGGTCTTTGTGTGAAATTTTCACAGATCACGACTGAACCACGTTAAAAACCCTGGAAGAAGTACAAATAAACCACGAAAAAACACGTAAACTAACCTAGAATGTGAACCGTGTGTTAGTATTGCGTGGTTTAAATGCAATTTATACGTGATTCATGAATCAATTACGTAATTTGAACGTGATATGTGCGCGGAAACGCGATGTAGAATGGTTGTGGAAAGACACAAACTTGCGTATGCATTTCACGAAAATCACTCGCAACTGCGTAAGATTTACGTAATACTTGAGTATAGTCTACATCAAATGCGTATAAACTGCGTAACTTTCAATTACCTCAAATTTTTAACAACCTAAAACCAAATTCATGCAAAGACCCGTTGGACAAAACCCTCAACGGACGTCTGTGCACATCAACGAACGCAAGAAACACGAATGAATTACATCTATCACGCATGGCTCATGAAAGAACGAAATGCTATAAGTGGAAAATATGTACGGCGTGGTTGTGTGATGCGGCTTTACCAGCCTGTTTCTGAACGACTTTCACTTAAGAACAATGGTTTAGTCTGGTCTACAAATGCATTTAAGAAGATGGAGCTGAAACGGTGATGTTTTTGCAACAGGGACACAGGCGTGGAGCGGGACGGCGCACCTGTACACATAGGGCCCCCTCTGCTCCACCATGGGCTTCTCTCCTCTCAGGACCTCCTCAGGGTTCAGGACGTTGAAGAAGTAGACAGACATGAAGAAGGGCACGGGCAGGTCCTTCCACATGGTGTAGGACATGTCGTTCTTCGGGTCGATCATTGTGTTCTGACAGAAACGAAAAATACAAAGTAAAACCAAAAAGGGAAAAAAAGCTTTTTTGGGGGTTCTAAACTAAAGTGTTTGAAATTTCTAAACTGAATCCAGAATCTATTGAATCATCTGGATTTGCACATTTCTGTTTAATGTCAAGACATTTGAGTAAAAGAAATGAAGACAATTCAATTCATTTGATTAAATATGAGAACATGTGTCAGAGGGCTGAACCATTTCAGCAGTTTGTCCCATTTTCCTGTCTGAAATAATAAAGCGGAGTCAAAACAAACACCAGATGAAAAGATTCAACTTTTCTTCCTTCGTACTTTTCTAATTATTCTATTAATATCTGGATTTGAATGGGTCTAGAAACGGTCGGGGTCATTCTAGGACAGCAAACGGAGGTCTGTCCCGGTCCCGACAGAATAAGAAGCGGGAAAAAGTGAGCCACAAAACGGGACATCCCGCAGGTTTCAACCCCTTCATCATATTTATGTGTTTCAACAGAGATAAGTTATCTCCGGCAACGACACATCAGAACACAGAACCAGGAGTTTGAATCTTATTTGGAAAACATCCGCGTGTTCATGACTTCTGTGATAGTAAAGGTTTTTGTCCCATTTCTGTCACTTTTATCTTGGTATCTTCCATTTCCGTCAGTGAAGGGTCAGCACATTTGACCGTATTTTGGGGGTGGCCTCATGATTTTTGCAATAAGAATTTAGAAAATAACGTTACATTTTTGTGATTAGCTGACATTTCTCGTAATAAAATAATTTTGGAAAATATTTTTAAAACATTTCTACACCTAAATGACACTTTATCGATGCTTTTCTTTGCAGCTCAGTGGTTCTAAATGAACGCCGGTTCGAACTAAGTACTTTGGCTCCTCACATTCTGACCCAAAATGTGGGTTCGGTGGTTCCGCTTACCTTCTCCACCTGGTCGTCGATGATGATCGGACCCACAAAAACCAGAACGGTTCCGAAAAACACCATCAACACACCCGCCACGATGAAGCCGGCTGTCAGCCTGGCTTTATTTACGCCCATGGTGACAGTTCGGCGGAACCGCGCTTTGTTTACGTCCAAACTTCAGCCGAGCGGCACCAGCGAGCTAGCTTCTCTGCTTCTCCACCTTCAGCACCACCTGCAGACTTTCATGGTCACCCAAAGTCCACTTCTCCACCGGTTTACTCCTATGATCACCGTTGGCGACCTTCTGATGTTGTTGCCCCATTTAAAGTCTATTAGTGGTGACGCCTTCGACGCGCGAAGAACTCTGGGAAATGTCGTTCATGTGTTACAGGTTAGATAATTCTTGAATTTTTTTTAGAAGATTTAAATGGAAACACATCCTCAAGAGTCAGGGGTTTTTTTTTAAACAGTATTTTAAAAAAAAAATTACTTTTCTACTGTGAAATCACTACAATAAAGTTTTACGCAAATTATTTAAATTAAATTAAACCTAAACTAACAATGGCCCTGTTTAAAAAACTATTGTGTAGGCTAAGTATTATACTACAACTTTTTTAAGTAAGCTTTTTTTTACTACTACATCAACATAACATGAGGGTGTTTTACTTTATAACATTTGATTAGCATTTTTGCTACTTCACAGATTAAACATTAGCTACATTTATGAGAAGCTGATGCAGTTTAGACTTTTGCAGCGGAGATAGCCCCTCGTGATATAGCTGACAAAGATAAATGTTTGCTTTAGCTGTTTACTTTTTGACATAAAAACAGGTGCAATCACATTATGATCTGCGCCACAGTTTCTTATCTGATAAATGGAGAACGTCAACTTTTGCTTGATAGTGTCATAAAGATAAGTCAATGTTGGAAACTTAACAGCTACGATAAAAAATAATCAACACTGTAAATGACTTTGAATGAGTAAATCCTTTCAGCTCGATCTGCCGCACAATGAAATCCACCAAACTCAGCTGTCAATATCTCAGTAATATAACTCATTTATGACCTTCAGTGACCATAGGTCATGTGACAAACAGACTTTTCTAGGTCTGCCACTATAATAACAGTTTCACAATTCCTCTAAGGTGGATATCAGGATGCTCCCATAGTAACCTTTAGTCAGGGAATATAAATAGGATCCATGGGGCAATGCAAAAGTACAGATTATAGTTATTTCAAGAAGTTCAGTTTTAAAAAAACAACAATAAAAAGAACGAATAACAAAAACCAAAAACAGCAACAAAAGAAATAAGTAAAAAGAGCAAAAATAAAAAAGACAACACAAAACAGAAAAGGAAAGAACAAAAAAAAGGCAAAAAAAGAACAAAAGCAACAAGAAAATCAAAAATATATAAAACAGAAAAGAAAAACAATTTAAAACTGGCAAGCAAAAATTGAAAAGCCAAAAAAAACAAAAGCAATCAAAGTAAAATTAATAAAAACAACAAAAGAACAACCAAATAAAAATAATAACAAAAATAACAACAAAAGCAAAGTAACAACACAAAGGAAGAGTTATCTAGTTACTTCTGGATTTTCAGCTTTACTTTTATGCAGAACTCACAGTTCCCACCTGAACATTTGCTGGAAGAAGCATCTTTTCTGAAATAGATTCTAACATGAGGTTCACCTGTTTGTGGATATTTTTGTTAGACAAATACAAATAAATCTGGAGAGAAAAGAATCCTCAATCGCCACACAGTGTTTGTCTTAACTCATTCTTGAGAAGAAAAGAAGAAAGCGACACAGTTTGTTGTCTGATTTCAGTGACGTTCAAAAGAAAGAAAACCAGAATAAACCTCCACAAGCTCCAAAAACCAGAATAAACTTCCACAAGCTCCAAAAACCAGAATAAACCTCCACAAGCTCCAAAAACCAGAATAAACTTCCACAAGCTCCAAAAACCAGAATAAACCTCCACAAGCTCCAAAAACCAGAATAAACCTCCACAAGCTCCAAAAACCAGAATAAACCTCACAAGCTCCAAAAACCAGAATAAACCTCCACAAGCTCCAAAAACCAGAATAAACCTCCACAAGCTCCAAAAACCAGAATAAACCTCCACAAGCTCCAAAAACCAGAATAAACCTCCACAAGCTCCAAAAACCAGAATAAACCTCCACAAGCTCCAAAAACCAGAATAAACCTCCACAAGCTCCAAAAACCAGAATAAACCTCCACAAGCTCCAAAAACCAGAATAAACCTCCACAAGCTCCAAAAACCAGAATAAACCTCCAGAAGCTCCAAAAACCAGAATAAACCTCCAGAAACTCCAAAAACCAGAATAAACCTCCACAAGCTCCAAAAACCAGAGTAACCTTATAAGCTCCAAAAACCCAGTCCAGCCCTGGAGGCTTTGGAGAGCAGAAGCCTGCTGACGGAAATGCAACGGCCTTTCCTAAACTCCTTTCACGTCTCAGGCTGACAAGTTGATGTTTCTCCTCATAAAAGTACATGTTGACATTTTTACAAAAAGCTGGTGTTTGCACGTCTGCACCGCATCATGTTTGGATTCTTCTGGGCTCTCAGCGTTTCAGTCACAGAGAAATGAGCGACGCCAGGAGATGACTGGGAGTCTGTGCGGCTGAGAAACGTGGATCATATGAAGCAAACTAGTGACCCACACAGTTCTTACGACTCTGCAATCCAGTGTTTAGAGTAAACCGATCCTGTTTTTACGGTGGTTTGATAAAAGAAGCAACAGCGCTGACGATGTTTCCACAAAATGTCTCACAAAACCGCACAACTTTAGCTAGAACAAAGAAAGAATTTAGAAACCCATAAAACACGCGAAAAGTTAACATTGATTAACTTTTTAGAAAAAAATAATCCGGTTGAAAGTTTGTTAATGAGACAGATTTAACAAAAAAATAGATTTGTCAGATAAAATAGTAGCAGAACAAACCTATTGTTCTATTAAACCTCATTAGACACAGTTTTTACTTTTAAAATAACAAGAATTCTATAGATATTTCCATATATGACACTGTCAGTACATGGGATTATTTTTTATTGTGATGTTTTGGTTATGATTCATGTATTTCTTTATAACAATTTTTTTTATTGGTATTTTAAATCAAAAATTGATTTTAAAGTAATAGATTTGTTCACTTTTATCCAGTTGTATATTGTCTTTTACCTGTTTTATATTCTTTTGAGTTGTTTCTTCTTATTAAAATTAGTTTTATTTCTCTACAGCATCGACCTTCCAGGGAACTACCGGTAGAAATTAGCTTGTGGCTAAAATCCAGCATTTTTGGATTTGATTCTTAATGTTCTCTGTTTTAATAAATAAATATTAAAACTTTTAGCCAGAAACATTCTTGTCTTATTTAGTTTTACTGCTTTTGATAAGTTTTTTGTCCTTTTCAGATTCTTTTTAGAAAAATTATTTTGTCATTTTTCATCAGTGACCTTTGAACTTTTGAAGGTCACGCAGCAGCAGGAGAACACTTTTGGGTTTCAAACCTACAAACCGCCTCAGGTGACTCACCTTCCCGACCTGGTACCTCATCATAGCTGGTCCCGTGAAGGCAGAAATAAGTCCGAACGTCAGCGTCACGGCCCCCGCCGCCACAAAGCCGAGGGCCACTTTGGCTTTATCGATGGCCATGGTCCGAAAAAGCAAAGATGTGACGGAGAGAGCTGCTGAAGACCAGCAGAGAAACAGCAGCAGGGCTGGGGGGGTGGGCTGCTTTTGTGGTCCAGCTCCTCCCGCCCACCTCCATCCTCTCCTCATTGGGTCTGCAGCTGTGTCCGTCCCACACAAGTCACATGACTGAAGGTTTCATTGATCTGGATTGAAGTTTCTGCAAACGGAGGGCTTTCATCAACACTGAGGTGATTGACGGCATCACTCAGTTTTCCTGCAGATAAACAGAATGGAATCAAGGAGCAGATATGCAGACGTTCAGACTCATGTGAGGAGAAATCACAAGACACAGTGAGACGTACATCACCTGGTCTGATGGTGGCTCTCGTGTTCCTGAAGGCATCACGGACGTCGAGGTCCACAGTTCTCACGCACGAAGCAGAGGACTGCAGAGGTAAATCCACGGATAAACTTTCCTTTTCCTCCAACATCCTGCCAGCTAAATCAGTTTGTGTGTGATCTGCTTTCAGGATAAAAGAAGAACAAATGAGTTAAAAATTCGAAATAAATGGGTAAAGGCCGTGTCACACAGCCACTATGCACATTTGTGCATATTGCATGGATGAAAGTTGATCATATGTGAATTTAAATGCAAAAGGTGAGAAAAGCTGTGGTCATTAGTTGAAATTTTCACAGATTTGTCACAAATGAACCACATTAAAACCACAGCGGAGGTACGAATAAACCATGCAAAGAACACGTAAATCCACTTAAAAGCCAAATATAGCTCAAAATGTGTGCATCAATTCCATAATATGAAGGTAAAAGGGAAATAAAAATTATATATTGCAAAACTGAGTCCAATTGTGTTGCGTTCTGAGTTGGAGATGCTCATCCACGCTTTTATGTCATCTCGTCTTGATTGCTGCAACTCCATCTTCATATGCTTGAACAAAAACTCTCTAGAACGGCTCCAGGTTGTCCAGAACGCTGCTGCAAGGCTTTTAACCAGTTCATCCAAGTTTTCACACGTCACCCCGTTGTTAATCCAGCTGCACTGGCTCCCCATCCGCTACCGAGTGCATTTTAAAATCCTGGTTTTAACAGACACAGCTCTCAATAGCCAAGCACAGGTTTACATAAAAGACCTTTTGCAGCCGTCCACTCCCAGCAGGTCCCTGAGGTCATGTGACCAGGGTCTGCTGGTCGTTAAGAGAACCCTTTTAAAAACTAAAGGTGACAGAGTTTTGAAGCAGTGGCTCCATCGCTCTGGAACTCCCTTCCTCTCAGCCTCAGATCTGCAGACTCAGTGTTTTCTTGTAAAAAGCAGCTAAAAACATATCTTTTTAAAACTGCTTTTTCTTCATTCTTTTTTATAATTTGTGTTTTACTGTGAAGCACACTTTGTGATTTTCATCTTGAAAGGTGCTATACAAATAAAGTTTATTTTTATTATTATTTTGTTATTATTATTATTATTCTCAACCGACCAAAAATTTTGAACTTCCTCAAAACCGAATTCACGTAAAGACCCGTCGGATGAAAACCTCGACGGACATCTGAGCACATCAACGAACGCAAGAAACACTCATGAGTGACATAATTCACGCGTGGATCACGAAAGACTGAAATTTCAATGAGCAAAACAAAGATACATCTCAAAATTCATGCTAAAAAGCACAAATGGTAAATGGTGTCTGCTTATATAGCATCTTTCTACCTTCCTGGAAGGCCCAAAGCGCTTTACAGTCACACACACATTCACACACTGGTGGCGGCTCCACTGCAGAACACCGGCGCCAACCTGAGGCAAGGTTCAGTGTCTTGCCCAAGGACACTTCAACACTTGGGCGGGAATTGAGGAATTGAATCTGCAATCTTGTGATCGGAGGTTGACCGCACCACGCCCGCCCCTAGATAAAGAAGAAACTAAATGAAAGTAAAAGCTTGATGTGAAAGTATTTTTAGTCGGTGTGGGATCACATCAGTCCTCAAAAGACCCACCTGACCCCATGTGACCCCAGACTCTGTAAGACTGTGAGAACTGATCTGCAGCTCACAGAGCAGACTTACCGCCTGGTATGAACAGGTCGGCTCTACGAGAGGCAGGAGAACTGCGGAGAACTGGAACGTGAGGATTTAGGCTAAAGAAGAAGAAATATCTCAACATCCTGTTTGGTTTCTGAGGGGAGAGTGAAGCTTTTTGGCGATGTTTGTGCGGTTTGTGGAGCACCTCCAGGTCTTTCATGTCAAACTTCTCACACAGACAGAGGATCTGACGAACCACGCAGCTTCAGGGCAACAGCTCCTGATCCGTGCTCTTTCCCATTGTGTGAAGTCAAACTGATACGGAGCCAGACTCCAGACTCCAGACCAACACCTGGACCCTTCATGCTGTAGCTGCATTATGAGCTGCACTGCATGCTGCTGAAATGTGTGACCAGCCGGCGTGAAGAATAATAGAGGTGTTGTTGAGCAGAGGAGCTTCCTCCTCACTAGTCGCTCCGGTTTTTCCAGCTTTAATCTCAATGTTCTGGGTGGCATTCCTGCCTACTTCAAAATCCTGCAGGTCAAACCAGGAGCTGAGCAGAACTTTCAGCTTCTGCAGAGAAATGTTCAGTTTCTGCTATCAGAGTTTAAGCTAAGCTGCATGGATGGCCCGGCCGTTTGACATGCTCCCACCATCCTGTTTCATCTTAAGACTCTTCTCGTTAAAGGAGCCCAAATGAAGGGATATTTGCTCCTCGACAAAGTTGGATTCATCAGGAAGTCTGTTGAGTTCAGGAGACCACCTGGTCCAGTGTGGACAAAACTAGCAAACATGGTTCTTGATCTGCTTTCTAGTGGTAGGGGTGTGGCCTTCCAACAACCTCACTCCTAATTGGCCAGAGTAGTTGCCAGAAACGATGACTCAGACCGACCCGGACAAATCAGTGCCTAGATGACGTCTGGCTACCAATGGCGGCTTCAGTATCGTGAAGAAATGGCGACTTTGTTTGGTTGGAGCTGGAGGTAAACCACGTCACACTCTCTCACTCCAGTTCTCTGATACAGTCAACGGTATGGACCAGAACCACCTGATCCAGTCTTATTATTTTTTTTTAATTTAAATAAAATAAATAAAAAGAACCACCTGATCCGGTCCTAAACTACAAAAAAAAATCATAAAGAACTTTTTTTTTCTTTTGAAGGCGCCCCTAAGGCATCAAACATACTGCCCCATACCATGATGCTCACCCTTAATGAAAACCTTTTTAAAAAATAATTTAAAACCACCAAAGCTCCAGAATCTGACTGATCTGGATGAAACTTGGGACTGAAGGCCTGACAGTTTATGTAATGCAGAGGACATTCACCAAAGGACCCTAAACAAATGTTCCCTTGGTGGAACAGTGGCAATGACAAAGGATCCGTGACAGACTCAGCAGTTTCACTGAGCAGCTGGAAACTTTGGTTTGTTCTCTGCAATCTGATAGTTGGGCTTTCATCCCTTTGAACTGCATGATTTTTAGATTTACTTACCAAATTTCCAAGAACCAACCTTCTGTCAGAGAACATGTCAGGCAGACGGGAGGAAGGTCTGGTGACTCAAGGATGCCGCCATTGTTCCCAGAAATGGTACCGTGGGCGATGATAAAGTTTTTCATGGAACGTTTGGATGTTTATGCGATGATGACGTTCATGATCACGCAGAGAGGTTCGTGGTTGCTTTTACAACCGGAAAGTCTCGTGGACTTGATTCCAAACAAAGAGAACTGTAGACAAACTCCACATTCTTTATCCGGTTCGGTGTGACTCGTGGCGCTCTCAGGAGGGAAACCAAAAAGAGTAAGGCTGGCCAAATCACCTGGAAGATTTCCGCACTTCCAACAGCTGCTCATTTGGGGGCACCACCAGGAAAGAAACAAACAGGAAGAAGACAAGTAGCCAGTCTCACCTGTCCTCTGACGTCCACCAACCAGTAAAGAGGAACCAGTCCTGGATCAGACCAGAACCAAACCTGTGGGACGGGATGAAGCTGAACTAACAGACACTGTTCTCTTTCAGGATTTTCTGATCCAGACTGGAACCCGTCAGCACCAAACCATCACCCTACTACCACCATGTTTGACTGTTGAACTGATGTTCCTTCCCTCACTTGTGAGTGGAATGCTCACACCTGCTTTGTTTGGTTCCCTTAAAATGGACCAATTTGCTCATCCGGATCAAAGGTGTGGAAACACCAAAGCCACATCTGGCCCAGTTCATACAAGGCCCTTGTCTAAAGAGGTGGTTTTAATCCGGTTTCAAATGGCCTCTGATACGGTATGAATTCAAAGCAGTTCTGATCCGGCCCACCTCCAAAAGTCATCAGTGGTTTTGGGATGTTGGTATTATGGGAATCAGACTAAAAGCTGCTCCTTAAATTCCTGATGACGTTCAGAAAGTTATAACTCAAGACTTAGAGCAGGATCTCCATGACTGAGGTGATGGTCTCTGGTTTGAGGCTACAGCCATCGTCACAAACATGCTGCTGTTCACACATTTTAGTCCACTTTCAAAATGTCCAATTAGAATATGAACAGAACTACAAGAAACGATGTTCTGTACGATCCGGACTGAAGGAGGGGACCAAGAGTCATCCAGCCGTTCCTCTGAGTTCTTGTTGCTCAACAGTGTCTTTCTCCTTGACCTCCATGGATCCATGTTTCTTGAAAAGTCTCTTTCTGACTGTTAGATCAAGAGTTCTGACCTTCTTGCTGTGGTTCTCAAAGGTTCAGACGGCCACACGTTGGTGACTCTGGTCTGGTGGTGCATCACGATGAGCTTCGTTCTGAAATCTGCTGGTCTCCACAGCTCGTTTACTTCTACCGATCCCGTGTCCCTAAACTCAACGTTTGTGGACTTTTCTTCTTCAGAGGAAACCAAAAATTCCAGGCTGATGTTCATGAACTGTTTCTCATGGGCGCAGTCTTCCTGTTTTCAGGGGGGAAAACAGGAGGGAGGATCACAATGGGGGCAGCATATGTGAGAAACATATGGATTTTTCCACCCCTGTAAAAACAATCAGGCCTTTGTCTTCGTTCTCCTGACCGTTCCTCACAGAGAAATTCAACAATCAACGCGCGATCGTGTTCTTCACAAATCACTTCCTTTCCCAACATGGCGGCGGTTTGAACCTTCAGGAGAGAAAAACCTGCCGCTCTGAGGGACTCAGACCCGCAGTTCCCTGTGACATACAGGAGCAGCAGAAGAAGGTGGGCGGAGCCATGGCTCCATAACTACAGCAGGGTGGTGTGATGGTGGAATCTGTGAGGAACTTTGACGTTTTTCTGGGATGACTTTTAGAACTTCCATGTCCAGACTTTGAGGATTATGGATTCCAGACTAACGACTGAACACCAACTCTATTACAGGTTGCGAGGGTATAAAAGTGTTGATTTTTCTGCTCAAACGTTTGACTCAAACCCCGGGAAGTGTGGAGCTGCAGCTCCTGCAGAACTGTGTGGGGGTTTGGAGGCTCCTCTGACTTTAATCGGACATGAATCCTGTGAGAGAACATGAGTCTTTGTGAGACAGAAGAGCCCACAAGCGTTCGGATTCATGGGAGCATATGACGCTGGCTTTGGGAGATGAAACCTTCGGATCTTTATTCATGGTTTCTGCGGACCCGGCGGATGAAGGGCGTCCCTTCTGCCGACCGTGCACATGACGTCCGCCTCCACCACAGCCGCTCATCTGACTGCCGTATGAAATCTGTCCCCAAATGACATTTGATTTGAAAAAGCAACGCTTCTGATCAAACAGGGAACTCAAGTCTTCCTTCCAGAATGCTGACCTGAGACGAATGAAAGAGGGAAGTTTACACGCAAAGCTCCTCGTGCTTCTGGGGTAAAAAGTGCTGGCATATCACCCTCTGCTGTGACTAATACCCCAACGCTTCAGAAATGACCATCCTTGATCACAGTGGCATTTATACAAACAGAATCCCAAACTCCAATATCATTAGCCTTCCACCACCGTGTGTGACAGCTAAAGAGATATGTATTAATTTTACTCCAAACCTGAAAGCGTACACCAGGAGCTAAAATCTTCAAACTTTCTGTAAGATCCATGAATTGGAATCTTGTCTGGTCTTGAAGTTCCACTGATTCTGTTTGGTTATTGGGAGGGTCACCTTATCAGGTCTGGTTCCGGGAGCTGGTAGAAACCAGCTGTCAGCAGTACTTTTCTGCAGCTTTTATTTCAAAACTCCAGTGGAAGCAGCTTAACGATGCAGAGCACCGACTATGATCTGTTTGTTTGTGTTAGAATCTGCAGGAAACACGGACATCAGTAAACAAAGAACCAAAAGACAAATTTCTTCAACTACTTCTGGCTCACAATATTCTTTTTTGTGGAATTCGTGGTCATTTTAGCCTTCAAAGGGCGATTTTCTGAATGGTAAAAGGCTAATAATTTGCCTTGCTTGTTAGTCAAGCAAAATAAAATGTATTCGCAGCAAAACGTCTGCTATGAAGGAACTTTTGTCTTGCTTATGTAACTGGAGGCTAGCCTGCAGCAGACAGTGTTTTCAGGCGTCAGAGCGGCTCTCAATCCGTTTGAAACGGCCCCCGAGGGCCCAATTCAGACAACAACACGACCTAAGCTCTGCAGATCGTAAAAACCAAGGACAGGTAAAGGAAGAGAGCCAGCGTCATGGCAACACACGACACTTTCTGAAGCTCTTAAATGCCCCCACTCACCCACATTGATATGGAAAAAGATCTGCATGAAAGACGGAGGTTTTAGAGAAAAAAATGAGTTTCAACCACAAACAGAACTTTTTAGGAGTCAGTTTGTCCTAGAATGAATGTTTTGTTTATGATCATCTTGGTTCTTCTTCAGTTTAGTTTGCTTCTGTGAAAGAAATGATCAAAAAGAAACAAACCAAAACATCCTGAATGACACGAACAGGCAGCTTCATCTACAGACCAGTCTGGAGTCTGCAGAACACTATGATGGAAGAAGAGGAGATCCTAGCATTAAATCTTGGAGGACTCTTCAGAAATGCATATTATGGGATGGAATGAGAAACATGGAATGAGATGAGCGGTAACCAGACTTGCCTGAAAGATTTCAGGAATTAGTCAAGTCAGAAAAAAGCTTTTTCTGCAGAGATTCACCAGGGAATGTTGATGAGTTTTCACAAATATTTACAGTTCATCACATAAAAAAAAACTCCAGTGTAAATGTTCTAGAGGTCTAGTTCCAGACGAGAAGAGTTAAAGAAAAACATGGAGTCAGACAAGATGAGTGTATGGACGTGTGAGCAGTTGAAATGGATGCAACGCCTCCTACTGGCCAGTCTGAGGCAGGCGGGTCTTCATCGGGCGTCTGATGGGAACCTGGTCTGCAGTGACAGAACCAACAACAACAGGACTGTTCTGACAGGAATATCCGTGTTCATTACCCAGCATGCACGAGTTCACCCAGAGGCTTCAAAATTTAAACTCAGCTTGAAAAGCTTTAAAAAAAAAAAAAAAAAAAACCTTTATCAGACAAACCTTATTTTGATATGAAAATGCAAAGCAGACGCTAATTCAGCTAAAACTAATATAAATGAGTTGGAAAGAACATGATGAACAAATGCTGGAACGACGGCTGACCGGGCTCAGGTCATCAAGATAAGATGATTCTATTTAAATAATAATCAAAACAAAATAATGATCATTTACTAAATAATCAAAACTAGTTTTTGAAGTTTGACTTTAGAAGTTTCATTGAGAATAAAAGTGAGAGAACCCAAAAGAACAAAAAGGATCTGATACTAGAACCTTTGAGAGGAATGAAAGGAGAAACATCCTGAAGTATTCCGAGATTTGCTGCCATTTCTATCGCTGCTCATTCAGCAGTGACCTTACATGACCTCAGCATCACATGACCCAGGTGAGCCTCCACCTCTTCCCTGACTTGTTTTTGTTTCTTGACGTTTGGACGGGTTCCTTCAGAACATCTTTTCTTCCTGTTGATGAAATCCTTCACAGATCAGGAAGAGGAGAAAGGTTTGGTGAGAGTGATGCCTTCAGACGGCTGCAGAGATATCTGATGTCCAGAAGAGGGCGTGGTTCTCTGAGAAATGAACCGTAAAAACATCAAAACAGCCTGGTGGGATTTCCTTCAGATGAATAACTCCTCTGTCACGCCAAACAAGCTGACATCCATTTGAATGAATCCTCACATCCTAATAAACATTAAATGCTTAACTTTCCAACCTTTCCCAAAACTTGAAAGGACGGTATGGATTAAGTAATGGAATTTTCTCTAAATATCAGCAAATGAAGTCAGTAATATTGAAAAAGTAAATAAAATAAAGAGGGTCGTTGCTCCCGGGTCTTTGTCTGATGTCGGCGATCTTGGATGCCTGGAGCGGCCGGGCTGCTGCGCTGCTCTAACATCCCTCTCTCTCTCTCTTCTTTTTTCTCCGTCCGGTCCAAAAAGGAATGCATATAATTTGGATTTGGAGAAGACTTTGGACTGCAGGCTTGATCCTTCCACGGCACAAAGTCAGACCTGCTCCAGGAGGCGGTTGGAATCCTCCGGGATTGATTTTGAAACTTGAACAGATTTCAAGTCACTCAGCCAAGTGACTGAGAGTTTAGATCTAGGAGCTTTTTGGAGAAAATGTGTTGTTTTTTGTTCCTAACTGAGTAATCTGAAGGTGAGTGACAGGAACTGGAAAAGTCTGAGGCCATGGTTGCGCCAGAAAAAAGTGAAAAAGTTTGGAAAAGTCCCTCACAGGAAAAGTAGAAAAGTTGAGATACTGTAAAAAAGCATCCCTGATATTCAAAATACCAAAACAGACCCACAGCATGATAGAACCTCCACCGTGCCTTACATTGTTTTCCTTTGTTTTATCTGCTGAGATGAGTGATGGCGTCAGCCGCGCCTACACCTGGTTTGGCCCCTTTCGGTTTGGTGTCTTCCACTTGTGCATGCCGTGTTCCTATCTTTAGACTTGTTCACGTGTTTCCAAATGACCATCTCACACAGACAGCTCTAGGCAGATGACAGGAGGCGTGGCACCTGTGTGACGAAGGAATTCCTTGTTATCACAGAACGACACAAGTGTTTCCATTCATCTGCGAGTCGCAGGTTAGAGAGCACGCCTCAGCACTAACAGCACCTGAAGATCTGCAGTCAGTCGCGATTGCTGATGAACTCTGGTTTGGCAGTGGTTTGTGCTTGAAGGTTGCATGTCTTCTGAAGATCTGGACTACAGGACGAAGACGAGGACGAGTTTTCATTCAATTCTCCAACATGGAAATAGAAAATTTGGTGCAGAACAGTGCGCTTATTAAAGCCAGAGAAGGTAAGGAAGCTGCAGGAAAAATTCAATTCCTATCATGTGTTCTCAGTGGTACACCTGTATCTGTGCTTACGCTGATTCTGACCTGTTTGGCACATTTAGGAATCTAGGGAGAACATAAGGAGTTTGAAGGTATTTTCAAACACTTATGGCACAGATCATATAATTGCGTTGCGTTAGAGTACGCTTGTGGTTCAATCACACAATCCTCTCAGCGCTGAATGTGCTGAGCTGGTAGGTTCATAAAGGCAAAAGGTTCCTCCTCTAAGTGACAGCTTGAAAACTGAAAGAGCCGAGTAATGTGGTCACGCCAGCTTTGAACTCTTCCTGGAGCTAAAAATAGTTAGTTCACTGTAGTGTAACATAGTATTGTGCAAAACCTGACGGACTGCGTGCGGATGACAGACTGTTGACAGACATGCCAGCCTGACTGACCCGTTGAAAGTCTTGCCGTTTGCTCCTGCAGATGGCGGGAGCAAAGCCCGCAGCTGGAAATGGAGGGAAATGCTGCGCTTCCCAAACATCAGCGAGTGCCAGGATCTGGCCGCCACCATCGGTGCGTGTGTTGGTGTGCATTGGTGTATGTGCACTGGCATGGCGTTGTTGTGCGTGTTGGTGTGTGAATTGGTGTGTCCGTTGGCATGTGCATTGGTGTCTGTGTTGGTGTGTCCATTGGCATGTGCATTGGTGTCTGTGTTGGTGTGTCCATTGGCATGTGCTTTATGCGGGTGTTGGCATGTATGTTTGTGTGTGCATTGGCATGTGCGCTGGTATGTGTTGCCGTGTGCATTGGTGTGTGTGTTGGTGTGTCCATTGGCGTGAGGTTGGCATGATAGCAATTCAGCCCCAGACCTGCTGTTTCACACATCCATTTGTTTTCTTCCATCAGAGCGGGATTACTACAGTCTCTGCGTAAAGCAGCCAATCGGCAAGGAACTCTTTCAGCAGTACTGTTGGACTCGGCAGGACCTGCAGAACTGCATGATTCTGCTGAGTGATCTGGTAGGCTAAACCGGGACAAGAATGCAGCCAAACACAAACAAGTTCAAGCTTAGAAAGCAGAAACTCTGGAAGCCTGGTCGATCCCGTCAGTACATAAACGCTCAGACACAAAACACTGCTAAACAATGAGAGCATGAAAAGTTGTATGCTGCTTGAAAAAGATCGTATTTGTGACGTAGAAACTAGGCTGGGCGGGGCCACACGCACCCTTCCATTCTAAATGCATTCACTTGCAGACAAATAGATCCATGAACGTCTGAGCTGGAATCTGGATCAAAAGTTTACGCCCAGATAGCTCTGATATTATTGCTCACCATTTTTGTTGCACCGCTAGTGTTACCTTAGGGGTATGAGGGGGTTGTACGCTAACAAGGGAGTGTGTAAACAGATGTGTGACTGGAGGACTATGAGAATACTGCTAATTATTGCTTTCAACGATAGCGATAATGATGGAAATATTGGCGATGCTCTTCTTATTTTTGCTGATACTAACATTTATTTTATATGTCAGCATAAACCCCCCCCCCAAAAGGAGATTCACAAATCCTCCCAGTAGCTAGTTTTGTTTTGTCCTCAGGAAGGGAACGTTTGTAGCAAGAATATCAGCAAATATGAAGAATATCTTCAAAGTAGAAGGAATCAAACTCCTTTAACTCAGAGAACAGATGGAAACTTGGTTTAATGTGCGAGACATACGGATGTTGTTTGAGTTTGCATTAATAGTGAAACACTTAGGAAAGCTTTAAAAGACTAAATTTATAATAAAAACTAAAGAGAGTGAAGTAAAAATTCAGAAAAAGGAGTAAAAAGAAACATGAATGCAAATGTAAAAGGTGCAAAATTCCTGAAAAGCAGAACATCAGAAGCGGAACAAAGACAGACTTCATGAATCAGACCGCTTGGTGATGGCGTCACTGGGTTTTGTCTTTGCACGCCTTTGAGAGTTTACACGGCAGATCATTAAACCTTAATGAGTCATGCTCTTCAAATATCTCTGCTGTTGAAACAGGGAATCAGAAACTTTCTTCTGTTGTTTGTTTTTAAACAAATATGTTAAAAATCTTTGACTTTCTAAAATTTCTTTTGAGGTTTTTACCAAAAGGAAACAGTGAATTGTGCTTTAAATATGATTACATTTTGCTTTGAAGTGGAGTTTTCCTGGAAAACAGTTTTGTAGTCATCATTTGCAGAAGTTGAGTTGGTCTGTTTGCTTCCCCGTCAGGACTCGTACGACAGGCAGGCAGACGAGGAAAGGATGGAATTGGGCCTGAGCATCGTCAAGAGATTCCTCACGCCGCAGGTCTGACAAAAGGCTTCTATTCATCCGCTTTCCTCCTCGAGTCTGATCTTAAAAGCTGTTTTCCCGCCGCCGTGCTTCCTCAGTCCAACATGTGCATCCCCTTCCTGCTGAAGTTTGAGGAAATCTGCAAGCGGGACGTGAACTTCGATCCGTACGTCTTTTATCCCTGCAAGGAGTAAGTCCGGCGTCGGCTCTTTTGCCCTCCTCTGTACTCCGTGAAGCTGAAATCTCTTCTGTGTGACCGACTCCAGAGAGCTGCACAGATTCCTGAGCCAGGAGCCCTTCACACAGTACCAGAACAGCATGTACTTCGAACGATTTCTGCAGTGGAAGATGCTGGAAAGGTCCTCAGATACAAGACACTGGTTTAAGTTTTCCTTTTCTGTGTCCGACTGCGCTTCATTCATGAGTCCCTCTGTTTCTCTTAAAGGAAGCCGATCACGAAGAAACTTTTCCGACAGTACCGGCTGCTGGGGAAAGGCGGGTTCGGAGAGGTACGCCGTCAGACACTCCCACGACCAGGTTTATCGTTTGGGTTGTTTGGGGAACACTGTTTTTTTTTTTTTTTTGGTTTTTTAATGAAATATTTTATATCTAAAGGTCAGTTTTGCGGCTGCACAAACAATGGTATTTGAATCAATAAAGAAGACTTTTCTGCTTCCGTGAATAATTTTAACAGTAAAACCAAACCTGAGAAAATGGATCAAACAGATGTTAATTAAAAGTTGTGACTGAAATCTTGAAATAATTTAGTTATCTTTAGTTCTAGATCTAAACCTGCTTTGCCTTTTCCATCACGGATGTCAATCTAAGATTCTAGAGTTATTTCTTGATTAGCTTAGTCGCTGGTTCATAGTATCAAATCTCTTGACCTGCAGTTATTCAAACCCTTTCAAATGTGCTTTTGACCACAATTTATTGTACTGATTGTTTAAAAAAAAGAAGCAAAGATGAAAGTTTGACTAACACGATGAGCCGAATTTGTAGCTACACTTTCTTCAATCCTGTTCTGTTTTCAGATTATTTCCAGGTCCGTCTCTATCGAGCCAACAGCAAAGACGAATTAAATCACAGAAACCAAAAGTAAAACTCACTGACCGTATCTGAAAACTGGACTGATTGAGTGTGACGTCACCCGTAAAAAATGGTTTACGTCCGGCTCCAACCAAATGAAGTCAATTCAGTCGCCATTTTTTCGTGATACAGATGCGGCCATGTTGGAGCCAGACGTCGTCAGTAAGCAGGGATTGGTCAGAGTCGGTCTGAGGCAACATTTCTACGGCAACACCAATCAAGAGTGAGCTTGTTGGAAGGCCACACCCCTACAACTTCAAAATGGGCTACAGAAAATCAGCATTTTGAACATTGGATGTGGGGGCCAACAGGCTTCTATTGAAGCATCTGATTGGTCAGTTTTTAACTTGAACTACAGAAAAAAAATATCATGGAAAAAATGAGGATCATCAAGAAGATGTTAAAAAAAAAAAAGCTATCAGATCGATAATGGTTCTTCTGACCAATGGAATGACTGAGTAACAGCCTTTTACTTCTCTATAGAAGTCTATGGGATTTTGGCTTCTTGGAGCAACTTCCTGTTTGAAACTCTAAGGGGAGGAGTCACTTAGTCCAGTTCTTACATACAGTCAATGGTTAACCCTCTAACATTAAAGAACTCCTAAAGAACACAGGCTTTTTTTCTCCACTTCCGGAATGATGTTAATTGCGTAAATAGTTAAAGAGTCAGTTAATTTTTAACTGGAGCTGGAGCTTAAACATAAACATATTAGCCCCAAAAGCCCTGCTAGAGCCAACCCTGGATTTAGCATGCTAATGCTAATGCTAAAGCTGGTTTTTATCGTGCAGATGTTCCTGTCTGATTCCCATTAATGCTATATAGTTACGCTTTTATGTTGCACATTTGTTACAAACATTTACATTCATCACTAGTCTCTGCACTTTTCAGCAGTTGCTTTGTGCTGACCTAGCATTTTCCCATGAGCCCTCAGAAACTCATAAAGTCATTAGAAACGTCACGTTCTTATTTTCTCAATCAGGGTTTGTTATCATCAGATATTATCTTTCATTCCAGCAGCTTTTCGAACTGTAATGTGCATGCCGTAACGGGACGTGTCATCATAACCGGTTACACCCAGACATGCGTGAAAAACAACCAAATTTAGAACGAGACTGATCAGAACAGAGACAGAAATGGGCACGATCAGATTCTTTACAACAAATGAAGAAACAAAGTTTTGTTCAAGTACCAAAGTGAAATCCAGACCGGCATGCGTGGATCTGGAGGACAGAGGTCGCCTTGCCGGGTGTCCTGATCTGCTGCGTTTCCTCTGCAGGTGTGGGCTTGTCAGGTACGAGCCACAGGTAAGATGTACGCCTGCAAAAAGCTGGACAAAGGACACGTGAAGAAGAGAAGAGGCGAGCACTTGGCTCTCAACGAGAAGGAGCTACTGGAGGAGGTGGACAGTCGATTCGTGGTGAGTTTGCTTCTTTTCACTAATTTAATTTACTTGGGTTTTCCAAAAATGCTCAATTACTGACATTTATTTACCTGGAAGGAACATCTGCTTGGGTCTGAACTGGATGGGATGCAGTGACAGCCAGGTGTCCTATTGTCTCACATTTGACTTTAGATTATTCTAGAATGGAGTTGAGAGTTTACTTAATAACTGTGAGATTTACACACATCCATCCATCCATTCTTCTTTCAAACCACTTCATCCCTTTCAGGGTCAGTGGGTGGCTGGAGCCTATCCTCCCTTGTGTTGGATGAAGGTGGGGTACACCCCGCACGGGTGGCCAATCTGTCACGGGGCGGTTTTCAGATCCAATACGTGAAAAACAATCCCATCTTCCATCTGCATTCTTGGCAGTTGATGGGAAAACGTCTCCACTTGTCCTTGAGAACCAACCGCACTATGATTTGGCTATACGCCATGACGAGGTCAATGCTACGGTCACAAATACAACTGCTACCGCGCAATGGGGAGGTATCGGCAGAATGTTCTAGATTAGTTGCCGCTGTCCAAATTTTTGGAGAATCGTTGGTGAGGTCATGAATGTGGACGGCATTGCAATCTCCTATTACAGCACCGACACATAAACACAACACAGAACAACAGAACCTCCCATCAGTCAATTATGGCGCTGCTGCCTTCCTGCCACCCACCTATTTCTCATCGTCTATCCCCATCAGTTTGGGGTGGGAGGTGTGACAGGGGTGGGGGGTTGTGTGTAGGTCTGGGGAGGGCGCTCTATTTTAATTTTCGTGCTTGATTTTATATTTATTTAGGTTTTTTTTATGTAAAGCACTTTGTGTTGTGTTTTTATTGGAAAAGCACTATATAAATAAAGTTTGATTTGATTTGATTTGACCTGTAATTGTGCGACCTGGGCGGCCACTGACCGATGTCAAACAAATTGTCCGGTTGCCGTTTCATTTGATCTTATTCTTAAAACCACCTCGGCTGCCACGTAGCGTGTAAAAATGCGACTGCCGCCTCCCGATTACAAAGGTCAAAACGTGGCCACCTGTCGAATTTGCTGAAAGACTTGCATTTAGATCGTCACATGTTGGCATTTTGGGATATTTGGCCTGGGTTGGGTTTAAACAAACCGTGATTTCCTGGAACAGGAACAAGTTGGTCAATCATAAAGAGAATCAGGATTGCTTTGATAAAAACACTTGGAGAAAAAAGGAATAGACACTTTCCTTTAAAAACTTTTCTCTCTTGTAATTTTTGTCTTCAAAATAAAAATCCCAACTCATGTCCTCCAGATTCACCACTAGGTTTGGTTTTCCCTCCTGAATCGCAAATGTTTGGCCGGATCAGGTGATTGTAGGTTCCTGTTAACCAAAAAGCAGAGTAGAACCTTTGGAGGATCAGGGTCGCACATCGTGCCCCAGATAATTACAGCTTTAACACTGATCACGATCAGTTAATCGGTGGATCAATAAGCAGCACTGTCTCAATATAATCTGGGATTACATAAACAGTTTTTGTGCATAAAGTTTTCTACCCAAATGTAAAAAACAGTCCAAATGCTGTGGTTTTGCATTTAGCAGGTAGAAGAACACAAACACCTGAACGTGGAACGGATTTCTTGTTAAAGACTAAAAAAGTGATTCACTGGAAAGAAAAAGAAAAGGATCTCCTCATTCCTAAAGGCTTTCCTGTCCTTACAATGTTGAAACATGATAAACAAGCCGACCCCCGCAGAAACTTTCAGTCCAAACGTCTGTCAGTGCCTTCTTCCTTCTTTTTTTAGAAAAATCTATTTTGGGTTTTATAATGAGACAGCTGAAAGAAAGCTGACATCGTGCCAGCTTCAAGTGGGGAGGATTTCAACCTACACTCTCCTCATTCTTATGTCACCAATAACATCCTCATGTTTTCACTTCAAAATATGTGAAAGAAAACAAAGAGTTGACAGTTTCCTTTTTCCTTTCACCGATCTCGTCTTAAAAGTGGTGAAACGCCTCGTTTCATTTTTAATTAAGCTCTTTTAGTACATCTGTTTTCTTCTAAAAATAACACAAAATTAAGTCTATTTCCCTATTTTGTTCAGTCACTGGAACTTTTTTACCTTAATTCTTAGATCCAAAACACAATTTTTAATTTTTGTTCTCCTCACTGGAGCCATCAGCTGTTGCCTTCTAGTTGTTATTGGCTGGAGATACCTATTTTTTGTGTGGAGATTTTTAAAGTAAATTTAAATGTAGTGCAGGAGTCGTGTAACACATTTTAGTTCAGAGCCAGTAAGTCCATAAAATAATGCAGCCTGGCTGTAAATTTAATAAAACAGCATAAAGTTGATACCTGGAATTTCTGCTTTGTTGGAAATATCTGGACCAAACCGGATGATAATGATAATCTGGATTAAACTCAGACGTACGATTAGCTGTAATGGGCTGCGTGGTGTGGTGTGCAGGTGAACCTGGCGTACGCCTACGAGACGAAGAACACTCTGTGCATGGTCCTGACCATGATGAGCGGCGGAGACCTGAAGTTTCACATCTACAACATGAAGCAAAAACTGGACAGACACAGAGTGTGCTTCTACGCCGCAGAGGTTTGCTGCGGACTGACTCACCTCCACGATAAGTCAATCGCCTACAGGTGAGCGACCCGTCTGAGAGTCTCACCTGCTGCTCTGGGTCCTGCTTTTACATGCAGCTTTTTCATCTTACAGGGATCTGAAACCAGAGAACATTCTCCTGGATGACAAAGGTATGCGGAGCAACATTTTATACCTTGGTTTGGGGGGGTCCCCTTAGGGCAGGGGTGGCCAACCCTGCCCGTTTTCCAGCTCTCCCTAACCAGCTTGCTGATGATTAGCTGACTTAAGTGATTTCACATCCTGATTGACTGAACACACCTGGTTTAGGTTATCAGCATCAATCAGACCAGGGAGAGCTGGAAAACAGGCAGAGTTGAGGCTCTTGAGGACCAGGGTTAGCCACCCCTGCCTTAGGGTTTAAAGCCAATTGTGAAAGCTGTTGGGGGAAGAACCTGACCGGCTATTTTTAGCTCTGAAACCAGTTGAAGCAGAGCTGCCAGACAAGCATCTGTGTTCCGTCATCAACCAGGAGGAAGCAGGAGAATCTTGACGCAATTCCATCGTTTAGGGAAACAAAACACCTCTGACAAAGCAGGGGGGGGGGGGGGGATGTCGCCCGCTGTGGGTTTGCTGGAGTCAAATTACTGGTTTGAAGAAAGCTGAATCGCAGCAGAAAGAGAAAGTGTGTGATAAACGAAGAGAAACCTCTCATAAAACCTGTTGCCGCATTTGTCTGTTGCCCCCAAGGACACATCCGCATCTCTGATCTGGGTTTGGCCGTGAAGCTATCTGAGGGAAGGCTGGTGCGGGGCACAGTGGGCACGCTGGGCTACATGGGTAAGTGTGCAGAACCGCTTTCAAAGACCTTCACAGCAGCAGGAACCCACATCATGAACCTACTTCCCTCTGGGAAGCATTCGTCACTTTAGGGTTAAAACATTTAGGGTGACAGACACAGATGGTCTCCAGCGGTTGTCCACTGTCCTGCTTGTTCTTCAACGATTCCTACTCTGCCCCCTGCTGATCACCTCAGGGATGACATATGTTTGGGAAAAAGCAAAGCCGCTTTAAAAAGGAGCTTTTGAGGACTATTCAGCAACAGATTCAAAGGTCGTTTGGTGGTTTTTCCAGACTTACCCAGGTTCGTACCCACTTTGGGCATGTTTAGATTTAATTTATAACCTAATGGATTAACATCTTTTTAAATCAGCTTGGATATCAGAGAAACACAAAGTATGTCTAGAGGATTCTTTTAAATCTCAAACAATTTGCTGATGATACTTTGCTTTACTTTTCAGTGTAACTGAACAGTTTCCAAAGAATAAATCAAACACTAAACTTGTTGACAAAACATTTTAGTAAATTTAGCTAAAACGAAGGTACATTTTTATTTACCCAACAAATAAATTGAGAAAGACAAAACATCGTTTAGTTCCACTTTTTTTTTTTTTTTTTTGGTGCTGAGAAAATATTTCATCTTAGATTCCTGCAATCCTCCTTTAATTTGACCTCCATATAATTCTCTTATAAACTCAGTTGATCAAAAAGATGCAAGACTTACCTGTTCTGCTGTGGTCCTTCACATCTCCCACATTTAAGCATGTGTATCTGGTGGTATCCAAAGTTTTGGGTGACAGGTCAAAGTGAGAAGAAATTGTTTAAGGTTCAAATCCAGCTTTGGTTACAGGGAATACTCGAAATTTTAAGTCCCACTCCGATCATCTTCTGATCTATTTTTAAGGCGTTCTCGGTGGTCTGCGAGTTTGATTTATGATTAAGATGATTTTTAGTCAAAATAAAAAAACTGTCATCTTCTATGACGTAGTTTCTGCAGATCAACAGGAGTTCATTTGGAAATATTTATTCAACTTAAAAAAAACTATAAAAGTTCTTGTGAAAACAGCTAAAAACAATAAATAATGCAAAAAAGTGCAAGACTGGCTCTTAAAAAAACATTTTTATTCATAAATTATTACTTCAGAGTAAAGATATGAACTTTTCCCCTGTCTTTTAAAAAGAACTTTAATAGTTTTGTTTCAGAGTAATTATTGTAAAGAGGAAAAACAAATGTCAAAGCAGGAATGTTTTACATGTCGACTATGTGATTTTATTTTTGGAAAAGCATGAGGAAGCAGTTATAAGTTAAAGAAAAAAATCTTCTTTGGAATTAAGAACTAAACTATGAAAGCAAACATGAATATACAGACAGAAGACACAAACATATGAAGCTGCTTATACCAAGTTTAGATAGTCTGGCAGACTTTCCTATACGGCTCCTAACATCTATACTCTGCTTTGCTCTGGAACCAGACGAACCAAACCACAGACAAGATGATGGTTTGGAGGGCGACAGGCATGAAGGAGAAAATCCACTAACCTTCTAACAATAAGCACCTTCATCTTCACGTCACTGTTTTTATTACAAAGTGTTTTCTAGCCTTTCCATCAGTCAGCTGATCGATTTGCGCTGTGATCATATTTTATGTAGCTGAGCTGGACCAGAGTTCACTTAGGATGTATTCAGACTGGACACATTTGGTTTGTTCAAAGTGAACAAGAGACAGACATTCGACCTGACACTTTTTATTTGAACCAAAGCTTATAGACAAACCCCATAACATCTCTTCAGCCATTAGCCAGGAATTAAGAGGGCTGGGCAAAGTAACGAGAGAGACAGGAATAATGGAAGTCCTGCATTTTGCCGACTAGTTCACTGATTCAAACTTTATATGGGGCTGACGAAATTTGAACGTCTGTATCAACGTCAGGTACAATACTTTTACTTTGGTACGATGGAGTCGTACAATCTATGACTTAGATTGTGGGGGAAAACAGTGAGAGAAGTAATGAATGCATATCACATTAAAAGATGTTTTATTGAGCCTACATTCATCTGACCACATTTCAATGAGTTGCCGTGTTCTATCATCATGGTTGCTACCTTTCTAGCCTGTTTACATCCCATAGTGTCCGGCTACGGTGGCCGTTTTGGTCCAGTTGTTCAACTTCATCCAGATTGAGGAGACTTAGAGTGAACCGGAGCACATGCATTCAGACAGCTGTTCGAACCGTATTTAACTAATGTAATGCTTCTTCCAGCTCCTGAGGTGATCAGCGGTAATAAATACGGTTTGTGCGTGGACTGGTGGGGCCTCGGCTGCCTGATTTACGAGATGACTGCAGCAAAGCCTCCTTTCAGAGGTCGAAAAGAGAACGTGATGAGGCAAGAGATGGAGATGAGGATCACGAAAGAACAGGAGACGTACGATGAGAAGTTCAGCGACGAGGTGAAGAACATCTGCACTGCGGTGAGTCCACGAAAACAACATTTTAAAAACAACTTAACGTGGGCTTCACATGTCTGAGATGCGGTTTTCTCTGCTGTAGCTGTTGAAGAAAAACCCCAAAGATAGGCTGGGCTGCTCGGGTTCTGGAGGGAGGGACGTCAAGGCTCACCCGTTTTTTCGGGAGATCAACTTCCGGATGCTGGAGGCAGGATTGATCGAGGCGCCCTTTAAACCGGATGTAAGTACCTTCATATTCTAGACGAGTCACACTGAACACCACAACCAGTTTACACACACACACACCAACAACAACACGGCAACTTTTGAGCTTTGACTCCGACAAAAGTGAAGACGAAATCCCAACTGGAGGACCATAACTCAGTGTTTGGCACAACTGTACACACCGTCATGTACTTTCCTCACAAATCTGGGTGAACACGGTGATCAGGTTGATCAGTTAGACAGATGGGGAACCCTGATTGACCGTTAAAGGCGGGACAAATGTTCACCATTGAGTAGTTTATGAGAACTGGGCGGAGTCGGTGTGACGTCGTCCATGGAAAACGGTGAACTCCCAGCTCCAACAAAATTAAGTCAACTGAATCACTGCTTTTTTTTTTTTTTTTTTTTTTGGCAATGTTGGACGCCGTCAGTAAGCAGCGACTGGTTAAGGTCAACATTTTTCTGGCAACCACTCCCGCCAATCAGGAGTCAGCTGATATATACTCTGATCTACAGGAAATGCTAGCAACAAGCCACGGTTTAGACGTTTAGACGACTGGATCTCTTTAACCTGCAGCATCTGTGGTAATGGCTTGGTCTGCAGTGAACAAATCTATATACAGTTAATCCGTCACAGACTCACAATTTCATGCAGCTTAAACCAATGAAGGAGTTGGTGATGGTTCTAATGAAACTCTTCCACACTTATTAGGTTTATCAATACAAAACTCAACAGCAGAAATCATCCAAACTTGGTAGACTCTGGAGGAAAGTGAGCTAGTTTGACAAATCCTCTATTGGAAGGACGGATAGATGGGAGGAAGAAGTTCGTCGTTTCGTTTTGAAAACAAGACGTTAGCACCTCTAAGTCCTTGTGCTGTCTTATGGGGTCCAGATGACCCCTCCCTTACTCCCTACCATGACAAAGGTGGATAAAGGTGGAGAGGATTTCATGTCATCCATGGGCACCAGTAAAGATCACAAATCATTGAAGGAAAAAGGTTCAGAGCTCTGTCTAGTCTAGTGGGTCTAGATGACCCAACTGCCCCAGTTAACTGAGGCAAATGTTATCGCCTCGTACCAAGAGAAGTAAATCATTTATCTGACAGAGAAATGAGTGGCTCTTGCCAGAGAGTGTCTTATCCGGGGATGTCACGCGTTACCACCTCTTACCTTGTTGGGACATTGTCGCTTCTTATCCAGGGAAGATTCGAGCGCTTTTACCAGGAAATGCTGAATAAAGGTATGTGAAAACAGTGGTTGACTGAGCGTTTTTGGTTTGTTTGTGCCCCCGCAGCCCAGGCACGTGTACTGCAGCGACGTGCAGGACATCGATGAGTTTTCTACGGTTAAGGGGGGTGTTCACACAGAGAAGGACGACCAGTTTTACCAGAAATTCAACACGGGAAGCGTTTCCTTGTCCTGGCAAAACGAGGTGATGTCACGTCTAACCAGACCAGCAGTGGTCCAACTGGGTCAGGAATGAGGATTTAACTGATCTTTGTTTCCTCTCACACAGATGATAGAGAGCGGATGTTTCAAAGAGCTGAATGTTTTTGGTCCAGGTGGAAATCGTACTCCAGACCTTGTGTGGTCCGACACCGCAAACAAAGAGCCCAGTTCCAAACGGGGTCAACGGGGTCAACAGGGTCTGTTTCGCAAACTTTTCCACAAACGGGTGAGTCTGGTGCAGAGTCTCTCTCTGGAAGTTTACGGTTGTGATGAGTCCTGAGCTTTTGCCGTCCTCCAACAGCATCCCTCAGACTCGGATGTGGAGAGCAGACAGAGGCTACAGCCCAGAGAAACCGAGGCAAACTCAGACTTCATCAGCTCGACGCTCTGAAGGAAAAAGACTTGTAGCAACAATGCAAGAGAAACGGTAGTTCTTTTGGCAGGTTGGTTTGGATTTGCACTGCCCCATCCTCCAAACTCCCCAGCACTTGTTCCTCTAATGCCTTAAAGGAGAGATGTTTACACACACAAAAACGTACTGGTATTTTATATAGCTTCTGAAAGCTTTTTTCTATCCTACATGTTAGCGTTTGAGTTGTTTTTAAATCCTAATGTGTCCTTTTGAAAATCTGTGATATCTGTGATGATAAAAAATGAATAAACTGCTTTTTTTGTCATCTTTTCATTTAAAAAACGTTAAAATATAAGATTTTTTAAAAATATTTCATACAAGAAAGTTAATTTTTTTATTTAAACTCAAGTTATTGATGGAAATGGTTGTCTTCCTCAATATTCACACAAAAAAAGAGATCAATTTAAAGCTAAACGCTACGATAGAACTGATGTAAAAATGCTAAATTAGCTTCTTCACTGCAGTTTGCTAGTTGCATTTAGCCACTAACTTATCGTGTTAGTTAGGCCTGAACAATAAATCGCAAATTTATCGTTATCACGATATCAGGCTGTGAAATACACAAATCGCAAAAGACGGCAAAAATTGCGATAAATGGTTACCTTAAAATTGCTAAAACAATCTTATGGCAGCTTGAAGTATTTAGCAAATCAAATAAATCCCTTTATGCATTTGACCAATCGAATGGAGTTCTTTGTGTTAGATGTTCGCCTCCTATCAATCAAACATTTTTAAGGTTTGTACTTCATATTAAATGTTTTATACATTCTTTGGATAATTCCTGTCATCCATCCATCTATCTATCTATTCGTCCATGATCTGAACCCGCTGGTTCCCTTTTGGGGTCACAATAAAGCTGGAGCCCATCCCAGAATCATCGTGTGACTGTGTTGCAGGGCCACACAGTCACACAATCGCAACCAAGAATCTTCAATTAACCCATGAAGCGTGTTTTTGGACATGAGGACGACAAAGAAATTTCACACAGGATTTGAACCAGGACCTTCTCGCTGTGATAGGAGAGTGTTAACCACTATACCACTGTGCTTCCAAATCAGTTATTTAATTACCGTAATGTCACAGGCTCAAAGGAATGACACTTTTAGAAAAAAACAGCAGCTATTTCTCCAAGTATTTTTCTAAATGATTATTTTTCCCATCAAACTCAAAGCAGAAGTGTCCATGTTGCAGTTTTTTTTATTTAATCCAAAGTATAAAACAGTGAAGAACTGGCACACGATGACAACCAAATGAGATTAGGAAAAAGAAACGAAGCTACGACAGGCTTTCACCTGCAGAACAGCCACCTAAAGTGATGTTTGTCCAACGTCCCGTAAGTTCTCTCTAAATCACCCAACTTTAACATTTGCCTCCCGTGAGGACGGACGGTTACAGCCGTCCGCCTGGAGCTCAAATTCAGGTATTCTGACCTTCTGAGGTGGAATTAATGCCACGGGAAGCTGAAAGGAAGCCGCCTTCACCTGCACTGTCCTGCTGTCTGTAGATCTGCTCTGACCGACTTTATCCCTCCCAGGGCGGGCTGCGGCGCCCGTCCACGTCCGTCTCCACATGGTACAGCATATCTGCCAGCGTGTGCTCGATCACCGCCCCCCAGCCCATGTCACTGATCTGGCAGGAATAAACACAACAACAAAGCATTGAAGGGAGAAAGGAGGAGGAGCTGCAGCTGAGAGGTCAGGAGGTCCAGGATCTCACCGGTTGGTACTGGACGTCCTTTGGGGCAAACTTGAAATGTGGACCAAAGTTGACAGAGACCTACGGAAAAAGCAGCGCTAGATAAAATACGCGAACGAAAGCTGAGAGGCTGGAGGTCGGCGTGAGGTCAGACCGTGCAGCTCTTGTAGAGGGAGATCGCCGGGTAGTAGAGCCCTTCAAAGAGGTTTTCAAAGGCAACGCCTTGGCTCACTCCGTTCTTGTAGAAAATCATCTGAAACGCAGACAGGAACGTGAACAGAAGCAGGGTTTCTATCTGGACCTACGTGGAGGAGCGGCTCTCACTCTGCTGGGGCTCGTGGCTTTGAGCGCTTTCTCGGCTTTGTCCACGTAGTCCTTCTCCTCGAAGTACAAGTAGCTCTTAAACTTGATGAGCGCCTGAAACCACAGACACATTTTGGTCAAAGGACGTGGAAAACGAAGCTGATGCGGTTCTGGTTGTGGAGGAAACGGCAGCTACCTTGTCTTTGTAGGTGTCGGGCAGAGACCTGGCTGTCTCCGTGCCGTCCGGCAGCTCGATGAAGAAGCCGAGCGTGTCGCCCTGACCGTATCCCGAGGAGTAGTGCTTCCCGATGGACTGATGAAACCGGGTGCCCTTTTTACTGCGCCACGAGTAGCTGAACTTGTCGTAACCCAGAGGTGCCTGGAGATTCCCTGCAAAGAAAACAAAAAGCCACGCCCATTTAGTGGCCGTCACTTCCTGCTATTTTACAGGATAACCTGCTAAATAAAAAAGGGCTTTATATGTTGCATAATAACATGATAAAAACGAAATTAGCTGATCAAATACTGTTAGACCTTACAAAAAGCTGAAGAATGCAATGCTAGCAGGTAAGATTAGCATGTTTTTAATTAGCCAAAAGAGACTGAACACTGCAACAAATGCAGGTTTAAATGCTAAATACAAATTTAGCAAGTAAATAAACTTTATAAAAAGTTTAAACATGCTAAAGGATGCTATACAAGTGTATATGTACTACATTCAGTAAAAAATAAAAATAACAGGTAATCTTCGTCCTTACAAAGGAATATTAGGGCCAACAATAAATATATATATTACAAATAAACTATTATACAGTGAGATTTATGTCAAAGTGAACCTCATGTGCAGCAGACTTCTTGAACACTCAGGTTGGTCAAGCTGATAACAACAAATTACAAGAGTTTGGAAGCTCCTTTGTTTGATGTATTTATTGTTTTTATATATTTTATTCATTGATGGGGGGCCTGCAGGATCTCTGCAGCCCATTGATGAAGACATCGGTATCTCTGCAGCTTTCCACTTCCATCCTTTCTTCCTCCACCAAAGACAAAATCTCCTCCGAGTCTGTGTGACGCTTTCTGCCTGAAGAGGCCCAGTTTTCAACATTTTCAATGATTCAATGCTAATAATAAAGTGATTTTGAGTCGCCAAAAGGTTCAGAACTTCTTTGTTTTTGAAATCTATACAGCGTCTTTGAGCATGACGCCGATAAACAGACAACTTTGGTGATTTTTATCAGGTGATTTTTGACTTTTTGATGGTAAATTTACGTGTTTTCAAGTCATAATATTTACAAACTCATCGGTTTAGGAGGAAAAAAAAGTCCTAAACTTAGTCTATGAAAAGATACGACTTTATTCTTGGAATTTTACAGTTACGACTTCTTTCTCGTAAATGTACGACTTTAAAGTCGGGATTAAAAAAAAAAAATTGTGACTGGCACAAATACTCCGTTGGAGGTTCTAATTTTTTTTAAGTACAAAAATGTTTTTAAAATTGGTGTTTTTTGCTCATATTTTAGGACTACAGCTGAGGCTTTCTACCGGATTCTTTGCCAACTGGTAAAATTAGCCAAGAACTGTTAAGGAAAAAGAAGCTGAGCACTATTACAAATGCTAATTTAAAATGCTAAATCAGTGAAAAACTGCTAAACTAAGAGTTTTAATCAATGTTTCGAGATACGAACCGAGAGGTTGAGACCAGCCGAGTCGGGCAGCCGTCTCTGCAGGCATCTCGTCTACTGTCACCTCAAAGAACCAGGCGCCTTTCCGGACTCCATGTGAGGCCCGGACCATGGAGTAGCCCTTCTCCCCCGTAACAGTCAGCCGGTCATCTGAAATCTTCAGCTGCGGTGCTGCAGAGCCATCAAAAAAAAAAAAAAAGGAACACAAGTTCATGACTCATGGACAACAAGCCTGGAGACGCTCAAACTGCCTCTCTGTGTACCTCTGTCATGTAGAGCCAGCAGCACCTTCTCATACAAGCAGGACCTGTAAAGATCCCCGGGTATGGGTTTGCCGGCCCAGCAGTCCAGCTCCAGTTTCTCCGGGTCCGGAGCGTGAGGGTCCGGTTCCGCCAGAATGTAACGGTACCCGTCTTTGTTGAAAGGATGCTCGAGTGGGTAACCGTGAGGAGGCAGCCGCTGGGCGGAGAACAGAGGGTCACTGCAACAGAGGATGGAGAAACGGTCCTTCACTGCTCACGCTCATCTCTGGAGTGTCAAAGAGGTTTCCTGGAAGAAGGCTGCACCACAAAACCCCTGACCGTCCCAGTCAGAGGTTCATGCCCTCAGATCCTTTCTGTTCATCCTGTGACGGAAGTTGCTGAGCATTTGAAGGATTTTTGAAGGAAATGGGGAGAAAAAACACAAGATCTGAGGAGTTTAAACCATTCATACCACAATCAAAACCCTTTCCTGCAAAAACACGTGATTTTTTTCTGTTCAGAATCCTCCACAGCTTTTATTGTGAAGGCTGAACTAGTGAAGACCTCCGATCAGATCTGTCAATTACAGCTAAAAGTGCAAAAACAACCGGAGAAAGCCTTTAAGTCAAGAATCAAACCTAAAACCTCATAAGGGGGTTTGCATAAACTTTTATTTAACACAAAAAATAGACACAAATATTAACCACCATAGTTTAGGAAGGGACATTTTGCTCCAGCATGGAAAGTCTTCATCTCTGCCGTCACTTTTCAACGGTCTTCTGAATAGGATCTGATGTTTGTCCAGAAAAAAACATCTCCCGGTGACCTAAAAGGTGGATTTCTGCGGCGTACCTGCGCGTTCTCTTCGCCGCCCCTGCAGCCGCGCCCTCCTGCTGCTGCTGCTGTTTGCGCTTGGCTCCTCTGCCTTTTCCCGGACCGGGGGCCAGAGCACCTTCAGGGGAACACCACAAAGTAAACCGCGTGAAAACACACCAAGACGCACAGGCGGGCCGTCAGCGGCGGAGACGACATGCAGGCGACGCCGCCAGGCTGCTGCTGCGGCTCAAACACCCCAAACAGAATCCATCAGTTCAGTTTGTGAGAGATTAAATATTGATTTGGTTTCCGTCAAAAACACACATTTTGTTTGAAAATATAGATTTAAACTGAACTGAGGTGATACATTCATTAGAATCTGTTGTATGTTGCTTTTAAGGAAACGAATGAATTAACAGAAAATTCTCAAATATTTCTAAAGTGAAGATAATTCAGTTTGCCTAATCCTTGCTTAAGCCTTTTAAACTAATAAATACTAATTTATCTAAAGACCCACTCCGATGAAAATGGTGTTTTTCTGGCATATAGTAGGAAAATTAAGCTTAAAATTGCATTTCCTAGCATTTCTTTATTCCAATTGTTGTGGATTAGGAGCAGATGAAAAAATCGTATTTGTGATGTAGAACATACGCTGGGCGGGGCTACAAGCTCCCTGCTCCGCCCCATTCTGATGCATTCGTTTACAGACATATTTGTCTGAGCTGGAATGAGGATCTAAACTGTACAGCTGGATGGCGCCAATATGGCTCCCCATTCTTGTTGCACCGCTAACGTTAGATTAGGGGTTGTTAGCTAGCTGGAGAGCGCGCAAACATAAAGCTCTCAGTTATGCGTGACGGGAAGGGAAAGCCCCCCAACTCAGAGGTGAATTTCTAATAACCTTCTTCTGCTGCTCTGCAGAAACTATGTCCAAAAAAAAACGGCACAAGTTAGTAGATTTTGGCTTAAAAAGGATAATCATAATTAAAAAACCACTAGGAACCCAGTGAAAATAGGTCAAAAGAGGATCGGAGTGGGACTTTAATGCCTAAAAATAGGTAAAAAAGTCATAAAATAAAGTTGCTTGATTTTCAATTATTTACCCAAAATCTAAACGATTGAAAAGTAACGAAAGAACGCTTGAAAAGCTGATTTTTGGTTTTGGGAAGAACTGTTTATAAAAACTCAAGTATTTTCTTAAATGAAATTAAATCAAATGTTGGCTTCATTGAAAGATTTAAACCAAAAACCAGAGAAACTAACAAAACAGAGAAAGCAGTAAAGACGAGAAAGGATTTCAATCTAAATGCTGTTCATCGCTGTAAAGACACACAATGACACAGAAAGCAGCTTTCAGGTTAACACAAGCAGACAAAAGACACAAAAAAGCAGAAACGATCTATTCTGATCCAGGAGAGTCAGCGTTTAAGTCACTGGAGAAAAAATCTGAGAAAACTTCAAAATTCTAATTTTGTTTTAATCACGAAATTGATTTTTTTGTTTCAAGTATTTTACTGTCATTGTTTTGATTAAAGTCATTGAAGTCACACAAAAACACCCTAATTTGGGCCCAAAACAATAAATTAATGAACATTTCTGTGGGGAGGGGGCAGATGAGGCAAGAGCGGATCAAAAACAGCGTTCTAATCCGTCAGCTGTCATGGAGGACGAAGCGCCGTTCAGCAGCTTTTTGAAGCCCGTTAGCAGCAAGCCAGACATGTGGGAGGTGCTTAGGGGGCGGGGCAGCGGTAAACAGATGCAGCGGGGAGGGGCTAACAGATGCAGAGGAGACAAGGAGGCTGCATGTGGATGAAGTTGCCCACAAGTTGCTCTTTGAGGACCATTTAGGTTCAATATAAAGTGGGGGGGGGCATGATTGGAGACTCAAGGCCAACTTCTGTCCGGGTAGGGGGAGGGGTAACAAGACACAGAGACAGTGATCAGCTGCAGATGAAGAAACGTCACATATTCACCTGAGAAAGAAGATCCACCTGGAAAAAACGCACACACGGTCACTTCAGCCGCAATTCACAAATCCACCAGTTTGAAGCGATTCTGCAGGACTGTGGGAACAACCTCACTTTCAAAACAAGCAACCCGCTGGTTACCTGCTGAACTGATCCAGGTTCATTTGCTTTTATTTTGAAAACAGCCTTAAAAACGGGAAGCTAGGACAGTAATAAGCTAAGTCTCATTGATGTCATTTCCTACTGAAGGAAACCTAAAGACTTCCACAGCTATGCCGATGATACACAGCTCTACGTGACTATGTCTCCCGATGACTTAAGGCCGTTGCCGGTGAGACCTTTCTTCTCCAGAATCAGCACAGAGACTTTAATCAATGCTTGGATCACACATGGTCTTGACTATCGGATCACTCTTGTCTTTAACGTCTCTGCACTGGCTGCCCGTCAGCTTCAGGATTGATTTGAAGATTCTCCTTCTAGATTTTAAATGTCTTAATGGACCAAGACCTTCCTGTTTATCCGATCTCCTCAGTCCTTTAGAACTTCCAGAACCCTCAGATCTTCGGTTTTGCTCTCTTAACCATTGAGCACCATCGCCGGGTGATTTTCACCCGAGCAAAACTATTTACGTGAATTTCAATATGTCGCGTGTCGAGTCTGTGCCTTGACCAGGGAAGTCTCACGAGTCCCAGGAACGGGTGGACCAAAGATCTCAGATTTCTAGTTTCACTTTATTTATTTTTTTTTAGGAATTTTTGTTCTCAAATTCCTAATTTTTCTCTCATTTTTGAGCATGTTTTTAGGAACTTCCTATGTTTTTCTTTTTGTTACACATATCACAGTTGAAACTAAAAGACAACCACTCTAATCTATAACGTGTTGCCATGTTTTAAACTATTTTTTATGACAAGTACTTTTTGTCGAGTATATCATATCAGGTAAAAAAATGACCTGTCTAAAGTGAAGGTGTAACTTTTTATGGTAAAAGTGTTCTTGGGTTAAATGTGTCCACTATGAGTACCATAACTTATAGCTAAGCCTCTTTTTTTGGTCTTCATTTGTGAAATAAGTTACCTGAGGATCTGAAAGTTCCTGCCTCTGTGGAGTTTTGTAAATGTAAATTAAAGACAAATATTTGTACTTTTTTATTTGGCTTTTCAGTATTTTATGGGTTTTTTTTGTACATTTTTTATCGCTCTCAAACTATTGGCCACGGCGTTTCGTTCCATTGTATGTTTGTCTTTTAATTGTTGTTTTTAGTCTATTCCGGGCGTGTCCAATGTCGGGCCCACGTTCAAATGCAGGCTCCATTAATAGAATCAATTCTACACACAGTCTTTTAAAGAGCTGGGGGCTCTTTAAAAGACTGTGTGTAGACTTTCTTGATCGTGGTTGGCTAAATAGTGTAGTAAACCTGTGGTAACCTTGTCTTATGACCCCTCTTTGACGCACACTTCCAAAATACCAACAGTAAATAAAAAACAGGAAAAGCTGACAGTGAAGGCCACCGCTTCCAGGACAAGTGGAAATCGGCAGAGATTTCTGTGAAATACAAAACCACCAAGAAACAGTGGCTGTTCTCAAGGAGTTCCACATCCAAAAGGCACCACTAGATGAGCTATGCTAACCACGACAAGCTACACGGAAATGAGAATGAACGCAGCAAAAATCTAACAATTCACAGTAACTCAGGTAAAAACCTATTTTGCTGCATTTGAGTTCCATGTGAAGAAAGTATGCCACTGCAATGAAATGTTGTCTTGTTATTACAATAGTTCAAAGCATGTTGTCCCTCACCAAATCTGAGCCTCTATGTAAGACGTTCAGACATCCGTGGTCTGTTGTGTTTTATGACTTTATTGTTTAAACTTATGTCTTTATGTTCTACAGCAGGTTGGTGAAAGGCGCTCGACAAAAAGTGACTGATTCATTGATAGGAGATCAAATAAAACCGACTGTCTTTTATGTTTTATTTTTTTTTAGGAAAGTTAAAAAATGCAATAATGCCACAAATAATAATAATAATAATCAGGATCTCAGCATTTTGCTTTTGGGAAAATCCATCAGAAAAGACTTGTGATGAGCAGATTTCTGCAGCTCATCGCGAAACGTTTTGAGTTGAGTTTTAAAAACCGTGAACCTAAACAGCTTCATTGATACGTTTCATTCTGTTTCTTAACCTCTTGGTAAATTGAGTGCATCACGGTCCAAAAACTAACGGCTTTAGCCTTTTGCAGGACGTTACCGTGGTAACTGGAGTTTATAGTGGGCAGTTCAACGCTGCTACAAACTTTTTGCTGGTTTTTCCTCTCCATAAATTCCATTTTTGTAATTGTTAAGGCCCGTACACACCGGGACGAATTTCGCGCGCGATATTCGCCGATGTTTGACGCCTCGTGACTAAACAAAGGGCACCAATGTGAGTGTGCACACCGACGCGAAAAACGCCACGCGTCAAAGCGTCACTTTTTAGAAAAACGCCTCAGGTTCGTTTTTTTGGTTTGACGCGCCGCGTCAAAATCTATTCGACCAATGAGAATGGCGCTTTTGCTCACGTGTCTGGAGCTTCTGAAGTTACAGTAAAACACAACTTGGGGGCGCTCAAACACAACACTGCCTTTCTGAGCACACATACCAGCAAAGAAGATAGACGCCAAGTAGCGGCTACACTGCCGCAAAGAAATAATGACGGACATTCTAAAATATCCCCGAAAACGCTCATGATGCATTTTCAGCTCTTGTACCAGTCGATAAAACTCACCATGTTCTTCTCTTCTCGTGACTATGGGATGTACCCAAAATCGGCGTCTTTTCCGGCGTCTTTCATCATTCAACAGAACAATAATTTCTTCATCATTGGAACTGGAGCTGGAGCTACTGGTGCTGGAAATATTCATGTTTTCTTTGTATGATTCTGACAAGCGCGTAAATACTGGCTCTCTTCTTCTGAGTGAAAAGCGACCACCTTGTGTACAGGAGTATTTCTGTTTTACATTAAGCGCCATCTAATGTCAGGGAATGAAATTGCATGTTGGCTCGGCTCATCGTCAGCGAAAATCGCCTGGGTGTGAACACAAAAGACGTGGCGAAAAACGCTGGCGAATAACGCCAGGGGAATATTCGTCCCGGTGTGTACGGGCCTTAAGCTGCTGCTGTTGATGATGGATGATGACTGTTAGTAAAGAATGAGGCTAAAGAGCCAAAGCAAGAGGAGAGGAGACCCCAGAAGCATCCACCTCCATCCCAGCTCCATTTGTGCTGACAGAGTTATGGGCTTAAATGTTGGCAGGTTTGGATCCTCACCGTTGAGGCCTCCGGCTGTGGGGGTCCCGGTGCTTTGTTTCTGCGTGTCGTACGACGGCCCGATGTTCCCCAGATCCTGCAGGAAACACAGGAACATTAGGTCTCCACACCAACAGCTCTGCGTGACACTGAAATGCTTGTTGGAGAAAATAAAAGAGGTCTTATTGTGGGAAAGTGTGCTGAGCAGGAAATACCTGATCCAACAGACCAAACTTGGGGAACTCCTCCTCCAGGTCTTTACTGCCGGGGTCAGGGTGCTCCTTCACCAGGAAAACGTCTCTTTCCTTGCTCTAAGAATCCCCAAAAACCAGCAAAAAAGCAGCAGCAGCGACGACCTTCAGTTACTTTTATCCTTCTTCAGACACGCAAACAGAAGCCGAACTTCTGGCAGGTGGAAGCATTTATTTACCATCGTCTTCACGATGTTGTTGGGCCACGTGAGCTTCCCCGGTCGCTGCCGAGTCGTCATGCACTCCCAGAACTTATCGATGAAGGGAATGATGTCCTGAAGCCAAGAACAGAGAGAGGATCCATGAGGACCCGGTCTGACTGACACGTTCAACCCTCAAGTGAAATCCTCTTCACTAAATGTCCTTGTAAATTTAAATACTAAATTAAAAAAAAAAAAATCAAGAAAATTGTGATGTTTCCTCCTTAAATGTTAAAGTTTTAACTTTACAAGAAATATTATCTGCAGCATCCAGAGTGAAATTTGTCTGAAGCAAAACGAAAAAAATGTTTTAGGAAGAAACTAAAAATGAGTCATGCTTTTACGATCCCACCGTGTTTGTCTAAATATTGTTTTAAAACTCATGAAACAAAACTTAGTTTAGCTAAAGTTTTGTTAAAAACTTTGTTAAAAACTGAAATTAGTAGAAAAATTCATTAAAACTGAAGAAACAAAACAAGAATATTATTCAAAATTCTTTGGTTGAAAACAACAACGAAAAAGAAATAAAAATGGATCAAACTTAACAAAAATGACAGAAAAACACGGAAACGATGATTATTAATGAAAAAAAAAGGTAAAGATGAAAATTGCATAAATAAATACTACAAATAATAATCATAAAGTTTCTTTTCATTTCGTTTCTGAGCTTCCAACCGACACTGACTAACGCCTGGAATTTATGAACTCTGAACTTTTGGCTTCACTTCTGTTTCCAGCTTAAATGGATCAAACTGACCCGCTGCAAACAGAGAAGGTTTGTTCTGTCAGACGCATCTACAACGGCGTCTTCAGTCAGAGGAACCCACCTTGTCTTTGGAGAACATGGTCTTTGGGTGCTCGTCCTGCGTCCTGGACCTCCAGGTGAGGTTTGCCAGAGCCGTGAGACACATTTCCTTCAGGTCTGTCGGAGAAAACAGATCGGTTTACGAAGGAACTCAGAGGGAGGGGGGCCTGCAGGGAACCTGAGGAAGACCCACTTGCTTGTTTCCTGAGGAAGTAGGTGTTGCCGCTGTGATGGCACACGTTGCAGTGGAACACGTAGTTGGTCATGAAGGGGAGACAGGTTCTGAGGAGGAAGAGGAGGAGTTTTTAAAGCCGTCTGTGGCACACAGCTGCTGGAGGCCTAAAAACGTACGCCGTGTCGATGCTGAAGGTGTCAGCGGTGAACCACTTCATGCACAGAGCACACTGCAGCTCCACGTCCCCCAGCTGCCGCCCGCTCTCCTCATCCCCCGAACCGATGAGAGCATCGGCGGCCTCTGAGCCTTCGCCCGCCGTCTCCTGAAACGAAACAAATCCCTCCACACAATCACAACCTCAAGACACCATCCAGCGGATGAAACATCCCAACTTCAGGTCAAAGCTGTCGCACTCAAGCTCATCATCTTTCAGAGAACTTAACAAACTGAAAAAGAACAAAGTTTGAATCTTCGTCTACAGACAACACTTCCGTTCATTAGCTAAAAGTGACACAATTAACGGCACTCAAAGTCACACCTCCACTGACAAGAGCTCTATGGATCGACTGCAACAGGAGAGGAAAAACTGAACCAGAAGGAATGTCCTTCTTTCCTCATGTCTATTCAATCTTATAGTTGTTTTAGGAAAAATATAATGACGCATCAGACTCAAGCACACAGTGAATTAACAAAATTAAATCCTTCAGAAAAAGATATAAGAAAAATGAGAAAGTACCGTTCCCTCCTTGCCATTTGAAGACTCTGTATCCATGCTGGCTGGCGGTTCTCCAAAGGAAGCGTCCCTAAAGAGACAGAGCTTCATTCATCATTTCATAAAAAGCATCCTGTGTGAACGGTATATTAGGCTAGCATGCCTCTTATTTGTCATATTCTCAATTTCTAGATAAAGTGCAAACCTCTTTTAGGCTTCATATGCAAATAAAAGCAGTAAACCGGTTATAAATGACTAGCAAGGTAATAATCCCACAGTGGAAGTTAACTGCACACATGTGTCTCGTATGTTCAAGTCGTTAATCCTTTAAAATGACTGATTTATGACACAAATAAAATATTGTGAATAAATTGATAAGACCCGTTAAAGATCCAAAATAAAAGCTTTACTTACTAAATAAACTCAAATTTAACGTTTGGATCTGAGGCATGCTAACGCTAATTAGCATGCCTTTAGCTTACGGCTTCAGTGAACAAACCTGCAACCCTGATGTTTAGTTTGTTTAATCCACATTAAAATTGTGTAATTTTAATCTACAATAACTTCAAAACAGCATCGCGTGAAGAGGACTTACCCTTCTCCTACCTCCGGCTCCGGTGGACCAGCGCTACCCGCCTCCACTTCAGACGCCATGACAGTGGGAATCAATGAAAACAAAAGTGAAGTCTCGCGAGACTACGTCTCCGTGATTCAACAGCGACACCTCTGGTGAATTTTTGTCATAAACACAAGTGAAGCTGTGAGAAGTTGTTTTTTTAAACTTCTGTAAAGAATCCTGTAGTTTCAGTAATAAAATGTTTAAACTTTTTAGAGACTTTTAATTAAAATTAGGTCAAACATTGAAATCCATCTGTTGGTTCTATGATCTGGTATATTTTTATTTGACCAGTTCAGCACCCTTAAATGAACTGTACTACAAGAATACTAAGTCTATATACTAAAAGTGATGCAGTATGTTTTTTAAGTTTACTTTTTATATGCTATTCATATACTGTAAACTCAAAATGTTCCAATGTAATCAGAAAAAATAGTTGGTTAGTATATCTCCTACAATTAGTATACTTGCTCTACTTATACTTATACTCGAGTATATTTAACAAAATAAACTTCAAGTGAACCACTTTTGGTTAAGGGAAATGCATTGTAAAACTTTATTGAGAAAAAGACCAATTAAAAAAGCATGGTAAAAATTAAATGAAAAATTTAATAGAGAATTGCCGGCTTTGTTTTGAAGACAGATCGACTCCACTGATGTTTTTAAAATACGAGTTAAAACCTTTCAATTCAGAAGAGCCTTTGACTTTTCCTGCATGGGACGATTGTTCTAATTTCTTGTTTGTTTTATTCTATTCTTTTCCTTTTGTAAAACACTTTGGATTTTTTTCCATGAAAATTAATTTAAACATGTAGAAGCTTTTAGGTAAAATCTTTGTAATATTATTTATTTATATTTAATGGCACATCTTGTTTGATATTTAAAAACATAATTATCACTAAAATGTTCACATGCATGAAAACATTATCCTATAAATCATTACTGTTTTAAAACAGCTTAAGCTGACTTTAACACCTCTGAACAGTGGTAAATAAATGCTTTAGATCACTTTGGACAGTGATTTAACAGTTTCAAGACTTAGCTTTGTTTTTATCTCCTAGATGAGTAAAAAGAACTGTAACATTTAGGTCCCATTAAATTAGGAGATTGAAATATGTATATAAACAGGTTAAAATTTAAATTTTTAATTTTTCTAACCTACATCTGCTACATTTTTTAAACATCAATATTGCTTTTCGTTTGTTTTAATGATGGAATAAGACAAATCGAACCTGTAATAACCCTTAATAAAGACAACTAAAAGGCGTTTGCACCAAGACACACTTCTTTAGTGTAATATGCGTGTTCGTCCCTGACATTTACATCCGGTGCCTGATTTTCAGATGTGCAAATGTCCCGTTTCCTCTCCTCCTTTAGATTACAGTTGTCAGACGTAAAAAGCAGCAAAAAAAGAGGCTTTGTGTGGACGGCAGACCACCCCATGTTCACAGAGTTATTAAAACGTTTGCGGCGGCGTTCCAGACCTACTAAAAACACAGCCAACACAAAGGCAAGTGTGCCGGTGGACGTGGCACAAAGCAGAGTGAGGATGCTGAAAGCACCCCTGGGTGCTGCTGTAAAGACATTGTTAGGCAGATCAGAGGCTTCTCCTCCTCCTTCCTCCTCCAGCAGAGACACATCTGTGAAGTCAGGAATGTCAGAGAATCCGTTTGAGTCAGTCTGTTTCCCAGAAATGTCATCTAAAATAAATGCGGCAAAATTAGTTTAGCTTTGGAAAAAAAATGCAGGATTAAATCTACTGCACCATAAAACATTCCTCAGGCATCAGAGGCTGCGGTGAAAGTCAGAGGTGTTCTACAAAGTTTATATTAAAGGACATAAATATCTGGAAAGTCTGAGTTTGTGTTTCATGACGGTGGTGATTTACACTAACATTAAACTTGTTCTTTGAAACATCCTCTGGACAAAATTAAACGGTGAGAGGTGAAGAGGCTTTGGATCACTTAAAGGACTAAACCATCCAAAATCAACTTTTAGAGCTTTTAAGTGAATTATAATGTCAATTCCTCACAAAAACAACCACAAAGTGGTGTTTTGATCCATTCACGCATTTGTAAGTATTCGTCTAAAAACCTACTCTCTGAGTACCAGCCCCTCCCAAATCACGAATACGTGCGGGTTCTCACATTATGACATCACAAAGTGAGGAACCACCTCTTGCAGGAAGAGTCTGCGCTGTCAGCCCCGCCCCCAGGCTAACACACACACTTTCTCCATGGAGCTATCGGCTAAACGCTTCCATTTTATATGCGCATTCATTGTTGCAAAAGTTCGGATGTTGGGACACACTGCTGAGGCCGACTCCAGGATGACGTCATGAAATGGGCGACACCCACAAGGAGCGAAAGGCGGAGCTTTAGAGATCGAGTCCTCTTACTTCCTGGTACTAAAATGAGTTGTGAAAATAACTCATATTTCATCCAAAAAAGGGGTCTTTTGTGTGCCAAAGGTAATATATGATCATTTTCATGGATATAGTTTACTCTGAAATGTTTAAGAAAAGCATGACATAGACAAGGGCCGGCCAACCTCTGTCCTCTAGAGCAGCGGTTCCCAATCCCCCGGGGCGCAGACCGGTACCGGTCCGTGGGTCATTTGGTACCGGGCCGCACAGAAAAAATATATAACTTACATTACTTCCGTTTTATTTATTTTGGAATCTGAAAGATGTTTTATTTTGAAAAATTGCATCCCTCTATGTTCCTCTTGACACAGGCCAAGGTGCTCTTCTCGGTCACATGGCAGGTTGTCACTAAAATAAATTCCAGGAGCTAGCAAAATGAATAAAAAACTAACGTCTTTGGAAAGTTTCTTTGCCAAGTGGAAAACGCCCAGCCAGGAGACAGAAGAGGAGCCTTCCACTCCCAAAAAAAAGAAAGCTACATTTAATAGACAGTACTTCTTCTTTGCACCATGAGTGTGGGAAGGGGGGAGGATGATGACACCTGTGCCATGTACGATGTTATGCGTGTCAAAATAAAAGCTCAAAGTTCAATGTGTCACGTCTTTGTTCCTCCATTGTAGTAGTGCAACAATAATTACCCGCCACATCATAAAGACTGGTTCACGAAATCATTGTTCTGACGTCATACCGGTCGTGGCATAATAAAGGTAATGGACCACTGCTCTATCTTCAACCCTGCCTGATTTTCAGTTCTCGATGGACTGCTTGATGCTGACAACCTAAATCAGGTGTGTTCAGACAGTGTGGGTGTGGATTTACTTGAGTCAGCTAATCAGCAGAAAGACAGTCAGGCGGGGTTAAAGACCAGAATTGGCCAGCCCTCGGCGGACATCTCCGCACATTGACGAAAGCAAGAGACACTTACGAATGACGTCAGTCAGGCATGTATCACAAAAGACTGAAATGTCATACGTGGAAAATGGGCAAAACACAAGTAGTGGCTGTGTGACACGGCCTTAAGATCCTGGGAATTCAGCTTCATGCTGTGGACGGTTTTTAGCCCTAATGGGCAGAGTTTACATCCTTCACTTCCTTTTGGTTTGGTCTTCTGGTCCATGGAGCATAAGTGAACCCCGTCAGGTTAACCTGACAGGGGGTTGTTCACCTAGAATGAAGGTGAATTTGAGGAGCGAGCCCCACACATAAAGAAGGATGTCTGCTTTAAATCCACCAAAACTACAATGCCCAGAGCGCCACCCCATCACATTTGGTATCATTGGAAAGCCACAGAAGTCCTCTATAAATACCAATTGAAGCATACAGTAGTTGGAAGATAATCAGGTTTAGAAATGTCCTCCACGGAGGACAAACGTGCATTGCTGGTAGTCCCACTTTATGGCATTGTCTGTCTAGATTCTCCTTCATCCAGGTTCCATCAAAGGTAACAATCAGTCAACTGGACTTTGTCTTTTATTTCAGGAGACACTTCACCTCTTCAGTCTTTTCTCAACTCATCAAAGCTCTAACTTCTCCAGGACAAAGATGTAATGAAACCTTTCAGTTTGGAGGAACGGTTCAGCAGTTCGTGCCAGAGCAAGTACATCAAACCATGACTGCATCCATCCCTCACTGTCCAAGTGCCGGCATTCTGATCGGTTAATCATTTCTTCCGCCTCTGAGCTCTTTTTCTGCACCAGCTTCCAACTGAGTCCATCCATGTAGCTCCTTGTTGTGGCAGACAAAGCCCAGGGTCACGTCGGGTCAGGCCGGCTGAAGACATCTGCTAATTGTCCTGATGGGACGGCCTCTCTCGTCCCTTCAATGCCAGCTTCTCTGTGGGTTTTTGTAGCTGGGAGCTCACCGGCAGCTGCCACATTCGGGAAACTTTACATCCCCCCGACTCTTAACCCCCCCCCAGAACTCTTCCTCACCCTGAGAGGAGTGGTTACTGCGGTTATTAGGAAACCATCAGCAGTAATGTGTCTTTAAAGTGTAGTTAATGAAAAACCTAAAGGCTGAGGCTCCAAACGGTTTGGTATTTTTTATAGGAGAACGTTAGAGAAACAAATCATTGAAACCGGCAGCTGAATCTCTGTTTGCTTCATTTTGACTTAAATTAAACCTTAAATTTAACATAATTTCATACTTCACTGTTTATGTTAAAGTGAAACAAATAAAGATTGTGTTGTTTTTCAAGTGTATTTTAAAATAAGCTGTTTGACCGAACATATACAACCATTTTTAGGTGTCTAGCAGAATTTTCTTCTATTTATTTTTGTTTTTGAAATCAAAAAGCAAGGCAGAAAAATATGCAGTGGTGACATATCAAAAAATAATCAAGAAACACAAAAAAAGATAAATGTGTCATGTTATCATAAAAAGTTCAACAAAATATAAATGTGTCATAAATTGTGACATTTTTTCATTAAAATACCAGTTAATTTCATGGGGGAAAAACTTTGGGTTATTCCACTATTTACTTAATTATTTCATAGTTTGATGTTGCAATGTTTTATAAATTAATTTCATCTGTCAAATTCACCCATCAAAGTCAAGTGGGCGGGGCCTGTGGCACATGATTGGTTACCCGGACATCAGAATAACAGAACTATTGCCGCAGTTCTCATTTTATAAATGAACCAAATGTCGCTCCACCGAATCAAATCGTTGATTTCCAAGAATTAGCTGGATTTGAGTTAGCCCCGCCCACTGACTTTGACAGGTGAGTTTGACGGATAAAATGAAAATGCTGGAACAAAGAAGCATGAAATAATTCAATGTCTTTCTTACATTAAACTAATTGGCATTTAATGAATTATTGACACATTTATATTTGAATGATTTCGTGGCAAATTCAATTACTTAATTAATGTTGTATTAATTTATTTTGATGTGTCTTATTTGTTGGCCTCAGAGTAAGTCCTGCCCTCATTTCACATCATCCCTTAGTTTGAAATCTCTTCCTCTGCTTACAGCAGCTCACACCTAACATTATCGGTGCAACAGAATTGCATCAGAGCAGTTCTGATCCAGATTCCAGTTCAGACGAGGAAAACAGAGACGTTCATGGATCCGTTTATCTGCAGGTGGATGATCAGAATGGGGCGGAGCAGGAAGACTTTGGCCCCGCCCAGTGCATTTTCTACTTAACAGCGTGATCTTTTTCATCTGCTCCTGATTCACAACATTTTTATAAAGAAATGCAATTTTTAGAAATATTTTCTTTACATGTGTCCTCCATCATCAGAAAAAGGACAAAAACTCAATTTTCCTCAGAGTGAAGCTGGACAGCTGTCCAGATGTTTTGCAGCTAAGGTTTTGAACCTCCAGACCTGTTGTTGGTGTTGGATCACAGCAGTGATCAGATGCGCTCCTGTGATCATCAGATGGTCATAAACTCGTCTGGGGGGGTCTCAATGACCCCTCCCTGAGGAGCATTTAACGGCCCAAATGCGTCTTTGGAAACACGGATGGAGAAGAAAAGGCTCCCACTTTCCCTTTGAGAACTCCATCAATTAGCATCACAAGCCGCGTTCACGTGTCCTACCGGCGTAAAATCGCGCATTTGCAAAGAATGACATGCGCGACGACAAAAGACTACACGGCGGGGAAAAAGGAGGCCGCATTTCCACCAGATGCCCGGCGGGACCCGATGACGCGCGCGCGGCCCCCTCTTGGCTGAGGCGGGACGGGTGCTTTGTGCAGCGCCCTCGCGGGGGGGGCACGTGCCCACACCTTTGTGTGTGTGTTGGGGGGGGGGGCTGCGATTGTTCCCACGAAGCGAATACTAGCAGCAAATTTGAATAACATGTACATTTTATGAGGGGGGGCTGGCTCGCTGCTGCCTATAAACGCGGACAGCGCCTGCGCGCACCGACAGCTGACATGCAGCCAGGTGAAGGCAAGGAGCCGCGCGCGCGCAGAATCGCGTTTTCCGTGGAGGACATCCTGGATCCAGACAAGTTCAGAGGGAGCCCGAGCTGTGGTGGAGCGGCTGCAGGTAAGGCGCCGAGTCTGCGCAGAACGAAGCTCTTCTAAAGCCCGGGTACAGCTTTATTTACGCGTGGGTTATCTGTCCTGCAGCAGGAGCTCATCATCATGCCCGGGTCGACCCCGGACAGGTGCAGCCTGCGCCGGCAGGTGCAGGTGAGGGGAGGCTGCTGCCGGCGGCCCCCCTGAAGCCTCAGAGCCACGCGGAGAGAAGCCGGCGGATGCGCACCGCCTTCACGCTGGAGCAGCTGCAGATCCTGGAGCACAGCTTCCAGAGGAGCCACTACCTGTCTGTGCTGGAGCGGCACGCCATCGCCTCGGCGCTCCACCTGTCCGAGACCCAGGTGAAGATCTGGTTCCAGAACCGACGCACCAAGTGGAAGAAGGAGAGTCTGCAGGGGAAGGAGACGGCGGCGCTCTGCGCGCCCCAGTCATGCGCGCCGCTCTACTGCCAGATGCGTTCTCCCATCCAGCTGTTTGCGCCGCTGACGCCTTACCGCTATTACGCATAACGTCGCGCGGAGGAACTGGCGCGCGGAAAGGACCTGGGTGAGCAGCAGAGACAAAAAACCAGTGTGACGTTAGGGCGAAATGCGGCTGCTGAAAGAAGACTGAACTCAGGAGGTTATAATTTATTTTTATGAGGTATAAATAAAGTTTTGTCATTGAACTTTTGTGTTGGTAAAAGTGAGGCAGAAAAATCAAACCTGAATATGTTTTGCTGTATAAATTCATATATTTTGTCACCGTTTTGAGTCCAGAACTGCTTTTTTCTTCTCTTCTGTTGCTCTTTTGTTCTTTTTCTCTGTTGTCTTTCTGGCTTTAATGACTCACATTAAGAGCAGAAGTTTGAACAACACAAAACAAAAACAAAAATACCACCTTGTCTGACTTGCAGATGCCAAAAGGCTGTAAACATTCTAAGAGAATTTTATGGAAAGAGGCTGGTTTACACGCAGTTTTACTGCAGGATTATGCATGAGGATTGTTCAAAAGCCATTTGAAAAATGCAGCTAATTTTTAGAATAGGACAGAATAAGACTTTCTTGATCCCACAAGAAGGAAATTACCTAAACTCTATTAAAAACAACAGCTAGATAATTAATAACACCAAAAAATACACTTGAACATTCAGTAAATAGCCCTATAATAAATTTCCGATAAAAGCCAAACAGAGCATTTGAGGCAGAAATGTTGTTTTTACTAATAGTAAAACTATTGTGACTTCCTGGACTTTAGCTGAATTTGGTTCAGCTGCAGAACTTCTGTGAACAAGAATAGAAACGTAATCGACTCCACAATGGAAAAATTGACAAAAGCATAATAAATAACATTAAACACAAATAAAATGACAATAATTAAAATAACACTAATAACCTGCTGCAGTCTGTGGTTCTTCCTTGAACTCCATATTCTCTGGAGGGAAGCAGTTGTTGCTCCATAAGCATAGTTCCTTGTAATAAAAAAAAATTAAAAACCTGCAGCTGCTCAGACTGTTTGCACACACACACAGACACACACACACACACCCACACACACACACACACACACACACACCATCACTTTCAGAGATGCTGCTTTAAACTGCTTGCTAGAAACACACTGGAATGATAATGATAGCAACAACCCAAGGTCCCCGGATAAAAAATAGAAACTCAAAGTTAGAAATAGCGGCCAAAACATACAGTTTTAAAACGGTTTCAAAAGAGGGAAGTAAGTTCAGGTTTAAAGAGAGAATGTAGGATGGGGAAGGGGAGGTTTTAGCTTCCTATCAGTCAGGTAGTGAAGGAATGTTTTGGAGGTCAGGGGGAAGGAGCGGCCCGTGGTGCTCCACACAATATTATATCCTTGCTGAGATTTCAGACTTTATTTTTAGACATCTAAAACATTTTAACAGGTTTGACTCCTCTTTGCTCTAAACTTATTGAAATGAGTCCAAACTCCACACAGAAAGAATGCAGCCTGGTTTCGAACCAGAGCCATTTCGCTGAGAGTGCTAACCACTACAGCACAGCCCTCAGTCTATTTTAGTCCAGACCTTTTTCAGCTTCAGTTGTTAAAATTATCAATGCAACAATGTCTTTCTTGAAGAAGCCCAAACAAAACCTCTACAGCCGCCTTTCTGTTTAAGGTAAAATAAACTGCATCCACTGCAGTCTGTTGAGAAAATCCTTTGGGAACGAGAACTCGCCAGAATTTCACAGCCAAAAAATAGACTTTTTGGACATCTTGCTCAATCTACAACCTGAAGGCGTTGCAGTTTTGCTAGCGGTGAGTGACCCCACTGCTGCCACGCCCCCCTGTGGCCTTCCTGCTTCATTGCATCAGAGCATCTCTGGTGCCAAAGCAGAACAAAGAGGCTCACGGTTTTCCTTCCACCATCTTCCCGCATCAGTTTGGGCTCAGTGACAGAAGGGTGAGGCCTTCTTTTTGTTCTATTTCAGGCTTAACGCATCTCACTTCCTGAGGAAATGGTTTTAGGAGATAATTCAGGCTGGAAACAGATGAATGCTGTGAGGGAACCGTCCAAACCGAACGTCTTCCTGCAGGCATCTCACGAGAAACGGGTTTTTCAGAGAACGTTTGGGCTTCAATGATGGATGATCTTGTTTTTGTTCACTGATGCTTAAGAGGTTTGCAGGATCAAAGTGTGAATGCATCTCCATCAAACCCGGATTGGAAACAGATGGAGGGAAAAGGAGCAGAGAGAGAGGAGGTACGTTCCCGAACAGCCAGGCCGGAAATGAGAAAAAATGTTCTTTGACTCCGTTGATCAGGTCTGCGTTTGACATCCGTCTGAGTCTGTCGTCTGAGGCCATAAAACACCAGAGTCAGAGCTATTTTAGTGAAACGTCACACGGATGTTCTCGCAGATGTGATGGTGGTCACCATGTGGAGAGCTGCTGCTCTAATGGAAATCAGACCTTCAAATCAATTCCAGAAAGCGTAGAGGATCTGCTAGAAATCATCATGAGGCATAGATTTAACCCAAACTTTACATACAAATGAAAAAACTTTGATTTTAATTCACTTTGAACGCCCCTGATAAAGTCTGGAAAACATCTGATCCCCAATCAGGACAGACCAAGACCAAGACAGAGAAGATGGAGCAGGTAGAGCAGACTGGGATGCTACAGACACACTGGATGAGACGCACGTTCAAGAACGCACGTTTAGCCCGTGATGTTCACACTGAAGCAGCAGGGAGGGGCTTCTTCTTCTTCTTCAACTGTTTACTAGCGCATGTTCTCACAGGTTTGGTGAGAAATGTCAAAGCGGTGAAAATCTGGGGATTCTCGCTTCAGGCTTTTTTTCACAGCTCGATACAGATATATTAAAGACGCCGTGTCATAGAATTGTGGCCGGACACAAACCACAAATATTAATTTCTACTCAGTGATCAATGTACAAAAGGTTGGCACTTCCGTGAATCAAAAGGGGCGCTGTCCATACATCACTACCAAATCTGAGTCCCTGATTGGTCAAAGTTCAACTAGTTTAACTTCCATCGCGTGTTCAACAGCCACACGTTTGTATGTAGTTGTAAAAAAGCGATGCGTGAACTCAAATGATTTGAACACGGATTCATTCCTCACAAAAAATAACCCCAAAGTGGTATTTTTCATTTCTGAGCATTCCTCTAAAATCCTGCTCTCTGAACACCAGCCCCTCCCAACAAAAACGAGTGGATTCTCACATTGTGACATCACAAAGTGAGGAACCGCCCCTTCCAGGAAGGGTCCAGGCTGCCAGCTCCGCCCCCAGGCTAACAGACACACCTACTTTCTCCGTGGAGCTAGCGTTCTTCGTGAGCGAAATGTAGACACTCTGCCGTGGCCGGCTCTAGGATGAAATGGGCGACACCCACAAGGAGAGGAAGGCGGAGCCTCAGAGATCGAGTCATATTACTCCAGAGTAGGAAAATGGGATGCGAAAATAACTCATATTTCATTTAAAAATGTTTCTTTAGTGTGCCAAAGGTTATAAATTATCATATACAGTATATGAATACAGTTTACTCTGAAAGGCTTCAGAAAAGCAGGATATAGATCCTTCAACCTTAACAAAAAGTGGACTGAAAAAAGATCATTTCTGAGGTTCAGAAAGTTTAGAGATTATCAAAAAAAAATGTAACACTGTCATGTCTGGATTAAGGTTATTTCCAATTTACTTTATAAACATATTTCTCTATTTTTTCTTCCAAAGTGATGTTAAACTAAAGGAATTCCTGGATGAAATGTACGTAATGACATGAAGGGCTTAACTGCACAGAATTCAGATAATCAGCAGAAATCCGATTTTTTCCAACATTTTTTGCCACAACTGGTTGCAAATGTTTGCAGAAACGATGCATTATGCATGTTAGGATGCATGTTATACAGCTTATACAGGTGTGTTGAAAAGGGTTATCAGCAAACACTCACACACATTCGCAGTCATGAGGATTCTCCTTCACATCATTTCTGAGGAACTTAGATGCTCAGTTTTGACGTTTTATCTAAAAAAAAAAAAAGAAGAAACAATTAAAAACTGTAAATCAACTCAGCTGACTGCTTTAAAAAAGTGATGCTTTCACCTTAAGTCCTTTGAATCTGCAAAGAAAACTTCTGACCCCAGGTTCAAGTTCTTCTGCGTTTATCTTCAAAGAATGAAAAAAAAAAAAAGGTCTCCCAAACTTTGCTTCTCTCCTCCTCCTTCCCAGGAATGTCACGAGACAGACGCTCCTCCCCTCTGCAGGGAGACGGGTGAGGGGAGAAAAGGGGGTAAAGGGCCATGAGGGAGAGATGTGGCTGCAGAATCGGTAGGAGGAACCGGGGAGGTGTTGTTCTGCAGCTGCACTTCCAGTCAGATGCCTTTCCTCCTCTGCAGGGCCGCCAGCCAGATCTCCACATTTTCTGCGACTGAGTCAACTAATCAAAGAGGAGGAAGCTCTCCAGACCTCCACCAGACCGTCCCTCTCATGCCCTCCGCTTGGCATCTGCAAGTCAGACACTGAGCTGTTTTCTCAGCTGGGGAGACATCTTCTGCTGGAGCTCATCCTGGTGGAGAAATGAGGGCCGAGGTGCTGCTCGTTTTTGTCGGGGCGACCCTCTGCTGCACCCCGGTCTGCACTCAGCAAGTAGACCCGGAGGAGAAGGAGCTCTCCAGGGACCTGGCTTGGGTCAGCAAGGCCGGGGGGCTGCTCGAAGGGGGCAACGAAAGGGGCAAGGAGGACGCTGAGCTGTCAGACGAGCCGGCTGAAGCGGTGGACGACGGGAAGACAAAACCAAAGAAGAAAAAAACTCCAGAGGAAATCGAGGCAGGTATGTGCAGATTCCCAACTCTGGAGAAAAAAACGCCTTTCAGTGGGAGCTGAACCAGCAGCCAAAAACCTAGTTAAGGTCCACAACAGAAGAAAGGTCAGTTTCATCCACACTGAGCAGAGTTTCGCTTCAGTAAATCCTCAAAAAAAAGCTGCAAAGATTCAGTGAAAACTTTCACATCTTTATTTACAACTCAAATGCTTTCCATGAGGGACTTTAGAACGCCAACATCTGCAGGAAGCAGTGATCTGGTAGAACTGAGTCAGAACCAAGGATGGATGCAGCTTCTTCATGGACTCAGACGTTCCTCTGCTGCTTCTGTCTTTGAAACGTTTCATGTAAAATACTCATTTTTATGTATTCATTTGCACTTTCTTCAGATTTCTGTCTCCTGTTCGCTGCAGTGCTTTTGCATCTCACTGGAGAATATTCAGCTGCCGCACGAATAAACCCACCTCGCTGACAGAAACTGAGAATCCGTCATGAGAAGGAGGGAACATCTGGGAAAAGTCTGAGCAACTGCAGAAAACTTTCCACAACCATGTTCCCCATAAATGAGCTTCCAGCCTCCCTGATGCTCTCAGGTTCAAACTTTCCGCTGCACGAAGCAAAACTGCTGACTCCAGTTACACGACGGCCCACAATTAACAAAAACCAGAAACGTTTTTTTTCCTTTAAGCTTTGCGGAGCAAAAACTCATCATCGGCTCTGAGCTGCTGATCATTTCAGGACTTGAAGTTAAAACTCCTGTAACCCAGAACAACGTGTCTCCAGATGTCAAGGAGGATTCAGGATTAAAAACATCAAGAAATCAGATGCAGCTGTATATAATCACCAGCCATATACCTTAAGAGAAAACCAGATAACTACTAAAGAAATGAAGTCATGGAGAGGACTAAAGCTGCAAATCTCTAAAGCAAGTCGTTTTCAGGGACTGAGCTGAAAATCAGAAAAAAAAGGCTCAGGTAGCAGCAATGGGCTAAAAATGAACAAAATACGGAAATGAAACAGACAAAGCTGCTTAGATGAGTGGAAAAATGTTTTAAAGAAACTAAAGAGGATTTCAGGTCCTGTTGCTACGACGCGACTTCTAGACAAGGTCAGCTGGATGAGAGAACTTTCACCGACAAACATATCAAACACAAATGTTCTATGAAAATGTGTCAAAGAGCTGAAATTCAGGGAGAATGCAGCATTTAAATCACATGTCATGTTTAAGGACTGAGCTCAGGCTCAGTGAAAAAGCTGCTTGTTTAAAAGAAAAAGTTAGGCATCTGTGCTGGGCTGAAAAGAACAATAAAAACAGAAAATATTCTAGGAAATGTGTGCAAAAGCTGAAAAACAGTTACAAAAAATGAGTTCATAGACCACAGAGTTAAAAACAGCCAATGTTTAAAAACAAAGATGTGTTCAAGGACTGAAATGAAAAGTAAAATAGCTTATTTCCCAAAAATGTCAGGCAACTGCGCTGGGCAAAAATGAACAGAATACGCAACAATTAAAACAGACATTTTCCCAAAAACATTTAGAAAAGAGCTGAAATTCAGTTAAAAATCTGTTTTCAAACAATAGAAATGGAGTTTTTAAAAGTTTAAAGAAAGTTGAGTTCAAGGACTGGACTACGAGAAAAAGCAGCTAAATACTGAAGAAAGGGGCATTTAAGAAATAAGCAGAAAATTTGTGAAAAAGAAGCTTATTTTGAAAAACATTACAGGTATCTGGGCTTAAAATGAACAAAATACAGGAGAAAAAAAAACCTTTTTTAAGAAATATTTGTCGAACAGCTGAAATTCAGTTTTAAAAAAATCATAAAAAGTCATGTTTAGGGACTGAGCTGAAAATCAGTGAAAAGCTGCTCATTTCCAAATATTCAAGTCACTAGGTAGAAATAAAAATGAACAAAATGGAAAACAGCAAAAACAGAAAATATTTTAAGAAATTTGAGCTAAAAATCTGTTAAAAAGAAGCAGTTTTTAAATGATAGAAAGTTGAGTTCATGGACTGAGCTAAAAAAGCAGCACAGCAGCTAAAGAAAGTTGTGTTCAAGGACCGAGCTGGCAATCTGTAAAAAGTCAGCTTCATTTAAAAAAACGTCAGTCAGAAGCACAGGGCAAAAAAAAAAAAAAAAAAAAAAAAACACAACAATAAAAACAAAAAAAGTTCTAAGAAAGATTTGGAAATAGGGGCAGAAATTCAATGAAAATGCAGTTTTCATAAGATAAAAAGTGAGTTTTTGGAGTGGACTGAAAGACGGTGAAAAGCAGCAAAAGTCAGTAAGTTCAGTACAAAGACTGGACCTGAAGGTTGAAATAAAAATGTAGGAAAAAACGGAAAAAAAAAATCATTTGAAATATAAGAAACTATTTAACACACTGAAATAACTTTTTTAGAATAACAGGAATATTTATTTCTGATCAAGCATATGACTGTAGCCCCAAACACCAGAACCTCCTCCACTCGCCCCATCCCTCCGGTTCTCCAGCAGCTCCTTTGGCTCCCACATCCATCTCTAAATTCAGAACACCTCCTGGATCTCCTCCCTGTTGCACTCCTCTCGTCTTCAGGGGGAACAGCTTTCAAAATGTTCCTGAGACAAAAACCATTCATTTTTTTATCATTATTATAAAACTGTGTTTTGAAATGGATATTAATGAGATTATAAAACATAAAAGACAAAAATTAATAAAAAAAAAAAAAAACAAACAGCATCTGCTACCATGTAATCCAGAAACTCTGTGGGCGACTGACTGAAAGCCAGCAGTTCTGTGCGTTCAGGATGAGGAATGGCTGGACTGTAAATAAATATAGGAGAAGTGGAGGACAAGCTTCCGTGTCGGAGTTTGATGGTGGTTTTCCTATGAAGCTACATCCCATGAATGTGGGATGAACCTGAATTTAAGCTTTCAGCTTCATGTGAAGTTTGTCATCAGAGGCCTGAGGGGGCAGCAGGGAAAAATACAGAGTCCCAGATCGCCTCCATAAATGTGGCATCCATCAGAGCTGATGGGGGGGTTAAGTTGGTTCTGTTGTTGTTGATCCATATCGAATTTAGATGATCTGGAGATATTTAGAGCACAATAAGTAACAGATAACGTATTTACTTTAGGAAAACGTGAACATTTTTATATATATATGTACTTAAAATTATTTTTGGGGTTATGGGGCTGCTGGAGCCTATCCCAACCTGACAACACTAGCCTCAAGGGTTAGTTTAAAGGAAACTAGGCAACATTTAGACACATTTGAACAGAAATCCTGATCATGTAGCGTTGTTGAGCAAAAAGTTATGTTTTGTTTTCACCAAGTTAAGAAAAATGCAAAACTTGACTCAAAGTTTGAGTTTCAGCAGAGCGCTTGGCAAACATCTTCATTTTTGGATTCAAACAAACCAGGAAAGAATTAGAGAGCCTGCATCATCCTTAACCCTTTGATACACTAAAGAACATGTTTTTTTTAATGAAATATGAGTTATTTTCACGAGCTCTTTTCAAACCCAGAAGTAAGACGACTCAATCTCTGAGGCTCCGCCTTTCGCTCATTGTGGGTTCCGCCCATTTCATGACGTCATCCTGGAGTCGGCCTCAGAAGTGTGTCTCCGTTTGTCCCACGAAAGCAAACAACTTCCAAGCCTTTGCAAAGATCGATGTGCATATTTTAGTTTAGCCAATCACCACTACCTCCACCGAGAAAGTGGGCGTGTGTTAGCCTGGGGGCGGGGCTGGCACTACAGACTCTCCCTGGAAGGGGTTGTTCCTCACTTTGTGATGTCACAATGTGAGAATTTCCTAGTTTTTACAGGTTGGGAGAGGCTGGTGCTCAGAGAGCTGGTTTTTAGAGGAATACTCAGAAATACGTGAATGGATCAAGATACCACTTTGGGGTTGTTGATAGTAAGGAATGAAAGTTATGATGCACTTGAAAGCTCAAAAAGTTGATTTTGATGCCACTGTGGAATGGGGTAACATCTGGGCAGCCACAGGGCAGTGGCAGCCAGATCCCCAGCCGTCTATATCAAAGTCCACTGGCCCACGGTAGCCTGGGGGTATCTGCGGGTCACTGGACTCCCACTGTGTGAAATCGAAATGTGTCCGGGTGGCCACTGATCGATGTCAATTTCTAGAGAAAAATCATCCAGTTGTTGAAAAATGTGACATTTTTCTTAAAACCCCTGGCGTGTAAAAATGTGACTGCTGCCTCCCGATGACTAAATGTTGCCACACGACCACCTGCTGGATTTGCTTGCGTTAAGGTGGCTGTGTGGTGGCATTTTGGGATATGTGATCTTAGCAGTACATTGAGAAACCGCTGGTTGGAATCCTTTCTGTGGGTTTATCCGGCTTCCCAAATTCCAACAATGTGAATCAACTAGAGTTGCCAATCCCATACCTGCTTGGGATGGGATTGGCAACCCCAAAAGGAATTTGAAATATAGACCCTGGTCTCATTCTTTTTGGCTCCAGAGTTCAGTAGTTTGCAGCAAGAATCCTCTATAATATCAATATCATGTTATAACAAAGCAACATTTTACATGTTGATCAGCCCTTGTTTAAGCATTAAATAGAACAATATTTGACACGTTATGAAACACGTTTTGGTTTTAAAAGTAGAAGTTCCTGTTTTTGTGGCTCAGACAGCCGAGGAATTTCACCATTTCTGAGTCTTTTTATTTGCTTTGGAACAAATGAAGACACATGTGTTTCAGATTGATGACTGCTCTAAAAACATCGGCATGACTATAAAGAAAACTGTGGAAAAACATTCTACAGTTAAACTTCATGTAGAGCCACAATAAAAGTGTTTCAAGAAGCTACAAATCTGCTGTTCTTTATGTCTTCATGCACTCCGCATTCTGCTCTTAATTAACCAAATATTTCTGTCTGTCTGCAGCCAGAGCAAAGAAGGCTGCAGAGAAAGAGGCCAAAGCCAAAAAGCAGAAAGGTCCTAAACCCACCAAAAAACCCAAACCGCCAAAACCAACCAAGAGACCAAAACCCACCAAGAAACCAAAACCCACCAGGACGCCGAAAACGACAACCACAGCACCGCTGGACGAGATGGAGAGACTGCTGATCGAGCTGGGCCTAAAAACACGTGAGAACTTTTAGATTAACCGGACAAGAACACAGGAGGAGAATTTCAGGCTAATGTCGGGTTAAATAAGTTGAAAACTTTGCTTGACATTCACAGCGATTGAACCTTCAACTCCTGAGGAGCCTACTGAGCCTGGTCAAGGTAAGACTCTGGATGCCCCCCACCACCACATGGTACATTCCATGTTTATGTTGAGACACTTAAACTTCCTCTGGAGTATTTCTAAGATGATGTTTGAGGTTCACAAAAAAGGACAAGAGTTCCCAACATCAGTCTTTAGATAAATCCAATCCATTATTATTATTATTATTATTATTATTATTATTATTATTATTATGTATTATTAACTATATATTCATTATTATTCGGACCACTCGGTTCCACTCGAGTATTCTCTTTTTCCTGAGCAAAAGAAAATTGTCCAAACGGTGAAATCTTGATGAGTTTCTCTTCACAGGTGAGCCAACGGGTCGACAGACAGACCAGAAAGAAATCGCAACCACGGAGGTTATCATGTACATACCAGGTAACCTCAGTAAACGGGGTTCTTATGAACATCAAGAGACAAACATCAAGGTACAAAAACAGAGGAAAATATAGGCGATCAGTTTGAAGAAGAAGATGAAAATACCAGGAGAGGGTTTTGAACTGGAGTCCTCTTGCATCGCTTTTCAGATGATTTTCCTCTGATCTTAGCTGAACTCTTAGACTTCGGTCAATAGTTGAACATTTAGGAACAACAGTCTGGTTGGAACAGTGGACCAGCTCTACACTTTCTTTAGGGTGCTGAAAGGTTCGTAGAAGTTCGTTCATCCAGCCCACTTCTGTTTTGTGGATTTGGAGGAAGCGTTTGACCCCATGGTGTTCAGTGGAGGCCGCTCTGAGAGTATGGGGTCCGGGAAGCTTTACTTAGGGTTGTCCGGTCTCTGCTCGACCAGAGTAAACCGGAGCTTGGTTCGTATAGCCGGCAGTAAGTCAGACCTTTTCCCGGTGCATATTGGACAGGACTGCCCTTTATCACAGGTTCTGTTCATAGTCTGCCCCAGCCAGAGACCACAGGGGGTTTGGGGACCTCAGGATTCCTTCTCTGATCTTTGCAGATGATGTTGTCCTGTTGGGCTCATCTAGCCAGGACCTCCGTATGCATTGGGGTGATTCCCGGTCGAGTGTGAACCGGCTGGGATGAGTGTCAGGAAGTCTGAGGCCATGGTTCTTGACCGGAGAAAGGTAGTTTGCCATCTCTGGGTGACTGGAGTGCTCCTGTCCCAGGTGGAAGATTTTAAATATTTTGGGGTCTTGTTCAGGAGTGAGGAAAGATTGGAGCATAAGATCAACAGGCGGATTGGAGCGGCGTCTGTAGTTCTGCTGTCACTGTACCGGTTCGATGTGGTGAAAAGAGAGCTGAGACAGAAAGTAAAGTCCTTGGGTGGCCTGGGAACACCTCGGGGTCCCCCCAGAGGAGCTGGAGAAAGTGGTCAGGTAGAGGGAAGTCCGGGCATCTTTGCTAAGACTACTGTCCCTGTTACCCACTCCCAGATGAGTGGAAGAGGATGGATGGATGGTTTATTCTAACAAACAGTTTGATGTTTTATCTTTTTTCTCTTTGAAAGGACACAAACATTTTTGACATGATTTGAGTTTAGGCTCAATAAAGAAGTATGACAACACTTTCTTATCTTTTCTTCAACTTCAGAGGAAACGACCTCCGTTCCATTCAACGGCTCCTGGTATGAAGAGTACGACTACACTGACTGTGCGTCTGTGTTCGGCCACGATGATAATGGTTTACCATCACCAGGAAGGAGTCGGTCTAATCCGTCTCTCATTCTCTCACCACAGTGGCAGTAAAAAAACAAGAAGAAGAAGAAGAAAGAGCGCGAAAGGAAAAGGAAGAAAAAGGTTCTCGTCTCACTTTGTATCTTTAATGACCGTTTAGATACAAAGGTTTGTAGTAGGTAACCTGCCGTTTTTGCGCCACCTTGGCCATCAATCCTGTTCCGATTGAGCGGTTACTTCCATGCCAACTAACTGCTGCCAATACTTTAACACAAGAATTGCACCAAAACTCTAAACTAAAGCAGATTGGACCAAAAAGAAATGAAAGTCCGGTTAGATCATTTCAGTTTCATACTGTTTAAGAAACACTTTCAAATGTGGACACGTCCAGAACAATGCTTATATCCTTCACCCAGACAGTTTCAAAGGGTTTCCTTTGGCCAAACAGAAAAGTCAGGATGGAATTTTCCAGATTTTAAAGAATAAAACATTTTAGAAAAAAATACTGAGATGTCACCTAATTATTTCCATTTTCCCTGAAAGCCAAGCAGCTGAGGAAGAAGTGGGAGGAAGAGGAAGAGGAGAGACTGAGGCAGACTTCACCGCCAGCAAAACCAAAAGGTTTGAAAGCTTGTCAAATACGATTTCAAGAACCAGTGAAGTCTCCTGTGTTTCATCCATCTGTTTCATCCTTGTTCCTGAGGATTTGTGTCTGTTTTTCCCGTCAGACTGTCCTCCTCTTGGCTTGGAGTCTCATCGAGTGGAAGACGACCAGCTGCTGGCGTCTTCTCAGTCTCACCATGGCTTCTCTGCTCAGAGAGGACGCCTCAACATGCAGGTTCTCCCCAGTACAGAACTATCTTTTCCACCACCACAAAGACTTTTGACATTTTCCAGATAAATCCAAAGCTAAACTTACTGTGGGCTCAGACACCTTAACCCTTCATTATCCATCACATGTGACTACTATGAGCTTCAGCAGACTCACAACATGGGATTATTTCTCAAAGCTGGTGAGAAACCACGGATAAAGCATGGAAGTTTGGATTTTTTTCAAAAGCATGAGGTCCTGAATATGGTGCCCACTGTTGGGGGGTGTGGAGCGGTTCTAAGAGAAACTCCTGTTTGTTGTAAAACAATCCATTCAGCAAGACTCCAGAAAAGACAGGTTTACCAAATTTAGTCCAAAAAACGAGTTTTATTCTGAAAATCCAGTATTTTCTCTGCCCCTTAAAGACTTCCTGTTTACTCACACATATATTACTGTACATTTACCAGATTGAGACACATCAGTGCAGCTAAATCTCCATCTTAGAGCTGGAGACTGTGGGGACTTGGGAGGTGTCCTGCAGACACCAGGGTTGGTGGTTCTGACCACGTTCCTGGAATGCAATGAGTCCAGTTAGCGAGGACATGCGTGTTTCCAGTAGGTTAATGTTAGAGACTGACGGTCCGGTGCAGACACGTCTATGAGCAGAACCACGTTTGTCCATATCAAGAGACTCCCATTGAACTGGTTCGGACATCTGGTCCAAGTGTCTCCTGGGAACCTGAATTATGGGGAGTTTCAGCCAAAAGAGAACCTCATCAACACTTACAAGGATGAAGGATGAAGAAAAATCTGGATTTCTGGATGTTATTCAATGAGAGGTTTAATAAAAATCAAAAAAAGAAATTCAAGAGAATATCCAATACAAACTTTACAGACTTAATTTTAGTTTTTGTTTGGTAAAAGTTTGATTTCTTAGGGAGTTTGAAGTACTCACAAGTTGAGTATAATGACTTCTAATGGCCTCATTTTTTATAGGAATATTTAATGTAAGTAATAAATATATGATCATTGACTATATCAGAGAACTGGACCTTCCTGTTTGGAATGCTAGGGGGGGGGTCACTCAGTCCAGTTCTCAGATACAGTCAATGTAAAGAATCTAGTTTAATTTCAAATTCTTTATACACATAAGCACATAGCTTCACATCTAGCTGGAATATTTCAGAAGAATCCTAAAAGTATACAACTGCATCATCGTCATAAAGTTTGTCTTTTATCTAAAACCAAAGGGAATTTCCTCTGTAGGTCACATGGTTCTAAGTGAAGAATGTAGTGGATGTACTGCAGAAATAAGATTAATCGCAGACACTCATGGTAATGTTGTGTCTACAGGAGTAAACATGGGAGGAAGAAGACAGAGAATGATTTCTGAATTTCTGGGTTCTGTGTACAGAGCACCAATGATGAAGATGACATTTATGGAGGTGCATGGTGTGCAGAGACGGAGGAGAAGGAGCACTGGTTTGAAGTGGACGCCCGCAGAGAGGTGGAGTTCAGTGGAATCATTACACAGGGAAGGAATTCAGAGAAGCAGTGAGTATGAGACTTTAGAATGAACACGACAAACTATTACAGTTTAGTGTTTAAATGATGAGAAAACGGTTTTTACAGAAGCTAACATGTTGACATGTGAAACAAAGCAAAAAAAAAAAATCATGAATGAGTCTTAATTAGTATGACATGTTTCTGAAAATAAAAACTAATCATTATCAGACTAAGTGAATAATTAAAATCCATGTGTTTGGTTTGAGGAATAAAAAGTTATTTTAGTTGAAACTACGCAAAGAACACAGACATCAACGTAGAACAGAACCGTGCGTGATTTTTGTATTGCTTAAATGCAATTCATTAGTGATTCGTGCGTTAATCACGTAATTTTGATGTGGCATGTGTGATAAAAAAGTTATACATCTGTGGTCCAGTCAGCATGTACCACAAGTTTATACAATAATTGTGCATAAACTATGTAAAATACGCATAAACTGCTTAATTCTGAAACAACCAAAAATTGTGAACGGCTCAAAACAAAATTCATGTAAAGACCCTTCGGCCAATACCCTTGACGGACATCTGCGCACATCGACGAATGACGAACGCAAGAAGCAAAAAATGCGCAAAATATACGAAGTGGCTGTGTGACGCAGCCTCGAGAGAATATAATCGTGATCCTCGAAATCTACCATCCTGCCATTTTTTCAGGCACTCTGCTGCTGATTACCTGAATCAGGTATGATGAGGTAATCAGAATAAACACCTTAGTCAGATGATCAGCACAAAGCAGTGTAGAGATCTGGAAAACAGCAGCATGGTAGATCTCTAGGACCAGGATTGGGCAGTCCTGGTGTAGCGCCGATGTTCCAGCTGAAGCCTCCAGAGTGGCCGATGGGTTCAGGACACCTGCGTTCAAGAGCGTGCTAAACCCTCATTTTAGAACGCGGTGGAATCAACTTCCATGTTGTTCCCACGGGACAAGCGGGGGTCTGTCGTTTAGTAGCGCATGTCCACCATCTACAGTTGGAAGAGGCTTGGTGCAAAACGTCAAAGCGGCGTGAATCTGGTTCCAGACAGTTTCTTTCACAGCCCGATTCTGATATATGAAAGAGTCAGAATTCTGGTGGGGAACAAACCCCACTGATTAATATCTTCTTCATGATCATGTTACAAACGGTTCAGTGAACTAAAGGGGACACCATCCATTCGTCACTACCAAATCTAAGTCTCTGACTGATCAAAGTTCAACTGGTTCAACCATCAACGTGCGTTCAATGTGAAGAGTTTGAAACGCGGAGGCCCTGAAACGCACATTTACACACGTTTACATAGACTATTTACGTGAATGCAGCATAATAAATAGGCCACAGTCCATTTCACAGTTTGCATGTTTGTTTGTTTGTTTGTTTTTTTTTTTTCAAAATAAAGAAGAATACCACTTTCCTTTTTTGGTTTCCTTTTGATTTTCCTTTTGGAATTTTGTCTTGACGTTTTCATTTTTTTAGTATTTATTTTGCTTTTTTATTGCTGTTGTGATCTTTAATATGTTTTTGCGTGGACTGATTTGTACTTCAGGGCCACCGTAGGTTTAGGTTGGGTTTTCTTTCCAATTGTGATTGAATTTTGAATAAATCTATTCCATTCTTCTCCTTTTCCCTTCAGGGGTCGCCCCAGCAAATCAGCTTCCCCCCTTAAATCATTTCGTTCATGAGCCTGAAGTTGCGTTTGTTCGTGGATAACAACCATTTGTCGTTTCAGAGAGGATTTCGTGTCGTCCTTTTTTGTGGCCTTCAGTAACGACAGCCGTGATTGGACGGTGCTGCATGATGGCTACGCCGAGTGGGTGAGCAGAACAAGAGGTCAACGTGACGCGCAAACATGGTAGCAACCAATCACAGTCAGTTGTCCCCTCCTGCAGCTGTTCTACGGCAATGTGGACAAGGACACGCCTGTGATGAACCAGTTTGCTGCTCCGGTGGTTGCTCGTTACATCCGCATCCTGCCTCAGAGCTGGAACGGCTCGCTGTGTCTGAGGGCGGAGGTCCTGGCCTGCCAGCTGCCCAGTCAGTCCACAGAACCCCTCCTGTCTGAATTTGAGCTGCATCTGCACATTTACAGGCCTCGAACTCTGGCCCTGCAATAATCTCTGTTCTGTCTGAGCAAGCAAACACACAAAAAAAGTCCACATGTGGAAACGGTTGGCCTTTAGACCGTTCACACTCATATCTGTGGGACTGACAGCGAGACGCTGCAACTATTCAGGAACATTTGTCTTTGCAGAATTGGTATACTTCAAATGGATTGGTGGGTTTTAAAGCCTTAGTGACATAAACCAGTCCGGGGGGGGACCCGTTTGGGGTCTGCAGGTTTTTAGTTTGTCCATGTCAGTGGAGGGTTATAGAGAGGAGCGGCCGCATCTTAAGGGGAGCACAGGGGTCTCTTTCTGTTCCCTTGAGGCTCATACGGCCACCTCAAGGGACGTCATGAAAATGGAGCGTACCATTGTTGTGCGTAGGGTTAATGTATTGTGAAGTATCGGTAAGGCTAATGGAAGTTCCAGGCACTTCTAACGTACAGGCGTTGCTGTCGTACGGTTGTGACAAAGGCTTGAATCATATCAGTCTGATTCCAGTCTGGATTTTAACAAGGCCACTCCAAAAACTTAGGTTCGTTTTTTCTTAACCTATTAACACCGGAGACGATCTAAATAACACACACTCTTTGAAATACCTTGAATCTTTGACTGTTTATGCCGTGACGCAGCAGATTCACAGATGCTTTTCACATCAGCTTTGCACCGACATGCAGTACATCACTCAAGTGTTGCATCTCAGTTCAAAGATACTTTTCTCTTCTTCAGAATCAGCTGGAATAACGTTTAACAGTTGAAGGGTTATGGTAGTCGAAAGGAAAAAAAAAAAAAAGTTAACCAGGTGGGCCCGCTGGTGTGATTTGGATCAGAACCAGAACCTGCTTCCGTTTCAGATAAAAATCAAAGGATTCCCCAAAACAAGGCCTCCAGGACCTGACAGAGCAAAACAGCCCCAGACCATCACACTCCTACCACCATGTTCAACTGTTGGTGTGACCTTTTCCTGAAACGCTGCCTTCCAGTTCAGGTTTAGCAGGACAAACATCTTCCAAAAGGACCCACTATGACCTCCCTGATTTACAGAAGAGTTTCCCCAAAGTCCTGAGGGTCACCAAGAGGTTCTCTGCCAAAAAAGGAGTCTTTGTTGTTCCGAAATGTTTTGGTCTTGAACTCCTGAACCTGCTCCATCTTCATTCAGAAGACAGTTGAGAAGATGGAGCAGAACAATAAAGTCCTTCTCCTGTCCTTCCAGGCAGCTTCCACAGTGAGAATGAGGTCAACTCCTCTGATGATCTGGACTTCAGACACCACAACTACAAGGAGATGAGGCAGGTGAGTTTGGTTAGGAGAGTTAGTGGTTTATAAGGTCAGGATTGGACAAACGGAACAAAATAACCCTTCCTTTGACATCTCCTCTGCTAAAGATGATGAAAACTGTGAACGAAGAGTGTCCCAACATCACCCGGATCTACAACATCGGCAAGAGCTCGAACAGCCTGAAGATGTACGCCATGGAGATCTCCGACAACCCCGGCGAACACGAGACGGGTGAGGGTTTCCTCTGCGGGGGATTTTGCAAATGTTAAAAAAAAAAAGATTACAACCCACGAATCGAATGTATCACCTCCAGGTGAACCAGAGTTCCGCTACACAGCCGGTCTCCACGGTAACGAGGCGCTGGGTCGGGAGCTTCTCCTGCTGCTGATGCAGTTCTTGTGCAGAGAGTACAAGGACGGAAATCCCAGAGTGCGCCGCCTGGTGGACGGAGTCAGGATTCACTTGGTGCCGTCGTTGAACCCAGACGCTTACGAGCTCGCCTACGAGATGGTAAACCGGCGCCCTCTGTCCTCAGAGCAAAGACGGAAGTTTGATAAACTATTTAAAATTGTGTGACATTTTTACTAAATCAGGACGTTTAGGAGGCTCTCAGATACAGTCAGTCTTCTTTTCACCTCCTGGCGGCGTGCGCCTCCTCACGCGGTCCTCCCTGATGTCCCACAGGGTTCTGAGATGGGAAACTGGGCTTTGGGCCACTGGACGGAAGAAGGTTACGACATCTTTGAGAACTTCCCAGACCTGAACAGCATCTTATGGGGCGCTGAGGACCGGGGCTGGGTTCCCCGGATCGTTCCAAATCATCACATTCCCATCCCAGAAAACTTCTTCAACGGTTCTGTGAGTCCGTTTGTCGACAGCGCCCGAAACCTCGTCTTTCACGCAGATTTTTCACCTCATGTCCGGTTTTTCCAGCTTGCAGTGGAGACCAAAGCCATCATTTCCTGGATGGAGAGGAACCCGTTTGTGCTGGGGGCTAACCTGCAGGGGGGCGAGAAGCTGGTGGTGTACCCTTTCGACATGCAGCGCCCCCCACAGTCGGTAAGAGAAGACCCAGCGAGAACGCGGGTTAGCTTTGAGATGCCGATTCTGAGCCACCTTGATGTCCAAGCTCACAGACAACCGGCGCTGGAGGGTGAACTCGGAGATGAACGAGGAGACGTGGGCCCGCATCCAGCGGCAGAACACGGGGGCTCTGAGGGAGACGCCAGACGACGCCATGTTCCGCTGGCTGGCCATGTCGTACGCCCACAGTCACCTGACCATGACGGAGACCTACAGAGGCTCGTGCCACGGTGATGACGTCACTGGTGGGCAGGGCATCAGCAACAGGGCGGGCTGGAAGCCGGTGGTGGGCAGTAAGTGGGCAAAGAGTCACTAACTTTTGGACTAGTGATCAGGAAAGATTTTAGTAAACTAGCAAGAGATAGCGGTTACCCACATCTACGATGTCATGTAGTTTAACGGTTGTAAAAACGGCACCACTTCCCTCTCAGACGGGTCAGATGGGGGCATGACCCTTCCCCATTTAGTGTATTTCACCAAATACAGACCCATTCAGACCAGCATCTCTTTTTCAAGGTCAATCTGTCAAAGAAGTCAGTACAAAAACAGAACCGGAGCTAAAGATACAATAAAAACAAATTTTTTAAATCAACCTTTTCCTTTTTTGTACTGTAGTTTAGAAACCCCCCCCAAACGGATGCAGAGATTGCAATGGAACAACCATGTGTCAATCAAGTAACCACACCCCTATTTTAGCAATATTTTAACATAAATATTTAAAACAATGAACCTTCATCTATCTAATGTGGATATTAAACCTCCAACAGAAGTGAAGGACACGTCAGAAGGCAGATTTGCATTGAAGTGAATCGGGAAAATCTCAAACCATATGTAAACATTTGGAGTCATAAGCCAGAAGATGTTCTGAACTGTGTTTGTCTTGTCAGATTTCATAAGTGAAAATCATCAAATGAAGCAGCTTTAAATCCTGAAGTTCTCGGTGGCAGACGGACGGTGTGTGTTGATGAAATGCTGTTCTAGTTATTTAGTCTAGATGAAAAGAAGGGGGTTTGCTTCTTTTAGTTTCATGGAAAGCGAGTCTAAAGTCAACATGTCACATCAAAACCCATCTTTTAAACCTTGTAACCCTTGTTCTATCCTAGGCATGTTAACATTGGGAGTGGGGTCATCTAGACCCACTAGACAGAGCTCTGAACCTTTGTTCTTCAATGATTTGTGATCTTCACTGGTGTCCATGGATTACATGAAATCCTCTCCACCTTTATCCACCTTTGTCATGGTAGGGAGAACACGTCATTGTCAGGATCGGGTCATCTGGACCCCATAGGAAAGCACAAGGGTTAAACCTGTTCCCGTTTCACGTAAACACAGTTTGGTGTCCGTGACCTTCTCCTGGATGATCAGTTACCGGAGAACAGTCCGTGTTCCTCTGGTCTGATAACACGCGTCTCTCTCAGGCATGAACGACTTCAGTTACCTGCACACAAACTGCTTTGAGCTCTCCATCTTCCTGGGATGCGACAAGTTTCCCCACGAGAGCGAGCTGCCTCTGGAGTGGGAGAACAACCGTGAGGCTCTGCTGTCCTTCATCGAGCAGGTGAGCGCCGGACGGATTTGAACATGGGGGGGGGGGCTTCCAGGTTTTTTTTAAACTGTTTTAAGACCTAAATTTATTTTCTGACCCTTAAGGATCAAACTCTGCATTTGTTTCCAGAATAACTGAAATAACTTCACAATTTGTCGTCTTTTCATCTTCTGTGAAACATCAGAACATCTTCAGTGGCTGCGTTTCAGTTGACTATCATGCAAAATGGATTGGAGATGATAAGGGGGGGTCTAAGGGCAGGGATGTCCAGTTTAGCTTAGTCAGTTTGTTAGTTCATTTTAGTATTATCCTTTTGAATTTCATGTTTACCTTTTTCAATTACCAATATGAAGCCCATCGAGACGACTGTTGTTGTGAATTTGGGCTGTACAAATAAAATTGAATTAAATTCGCCCAACAGAAACACAATTAAAAAAAAAAAAACTCGCATTTATTGAAAAAGTTTTTGCTCTTGGAGGTTTTTAAGGCGTATCCAAATTGTCATGTTTCCCAAAACTGCAATGGAAACACTTTTTTCAAAATGAACGAGTCATGTGACCAACAACCGGATGGCGATGCGCTTCTTGGTAGGAAATGGCGGCCTTGGTCGCTGCACAGCGGACGCCACCAGAGGTCCCCCAGCGTCACACAGCTCATCAAAGGTTGATGTGGAATTAGTGGAACCACCGCTCCTCTGAAAAACAAAATGGCTTCATCTGGAGCCCCTCCCACATTCGAGGAGCTCGCCGTTCCACGTCTTGAGAAAGACGCAGACGTCTCCTTTGATAGATGATGAGCGGTAGCGCCGTGGCAGACGTGAATTTATCTGCTGTCAATCAATTGTTCCCATCCGTTTGCCGTGTTTCTGAATGACTAATTGCGTGAGTTTGTGTTTATTCTCATAATTAGGATTTAATGGAAACGGTGTTAAAATTGTGTTTTTTTTCTGACATTTCTAGAATTTCAGTAAAGTTTTGAGCATAATGGAATCACAGCTAATTTGGGACCTGCTGGTTGTTACTGATGCTGCTTACCTGGATCAGGTTGTGACTCACCTGATCATGTGATCCAGGTGTTCTGCCGCCCTTAGGGATGGCTGGACCACAACCAGGACGGTGGAACTCCAGGACCAGAGTTTGGCTGCTCGTTTCTGGCCGTTGATTTACAAAAGTTTTGACGGAGAGAAAGTCACCAAAGATTTAAGCCTCCATTTGATCATAAACGAGGCGGCATAGTTACCCTCTGTCAACAAAAGGACTTTGGAACCGAACAAAAGAAAAAAAAAATACCAGGCTTTCTGTTCATGAACGACTGAATTCTGGGTAACGATGGCGAGGAAGTACAAGTTCTCCTCATTTAATGACTAGAAGACAACTGTCCAGTTTTCTTCTTTATTCATCCTTTTAGTTTGAGCTCCATTCAGGTAACAGCGCCCCCCCTGTGCGCAGGTGTTGTAAATTAGCTGATTTTTCTGGATTCCTGATAAAGCGAAACCATTGACTGTATCAAAGAACTGGACTGAGTGAGAAAATGGTTTACCTCTGGCTCCAACCAAATGAAGTCGATTCAGTCGCCATTTTCCCACGGTAAGGACGTCGACGCGCTGGAGCCAGACATCGTCAGTAAGCAGCGATTTGATTTAATTGGTCCAAGTCTCTATGGCAACCGCTCTCACCAATCAGGAGTGAGCTTGTTGGAAGGCCACACCCATCACTTGAAAGAGGGCTACACGAAATTTGTCAAACAGTTTGAACCTTGGGGGCCAGCAAGCTCCACCCACTTCTATCAAGAGATCTGATTGGTCCGTTTATAACTTGAACTACAGAAACAAAAAAATCATGAAAAAAAATATTAAGTTATTAAAAAAAGAGCAAGAATGGTTCATCTGACCAACAGAGGGAGTAACAGCTGTCTGTCTTTAGAAATCTACGGGATTTTGAAAGTACTTCCTGTTTGGAATGCCAAGGGGGGCGGAGTCACTCAGTCCAGGTCTCATATATAATAAATTAGGGGAGTGAAGGTTTTTCTAGATTCTCCATTAATAGAAAGAGAGAGCAGAAGTATTCCAGTGCAAACGCAAACTGTTCCAATCCAAACTGTGCCAAAACATCAGCACTGTGGGATTGTGGGAAACCTCGGACAGAAGTCTCTGCCGTTTCTCCTGAAGTCTTTGCTCTGACAGGTGAATCGAGGGATTAAAGGTGTGGTGAAGGACGTGGAGGGAACCCCGCTGCCCAACGCCACCATCTCTGTGGAGGGAATCCAGCACGACGTCAGAACCGGTAAGAAGAGAAGAGCCTTTGCCGTTTATCGCTGACCCCGCCTGACCCCTGTCCCACCGCAGCTGCAGGCGGGGACTACTGGCGCCTCCTGAACCCTGGAGAGTACAAGGTGACCGCGAAAGCAGACAACTACACCCCCCAGACCAGGCTGTGCCTGGTGGGGTACGAGCCCGGAGCCACGCCCTGCAGCTTCACCTTAGCCAAGTCCAACTGGAGCCGCATCAAACAGATCATGGCGCTGCGCGGCAACAGGCCCATCCGGCTGGTGAAACGCCCACCCAGGACTACATCGCCCCCCAGCACCACCGCTGCCACCGAAACGCAGGCCAACTCCCACAACGCAGACCGACTGAGGCGCCTGCGTCTCATGCGTCTGCGCAGACTGCGTCAGCAGCAGAGGTCACGCGTGTTCAGAACCACAACAGCAACAACAATCAACCACCACTGCAGCGCCCAAAACCAAGACCACCACCTCCTGGTACGACTCCTTCAACGACAACTGGCTGACGGAGAACCCGCTGGACATCCTCAGCTTCGACTCTCAGCCCACGCAGGACTATCCTTTTGAACTGACCATCGACTGAACCGCAGAGGCGTCTCCAAAACCAGCGAGCAAACGACAAATGTGGAGGCGCACAAACACAGAGTCCTGCAGAGCGTCTCCTCTCTGAAGACAGAACCGTTATTTTTGGGGCATTTAGAGGAGATATTTTATGGAAAAAAGGGTCTCTGCTGAGCAGAAACTTCAGCAGGAAATGAGAAGGTCAGAACATTTTCTGCTTCCTGTCACCTTTTTAGCTTCACCGTGTAATAGCAGGCCTCAGTTCAACCGATTTATTCTGTTATGCAGCGCTTTAAATAAAAAGTTATTTTTGAAGGAAAATGCTTGTTTTTTACGTTAAAGGGCCTTTATCATGTAAAGTCAACTTTGAGCGTTTAAGTGAACTATAATGTTCATTCTTCCCAAAAAAAAAAAAAAAAACTGACAGCACAAAGTGGGGAACCGCCCCTTCCAGGAAGAGTCTGCCAGCCCCGCCTCCAGGCTAACAGACACGCCCACTTTGTCTGTGGAGCTAGTGGTGATCGTCTAAAAAGTTGAATTTTCTATCCAAACATCCATCTGTTTGGATGTTTTTCGTGGGAGAAACAGACGAGTTTGAGGTTAAAAAAATGGGCGGAACCCAAGAGAGGTGAAAGGCGGAGCCTCAGACATTGAGTCTTCTTACTTCAGATTTGGATACTGAACTGCAAAAATCACACATTTCATTTAAAAAATGGTTCTTTGTTGTGCCGACGATAATAAATCATAAATATGGATATAGTTTAGTCTGAAAGGCTGAGAATAGACGGATATTAACCCTTTAAAGAAAGTGATTCATGAGAGAAAGAAACAAAGGCAGCAATAAAATCCAGTCTATCATTAGAGTTAAAATGCTGATTTTAGATAAACTCCTGCTTTTTTTAAATTAAAATTAAAATCTAAGGTGTTTTACGCTGCTTTTATTTGTTTTATTTTTATCTAACCTTTATTTGTCCAGGCAAGACGATAAAGAAAATTATTTTCTACTGTCTTGGCACAGAGCTTCTTGCTCTATAATTATTTTCTTATTTAATGTTTATCATCAACATTTAGCCTAAATTGAGGTAAAGGTTTATTTCCAAAGAACAGTCAGCAGTAAAATCTGTATTTTCCTGTTTCTATGAATAAAATTCACCCGGTTTACAAATCCAGTTTAAAAAACACCAAAATCGAAAATTCTAGCTTTTAAAACGATTTAAAAGAATTTTTTTTTTCCATTTTCAATCTAGTTTTTTTATTCCCTTTGAGCTGATTTGACCCCATAAAACAGGGAATTCAGAGGAAAACTGCTTTCTTATCATCAGATCTCTGCAACAGCAAATATTAAAAACAGAAAAACACAACAAATAGTTTCAACATCTGAATGTTTTGATGAGTTTTCCATCATCAGATCCGAACAGAAAGACGTTTTTGTGAGCTTAAGCGCCCGTCGGGTTTTCAGGAACTGATGGACACGCCGGATGGATGGATGATGAAGACTTTCTGTCCACTGAAGGGCAGCCGAAGAAAAGCAGACATGAGGCTCTCTCTGTTTGGTTTTCCTCAGTTTGGGAGCACATCTCCAACCCTGTGGCGCCCCCTGTTGACCACAGCGGCCTCCCACAGCTCCTCAGTCCAGAGGAAGCAGCAGAGATTTTTAAGAACCCTTCAGACGACCTCGATAAGAAAGAGTCTTCTATGACGACCTGTCTCTGTTGGCCGTCAATCTCCAGGAAGAGTCTGTCAGTCGTCACGGTAACGGCTCTTGCTCCAGTCTCACGCGAACTACGACTTCCCGGCTTTGGCGGCTTTGTTTCTGCCTCTGGTGTAGCGGAAGCTCTTCAGCGGATTCCTGCTCGGGTCGTTCTTCTGGCAGGGACAACAAGCAGAGAAACTCGGGACATGGGGAGGAAGAGGAGGACTGCAGAAAAACACTAGGAATGAAGCACAACGGCAGCTTTTTTCTGAAGATGTGGGCCTAAAACTGCATGAACTGCGTTACCACGGCAACCTTGCAAAGTGGCGCTTCCCTATTGCATGCACTTCTTTTTTTTTTTTTTTTCAAACCAGAATATTGTAAAAAAATATAATACAGAAGTCGTTGGCTCAACCTGAACTAAATGACAAAATAAACATATTAGGAATGTGGGCGCGGTTAACAAAAAACATCCGTTGCTAGGGAAATCCAAAAATGTACTTCGACTCATTCTTCCAAAAATGACATCGACCTATTCGTCACCCCCAGTCGACCATAGAATTGAATGGTTGCTATGGAGATAAACCATCAGAAAAGCCGTCATTTTGAAAAAAGGGTTTATTTCAAATATATTTGTGAAATGCAGTTCCGACCAGGGTGGTAGGGGCAGAAGGGTAGAGTGAGGGGGGCAGGGGCAGGTAGCGCCATACTACGCTGCTCGTGGCTTTAATTGTTTTTTCTTTATAATTCTTTTATTCCGATAAATGTTATTAGACCCTTTCATGTTGACCAGAGACCATTAGATCTTAGCTCCTCCCACCCGAACATCTGAAGGCTCAGACTCACCTTGAAGCTGCTCCTCGCCACTCCCTCCGCCGGGGGTTTGATCCTCCACCGTTTCCTCCTGCCGGACAGCGGGTTGACCACGCCCCTCAGCGTCTGGGGAACTGGAAAGGAGCGCATGATGTTTAAGAGGCGGAAGCAAATCTCCCTCCGCAGGATGCTGTTTCCACGACGACGGACCTCTTTCTTAAAGCCGAGTTTACTGGGAACTTCGCTTTGAGGAACAAACTTATACAAAACGGACGGATAATTCATCGTAAAGATCAGTGGAAGGTTCAGAACAGCAGGAGAACCCATGATCTTCAGATCATGATGAAGATGAGGGCGTCTTACTCAGATAGTCGGGGATGTTCTTCATGTGCGGCTTCACCACGGCGGGGTGGAGGTCTTTGTCGTGTCTCAGCAGCTGCAGATCTCTCGGGTTGTCTTCGAAGTACGTCTGTGAAACAGAAGCTTCTGATCAGCTCCTCCTGCTCCTCATCCTCATCCTCATCCTCATCATCAGACCTTCAGCTTCTCCGAGTTGAGCAGCTCCTGCTTGATCTCCTTCAGCCTGGCCTCCCTCACCGCCTGCTTGGTCACGGCGCGCATGGCGTCCTGCAGACACGTCCACGTCAGCGTTGGCGGGGAAAAGGGCAGCGAAGCTGCTCATGTGGGAGGAAGGAGGCGGAGCTTACCCTGCAGCGGTACCGGAAGCCCTCGATCTCCTCCATTCTGAACTGATACGGCTTCAGGACCGTCTCGGCGTTATCTGAGAGAACCGGGAGACGTTTGTGGTTCAGACAAAGACGCCGTCTTCACATTCTACGTGTCCAAACTCAAACTTTCAGATCTGAAGACGTTTGGGTTACGAAGTTTAACAAACAAAAAAAAAAAACTCAATGTGATGCTCAAACCGTTCGGAAAATCAAACAGACGTTCACTGATAAACTACAGCTGTCCTTCCAGATGTCATCATAAAACTCTAAACACCGGAGAGCATCCAGACTGACAGACGCTGATCCACAGCAGCTCACCTGTGCTCAGAGCCTCCTCCACCTCGACCAGCAGGGGGAGCTCTGTGTGTGAAATGAAGGACAGGGCTGTGCCCTGGTTGTCCGCCCTAGCCGTTCTGCAAAAAACAAACAAAAAAAAAGCCGTCACGAAAGAAAGAACAAGGACAGAGAGATCAAAGAGTCAGGTACCTGCCGACGCGATGGATGTACGACTCCACCGTCGTGGGGAAGTCAAAGTTAATGACATTGGCAACGTTCTGGAAGTCCACACCTCTGGAGACTCCAAACTCCTTATCTTTAGCTCTTAGAAAGGAAAGAAAAGGTCATGATTCAAAAGCTCCAAAAACCCAGGAGACAATCCTCTTCGGAGATCAGAGACGTCCTGGTGTGTTTGACTCCCAAAAAAAAAAAAAAAAACATAGAGATCCTGCAGGTCCAACAGCAGACGGGCTTTGAACCAACAGCTTTAAGACGTTTATGAAGCAGAAATCCTGACACTCTGAACAGACGCAGCTCATTCAAACCACCAGCAGGGGGCAGTCACAGAACACCTGGATGACAGAACCCAATGCTTCAGTTCTTCTTTTATTATTGGGAACCAGTTAAAAGAAAAATTATTTTACTAGACTGTAAAGAAGAAGAAAAAAACGAACTTTAAAATGTATAAAACACCTAAAATTTACAAAAAACATTTGCACATGCGCGACCAGTAAATTTGCCTCCCCCACCCTACGTATTTTTTTATACATTAAACGTGAAAGGGGCACGTCAATGATCAATTAAATAATCAATGTGACGCGAGCTCACTCGCACGCAGGCAGACACACACACTCGCGCACATACTCATGAAACGCGAGCACACACTAGCGTGATGCCCGTCTGTGAGGCGGCCACTGCGCGTGAGAAGAACATGGAAAGCCGCTGTAAGTGGCTAGAATGCGTGGAGGGGGAGGGGCCTAGAGACAATCGAGCGCGCGTAAACATCTGTGGGAAGGAAACGGAGACAAATATCATCACAACCTGATATGTGCGTCAGAGCTATGAGTAAGTGAACTATAGATTCATTCTTCCGACCTGCGGCTAGTGTACCAGTGACAGAACTACAGCAGGGGTCTCAAACTCGCGGCCCGCGGGCTATTTGCGGTCTCCAAGATGATATTATGCAGCCCCCGCCTTAATATGAAAGTTTAATGTTACTGCAGCCCGCCAGTTTTAATGAATGACACTTTTTCATTGTCGTGCACGGAGCTGACCAACCAATCACAGTGGGGTTAGTCAGTGGTCCCCAACCACCGGGCCGCGGACCGATACCGGGCCGCGGGACACTTGGCACCGGGCCGCGGGACACTTGGCACCGGGCCGCGGAGCGGTTCCAGGCCGCGGGAAATTTTTGCATCGGGACGCACAGAAAGAAAAAATAATTTCCATTTTATTGTTTTTTTTCCGACAAAAACGTTTTATTTTGAAAAGTGACCGGATTCACTTTGTAACATCTGTCACACTTAACGCACGTCAAAGTCGCGACACCAAACATCAGGTGATAAACCCACTAAAATTAAACCCAAACAACCAAAATGAGCAAAAAACAAACTTCTTTAGAAAGTTGTGTTGACAAGGGGAAAATTATAATCATTATTGTTATTATCATTACTAAAGAGAAAATACCACCACCGGTCCAAAATTAAACTAAATTACATTAAATCTGTCTAGCGTTGCACCTCAATCCCCCCCCCCCCCCCCCCCCCCCCCCCCCCGGTCCGCGGTAAACGTGCCTTGCGTTGTACCGGTCCACGGTGACAAAAAGGTTGGGGACCACTGGGGTAAATGACTCTTAGGGGCGGGACAATGTCAGGGCTTTAAAGCAGGACACCTGACAGCCCCCTCCCTCCCCGGACCACATTAAGGAGTTCCTTACTTTCCTTTTTAGAACGTATCTATTCGCTCGTAATTTTCTAAATACATGCAGTCCGTGCTGAACTTTTCTCTGGGTCACACAGAACCGGAGGAAGGTTAAGTTGGAGTTGTCCTTAACATTAAATTTAGTTTTAATATTCCTCTCCCCCTTAGTGTGATCTGTGTTATTATATATTTTATGATTATTTGAATGTTTTGTAATGTATGTAGCCTTTTTTTAATGAATTGGTATTTTAAATTATTTTAATTGATCACTCAACTACAAAAACCATCAGGACACATGTCCCATAATGCATTGTTTTGTAGTCTGTAGGGCAGCTTTCAGTCAGTTCAGTAGTAAATTTCCAGCTGTGTTCGGGTAGGTTTGCCCCTTGCTTCCACCCCTTTCTCGCGATATTTTTGTGATGATTGACAGTTGATGTTGGAGCAAAAACAAAAATATATGTCACACACCAGGTGATCTGTGCAGCGTTGAGTTCACCTGGGTGATCTCAAACACGCTTATTGTGCATCTTGGCTGCACCTATTTGGTGTCCCAAAGATAAATTTCCATCTGTTTTCTTTACTATTTGTACTGTCATGACAGTGATGGTTCTGTCAGTTTACCTGTTGTTGCATCTTCAAAAGTGCAGAATAAAATGTGACACTGAATTTGAAACAGCTCATTGTAATTTCTGCATCTATTATTAAGGTATTTATTAGTAATACGGGGGAAATTAATAGATTTGGTTAGCATGTTGGTTTACGGTATGCGCCCCTAAATTTTCTGGTTGTGCCCCTAAAATTTTCAGTTAGGGGCCACTGTGCTCCTAGTGAAAAATGTTAGTCTGGAGCCCTGTACTAGACTGTAAAGAAGAAGAAAAAACGAACTTTAAAATGTATAAAACACCTAAAATTTACAAAAAACATTTAACTAAAAAAGCAGAGTTGATCATGAGTTAATCCTAATTAAACCTGAGTTAATCCCAAATTAAATGAGTTGACCCCAAGGTGATCCCACTTTGATTTCCAGTTATACCCGAGTTAAACCCAACTTGATCCTAAATCAATCCTGATTTGATCTTAAATTAGCTTGAGTTCATTTTATATTCATCTTGACTTATCAGAGTTAATTCTGAGTTTATCCAGAGTTGATCCTGAATTAATCTTGAAGTAATTCTGATTTAAACCCAAATTAATCCTGAATTAATCTGTAGCTAAACCAAAGTTAATCCAGAGTTAAACTGATTCAAACCTGAGTTAATCCGTCCTCAGAACAGAAGTCAGACTCACTTTCCTCCTTTGTCGGCGTTCTTCTTCTCCTTTCCTTTGGTCTGGGAGGAACCGGCCGGAGGGCTCAGACTCTGCTCGTCCGTGGCGATGATGATGTCATAGAAGCCCTGGTTGAACTGGGTGATGATGTGACACCTGCAGCAGAGCGGAGAGACGCTGACTCGGCGCTCCTCTCCCACCGTGCGAACGGCGGCGCCGCCGCTCTCCTCACCTGGACTGGACGGGCAGCTCAGAATTGAGGACGCAGGCGGGGATGCTGAACTGCTCCAGGAAGAGCTTGAGGCGGTAGCTGCGGTCCACGGCGCCCACGAACAGCAGCGTCTTCCCGCGGACCAGCTGCAGCTTCAGCAGCGTGTAGACGAGCAGGAACTTGTCCTCCTCCTCGCATTTGATGGTGTACTGCTGCAGCTGGCTGCTGTCGGGCAGCTGGGAGCCCTGCAGCTTCAGGACCACCTGAGGGGACGCGGGTCCAGGTCAGAACAGAACCGGGGAGGTTCTGTTCTGCACCTGTATCTACCCTGAAATGCGTTTCAGGGTAGATACAGGTGCAGCGCCCCCTTGTGCTTCTGCTCAGACCTTTTCTCCTTCGTTCATCAAAGCAAAGACGGATGATTGACACCTCAGTGGAAAAAGTGGGCGGTTCTTTCCTGACCTCCAGCTGCCTGCCTTTCTTTTGTGTCGGAGTGATCATCACTGTACACACAGGATCTACGGCCCCCTTTCTTTGATGGTGATCAGAGGAGAACCTCTTTTCCAGACATTAACTCTGAATGCTCAGCCTCTAGGTTTGAACGAGTTGGACGTTCCGATTTGACAACGAGCATTTGTGAAGCTGTTCAGAAAAAGCTCCAGAGAAGAACCTCTGAACGTTACATTGAGAACAACGTTATCTCCTGGACCAGCAGCTTCCAACGGATCAGGAAGCTCAACAGAGCAGCTTACGGGGTTGTGCAGCAGCAGCTCCTTCAGAGCCTGGACGTCCTCCGTGAAGGTGGCCGACATCAGGAAGGACTGGTAGATCTTTGGCAGATGGCTGGAGGGCAAAAAGTTCACGAATGAAGGTCAAACACGAAGAAATCCTCCCCTGATCAAAGAGGAGAAACTTCCTGTTCTCTGAAGAACGGAACAATAAAGTTCAGTTCAAACATTTTACTATGAGAGTATTCAGCAGACCATAATAATCACTCTGACTGGCTGCCATGACATCGTGACCTGAAAGAAACAGCTGAGCTGCAGCAGCAATGACCTCCTCTTTGGAGTTCACACAGATCAGAACCGGTTCTGTTCTTCACACAGATCAGAACCGGTTCCGTCACGGTGGGTTTGTCCTTCATCTTTTCAGAGAAAGCGTTAGCAGAACGTGACAAACACCAGAACTTCTCACCACAACAAGCTCTTGAGGTCGGCCTCGAAGCCGAACGAGAAGATCAGGTCGGCCTCGTCCACGACCAGCACCTCCAGGGAGGCCTGCAGGTCCAGGTTGTGCGCGTTGATGTGGGCGAGCACGCGGGCCGGCGTCCCCACCACCACGTCGGGCTTCTCCATCAGGATGGGCCTGTGCACAGACAAGATCGGCTGGATTTGGTCTAAGGGGTTCTGCAGAACCGGGTCCGCCCCCCCCACGGGCAGAAACCGACCTCTGAGAGGAGACGTCCGCCTTGCTGGAGATGTCGGCCACGCGGACGTCTCTGGAGCAGAAGGACGTCAGCTGCCTCATCATGGTCTGAACCTGCTGGCCCAGTTCTTTGGTCGGAACCAGGACCAGCACCCGGACCGCCTGCTCCCGCACGCTCTAGAGTTAAGAGGGAAGAGGAGCGAAGGCGGCGAGATGAGGAAACCACGCTTTTCCTTCCATCAGAACGGCTTGGCGCCACTTTGTGGCAAAGCGACATTCGCCGATTTTCAGATTTTTCTCCATCAGGAAAAAAACTTTTGTGTGAGAGATTTTAACACACTCGGATACGTCTACACCCCCAGCCGAACTTCTGTTGACCTTTGACCACAGGAACTTTAATTTAACAAACGCCGTACCCACAGACAATTTGAAAATCCTCCTAGTAATTTTGATCCATCGCCTCCGACTTCCGCAATCATTGGGAAGCTACCTGGGGGGCATTTTGAACAATGTTAGCGTGGCGAGCTAGCAAAAGTAGCACTTCACCGTTGCTGGCACATGGAAATGCTAAGTTTAACTGGAATATTGGGAAAATGTAATGCATCAATCGCTGAAGCTGAGCAAAGCAATATGGACATGTTAGGAAGGAGGGCGTGGCCAACAAAAACCTCCGTCGCCAAGGGAAATAAAAAAATTACTTTTGCAGATTCTTTTAAAAATTATATCAACCAGTTTGTCGCCTTCAGACGACCAAAACGTTAAATGGTTGCTATGGAGATAAACCAACAGAAAAGCCCCCAAGGCGAGGTAAGGGGGGCGGTAATTGGGGCGTGGCGCCTGCAAGCTACAGGATGTCACCGACAGCTTTAATTTACACAGTATACGTTTCACACTTTTTTTTTTTTTGCACTTTTCAGGTGCTCTTATGAATCTCCTGTATAGAAATCTAAAATCTTCCAGCAGGAAGGATCAACTCCAACAGTTCACTTCTTTTTACTTTTTTCTTGCTGTGTCTTTTTAAATGGCATCCTTCAGTAAATATGTTTTCTTGACATTTTCCTTCTAATTTTGATTTTTTTTTTCCTGTTAACTGTTTGTGGGAACGCTTCTAAATATTTTGTGGTTTTCATGTTTTTTGTGTAGCAAACAGCCGGTGACTGGAACGAGTCGGCAGGCGTTTTTAGATCCGGCACCTCATCCTCATTTTCACCTGTTTGGAGGTCAGGATGTGCTGGATGATGGGAACGGCGTAGGCGGCGGTTTTCCCAGATCCGGTCCGAGCTCGAGCCAGAAGGTCCTTCCCCTCCAGAGCCAGGGGAATGGCTTTCTCCTGGATCAGGGTGGGCTGGGACCAGCCCAGGTCTGCGACCGCCTGTGGAGCAGCAGAGGGCGCCATGAGGACAGAAAACCTCCCGTCAGCCGTTTCTGATGAAAGAAGTCGGCTTTAAAAGTCAAAGTCTGGCGACGAGCAGAAGACTTCAGCTTTCTGACTATTCGATCGTCCAAATGAATCGACGTTTCACTAAAACGGTTTTCTCAGGGATTTTTCTAATGTACAGTTTGGTTTAAAGGTGGTTGTGCAAAAATGCAGATCATTTCTTGATAAACAATAAATAAATAAATAAAATACAATAGAAAACCTTTTAAATCTGAGTTAAAATACTTTAATTATGTTTCAAGCTTAAACCTAAAAACATCAAATAACAATATTTATGTTATGACATTATGCAAAAACTCACATTTGACCAAAAAGAATATTTTAATCTAAATTTAAGTCCCAACAAATGTGGATTTTATAAAAAATAATCTCCCTAATTCTATTTGAACATACGGCACACATTAAATTACAGATCACACAGTAAACATGGAGAACAATCAATAATAATAATTAAAAAAAAAAGGAACCACATGAAAAAATAGAAATATGTAAGAAAATAGTAAAATTAAGAAGAAAGAAATTACAATATACACTAACGACAACAATTGCCTTTAATATAACACTGACTGCATATAATTTCTGACTCTTTATTAGGATGTTATCACATCGACAGTTTTTCCTTTTACTAGTTTTACTTATTGAAACAGTTACTGAACCAACGAGATAGGATATGAACTACAAACATGGAGGAGCAGCAGCAGAACTCCAGAAAAACCAGTTCCAGTTCCTATTCAGATCTACAGAAATCTGTGATCCATCAGATCTTTGTTTTCATTCTAAGATCCTGGACCTCATTCCTATGAAGGTTTAAGAATTTAAACCAGAGAAAAGGTGAAAATGTTCATGTCTGTGTGAGAAAAGTGTATTTATGCAGTGAGGAGATTCACTGCCATGAACGTCTGGAATCAGACTCCGTGGATTTCACGGTTATTTTTAGAACGTCACTCCTGCAATAAATGAGGAACTCTGTTCTGGTGAAAAAGTAACACAGATATATGTGTAGCTGCAGCAGAAGACAGAGAAATGAGCTTTTTCAGTATTACTGGATGAGAAACAGACGCAGCTGCTCAAACTGTGAGACGTATGATGAGCTCAAAGTCTCTGTAGAATTATGACCAGAGAGGATCCATTATTTATTGTTTTTTTTTTTTTCGTTTTTTTAAAATGTATCAGTTTATTTTTCCTGAATTTTTGTCATTGAAAATCATAGAGTGTTATTTGGTCATTGTTTTATTTAATAAATAATGCTATTAATTTTATTAAATGGATCATGAATGAATGAAACTTTATTCATACAACACTTTACAACTCCTTGAAGATACCAAAGTGCTTCACAATAAAAAAAAGATCTAAAATGGGAACAAGAGTTTTAAACTAAAAACTCTAGAATATTCTGTTTTAGAAGATAATTTTATTCCAAATGTTTTCATCTACATTCCATGTTCTATCATTCTCACTCCACCATCTGCTCCTGGTCCGGCCCTTCTATCCAATCTTAGAACCCAATGTGGCCCCCCAGTTAAAATAATTGCCCACCCCTGGTTTAGTGGACTGTAGGGAGCCGGAAGTTGTCAGACAGAGTAACAGGAAGTAGCTAAATCAGCTGTTTGGTGGCGATGCAACTCTGTTGCGGATCCCATAAACGCATATTACTTACAAAAGTGACCCCGTTTAAGAGGATACAAATTTAAACTCTACAAATATTTTTACCGAATAACATTTCGTAATACAATAAATAAAATCTAATCGAAGACGAGTTCCAAACTTTTTCTGCATTTTCTTTTGAACATTTGGAGCGGCTTTAAAGTCACTGAGTGCCACTAATGTTGCTTAAAACTAAACTAAAAACATCACTAGAGGAAGAAAACGTATTTAAAATCATTTATTTCACTGGTTTCTTCGTCATTTTGCCAAGCACGACGAGCCGCTAGCACAGTCCTCCGTGGTTTCAAAACGATTACCGAGTTTTTCCGGAACCTGTGGGTTCGGGTTTCCGCTGGGTCCCAACAGAACCGGTTCCGAGTTCTCTGGAGGCACTCTTACCTTCAGCAGACGGTCGTCTAAACCCATTTCATGAAACTGCAGCCGCTCGCACGCCATCGCTGCTGCGTTCACGTGCGCGTCGCAAAAGTTTGACGTCATGACACCTTCAAACACCATAGGAAATGTTGGCATGGGGGGGGGGGGACTTGTCATCTTTAAACAAGTCAAGACTTGACTCGTTCAGAGAGACTTTACTTCAGTTTATTCTGATTTTCAACCACAAATTTACAAATTGTCTGGAGGTTTAAAGAAAGAAGAAAACATTATTGGACCAAACAATAAAAATCAACGTACAATGACAATCATGACATCATTACACAAGTGTACAAACATATTCTCACTGTAGGTCCTCTTCTATGTTTTAATGTAAAATCTTAACTGTTTTCTCGTTCCGCTGTTCTTCAGCTCTTTCAGAAGTTCCTGCTTTTTATACATTGTGTATTTATATTAATTCAGATAATTTACTATTTAACCAAAGTAAATTTAGCTCTGATTAAAATGCTAAAAAAAAAAAAGTATGTTAGCGTCTTACATGTCTTAAATTGCTGAATATAAAAAAAAAATCTGCAAATAAATTTAGAAGATTCTGTGGATTTCTCGCTGAGAGATAAAACAACGGCAGAAAAGTTTGAATGATTCTTCATATTTATTTAACTGTTTCATTTATTGGATTATTATTTTTCCCCCAATCATTTTCAGGATTCGCAGAGAAGTGACGTGTTCCTTTTCTGCCCAGCAGAGGGCGCCAAACACCACCCAAACGCCACAGCTGTGCACAAACCGCTGCTGCTTTACGCGGGCGCGCGCGCACCCCAGAAACTGCGCTCGCGCTTTTCCGCCACAGACACGTCCGTTCACGCGTTGCTTTACAACTGGAGGGCTCGCGCGCGGAGTCACGCGCGACTCGCGGAGGTCTTGTTGTGAAGATGGAGATGCTGCGCCTGGAGGAGGAGGGGCAGGCGTCCGGGGGCGTGTGAGCGGCAGCTGCAGCCGCATCCTCCTCATCCTTCTTCCTCCCAGCCAGGGAATCAACATGGCCGTGCAGAGGCTCCCGCACTGACACAATCATCCAGGTGAATATTTGAGAAGGCACCAGCACTCGGAACTTCCACCCCAGACAGAAGCCACAGGTCCGATTCTGTCCGCGGGCCCAGAAGACATCTTCCTGCCAAGGTTCTGACCCAAACTTCAGGCTCTAAGCTTTTGGTTGCCTTCTTATCCAGAACAAATGGCGTTCATGTCCCGGTTCTCCCGGTCCCGGAGCAGCTCCAGGTCTCCGAGCCGGAAAGACTCCGAACCGTCTCCGAACCTGAGCGTGTCCGAGCTGGAGAGGCTGCTGTGCACGGGCAAGACGGCCTGCAACCACGCGGACGAAGTGTGGCCGCGGCTCTACATCGGAGACCAGTGAGTTTGGACCGGACCCCCACCCCCCACCCTTCACTCAAGGATCATAGAAACGGAACTTTCCAGAAATCCTGTCGGAATGGATCTTGATGGTTTGAACCCAGGCTGGTTGCCATGGAGATCCATCCTGCTGTGGTTTCTGTGATATCAGATCAGACTCAGATTCCAATTGTTTTACATTCAAAAATGCTTCTTGACAGGTTATTCTGGTCCAGAACGGGTCAGAATCTCTGGGATTTATCCATCTATTTATTTATCCTTTAGCCAAGTAAAAAAAAAAAGTGGGATTACTGCCTCTGTGCGGAATCGTTTTATTAATCCCACATTAAAATTAATATTTGTTTGTTTTAAAAATAATCTGATTTTATTTTTAAAAGTTTAAAAAACTGTAAAACGTTGGGTGTACTTAGGGTGGATTGAGACCGGACACGCTAAAGTGAACCATAATTCATTTCTCCTGATAATCCAGAACAAATCTTCAGTCTGAATACACCCAAGCGGACCCTGGTCCTGGACCAGAACCGCTTTCGGACCCGTCTTTGGAGGTGGTCTTGGTTCGTTTCTAATTGGACTGAGCTTCGGTTCGCTCTGTTATTCCTCAGTCTGAATACAATCTGTCCTCAGAACCGAACAACTGGACCAAAAGGGCCACCGTAGCCGACGTAAACAGAGTAGGAATGTAGCAGATGAGCTGTGGACAAATGTAAATCTGAGACTGTTGTGTTATCAGACAGAAAAATTGTTTATTTCTCACAACGTTTTTTTTTAACACAGCTGAAAAAACTTATTTGACGCTTTTCTGTGTCTCGTTACGCAGCAAACGCTGCTGTGACATCATCTTAAAAGCTGCCTTGTATTTTCTTCAACAGACTTCTAGTAAACCAACATGATAAGACCACAACGATGAGACACAGTGACTCATTGAAAAAACTAATTCATTAGTCAAAACTAATTTTAACGTGATCCACATCCCTTCTCTCTGTTTTCCCGACAATCTATAAGTCATAAACATTATCAGTGTTCCTTCATGCTTGACGTCTCCTCATCACTGCAGTTGCTAGCATCCACACGGCACGTCCCCTGTCAATAATCGCATCGCAGTCTGAGGCGCCGTACCAAAGTAACAAGTAAAAGGTTTTGTTCCCCACATTCAAAACGGTAAAATATAAAGTTTTAATAAGTCAACTGTACCGATAACGATTGTAAAACGCAGCACGTCCATCCTTCTTTTGTTGTTTTGACTCGCCCTCGTAGTTCCTGGCCAATGACTGACGAGATCTTTAGTCACATGGTTTTGTTGACAAGCTTTGGTCCGGAACAGAATGGCCTGGTTAATGCCAGTCTGAACACAGACCAAATGCAAGGTTCAGAACTCTGCATTCCAGACCTAGTATTCCAGCCTCTGGCAGTGTTTCTCTTTATGCTGATGATATTTTCCTGTTCACCACAAACATAATCTCAGAACCCAACTTTGAGCCCAAAATTTAAAAAAAATCTTTGGCTAAGAGCAAGCTCATACACCGATGATCTGGTTAAACACCGATGATCTGGTTAAATTCTGATAATCTTAGTAAACATGGAAGATCAAGTTAAATACTGATAGTTCCATTAAACGATAATAATCTGGTTACATTTTTATGATCTGATTAAACACTGGTGATTGGGTTAAACTTTGATAATCAGGTTAAATGCCAGGGATCCTGTTGAACGATAATAATCCGATTACATTTTTATGATTCAGACAAATGCTGATGATCTGGTTAAAGTTTTAGTCTAAATATTTATTTATTTATTCTAAAAACAACCAAATAATCCCTCAAAGCAATTAAAGTTTTTAGTTCTAGTGAGGAGGAGAAGTTTTCGTTTTGGCTCTCAGAGCTGAAACAGTTTTTCTTGAAGGATCTGCTGATGTGATGAGTTCACTGACGGTTTGTAGAAACATCTCCCTTCGTCGTCCAGCGGTTCCTCACGCCCTCCCTCCTCCTCCCCGCAGAAACATCGCGTCAGACCGCCGTGAGCTGGCCAGACTCGGCATCACGCACATCCTGAACTGTGCACAGAGCAAGTGGAGGGGCGGAGCCGAGTATTACGCGGGGATGAGCATCACCTACTACGGGATCGAGGCGCACGACTCGCCCACCTTCGACATGAGCGTCAACTTCTATCCGGCTGCTGAGTTCATCCACAAAGCTCTGTGCGGTGGAGGTCTGTGTCCACGAAAACCCAGAACAGAACCGGGGTCAAAGGGTCCGACGCGCTCCGGGAACCGGTTCACGGGCGAAAGGAATTTGCTCTCTGTTGACTCTGCTTTTTCAGTAGAGGTTTCAACTTGAGTAACGCCGGCGCTTTGCTTTATTCTCAGGGAAGGTCCTGGTCCACTGCACTGTGGGGGTGAGCCGCTCCGCCACCCTGGTGCTGGCCTACCTGATGATCCGACAGAACCTGACGCTGGTGGAGGCCATCAAGACGGTGAAGGACCACAGAGGCGTCATCCCCAACCGAGGGTTCCTGCGGCAGCTCAGCGGCCTGGACGGCATCCTGAGGGAGAGCAGGAGGACGTCGCCGCAGAGCTGAAACCCAGCAGACACGGCGGTACGGAGGGGGGCGGAGCTCCTCCCAAGGACCGGACAAAACAAGGTGGAGCTCCGCCCTAAAGCCTCAGCATCTGCGAACAACTCACATGATCAGGGAAAGCGGAGGCAAAACTGCAGAACCGCACCGCAGACGTCACATTGAAGCACCGGTGCTTCCTCCAAACAACAGTATGAATGTAGTCTTACGGGATTCTTTTACCTAAATATTCCAGATTATGGGATGAAACTTTAACCTCTAGAGTCTAGACTCAACCCGTCTCTGGATCTGAACTTTTCCTACAGAGTTCTGCTCTGGAGCGCAGGTTTTTATCCTCCCGACACTGAAACATTCCTCTAAGCTGGTTCTGGTTCTGTTGGACCAAACTCTTCAGCTTCCCGTCTTTTAGCGTAGAAGCGATTTTGAACGCTGCCGACCTGCCAACAGAAACGGAAGCTTCTGGTTTTTCACAAACTGATGTCAGACTTTACAGAAAGTTATCCTTTCCGCAGCAAAAAAACAAAACAAGCATTAGTCTCTGAGCATCAAGGGGGAGGAGTCAGGGAGAAAACGCCAAAGGGAGTAAAAACAAAACTCAACTGGAAATGAAATCCTCGAAAAGTAACGCTGCGTTCACTGTACCTCTGAAATCAGACATTTGGCTTCTGACATTTAAATCTGCAGTTAAAAATAGCAGATGGTTTGTTGGTTTTGAGGGTAATTTCTGTGACCAATTTAGAAAAAAACAAAAACACAAAGTTTTCAATCGCCTCGAATCGTCTGAATTGTGAAAAACATGGTCAGCAGATTTTGCATCAGCAGAGGATGTTCTCCATTTCTCTTAGATTCGTTAAATTCAGGAGGGAGGGGCCACGCTGACATCCAGGAATATTTAAACCCGTCTTTACTTTGAGATCATCTCTGAAATGTAAACAGACATGGCTGCTCCTGCTGCGTCAGTGTTATCCTGCATTCCTCAGGCCCCGCCCCCAAACCCAAGTTAGGTCAGGATGTTTGTGGAAACATCGGGGCCGAACATTTATCAGTGTCTGAAGGAGGGTGCTTAAAGTGGAACTGGGAAGATCCAGATGCAAACAGAACAGCAAACGCCCGCCGCCCCGGAGGAGTGACCCCCATTTTCTGCTGGTTATTAATCCCCAGCAGCTGTAATAACCAGGTTTGCTGGTGTGGCTGAAGTCTGAATGCAGTTCATGTCTTTAAAGCAGGTGATAGTCTGCACCGACCGAGCAAAGAAACTGAATAAGCTAAGGAGTCGTTCCCATGATGGAAAGCTGCAGGAGGAGAACCGCGAGGCGTTTGTGGCGCTCACAGCAGCGTCTGATTGTCACAGAAGCTGCGTTTCTCCTCAGTCTGGACCAAACCCAAAAGCTCGAAGCCAAAAAAAAAAATATTCCTGAACACAAGACAGATAAAGTGGGAAGATCCTACTGTGGAAGAAGTGTCATTATATGGGCTTTTCAGCTCTTCTGGCTTAGGGTCCGGACCTTAAGCTTGAGTGAACGAATAATTTGGAGGTTCTTCTGTTATTTAGTCTATGTGACGGTGTTCCTACCGCAGCCAGGCTAAAGAGAATGCTATGAGAAAGGGGCGTGGCTAGAACTGCACTCGCCGTTCATTCCAGCTAAAATCAAAACTAGTCTCACAAAATGTTGCTGAGTCTGCAGGATCTTAATAATTCATTAAGAATTTTTAACCCTTCTGACGCGTTCATTTCTGAAACCATTGCCAACTCGACTGATAAGGTAACCCATTAATCTGAAAGGTCCTCCCATTAAAGGAACCAGATGAGCGGAGCGAAACATCCAACAACAAGCTTCCAAAGACACTGTGGGTCCATCTTCCACAGCAGGAACAACTCAAATCTGTGCCTAAACGAAGGGATTTAGTTGGTTGCAATACACAACTCCCGCCACTAGATGGCTCTAGACTACAGTTTTAACCCAAACATCACAGGGTTTTAGCTCATTTTCCAAAACTAAAGAGAAAAATACTGCAAAGATATTTGTGGTTTTTACTTTAGGACAGATGCCATGTCATCATGAAGAACATGTTTTTGTTGGAAACGGACGGATCCAACCGCTCCGCCGGGACGTGACGCAGCTGGAATAAAGCAGCGTCTTATCACTAGGGCCAATGGCTGCTTGTTGGCCTCTAAAGCCTTTCTCATATGACCTGTACGGGGGGGGGGGGGGTGCTGCGAGTTTGGGTTGTCTGGGTCCATGGGGGGGTCTTAGAGGATCGTACCAATAGAGCGTACCATTGTTGTGTGTGGGGATATTGGAGTTCCACGCGCTCATGACGTACGGGTGATGTCGTCGTACGGCGTCCTTACGTCACACTGATGACTAGCATCAGTAAGGTGTGACTTCTGGCTCCTCGCTTCTCCTTACATGTTGTAGAAGTGTTCACTTTGACCTCTCGCCCGTAGAAAAATGTGCATGAACGTTTTCTCTACGGGTTCACTGAGTGGTCCACCACCTGGATATTTCATTGGGGTCACCTGTGTCCCCCATAGACCGTTGTGTACAGGCTATCCATCCGTAAGGACAGCTGGAACTAAGGCTAAACTTAAGAAATCCAGTCATTTTTATTTTTCCTGATGATCCTGATGTTTAGACAGCTGTGAAGACAGCAGAAACATCCAGCAGACTCGCAGTGTTTGAATCGACAATGCTCAGAAATTGTGTTTGTTTTGACTGAACAGTTAAGGAACAGAGACTGCAGCTCCTCGTTTTACGGCGTGGTTACCCAAAAAGGCCCCGATCAATACAAAAAAACGTCAATCAAGAAGACGGACCGGGTCCAGCTAGTCTTCACAGTCTTCACAGTCTTACGCTGTCATCTTTTTGGTGGTTATAGTGACGGGTACTCTGCTGGTTCCTAAAGAGATCCAGTTATGGCAGTTCGGCTCTTCTAAACTACCAAGCTCCTTCTACGTCTTTTGACTGCCCCTCTTTGGTTCCACTGGCCTTAACAGTGTGATGAACCGCATCAAGGTTCACCTGCAGGTGAGGCCAGGTGAGCCTTCACACCTACTCAGATCAACCAACTGGACCAAACAGCCACACGTGTAGCCTGCTGGTGACTCTTTTCTATGACGCCGTGCCCGGCTGTCGTCTGCTGGTGAGAACAAACGTTTCAGGCGGTTTCAGGTTTGGATTTCGTTTCTTCAAAGATCGATGAACCCTGTTGACGTGCCCCAATCCGTGCTCCCGGAGCGGCGGATCTGTCGGGTGTTCAGCGCCTCCGGTGGTTCCCTCAAACGTTGCCGTGACTGTTAGCCGTCCTGTAGCACGAGAGACCGCACGTGCCATTGCAACAGCTCTCAACTGCCGGGTTGACAAAAGGCTTTGTTTACAGCAGAGTCACACAAAGACCACAAAGAAACACAACAAACGATGAACTTCCTGAAGATTCCTCCGTGTCATTTTGGAAACATTTGTTCTGTTTTGACTTTCCTGGTGTGGTGAAGCTGAGGGGCGGAGTTCGTGCTTTAGACGGTGTACGGGTGGACTTTAAGGTTCCCATGAAACGGATAAAAGACGTTTCCTGTAGACCCTGAATGTGGTCGGTTATTGATGACAAATCTTTGACCAATTTGATTCTGATTCATAAATTGATCCACTTGGTTGAATCTTGATTTATTTTTCTAAATTATTCTAAAAACTAGATTTGTAGATCAGGTCCATCGAAGACTCTTTGACCAACTCAGGGCATTTTTCCCACCATCCCACACATATTTGCTGCTGATGATCACCTGGATCAGGTGTTCAGCCAATTAAAACACAGAACGGCCTGATTCAGGAAAGGAGCAGCTTGAACAGAGAGAAAAGCCAAAAACCAGACAGGATGGTGGATCTTACAGACCAGGATTGAGGAAGTGCGATCTCTATGAAGGCCGTGTCAATCAGCCACTATGTACATTTAGCAAATAATGCCTGGAGGAAAGTTGGTCGTATGTGGAAAAACAGAGAAAAGTCGTGGTCTTTAGGTGAAATTTTCACCTAAAGACATGCATTGTATCACAAATAAATCACTGCAAAGAACACGCAAATCGACGTAGAACATGAACTGCGTGTGAATATTGTGCTTTTTATATGCAATTCATTAGTGATTCGTATGTCAATGACGTGATTTTACTATGACAGGTGCGCCGTATACGCGATATTAAAGTTATACATCGGTGGTTCATCTGTGAATTCACATTAAGACCCGTCAGCTGAAACCCTCGACAGACATCTGAGCACATCGACAAACGCAAGAAACGCTTGTGAATTAATCCCGCATGGATCCCGGAAAAACAAAATGTCATATGTGGAAAATGCGCATAATGTACGTTGTGGCTGTTTGACACAGTGTATTCGCTCATCTCAGGCTGTCAGGTAGACTTTCTGCGTCACATGACGCCGTTCTCACCTGTTAATGGAGCCGTTATTTCAGTGTAGGAGACCTAAACCTCCATTTGGTTTCATGGGAACCCTAACTGTTTTTCTGCGGACTGGTTTTGCTGCAGAGACCTCCGTGTTGACCTTCGTGACCTTTATGTCGACTGTCGCTCTGCTCTTCAAAGCGGTTTGATTTGGACTGAAAGGTCCACACAGAAGAAAATGTTTACATTCAGAGGGAAGTCCTTGAATCCTTCTGGGCTGGTGGCGAAGCAGAGTTGAGACAAAGATCGAAAACATCTCATCTCTCCGCTGTAAAAAAAAGAAAAACCGAGATGTGGAGAAACGGCGCCACCACCTGTTGGTTGGCGACATTGGCGATGGGCGTGGCAGCTAATGTTTCCGTCCTTCACAGGGACCTTTTTCTTCGTTTTATGAGGTGTGTAGATTAGCCTCTTTGTCATGTGGTTGTGTTTGCGTCGTGACCTTCTGGTGTGTTTCCTCGCCTTTCCAGCGGTTCAGTCGGTGCGGAACGTCGTTGCCTTATAACCGAAAAGACCCGGTTTGGTTCCACATCCAGACGGAGACATGCAGTCCGTTTCAGGAACCAGAACAGCGGAAGACGTGGTCGTACACAAACTTTCCTCAGTCCTCTCAGAGAAACAACGGTTTTCAGAAGCGTCTTCTGTACTTTGACATGTGACTTTGTTCAATCGTGCGTTCCCTGTGGCTTTGTTGTGACGTGTTTTCTTGTTGGTCTCGTGTATTTTCGTTTTAACTGTAATCTTTCCACAGGTAACTTGACTTCTTGTGAGATTGTTTTTGTATCGCTCTCCTCTGAGATGTTGATGCCTCGACCAGTCCTCTGAGTCACGTTTTTACTCTTCACCAAACATTGAGACTCATTGTTTGTTTTGATAATTTGTGTACTTGGTTGCAAATAAAAATTATAATAAAACCGTCTGACTCTGTGGTGAATTTTGTTTTACTTGGAGCTGGAAAGATAAATGTGAAAAAAAATAATTAAATTACTCAGTTTTGCATTCAAATAAAGCGACTGTTTAAAAATATTTTACATTTTTTTTGTAATCATCTGATAAACTTTTTTCATTTATGCCAAAACATCTGAGATTATTAGATATCAGACAACTGATCATGTTTGTGTGCAGTTTCTTGATCGGGCACCAGAGGGCGACACTGCTGGTTTCTAAATGTCAAAATAATATTATTTGTGCCTTTACTCTTTTTTTCCCCTTTTTTGTCTTTATTTATTTTTTTAATAATTTTTAATCAAATCTCTTTTCTTCTTCATCTTTTTTATTATTTTACTATTCTTTTTCAATCAGATCTTTATAAATACAATAAACCACACCAGTAGCCTATTTTACTTTCATAAAGCGATCATTTTTTAAATCAGACAGCAGTTTCAGGTCCTGATAGTGTTTTTTACTCTTTTTATCCAAGTTACTTCCGCCGCCAACATTTCTAAAATCTGTCAGGAACCAAAATGCAGGAGATTGAAATAATTTATAAATAAACTTCAACACGACAAAACCAAACGGGGGACAAGCGGACTACCAGACAACGAAGAACTGAAACCAGATTAACACAAATGCTGCCGTATACAACGGTCATGTGACGCGTGTTCAAGAACGCATGTTTACCCCGTGGTCTTCACACTGGGCAAACAGGGAGGGGCTTCTTCTTTTTCTTCTTCTTCAGGAAGATGCTTGGTGAGAAATGTCAACCGGTGCAAATCCCGCGACTTGGGCATGAAACGGAAATGGTTCAGTTCACTGCCATGTTCGGGTTCACCAGATAAACCAAATCCATACTACCAAATCTAAGTCCCTGACTGGTCAAAGTGCAACCTGATTGAACTGGCAAAGCGCAAACGTTGGCCACGCGTTTTGTAAAAACTGGTGTAGCTACGCGTGATCATGAGACGTTTGAACATGGAAGCTCGAAACGCGTACTTACTTAGGCTGTAATCAGATGGGACACATTTGGTTCACTTAAAGTGAACCAGAGTTTACTTCCCGCGATAATCTGGGACGAATGTTTGGTCGGAATACACCCAAACGTACCCCGAGATCCTCTTTGGAGGTGAGCAACGAAACCAAAACGGCCACCGTAGCCGGGGATTATGGGTTGTAAACAGAGCAATGGAGCAACAATGAGAGATGGCAACTCATTGAAACGATGAATGCAGGCTCAGTAAAACAATCCACGCTGCTTCTCACTGTTTTCCCGACGGTCTATATGTCCTAAACACGTATCAGCGACCCTTCTTAGTCGTCGTCTCCATAGTAACCGCCTGCGCACCTGACGCCGATACAGGCGTTTAAAATTCATGAACCAAATAGAAACCTTCCTGACAAGAACTGCAAGATGCAAGACTTCTATTATTTCTGTCTTTAGTTGCTTTGCCCCGCCCTCGCACTTCCTGGCCAATGAATGAAGAGATTTTTAGTCACATGGTTTTGTTTACAAGTCGTTATTAGTAACAATAATGTGTAGATACTTTGTTGGAGGTCTGCTAAAGTGTTGCAGGTTTTCTTTTTTATAAGACTTTGTAGTTAAAACGTAACCCGTAGCAAAAAGTAGTACACTTGAAGATTATTCAATGAAGTATACTAGAGTGCAAGTATAAGTATAGCAAGTATACTATAGACCACGTACTGGTAGTGTAGGATGTATACCAACGGAATACATTTTTAGTTTACAATATATGGATAGTAATAAAAAGTAAACTGCCTCCCTTTTAGTACAGACTAAGTATACTTGTGGTACGCTTAAATAGAAACTTTTTGCTACGGAAACCTGGAAAAGGGGGAGCCGGAAGTTGTGCATTTACCAATATTTACCAGATTTTATGAAACCTTGAGCCATGCTGTCACAATATATTTAAAGGGAAGTCAGTTTTAAGGAATTTTGGTTCTTATCAAACCTTTCAACCATCAGGAGATTTTAAAAAGTATAGTCTCCTCTGAAGTTTTTATCTTTTTTTTTTACCATCACAAAAGCCCAAATAAGATGTGGTGGTTGGTTTTCCCGCTCATTAAAGCCCCGTTGCTGTTTTCAGATCTTAAAATCAAAAGCTAAAATAAAGGGCAGTCCAAACAAACGTTTTCGTCCGTCTACGGTTTGGATGCAGAGCGATGTGGACAGAAGGGAAGCTTCTGCACAAAGAAACGCAAACAAAAGACCCATTTCACAGACCTTTATGTCATACCAGCAATACAAACATAGACTCTGTATAGGAGAAGGGTCAGAACCGAGCGCAGATTTCTATTTGGAACCAACATTTTTAACAAATATAACCTCTACAGGAAAGAATACGAGGTAAAAAATATCATAGAAACACAAACCTAAGCACTTTAGGTCCAGATGTTGATCTGATTGCACTAAACACGACATCTGACGGCTAAGTTCAGATCAGCGGCAGCAGCTCTATTTCAGCTCCCCACAGTCGGCGATGATGACCTTGGCTTTGGGGGTGCCGCTCTTCGTACCGTGCTTCTCCATGGCCTTGACGACGTCGATGCCCTCCAGGACGCTTCCAAACACCACGTGCTTCCCGTTCAGCCTGCGGAGCGGCACACTGGCTTAACCAACGGCACCTGAACGCACCCCTGAACACACCTGAACACACCCCTCACCAGTCGGTCGAGGCTGTGCAGATGAAGAACTGCGATCCGTTGGTGTTGGGGCCGGCGTTGGCCATGGACAGAGTCCCCATTCCCTTGTGCTTCAGCTGGAAGTTCTCATCAGGAAACGTTTCCCCGTAGATGGACTTGCCCCCGGTGCCGTCATGGTTGGTGAAGTCTCCGCCCTGCAAGCAACCAAAGAAGTCCAGTCCACGCAGCCGCTGGAACAAAGACTGATTTCTCTTGGCCTCTGTGTACCTGGCACATGAATTTAGGGATGATGCGATGAAAAGAGGAGCCTTTGAAGCCAAAACCTTTCTCTCCGGTGCACAACGCTCGGAAATTTTCTGTTAAAAAAAAAAAAAAAAAGCAGTTTTGCATTGATATGCAACATTTCCCAACAGTAACGTTTTTATGTAGTCAGCGTGTTTCAGCCAATTCTAGCGTCAGAGCGTGTGACATGAGTGTGACATATCATGCACATTTCTCCGCGTCAGAATCCGTCAAGTTAACTGCGTAAATGAGTTACAGCCGTTCAAAGAGCGTGTGTTATTTAGGCGTCATCGGCGACGTGTCCGGTGTTAAAGGGTCAACGGGCGTTGAAGAGGAAACGTTTTTTCAAACGTTTTCGTAACCTTTATCCTCAGAAAACGTGACTAATGCTGGTCCTCCGTGCTCGCCTTCCACTTAAGTTGTGTACACAGCGGACATTTGACGCGCGTTCTTGAATGGGAACACCCTATGGTGTTCACACTGGACAAGCAGGGAGGGGCTTCTTCTTTTTCCACTGTTTACTAGCGCATATCCAGCACCTACAGTTGGAAGAGGCTTGGAGCGAAATGTCGCAATTTGGGCACCAAGCGCCAACGGTTGGGCTCATTTTAGAAAACAGACTTACTGGGTTTTCTAAACTAACTCATGATGCATTAGAATAAAAAAAAAAAGAAAGAAATTAATTGTAATAAACATTACAAAATGAAACATTTGTGCTTTATTTGTACCAGATACACAACATCTTTTATTGCAAATGCCATAAAACTCTTAAATCAGAGAGCTACACTCGACAGAAGGAATCCTTGTTTTATAATCACTTTTTTTAAAGGTAGTTATTAATTTTTGTGTCATTTTTTTTTCTTATCTTGTTCTATGCTGGAGAACTGTTTTAACTGAATCCTAATTCACTCATTAAGTTGTTCTACCAATCTATCTTTTATCAAATTCCAGCAGGCATATTTTTGAGGCTGTTCTGTAATTATTTGTATTTCATTTTTTTAAAGGGGTCCTGTTTATGGTTGATTTGTTTTTTATTTTTGTTGTTTTTTTTGGTTTTTTTTTTTTGTGGTGGTGGACTGTGTGTCACGGCCTCTCGACCCTGGGGTCAAACCATCATCACAGCGCTCTGTGCATCCCAGGGAACCTCCTCTCTCCCTCATGAACACCCATCAGCCCTTTTTTCTGGCCTCGCTGAGAAACTAGGTCACATTTCTAACAATGTGTAAGTGGGACAGACGCTCGGCTCTCTAATGCATCACGACGGATCCCTTTCGGAGATGCTGATGGTCGTCTCAGGTCGACTGGAGCTCACCCACCTGCAGTCTTTGGGACGGCATCGGCTCGCAGCTGCAGGAGAAACAAACCAGAGTCAGAGCAAGAAGGATCTGTCGGCACGGAGGAGCTGGATCCTTCATGAGTGGATTTAGCAAGCTTTTAGGCGTTATGTTGAGTCTCTGTCTGTGTAAACAATAACGTGTCTAATAAAATCATGGTTAATATTATGTACTTTCACAACAAAAAGTGTATATAATTAAAGCACAAACCCTTAATTTCTCAAATATAAAGGAATATTTTTACATTTAACATGTAAAAATGCAAGAAATATCTCAAGTGTTTTATAGAATGAACAGCAGAAAACCTAAAGACGTTGCATTTATGTGAAGGAGAGCTGCTACTTGTAAATAATGGATGCACGGATTGTTTCCGGCTGCAGAAATGTCAGCAGATACGAGGATGCTGGGCGTTCCCAGCAGCCTTTAGCGCCGAACCGCAGCCCCGTCGTCTCGAACCTGACACCAGGTGATAAGCTGCCTCACCTCCATCACGATCCTGCCCGCGTTCGCGCCGTCGATGCTGATGTCGAAGAAAACCTTCGGGTTTGCCATGTTTGGAGCGACGTTTGGGTGCAGCTTCGCCGTTCGGTAAAATGTCCGTGAACGCCTCACCGCACTACGCCAGCTTGCTGCGGGGTTTTATACTTTCCTCCTCAAACGTCACAGCCTCTGTCAGACGAACGCTGCCAGAATGGACCAATCACGACGCAGAGAGGCGGGGCCTCTAACAGACAGCTTCCCTCCCAATCAGTTCTATCACTAGAGGAGACACGACCGCTTGGGAAGCCTGGCCGACGGTGGCGGAGCTTGACGCCATCTTGGTGAGGTCGACGACGCCCACATGCCAATGCTTTCTATAGCCTATAGTGGCATCTAAGTAGCTTTTATATAATTTATATATATTCATAGTTCTATATATTTATACATATTAATAAATATATAATATATGTATATATATTTTTTATATATATACATATATATATAATACATAGCTACTTAGATGCCACTATAGGCTATAGAAAGCATTGGCATGTGGGCGTCGTCGACCTCACCAAGATGGCGTCAAGCTCCACCACCGTCGGCCAGGCTTCCCAAGCGGTCGTGTCTCCTCTAGTGATAGAACTCGTTGGTTTTTCCACAATCTGACAATTTAGGAGGCAGGAAAAAAATGAAATAATTTAAGAATGACGTAAAACATTCAACTGGACAATTAGTGAAGCACGTTTACAATTTAAATGCCTTATAATAGCTGCTTAAACAATTAAAAAAAATTAAAGATTATTTCAATAAATGTTAAAGGATTAATCCAGCTGTCATTTTGATGAACTATTAATTCATTCCTAATGTATTTCAAAGCAGCAAACATCACTAATTTACCACTTTCAGCCTCTTTATTTATCTTTATTTTTAATAAATAATCATGCAGCTAATATTTATAAACTTTTTCGTTTTTCTGCCTCTATTCAGAAACTTTAATGTTTTATAATATTTTAGAAGAACTCCGGTTTTTGTAAAACTTCTTTTCAGGTTGTTTTTTTTTCCCTGGTAATTGGAGCAACTTTTTTTCTGTTTAGATTGTTTTTTAGCTGAAAAATTTGCAACAGATCATCTGTCAAATAAAATAATGTACATAATTACTTAAATAATGTATACAACATAAAGTTAAACATCTTGGGAAAATAAGTAAAACCTTTAAATATATGATCAAGTAACCTAACATCTTTTTAGATGCAATGAAATGTTTTTATTTAGTCCAGAAGACCTCTGCTTTAAATATTAAACTAGTTTTGTTCACGTATGGAACTTTTCTTTACACTTCCTGGAAACTTGTGACCAACTTTAACCTTAATGAAAGTTAATAAACTGCTGCAGATTAAAACAAAAAAATGTTACTATCATTATAATTATTTATTTATTTTAAGACTTTGCTAAATGTGGGTATCTTGTGTTCATTGGGTTTTACTGAATTGTTAAAAGTTAAAATATTTCACCAAAAAAAACAGTTAAAAAAATGAGACATTTATGCAGACTCATCACCATTAAAAACAAAATCTTTTTCTAAATAAAGTGACTTTTAATTTCAATTCAGGAGAGCGACAAAGTAACTGTGTGTACAATGATGGTCATGATTAAAAAATAAATAGAAAAAAATGGCAATTACAATGTGTTACAAAATATGTGGAATAGTTTACATATTTTAAAAAAACACCTTTTCAGAACAAATTTTGCAGTTGAATAGTCCATTATTTTCAAATATGTGTTGCTCAGATTGGTCAAGACAGTTTAGTTGGCGTGCAGCGGCGACGTTGTGCCACAAAGGGCGCCGACACAGAGCCACCCCCCACCCCACCCCACCCCACCCTCGCCGTCATACATGCATCATGTACATACACATGACTGTGACTTTTTTTTTTTTTTTACAACTGCGGTATAGTTTCAAACATACAGAATGTTTACAACAATTATCCAACCACAGACAATAAAGTTAATAAATGATCATTTGATTCGATAAACACACGTTCTCTAATGAAAACAGCTGATTATACAGTACGTCAACCCGCGGCAGGATGGGCTCTACGTGTCAGACCGCTCAGAAACATACAATGACTTTCCGGTGGCAGAAAAACGCAGCGACACACGGTTCATTTACAGAAAAAGTTCAACACCCCCCCCCCTCCCCGCGGCAAACCAACAGTGTTCATGTGTGTGTGTGTGTGGGGGGGGGGGGGGGTTTCACAGTGCTGCGGGACAGAATGAAAACCTCAGCTCTGCCTCAAAGAACCGTTTCAATGGTGTTTGTGGGAAGCTTTGTGACGTTTTCTGTCATTTGTTATAGAAAAGACAAAAACAACAAACAAAAATCTGAAACCTGATTGGACACAAATTTTTACAATCCAATACCCGATTGGACGGATGTAAATTTTAAGGTAGTTCTTGTATCTCTGCTCAAACTATCAGGTTTATATAGCGTGATACCAAACCTTAGTGGCCAAGGGTGGTATAGCAATTCAAGAAACGTCGTTGCTAGCCGGATGTTTCACGACACTAGAGAAAAGGCTGGTCCATCTGAGGCTAAAGTTTAGCCCGCACACCATAAAGTGCTACAGCAACCCTTTGGCACCGGCGCCGTCCCGTCTACAGGAAATAAAACACTATTTGATCTACCGTAACTCCTTAACCGTTTACGAAATTGACCGTCATTTCAACGGATTTCGACGCTGCTTTTCTTCAAGTCAGAATCAGCTCGTTTACATTAATTGCATAAATGTTAATCGCGTAAACGGTCAAAGAGTTACGGTAGTTCAAAGAATGTCAACACAGGAGCTAAAGCTCTGGTGTTAAAGGGTTAAAAGACGGAGGTTTTGTTCAGAGAGAAACTATAAACGGATCATAAAACGTTGATTTTCTTAAGGCTGTGTCAAAGAGCAGCTACATCCATGAGTTTGTGAATTTTCCACGTATGAAATGTCAGTCTTTTGTGATACACGTGTGATTTACGTAATCCATAGGTGTTTCCCGCGTTCGTCATCCGTCGATGTGCGCAGATGTCCGTCGAGGGTTTCGTCCGACGGATCTTTACGTGAATTTAGTTTTGAGGAGTTCAAAACTTTTTGATCAGTTGAGAACTAAGCAGTTTATGTGTATTTTACGTAGTTTATCCACCATTATTACGTAAATGTTACACAATGTGGTGTTTGTGACATGGTTTTCCACGACAGTTCCACGTATGTCTATCAGACTTTTCCCGCATGTACCACCAATGTATAACTTTTATATTGGCGCACATGTGACAAATTAGGTTATTGACGCACGAATCACTGATGAATTTTATATACAGCGCAATAATCACGCACAGTTCATGTTCCACGGTGGTTTACGTGTTCTTTGCGGACTTTATTTGTCATCATTGGTCTAACGTGGTTCATTTGTGATACATCTGTGAAAATTTTACATAAAGACCACAACTTTTCACACTTTTTCCAGATATGATCAATTTTTTATCCATGCAATATGTGCAAAATGTACGTAGTGGTCGTGTGACTTGGCCTTAACATGTAAAAACTTGAGATTTGGGGGAAATTCGCACATGTGGTCCCGTGACTTTAGCTTCATACCAAGTCTTAATTAAAGGTGATCTACCAAAATGAAATATCCAGTAGAAAACCAGATTATTTGATACAAAAAAGAGAATAATACTGTCTGAATTTACCTCAAACAGACAAACATTGTTGGGTTTGGAATTTTTATATTGTTGTTTTTTTAATATTGAAATTGCAAAAGAGAAAGAGAAAAACAGATTCATTAGGATGATTAAAAAAACCAACTTGAAACCTTGTACCAAAGTTGACAAATTAAAAACGCTACTTTTGTTTTATGGAGGGTCCATTTTTCTCGTGTTTACTTGTTTCAACGTCTCACTCAAAGCTTGTTTTAGACACCAAACATCTGAAGGTAAACTGCTGCTTTGGCATTGGCCACGCCTCCTTCAGGCACCAACCAGCTCACATTGACAACAGCTGGAAAAGTCACATTTTGATTCAAAATGGTGGCTTACTGGAGCCAACGAGTCCATAGCAACCATAAATTCTTCTTCACCTTTTCGGTCGATAAAAACGTTGATCAATTGTTAAAATCTCTATGTCAAAGTAATCTTTCCAGTTTTCCTTAGTAGCCAGCATTTTTGCACATTCCCTTCACAAACATGAAGCAAACCCAGAAACACCAAATGTTGTGGTTCCACGAATGACAACTTGAGGCTGGTTTCAGTAGAGTCCAGAGGCATGACTTTGCACTAAAAGTTAACATACAGGCTGGTGTCAAAGATGCTGCTGATGTTTATTGCTTCATTTGCTAATCAACACAACTGTATGTGTGTGCGTTTGTGTATATGGGAGGGGTTTGCTCAAATATGGGTGCGTTTTCTTGATTGGTGGGTGGCCTCTCACTGGTCTGCCCCATCCAGCTGCCATGTCTAAAGTGATTTTTTTCTGGTCAATCCAAATTGTGCCAAAATTTTGTTTTCTACCTTAAAAAACTACCACCTTAACAACAATGCAGTGCGAAAGTCACTGATGTGTTTTCTAATGAGCTGCATTTCTAGATTAGACTGAAGAAACAGGTGTGTAGTTGTGGTCCCCAACCCCCAGAGCACAGCCCGGTACCGGTCCGTGGGGCAGCCGGTACCGGGCTGCAGAGATGAAAAATAAATAAATAAAAAATAAAAAAACACCACCTTTCCGTTTTATTTCTAATCTGATTCTGAAGGAAGTTTTATTTTGGAAAACTACTGGATTCTCTTAACCACCTCCGACTCATTCCTGACGCAGGTCAAGTCGCTCGGTCACGTCTGGAAGATCCATCCGACACTTTCTTAGAGCGGCTTCTCCGACTGATAAACGGAAACCTTCAAGCTAGCCATGTTAACAAAAACAAACGTATTTGGAAAGTTTCTTTTGGCCGAAAAGAGGAAACAGAAGTTCAAAATAAACTTCAAAATAAAATAAATCTGCACTTAACAGACAAAAACCAGGCGTCTTTCCTTCAAATGTGGATTTATAGTGACAGTGGTTCCCACAGACTATAATAATAATATTGCAGAATATTCAGCAACCGGCTGTCTAATGTTACGAGGATGCTGCTAATAAAGTGGTTCAAATGGTGGATTTATTATAATCTATGAAAAATACCAGTTTATAGTGTTTTTTGTGTTTAACTGCTGCACCTAAAAAGTTGGACGGGGCGGAAGTTGGCATCTGATTTTTTTTTTTAAAGCTTCCACTTTGACAGTTATGGGTTAAAGGAACATCTGGATCCCATTTTTAAGGGTTGCTACATGAAATTTAGTGAACAAATACAGTTTTAAGCAGCTGCAGATATTTCACAGAGGATAAAAAAACAGTTCAGGGAAACTGGAAGCTTAAAGAAAAGAAAAAAAAAAAATAGACGCCAACTTCAGCCTCGTACTGGCTGGTCGGTGCAAATATTGTCTGACATGAAGCCGGTCTGTGGCGTGAAAGGGGTTGGAGACCACTGCTGTAATCCTCTGAAATGAGTTCAAAAACATGTGAAAACAGTCACAAAAAATAAAAATCTCATCTGACATGTTGGCATTTTCATTTTTGATCAAGATCTGGCATATCATAGCAGCGGATCTTTGAACCTCGTTTTGTGGAGTTGCTACGGGGACAGTTTGGGGGTGGAGTCACGGGGCTTGGTAGGACTTTATAAATGTGAGTTTCTTATGTGTTTATCTGTTTTTCTAACCTGTAGGTGAAGCTTAAAAACTGTGACCAAACTCAAGACGTCTGGAGAGCAGACGGCAGACACGTTCAGCTGTTTTTGTGCGTCTCTTTATCAAAATGTCACCAGAGTTTAGTGTTTTTGTGCTAGAAGGTTGGTTTGGTACGTTTGGACTCAGCGTGACTGTACAATGACTCTCCAGCAGGGGGCTTCCTGCCTCTTGCAGCAGAAATGGTTCAAAAAGTTTTGAGTTCCTCCTGGTCAAACCTCCGCAGTGGAGCGTCCAGCTCCGTCAGCGTGCCGCGGTCAGAAATGCTGAGTCGACGTTTGGCAGGCGGCGTGGGCGGAGTCCAGCTTAGAGAACGGAATGACACACGACAACACTGCCACTCACGCACACACAGAGCAGGGCGTTCACCCAGCGACGGCGGATGGGAGGCCGGAAGCTTCAGTTGGTCTCGAACAGCGCCAGCAGGTCGTCACTGCTGTTGTTGGGGAGGTCGGGGGGGCCCAGGTACGACAGCAGCTCGTCCGGGTTGGTGAGTTCGGGGAGGAGCTTCAGAAGCAAAACGGAGCAGCAGTTAAAGCCGGACGTCCAGCATCTTTACCAAAAACAGTTGTGTAGATCAGCTTCAGACAGGGGCGGAGCTAAAAGTTTTGGGGCCCTGGGCAAAATCTTAAAGTAGGCCCCTCCCATCAGCTATTTTCCAAGCAGAGGTCAACAGATAATAATAAAAAAAAAGTGAACAAAATTTAAAGTTGGATGTCAGTATCTTTAAAAAAGAAAAAAACTTAAAAGCTCTTTATTAAAAAAAATAAAACATAAATATAAAATACATAAAATAAAACTGAGTCAATTATAGTGTTTGGAAATTTATGGAAGATAATCTTACATAAAAGTGCAAAAATGTATATAGGATACAGAAAAATGACTTTCTTCCTAAATTGTTGTAGAATAAATGTGACTTTGTAGACGGTCCCTTGGCAGCCGTCTCTGTTAACAACTGGAAAAGATCTGTGCTCATTACCAGAAACAAGAACCTGAACTTTTTCTCTTTGAAAAGATCCTTGATTGCATTAAAACAAACCTCTAGAGACACTTGCTGTCATTGTTAAATGCTTATTAAAACAGTCATTGATCCCAGTCTGAATCTGGGAATTTTTCAAACTGGTGCTGTAGTCTACGGAGCTCGTGTCCTGACATTCAAAAATTAAAATATATCTTATTCCCACAAATTAATATCTTGTTCGTACGAAATAATATGTCTTTTTATAATATTTCGTTCCCTCAAATTATTGATTCGTGTGAATGCAATAATTATTCATAAGTCATTCACAAACACGGATATGGTCCCCGTCCGGCCGCAAAAGCCGCTTGGTAACTTCCGTGTCTCTGTGACCCACATTCGTTCAAGAAAGGAACATGAAAAACAAGAATGATCGATTTATTATTGTCTCAATGAATGTAAGACAAATATCATAAGATTTATGATATGCTTTGCCATATGGTTCACCGGACATAGCTTCCTACTAGCTCCGCCGCGGAGCTCTTTGCTTGTCATGCCGGCATTCGGGCAGCTGGCTGGCCGGTAGACAGACAGCTGATATTGTAGTTTAGGGTCGAATAGGAATAATATTATTCAGGACTTGTCTTTTATTAACATAATCGTTAGCAGTCGCTTTACATTCGAAGGCTATTAGGCTACATGCTAACTAGCAGATCATTTATCCTGTTATTCACGTCATAGATTTACATTGCATTGAAGACACGGAAGATGTTTAGAGATCAGATTTATTTATTTTAAAAAGCACAAAAGCATCGGTAATCACGTTATCATTCACATCCTGGTACGCTCTCCGTCATCTTGCTGCAAAAGCCGCTTTCTGCCGCTACTTCCGTGTCTCTGTGAGCATTCAATAGGGGTAAAGATAAGAGCAAGAATGATCGATCTATTATTGTCTCCATGAAAATCAGAAAAATATCATAAGATTAGGCTGGCTGCTTCAACTACCGGACATAGCTCATAGCTACTAGCATCACATCCGGATTTGAGCAACATCCCAAGATGCATCACGCATACCCAAGATGCATTTCGACCAGCCAATCATTGGTCTTGTTGTTATGCCTCAGTTCCAGTGACAAGCTGATTGGTCGAAAGGCATTTTGGGTATGAGCTAAAAGCTAAGTCCGTAGGCGAAGCAGCCAGCCTCATCTTATGATATTTTTCTGATTTCCATGGAGACAATAATAAATCGATCATTCTTGCTTTTACTTTTACCCCTATTGAATGCTCACAGAGACACAGAAGTGGTGGCAGAAAGCGGCTATTGCGACCGGACGGAGACCATATCAGTGTTTATGAATGACTTAAGACGTGAATAATTATTGTAATCGCATGAATTAATCATTTCGCGGGAACGGAATATTATCTTGTCGGAACGGAATATTATTTTGTGCGAACAAGATATTAATCTGTAGAAAGGAAATATTTTTACATTTTTTAATGTCAGGACACAGGCTCTGTAGTAGTCTGCTGCGTTTACGACGATAAAATGTCATGATCCGTTCATGATATGCCGATTTCTGGTAGACTATCTATCTATAATTAGCTTAAAATATATAGACCTGATCATAATAATGACAATAAAATAAGAATCTGTGATTTCTCACCAAAAAAACCTCAACAAGCACATAAAACTCTGTGATTCAGTTAAAGTCCTAATGTCAGTCCAGTCTATGAGCAGCCAGCCTGAAGCCTGTCGTACGGTGGCCCTGAAGTCCAAACCACATCAACAAATCACGCCCCAAAAACATTTTAAAGATCACGACGACAATTAAAAAAGCAAAACAAATAATAAAAAAACAGCATCACATTTTAGAAAAAAAATAAATTACAGAACCCAAAATGGAAAAAAAAAAAAAAACATATCGTAAAAGAAAAGCAATTTTCCAGAAAGAAAGAAAAAATGTTAGAAAAATAAAACACGACGAGAAACAGCTGATTGGATGATGGTGAAGATAAGATTTGGTAGAAATTATGTACAAACATCATCGTCCAATCAGCGATGTCCATAGTACCTACCTTTTCCGGTTTCCAAAATAAAGAAAATTATATTTTGGAAAGCAAAAGTAATTCTCAGAAAGCAAAATGAAATGTTAAAAACAAAGGACAATGAGAAACCACAAGAGGTGGGCATTATGGGACATCGCTGATCGGACGACGCCGACGTAAGCGATACAGGATATTGTCCTGTCATATCCAATCAGCGACCTCCCTGCAGGAAGTCAGATCTCTGCCCCCCCCTCTGGTCACCAGCGGAAACCATCTCCAGTTTTAACCACACTACATCTCCCAGAAACCCCAGCACACACTTCCTGGTCGCCGCACACCTGACTCATTTCTTCAATCAACCACAGCAGACTTAAGCTCTGCACTGAGCCTCACTCAGTGCGAAGGATCGTTTCTGCCTTTATTACAGAGCGTCGTATTTGGATCTGATCTTCTGTCTCCTGACCCTGCCTGCCCCCCGACCCTCACCTGGATCCTGACTACCCCCGTCTCTCTCCTGATGACCTCATGTCTGTTATTGACCTGATTTAAGTTTGTGGGCTTTTAGCTGAGCTAATAAACCAGCCGTCTGCCTGTTCTTGTGACAGTCCCATAATGCCTAACTTTTCCGGTTTCTCATTGTGTGTCGTTTTTTTTACACTTTATACAGATTCCTGGAAATTGTTTTTGTTTTTCTAAATGTTTTTTTTTTTTACGTTTTGGTTTCGGGAATTTCACACACCTTGGTGTGACCTTTTCAGGTCAAATACATGAAAAATTGTAAGAACGTTTTTTTTTTTTTCTTTACATCTGGACACATGAACAACAATATTTTGTTTTGATCTGATAAAAAAAGACCATCCAGGAGAAACACATGAATGTTTTCGTCTCCTGAGGTGGATCACGTGACCTTCAGTCTTTGATCACATGACCAACTGGGATCCACTCACGTCTAAAGCGTGATCCGCCCCTTCACCCCCCGGAGCGCCCAGACCGAAGGAGCCCTCGCCCTGCAGCCGGGGATTCTGGGTGTTGGCGGTCCTCTTGGGCAGCGGGCTGCCGGCGTCGCCGTGGCTCTGGTTGCCATGGACACCGGTGGGGTGCTGCAGCAGAACGGCATCCATCCGTCCAGAGTGAGGCGTCTGGACACAAAGAGGCAAACGTTCAGGACAAAGAAATCCACCACGCTCCTCGCGGAACCGAGACCGCTCCTCCTCGGGATTCAAACTGTTGTTGCTTTGAAGGAACCGGAGTGGAAAAACAATCCTGAGTCCAGAATCACGTTTGAAGACGAGCCTCACCTGGTCAGGTTGGTATGGGAGCGGAGGTGGGGGTCCGGAAGAGCTGTACTCTCCGAGAGTCGGCGTTCCAGGAGTGTTAGGGAAGTCTGTGAATCCGGACTGGCTGGAAAACCCCTGACTCCCTACAGGAAAAAAATAATACTTACAGTTTTGGACACACATTTTTCACAGTTTTGCTATTTTTTTTTTAGGTTTTAAATCTAATTCTATCATTTTTTTTAGCAGTGATGCATCTTTTTAACATTTTTGAACCTTTTTGGCTAATTTTATGATTCATTTGTCTTTTGCATTCCCCAATACATTTACATAAACTACTGAAGTCAAATTTGCATTGGGGTTTTCCATCTATAGATCAGGGGTCTCAAAAGTACCCGGCGGGAACTTCTTTTGACGATGAAAATATTCATGTTTACTAGCTCTGGTTTTGGTGAATTTATTTTTTTTCCCGTGCTCCTCCTCCACAGTATGCGCTCGAGGTAAACAACAAGAACACGCCCCTTCCGCGGAGACAGCCGCATTGTGATGCTAGGATCCCAACCTGCTATGCTAACGAGCTGTTCCGTGGATCACCAGTTGGCGACCACGAATAAATATCAGGCAGACCGGACTTTAAGACAACGGATCAATACAACAAAATTATAAAAATAGGTATTTTCTCATTATAAAAACAGACATAAATTCGTTGTGTAGGACAGTGTTTTTCAGTGTGCCATGGGAAATTGCCCTCATTCACTGATGTAAAAACATTTCCCATCTCCAGGATTTCAGCTCTTTGTTCATCCAAACAGATCCTGATAAAACACTGAGGAGTTAGGAATATAAAAGATCATAAAAGACTTTTTTCTTTGCGTTTATTTTATTTTATTAAAGACATTTTGATAAGAATGACGGTACCACAATTTAGCTGCAGTTTCAGCTGTTTTTTAGGAAAAGTCCCGCCCCTTTAACTGTCTCCACCAATCACTCTTGGAGGCTTGATCACATGTCATCAGTCTGACCAATCAAAGTGGTTAAAGTCTTCACTTCCTTGTTCTGATTCTGCTCATAAAGTCTCTCAGTTCTAACAAAAATACCAGCTAAAGCTCGTCTTTAGCGGTGTAGCTTTCCACAGAATCCGGTGTCAGACCGTGGAACAAGAGAACAAAACCATGAAGCTCTGAGAAGAGAGTCTGTCTGCATCACTACATCTCCCATGATGCATTGGGTTAAAGGGACAGCGTCTCAGCACACAATGAGATTCGTTGTTAAACGTCTTGAAACCACAACGAACACATCAAACAGTTTTTAAATCTTTTAACTTAACTTTTATTACATCTTTTAGAAAAAACAGCTGCAGCTTCCAGCTTTTTCTGCCACAATTATCACAAAAATGCATGTGAGATCATGGAGGGACTGTAGATCAATACAGACTATGAGTTTTTGTTTTTTTTTTGGATGCTGCTGTGCCGTGGGAGTTTTTTCAAGGTTAAAGTGTGCCGTGGCTCAAAAAAGGTTTGAAAAATACTGGTGTAGGAAACTTTATTAGCTACGTCTTTGTCACATTACAGGTGCGAGAGCGCTGCATCGTTACCTTTGATGACATCATCACAAGAATCTAAAACATTATTTTTGTTAAGATTTCGCATTAAATCTTATGCTTTAATTTTGTTATGACTTCCTCTGTTTGCATTCAACATATGATCATTTTAGAAAGTAAAACACCCGAAGTATTCCTGTTTAAAATAGTGCAATAATTTGGCGGGTAAAAAAATAATAGATAAGTTCTTTTTAATGTATCTATTTATGCATTTATTTGTTTATTTTTTGGTGATTTGTTTTTCTCTCGAGCTGCCATGGCGGATGAATTTCTTGTTAATTCATTACTTTTTTTTTGTAATTTCATAAACAAATTCATAAAATATAATTTAAAAAAAAAAACAGAATTTAAAAACTTTGCATCTGACAGAAATCTGCCTAAATGTCGACATGTACATTTTCTGTACATAAAGTTATATAGTTATTTTGAAGGGGGCGGGGCTTTGTGGGCGGGTCACCTGGCCGGCTGTAGTCGGGGCTGTTTCTGCCCCCTGCTGTCAGACCGTGGTACGGCGACGCCGCCGGCCCGAGTGCCGCGATCATCTCCATCACGTTGGGCAGCACCATGTGGCTCGGACTGACGGTGCGGCAGCGTTTCAGGACCGGACCGTCGGGCTCCTCCTTTATGTGCAGGTCCGGTTTGACCGGAACCGGCCTCCAGCCGCACACGGGGTCGATGGTGATCTCCTCGTAGTCGGAGCTGAGGAGGAAAGCAGAAGCTGTCAGGTCCACCTGAGCTCCTCAGGAGGTCCTCCGTGTGGCGTTTAGGGGCGGGGACTCACTTGTGGATGTAGACCAGAATCCCCAGCATGTACTGGTCCACCTCCAGCCCCTCCAGCAGCGCCGTTTTACTACAAATCACAGGAGCGAGCAGCTGGTTCACTTCCACTCTGCAGAGCAAGGCAGTGCAAGCGTCGGCCCACTTACTTGCACACAGGACACCTCCAGGTCCCCCTCTCACAGTTCAGCTGCAGGTACGACTCCAGGTCGAAGCACTGCAAAGCAAAATCAGGTCCAGACGTGAGAACGGGCCGGGCCGATGCAGGCGCGCCCGCAGCCGAGCGGCAGCGCAGCTCACCTGTATGTGTCTGCAGTCGTGGCCCCGCGCCGGCAGCTGGATCCGCCTGAAGGTGATCGGACACTTTAGGGACACTTTGATGGCCGTCTGCTCCACGCCGTCCTCCCCGTTCAGGCCCGGCGTCCCGGGAATGGTGCCGCTGCTGAAGTTCCTCTTGACTGAAGCAAAAAGGTGAAGAGCGTTCAGAGGCAAGCTCCTCCCACACGGGGGGATTATCAGACGCATCCATTCTAAATCGTTTTGTCAGTGATAATCGAAAACATGAATGTGATTAGCCGTAAAAGCGCAGAACCGAACTTAAACGCGCAGCATGTTTTTTTTTACTTGTACATGTCTGAGAAGCACACAAACATGGCTGACCCTCCAGACTGCGTGATCCGATTGGCTCAGACTTCCCCTAAAGCTCCTGTTTGGAAGCATTTTGGCTTTTTCCATGTTGACGCTCAAAAGGCTTTGGTCAAAAGTCATGCCGTGTGCAAGCTGCATCGCGTCAAAATTACGTTTTTTTTTTCCAGTGGTGGGTGAATGAGGCTTCACGAAGCACAGAGGCTTTCCTGACTGTACTGAAAAAGACTCAAAGCTTTAGGAATTCAATGATAGCGACACCTGGTGGACAACTGAAGCCACGGCAACCTCAAGAAAGTGAAACAGTTTCAGTCCCACAACAGCAACACAAGTGTTTTGTTCCTTCATACCAAATAATGACGTGACACTCTAAAGAATAAACGCAGATTTTATGTATGTTATAAATGCTGCTTTATAGTCTATTTAAAGCATTGAGCTTTATTTAAAAACAGTACTAACAGTCCAGTACAGGATTAGACCTCCTTCCTACTTTGCAAATGATCCTGGTGTTTGAATAAAGAAAAAACTTTTAATAACCCACTCTGATGAAAATTGTGTTCTTATGGCACTTTTGCAATGATGGTGGACATTTATAAAGAAAGTTAAGGCTGAAATCGCATTTCTTTCATTTAAATCGCTGTGAATCAGGAGCAGATGAATAAAAACTGATGTTGGAAAAATCCTGTAGCGGTGCCGTTGAAGGTCTCAAGCTCCCCGCTCTGCTCCGTTCTGATTATCCACCTGCAGACAAACAGATCCAAGAACTGAATCTGAGCTGGAATCTGGATCTAAACTGGGCGCTTCAATATTGCTAAACATTTTTGTTGCACCGCTAATGTTAGGTTTGGGCTGTGAGAGGCTGTAAGCTAGCAGGATGGATTGTAAAAAGAGAGCTCTCGGTTACTGGAAGGGGGTGGGATTACTTGTAGTCCCGCCCACAACTCGGAGGTGAATTTCTAATGAACTCCTGCCGCTCTGCCGAAACTATGTCTTAGAAAACAACACAGATTTATAGGTTTTACCTAAATAAATAAATAGATCAGAGGATGATCGGAGTGGGACATTAAAATATGTAGAATTATTAAAAAACTAAAGTCCTTGATGGATTCACCTGTCGCTGGTTATATTTTTTAGCTTCTACGATAAACGAAGGATCACTGTATAACAAAACTTAATTTATGCCAGCATGACCTCCATAAATAACAGTTTGTTTTAAGGTGAAAACAACCACCAACTGGTTTTAACCCATTCTAAATGAAGAAAACGTCATCCACTCGCCAAGAGCGTCAACCTGAGAGTCGTTTGGTGGAAAGGACGAAGGAGAGACGAGAAACTGAAGAGGGTAGAAGGGCATTTCAGGAGGAAGGAGTCATAAAAAAAGATGAAAACTTTAACTGGTGGAAGAATCCAAACAGCGTTTGAGTAGTGTGACATGTCAGAACCGCTGGACTTCCTGCTCTGCCCGCCTTTTCCCTCCAGATCGGGACTCACTCTTGGTGATGCAGTGCTCGGCCGGCAGCAGCCTCTTCTTCATCAGGCCCTGCAGGACGGACCTGACGGACGGTCGGTGCACCAGCTGCAGCACAAACAGGTGAGACTGGAAAGAGGGGGGGGGAGGGGGGGTGTTCAGGTGAGAGCGGCAAGAACCTCGGCAGACGGGGAAAGGGGGCGGGGACTCACGCAGCAGCAGGCCGTCACTGTGATCTGCACCGTGTTGCGCCCCGGCTGGCACACCTGCTTCAGGTACAAGGGCTTGTGGGAGGTTTTGTTGTCGCCTCTTTCGATGGACAGAGGCGTGGCGTTGACACTGACCTGCAGAGAGGAGAGCGTCCCGATCAAAGCTTCCTGTGCTTGTGGCGCCATGTTCACGACGAGTCATTGACCCCCTGACCCTCAAACTCTGAGAGGGTTTGGTGAAACAGAACAGTTCTACGCCAGAACCCATCAGTACCTGCACCGAGGCCGGCCAGTTAGTGTTCATCTGCCTGTCCTCGTGGTGGTAACACTTAAACTGCAGCTCCAGGTCCGGCCTGTGGGGGGAGACGGCGCACAGCTTTAGGGGGTCTCTTTTCTCTTACAGAAACCCAGCAGGTAAAACCCTTCAGCCGCTGGAGAATCGAGATCCTCGCTTCAGTCAAACAAAACGGAGGTTTGTCGACTGGAGGTTCAGCCAAAAATCCTAAACAAAGTCAAACCCAAATCCACGGAGGACCGTTTGAGGTCCTCTTCCTCACCTCATCATCAGGGTTTTGTAGACGGGGTCCCGGAGCTGGAAGGCGTGGTTACTGACGGCCAGGTTGTGCTCCAGTCTGAACGGCTCCAGCACCACGCCGTCACGGACCGGGAATGTCAGCCGCAGGTCGTCGCTGGGATTACCTTTGGAGGAAAACGCGTCAGCGACCTCAAGAGATTGCAGGTTGTGGTGTTGTGTTGAAGTTGAGTCATGGAATTTGGACTTCAGATCTTCTATCTTGAAGCGTCCCGATGCCACGACTCAACTTCAGGACGTCCTGCAGACGGTTTGTCATGTCCAGGCTCCAATCCCATTTGTTTTGGATAAGACTTTTTGTTTGCTTAGTTACTGGTTATCTGCTGCAACGACGGGTCTCGGCCTGTTTTCGTCCCTTTACACATTCCTAAAACTTCCCAGCGTGTCATAACGAGCCTCACCTGTAGGGGGCGGCTGGGCGCTGATGTTGGGTTTGGAGTCAGGTGGTAGGTATGGCGGTTTGGTGTCCTGGCCTGGAGAGAGGTAGGGGGGTATGGAGCTCCCGGGCGTCATGGGAGGGGTGGGGTTGCCTCCCATCGGCGAGCTGGGGTACCCGGGCATCACGCCGCCTCGAGCCGGCTGGGGGACAGATTAGAATATGTTCATGAAAGAACCAGGCTTGACTCAGTCCTGGTTCCAATTTTTCTCATGTCTGATGTTTCAAACAAACAAAATTGATTTTTAAAAAAAAAGTTTCTGTAACAACAAACAGCAAAGCTGTTTTACAGCAGTGAAAGCATGAAAACAAAAACGTGTCAACTAATAGTGTGACGTTTCAAAGAAGGGCATAGTTTTACCCCGTTCACAGCTGCTTGGGTGAAGGCGTTGTAGCCCCCCACTCCCCCCGGCGGCAGACCACCCTGACCGTTGAAAGGCTCCGACTGTAAACCGAAAAAAACAACACCACAATTGGTAAAGGATGACTCAACAACAACAACAGGAAAAGGCAACAAATTAAAGCTGATGACAAATGTGAAACTGGCTGTTCTAAGACCTTTTTCTGGTCGTATCAAAACTGTTCTACGGCTGTCGAGAGGCTTTTTTTCACGCTGTTTTAATGCTTGTGCTGAACGTGGGTTTTTGTACCCACTTGGTGTTCACACCCGATACTGGCGCATGTTCTGACAGGTGGGGGAGCGTTGGTGGGAAATGCCAAAGCGCCGAAAATCTGGCAAATCTTGCTCCAGTTTTACCAAATCCGAGTCCCTGATTGGTCAAAGTCTGTCATTGGTCAACAGGTTGAACTTAAAGTGTGCGCTCAGTCGCCACACTTTTTGTACGTAGGGCCCACAACTCAAAGCCGGCCCTAAAAACCTCGGTCAATGTGCAGCTTTTGAACATGGAAAGCCAGAAAAGCGCATCTACATGCATCGACAGACTTTCCATGGAAGTGGTCGCTCAAATGCATTTCTCTGAGCCTGGTGTGAATATAGCTTAAGGCTTTTAAAGCTGTTCAAAAAGGTGTTTTAAGGCTGTTCTGAGGCGGGTTCCACACTGTTTTAAGGTAGCTTTTGGCCTGTTTTCATGTAGCCTAACAATGAGAGAACCTAAAGTCATTCAAGGTTCTTTTGGAATCGAAATTCTGAGTATGGACTGTATCGGAGAACTGGACTGAGTGACTCCTCCCCCCCATGGGGTTCCAAACAGGAAGTGGCTCAGAGAAGCCAAAATCCCATCGACTTCTGTAGAGAAATAAACAGCCGTTACTCAGTCGTTCTACTGGTCAGAAGAACCATTCTGGATCTGATATGATATTTTATTAACATCTTCTTGATAATCCTCATTATTTTCATGATATTTTTGCTGCAGTGCAAGTTATTTAAGTTATAAACTGACCAATCAGAGGAATCAATGACAGTAGGTGGCCTCGCGGCGAACGTTCGAAGCATCTGATTGACAGATTACTAAGGACGCCTGGTTCCAACGTGGCGACAGAAATGTCGTGGAAGAATGGCAGCTGAATTGACTTTATTTGGTTGGAACCAGAAGTTAGACATTTTCTATAGGCGACGTCCCACTCGCTCAGTCCAGGTCTCGGATACAGTCAATAGTTTGGAGTCAACATGACATCATCAGAGCCTCAATCTTCATCCAGAAATCCAAATGTAATAATGACTCATTAATTCATGTATGAACTTATGGAAAAGTGGTTATTTTATTTTCTTTGTTTATGTGTTAATAGTTTTACTTCTTGCTGTTCTTTTGCTCTGTTTGTAATATTAAAGTATTTTCTTTTTTGGGTCTTGTTTGGACCGTCTTTGTGGTTTTATTGGAAAGAATTGAAGTGATGCAGTGTGAGAGCAACCTTGTAATACTGGGGGGGAGGGTTGGGCTGGCCCGCGCTGGGGGGGAACTGCCCCGGATTGTGCGACCCAGAGGAGTACTGCCCCATGTGGGGCATCCGGCTGGAGGGGTAGGAGGGTGAGGGGGCGCATCGCTGCTGTGGAGCGGTGGGGTACTGCAGAGGCTGGCCGGGATACCCGGACATCCCTCCAGAACCGTACTGCGGACCCGGAAAACTCTGAAAAGAGGCGGCAGGTTAACCCAGAGTCCCGGCGTTCGCCGGTGAAAACTGCAGACTGACCTCCGACGGGAAGGGCCGCTTCGGGCCCTGCTGCCCCCCCGTGTAGCCCCCGTACATGGGCATCCTCTGAGTCTGAGCGGGATGAGACTGGTACAAGCCTCCAGAGGGAGGCGGCTGTCCATGTCGCGAGGGGACCATCCCGCCAGGGTTCATCCCCGGGGGGCCACGGGGGCCCGCATGAGACAAGAACTGGGTGCTGTAAGAGGATGCTCCGCCCATCTGTGGAGGGAATGGAGAAACCAGAAGAGACGAACCTAAAGATAGAGGTTATTTTGAGCCAAACCTGAAAAAATGTCACGGCTTTCACAACGCCACCTGATGGACTCACCAGGAACTCATCAACTGTGGGTTTTAAATACTCTTTACCTTAATAATAAAACTTAAAAAATCCAAATATACAGCATCACCCCCCCACCCCGAATAAACCCAATATTACTGTTGCACATCTCTGAAGGAAAAACGTTCATAAATACTCAAACTGTAACGAGAGTTGAATAAAACAGATTCCTGTAACAAAACCAAAATACTTTAGTTATTTATAAGACCACAGTTACATACATGCCCAGCAACCTAAATGCAAGTTTTTCAGCAAATCCCGGAGGCAGCAGTCACATTTTTACACGCTGTGCGGTGACCAAGGAAGTTTGAAGAAAAAGTTACAATTTTACAGCAACCAGATGATTTTTGACATCTATCAGTAGCCGCCCAGGGCACATTTGGAGGTCGTGCAGTGGCAGTCCAGTGACAGGCGGATGACAGTCTGGTAACTGAGCAATAGGAGGGTCTCCAAGGTCCCAAAAATCATCTGAGGATTGGCCGATTTTAGACTTGGCATCCCGCTGCCACCATCTAATTTGTTTGGAATCAAACGGTAGCAGGGCGGTAACTCGTAGAGGGCTGTCGACATGGGCCGGGGGCCCCGCGATGACCAAACGACAATCTGGCCACTGTGGGTCCAAATGGGGAGACGGCACAGATGCTGCACACAACTCATCCTGCCATTGACAGCACCGCAGCGACCACATCTTTACGTGACGCTGGTTGATGCTGAGAAGAATATGAAGAAGACAGAACATTGCACTTTCTGCACCACCAATAGAAGAAGAGCAACCCACACAAGAACAGTGAAGAAGAAGAAGAAGACGAATCTGAGTTGATAATAAAATGCCCTGATTGTTATATAACCCTGGGCTGCTGGTGGTGGACTTAATCCGTCCAGAGACAATTACACATCGACCAATCAGAGCTGCCACCCCCCCTGTGGCCGCCCAGCTGTCAACCCATTCCGTTACGGCGCCATCCCCGTCTACTTTCATGACCACGCCAACAATTTTTTTACAAATCAGGCGACGGCATGAAATCTTGAAGATTCTGCCACTGCCTCTCCATTGAGCGGCGTTGCTCGCAATGGTGACCGTTACACAACTTTGTGTTTCAAAAAACCCAAATGATGACCAACCAGTAAAAACAGAACAGCTTCACAGACATAAGTGACCAGTTTTAATACTCTACAGTCATATAAAGTGGCAATATATGGAAACTCATAACTAAAACCTGATATGTGACTGAAGCCTCCTGAAGAAACATCCTGAAGAAGCTGCTAAACTTTGACCTCAGGTTTGACCTCTGCTTCAACCATATCCACATTAACAAGGGCCTTCAACGCATCACAGCGCCCCAAACCGACTTAAACCTCTGAGACAAACGGCAAACTTATGTTTGGGAATGTTTCTTCAGCAGCAAAGATTCCAATTTGTTGAAACAGATTCTCCAATAACAGGAGAGGAAGTGTTTTGGCTGCGATTCTTACCTGGCCGTAGCTCAGTTCCTGGTTCTGCTTTTCCTGAATTGCTGCTACAGTCGCTGTAGCTGTGGCGGTCGCTGTGGCAGCGGCAGCCGCGACAGCGGCAGCTGCGGCCTGGGTGAAATCCGAGGCCGGCCGGACGCCCAGACCGGCACCTCCGCCGTTGCCGGAGTAACTGTGGGGAGACGGAGGACGAGGCCACGGTGAACCGAGAGAACTGGCGTGAGTCGGTTGTCGTGTTAAATGATGACACAGCAAGACGGCCGTCACACATGAATTCCTCTGCATGGGACCATGCTACGTGAACAGGCTGCGTGAGAACATGCGGCATGAGAACAGGCTGCATGAGAACAGACTGCATGAGAACAGGCTGCATGAGAACATGCTGCATGAGAACAGGCTGCATGAGAACAGGCTGCATGAGAACAGGCTGCATGGGAACAGGCTGCATGGGAACAGGCTGCATGAGAACAGGCTGCATGAGAACAGGCGGCATTAGAACAGACTGCATGGGAACAGGCTGCGTGAGAACAGGCGGCATTAGAACAGGCGGCATTAGAACAGGCGGCATTAGAACATGCTGCATGAGAACAGGCGGCATGAGAACAGGCTGCATGAGAACAGGCTGCATGAGAACAGGCTGCATGGGAACAGGCTGCATGGGAACAGGCTGCATGAGAACAGGCTGCATGAGAACAGGCGGCATTAGAACAGACTGCATGGGAACAGGCTGCGTGAGAACAGGCGGCATTAGAACAGGCGGCATTAGAACAGGCGGCATTAGAACAGGCGGCATTAGAACATGCGGCATTAGAACAGGCTGCATGAGAACATGCTGCATGAGAACAGGCTGCATGAGAACAGGCTGCATGAGAACAGGCTGCATGAGAACAGGTGGCATTAGAACAGGCTGCATGGGAACAGGCTGCATGAGAACAGGCGGCATTAGAACAGGCTGCATGGGAACAGGCTGCATGAGAACAGGCGGCATTAGAACAGGCGGCATTAGAACAGACTGCATGGGAATAGGCTGCATGGGAACAGGCTGCATGAGAACAGGCGGCATGAGAACAGGCTGCATGAGAACAGGCTGCATGAGAACAGGCGGCATTAGAACAGGCGGCATTAGAACAGGCTGCGTGAGAACAGGCTGCATGAGAACAGGCGGCATGAGAACAGGCGGCATGAGAACATGCGGCATGAGAACAGGCGGCATTAGAACAGACTGCATGAGAACATGCTGCATGAGAACAGGCGGCATTAGAACAGACTGCATGAGAACAGGCTGCATGAGAACAGGCTGCATTAGAACAGACTGCATGAGAACATGCTGCATGAGAACAGGCGGCATTAGAACAGACTGCATTAGAACAGACTGCATGGGAACAGGCTGCATGGGAACAGGCTGCATGAGAACAGGCGGCATTAGAACAGGCGGCATTAGAACAGACTGCATGGGAATAGGCTGCATGGGAACAGGCTGCATGAGAACAGGCGGCATGAGAACAGGCTGCATGAGAACAGGCTGCATGAGAACAGGCGGCATTAGAACAGGCGGCATTAGAACAGGCTGCGTGAGAACAGGCTGCATGAGAACAGGCGGCATGAGAACAGGCGGCATGAGAACATGCGGCATGAGAACAGGCGGCATGAGAACAGGCTGCATGAGAACAGGCTGCATTAGAACAGACTGCATGAGAACATGCTGCATGAGAACAGGCGGCATTAGAACAGGCTGCATTAGAACAGACTGCATGGGAACAGGCTGCATGAGAACAGGCGGCATTAGAACAGACTGCATGGGAACATGCTGCATGGGAACAGGCTGCATGAGAACAGGCGGCATTAGAACAGGCTGCATGAGAACAGGCTGCGTGAGAACAGGCTGCATGAGAACAGGCTGCATGAGAACAGGCTGCATGAGAACAGGCTGCATGAGAACAGGCTGCATGAGAACAGGCTGCATGAGAACAGGCTGCATGAGAACAGGCTGCATGAGAACAGGCTGCATGAGAACATGCGGCATGAGAACAGGCGGCATTAGAACAGGCTGCATGGGAACAGGCGGCATGAGAACAGGCGGCATGAGAACAGGCTGCATGAGAACAGGCTGCATGAGAACAGGCTGCATGGGAACAGGCTGCATGGGAACAGGCTGCATGAGAACATGCGGCATGTCACCGGCAACAGTTAAGTATCATCAGCTGATCGTTCACGCAATCAGCTGATTGAAACGCTGCTTTTCGTTTCGGCTTTACTGTAATATGCAACATTTTACATGTATGCTGTTTAAGTCCTAAAAGTCCCACTCTGACCTTCTTTTGACCTTTTTTTAAAGTGCACCCATCATCATCATTGCTATTTAACATCATCTGGATTTTAAAATTAAAAATATTTCTGTATTTTTTTAGAAACTCCTGTGAGTCTCTAGAATTCAAAAACGATCAGGTTTGATTTATTTTTATCTTTTTTTTTCGGCATAAACTAAAGTTACGCCAGAAGACAATTGTATTTTTTCAACTCCTTTCATAAATAAATTAGTGATTAGATTAAGGAACAAACATCACTGCAGCGTATATCACTTCAGTTGTTGGACTGATCTGAACCAAAGGATATGTAAGGAGAGGAAAATATTACTTTAGCCAAAAACATTTACATAAAGAATATAGAAACAGATAATGCAACTGCAATCTAAATAAGCCTCAATCCAGTTATTTAGAGCCAGCGTGTAGTTTGTCCCTGCTAGACTTCTATACAGTTTAAAATCCATTTAGAATGAAAGTGATGTACCTTCCTCCATACGCTGAACCAGGGTTGTACGCCGCGCCGGGACGTCCATACATGACCGGCTGGCCGTAGCCTTTAGACACGGCGTCTCCGTACGACTGCTGCCCCATGAACTGGGAGCCCATGCTGCCGCCGGGCATCATGTGACCACCGGAGCTCTCGCCGGGGCCCATGGGTGCACCAAACACCTAAACACACAGAGAGGCGATCTGTTTGCCGTGTGGTCCTTGAACAAATCCAGGTTCATGTTAGACTGGTTGTTGAAGTTCACACCAACAGAAACCAGGTTTATAAAACGTTTCGAAGCTAAAATCTGCTGTCCAGGTCAGAAAAGGTCATCATCTTGAAGAGCATCACAACAATGGTAGCTGTCCACGTGCTGCTCGGTCATCCCGAAGGTCACTGCTGGTCATGCCGTGTTCCAGCTCTTCTATCTTCTAAAACCTTAAGGTCGTGTCACACAGTCATTACGTACAATTTGCGGACAGATGAAAATTGGTGATAGGTAAATATACGTGAAAAACAGAGAAAAGTTGTGATCTTTAGGTGAAATTTCCACAGATGTATCATGAAAGAACCACGTTAAAAACCACTAAAGTACGAATAAACCACGCAAAGAACATGTCAATCAATGTAGAACATGAACCATGTGTGATTGTTGTGCTGTTTATATGCAATTCATTAGTGATTTGTGCGTCAATTATGTAATTTTAACGCAATACGTGCGCCATGTACGCGATATAAAAGTTATACATCGGTTGTTCACGCGTGAAAACTCCATTAGACACACATGGAACGGTTGTGAAAAGATACGAATTTGCGTTTGCATCTCCCAAAAATCACGCACAATTGTGTAAGATGTACGTAAAAAATACACAACCTAAAATGCACGTAAACTGCATAATTGTCAACCAACCAAAATTTTTGAATAACTTAAAAAAACGAATTTATGTGAAGACCCGTCGGCCGAAACCGTCGACGGACATCTGAGCACATCGACAAATGACGAATGCAAGAAACACGCATGAATTACGTATATCACATATTTGTCATGAAAGACTAGAATTTCTTACATGAAATTGTTCGTCGTGGCTGTGTGACACGGCCTTTAGTCGCAACCTTGGGTGGATGCGGGCTGTGTACAGCTGAAAAATGGTCAAACCCGTATGGGGCACACAGGTGACCCGCGAGAAATATCAAGGTCGTAAAGCGCTCCTCTCAGTGAACCCGTAGAGAGAAAAGTTCCTAAAACATTGTTTTCTACGTTCATGCTGCGTTCATGTGACTGTTAAAATGAGGAAAATTTAGACAATCAGAATCTAGTTTGTGTTGACATGTTCTACTGTTAATACATAACTTTTTCCTCAACTTAGCCTGGTTGTCATGGAAACAATTTGCAATTATGACTAATAAACTCCACATCCTAAACACTGGGCCGAGTTTTCTTTGACTGTAGACAAGAGAGGTTAGGTTTCATAGAGGGGAACCTGAGGAGAACAAAGTCCATCATTACCTGGCTCTGCGTGGGATTGGTCACGCCCCACACTGTGGTTACTACAGAGAGAGATCCTGCGTGCTGATTGGTTCCTGGTTGCCAGGAGACTGGCTCATTTATGAAGGGTCCGTCGGCGCTGCAAAGGGACACGATGGGATGGTTGATGTGAGGAGGACAGCATCCTGGTATCACAAACCTCTAAATGTCACAATATCAGAGTGCGTCTCATCGCTTTCTCGCCAAAACGGAGTCCTCCGCCTTGTTGGAGCTCAGTTACCGCGGCGCCACACACAGACGGACGAGATAAGGTCACGAATGAATCACTTGTTTTGGTGAGTTAACAATTCGTCTGAGCCGGTTTATTTAACTGACAGCTTCCTCCAAAACCAGAGGAAAAGACCACAGCAAACCACACCCTCTATAGCCCCTCCCACCTTACTAAAAGAACAGATGAACGTTTGGTATTTCAATCTTATCATCAATCTAATAACTACCTTTCAGTTCAATCGCAGGTATTTCCGTCGACTGAGTTTTGGTTTTAGCCTTTTCTGCAAACGACGGATGTTCTGGTGAATAAATCCAACGTCTCTATTTTATCCTGAACTGAAGAAATAACTTTTTTTTTTTTTTTAAGTACGCTTATTTAAATCCAGAGTCATGTTTTAACCATGCATGTCAGCATTTTAGTCTTTCTTCTTTAAAAAAATGTTCTAACTAAGAAACCTGCTATTTCTAACAACACTGTAATTAATCATTAGTATACAGACAACATGAGAAATTATTTAACAGCAAACAACAGATTTAAACAAAGATTATGTGTGACAGGTTGTAATGACTCGACTTGGCCAGCAGATGTCACTGTTTCCTGTTTGTTTGAAGCCTCAACATTTGATCGTGTTTTAGTAGTTACTGTTTCTTCTTTTCGAGTTTTTGTTTTTTGTAAAATGTCGTCACTGAAAGTCTGTTTTTATTTTTCAGTTGTTCTTCGTGTTTTTTCTTCTCCTGTGGTGACTTTACGTTGTCTGATTTGACACATTTGTATTCGGTGCCTCTATGACGCGTGGCAAATTCGATGCTTGCCAAAAAAACAGTGTTCATCGCTACATTTTTAGTCAATCCATGCGAGACTTGGACGACTATTAGAGATCAGGTTGATTTTTAAAGAGTTACGTGGAGCTTCCCCATCTACTGCGGGAGCTGGTCTGAATGACGGCGTTTTTAGCGGTACTTCTGTCTCTCTGTGACCCAGCTTGACGACTTGCTATCCCACATTAGTCCAAAAGAGTTTAGCCGATCACCTTCGGCTTTGTGATGTCACAATGAGGGAACCCACTTGTCTTAGTGTCTGAATACTCAGCGTGAACGGATCAAAATACCGATTTGGGGTCGTTTTTCGTGAGGAATAAACATTATAATGCACTTAAAAGCTCTAGAAGTTGATTTTGCATGATATAGGCCCTTTATAATAGCAGCACTTCAAATATTTGCTGTGCCAGTTGGTAACATTACATTTTTTATGGTTACCCCTTTAAAAACATGGGGCCAACAACAACATTTAGCCTTGGACGCACTTAGAATACGTGCTGGCAAAGCCGCAATGTGCATCAATTTGAGTTTCCACCATTTCTTGAGCTTAGGCAAAAGTACATTTGTGCAAATAACACAGGCCTCACTTATTTTCTTCATGTAAAAAATCATTTTTTCGGTTTGTCATTTGTTTTTAAAAGAAATTCTGCTGCAGCGTTTCTAAGCATTTTACAGGAAATTTCAGAACTTGTAAACGTTTGAAGAGATAAGTTCTTTTTCTGTACAACAAACAAAAAGAGTCCTTAAAAACTCATTTAAAAACAAATAGAAGCCGAGTCAGAAACATGAAGAATTCATCAGGAAAACTTTTAAGTTCCCAAAGGGGTCCATGGGGCCGGCATGTTTTGGTGCAGCCTCCCGGCTCACCTGAGGATCGGCAGGAGTGCGAGTGTGCGTGCGTACCTGTGTGGAGTGGGAGGCAGGGAGGGTTTCATGGAGTTGAGGGGGTTCATCTGCTGAACGGGGGGACCAGGAAAGAGCCCCCGCTGTCCTGGAGCTGCGGCCCTGACAGACAGAAAGACAAGAAGACGGAGCGCTCACTTGCTGCACAGCAACCATTTGTCATCACTACAGGCCGCATAAAGACAAGCCGCCTCCCACTTCCTGCTGCTCGTGCGTGTGTGTGTGTGTGTGAGGACTGCGCACATCAAAACGTTGGCCTATCGCTGTCTGCTGCAGCCCCAATACCTCTGGGCGGTGGGGGGGGTGTACTAAATATAGCCTGCTGGTTTCAAAAGGAATTTAAGAGAACAGAGATGTGAAGAGGTGCGCTCTTCTGCCGGCGTCCGATCCCTGATCATAGGCTCCTCCACCGCCGAGCAGGACTCCTCCCTCGGATATCTCTGCTCCCAGAAGGTCACGGCGCTCCCTCATCTTTCCGGGACCTGACTCTGCTGCAGGCCCCGTGACACAAAAGATTTGAATCTGTCGCCATTTAAACCGATGAAAGCTCAGTTCTGCAGCTGCACATCGCAGGAGGAAGACGGAGAACGCTACAGAACATCACAAACCCACGTTCTGGTCCAATGATCCAACTCGGTTCCCATCAGGGGCAGACCCATTCAAGAGCCAAGCTTTGTATATGTACCGCTGACAGTATATGAGAACTGGACTGAGGGTTCCAAACAGGAAGTGGCTCCAAGAAGCCAAAGCTCCATAGACTTCTATAGAGAATTTGATACCTTTTTTAAAATCTTCTCGAGAATATTCATTTTAATTCTTGATCATTTTTCTGTAGTTTAAGTTATTCAAGTTATAAACTGACCAATCAGATGCCTCAATAAAAGTAGGAGGAGCCTGCTGGCCACCATGTCCAACGCTCAAAACGTTGGACAGATTTTGTGAAACCCGTTTTCAACAAGCTCACTCCTGATTGACTAGAATGGTTGCCACAGAAAGGACGACTCAAACTGACTTGGACCAATCACTGCTTACAGACTATGCCTGACTTCAATGTGGGTCATTTGGTAGAAAGTGGAAGCAAATAATTTCTAAGGATGACTTGCAATCACTTGGTCCAGTTCTCTTGGCTCCTGTGATGAAGCGGTAGGGTGGTCAACCTCTGAACAGAAGATTCCGGGTTTGATTCCCGTCTTGTGTCGAAGTGTCCTTGGGCAAGACACTCAACCCCACCTTGCGTCTGGTGGGAGGTTGGCGCCAGTGTTCAACCAGCGGAGCCGCCACCAGTGAGTGACGCTTTGGGCCTTTGAGGAAGGTAGAAAAGCGCTTTACATGTATATATTTACCATTTTACTATTTAATGTTACCGTTTCGATAGTTTTAGACTAGCCACGCCCACACCTTTAACATAACAAATGGACGTAATATAACCTCGTTGTGTTTTGAGTTTTTTCAATTTGAGAAAATTCTGTACGTCTGACAGTTTTGTTGTTTATCCTCTGAAATGACAAAAAGACAAATCCTTTGGATTAGGCTCCAAAACGTTTGAAAGCGTCCTTGTCCTGATGTCCCCCTGGGATGGAAGGTGGCGCCACGCAGGTAGGCAGAAAGCGCCATGAGCAGTCACACCTGTTTGTGTTCGATTGATCCAGTAGGGAGCAATGAGCCACAATCTGTGCGAACCAAAGTTCAAACCAAAGACAACCTTTGGCGTTGAGTCTCAAATGAAGAAAGAACTTTAGGGGCTGTCATTATGAACAAAAAACAGAATCGGTCCCACAACATCCCAGCTTCAGGGCTAAAGCATTTCCATTTACCCACTGAGCTATGAAACGCACAAAGACATCTGAACGACTTACATGACCATAAACACCAGCTACAACTCAGATCAGATCAAACGTTATTTCTGACAAAGTAGCTCAAAGTGCTTCACACAAAAACAATTTCCAATTTTTAAAACCAATTTTATTTAATGAATGTAAATAACCAGACAAAAAATATATAAATAAATAATATAAACTGATTTGAATCGCTAAGAATAAATTAAAAAATATATATATAAAAGGATGGTTTAGAAAGGCGTCTCCAAGTTCAAAGAACAGGACGGTCGTTTCTCAACACAAGTCCATTTTGACCACAAACAGTCGGTCCTTCAAGGCTGATTAATGTGAATACTTTTAACTTCAGATGAGGACGGTGGAGACAAACGTCTGAATGTTGGACGATAAATGCTGAAGGTACCAGAGAGAAGAAGCAGAGGTCCATGTCTGCAGAGAAAGAAAACTACGGTGGGAGAGGAGATAAGGAGAACAGAGGGAGACAAACGAAGAAGAGAAACAACAATCAGCGCTGACACTTATTGATTCCGTCGGCGTTGGATTGCTCTGCTTATGGCTCATACAAACGAGGAGTGGGCAGAACTACAGGCACCACCGGATGTCAGGGTCGTTCAACTATTGCAGGAAGTGGTTTTGTTTGTGTATTTGGGATACATGTTCTCTTCTGTAAACACGTGGATTCACTGGTACCGTCCAGTCAAGCACCAGGCCACCAAGTTCTTCACGTATTCTCACTAGGAGAACCAAAGTTGAAAGAACATTCGACCCGTCGAATGACCCGGCGATGAAAAAGGAAAGATCACAGATCTCCATAAACCCTCCAGGAGCAGACAGAGCAATGAGGCTGCTTCCTCTCTCCTCCAGCTCCTCGCTGCTCTCCTCCCACCTCCTGCTAATGATTCTCTTTATTTGGCGGTTACCAGCTGATGTGCTAATTTTCCCTGACATCTCCGAGTCTTGAGCGTCCTCTCCCCCCATTTCATCTTCTCCGCCGTTTCCTTTTCACACTTTGCAGATTTGGGTCAAACGTCATTGCATAAAAGGGGCCAAAGGGAGGGGGTGTCCCTCAGATCACATGACCACCTGATGGCCGTGAATCCCCCTCAATCAAACAGACATCCGGACGGAAACAGCGCACAAGGCGGGGATGGAACGCGGAGATCACAGCGACGACCTGTAGAGCGGTTACCGACACGCTGTTCTCGCCGTCATCTCACCTGGTTTGGCATCAGCTGCTTGACATTTCCTTCATCCACAACTCCCCTCTCCTCCACTCCTCAGTCTGTTCCTGTCCTCTACCCTCCCTGCTGTCACGGACCATCCAGATCAGCGGTGAACGGCCCGTCTCTTCGGATCAGCGGCGTGTGCAGAGGTTGACGAATGAGAGGGTCTTTAAACCGACATCACTGAGGCCTTAATGAGCCGTTTACCATCGATCAGTTCGGTGTATAAACCTGAACAGTTCAAAGACAACTGCCAAACTTCACGTGGATCAATTCCAGGACGTTAAGTTAAATAAAGGAGCTGAAAGACCAACATCCATTATTGTCTATGGTTACTCCATCCTTCACCCCAAAGACCACGCTGCATCAGGAACACACTTTCAAATCAGTCGCTTCTGCTGCCAAGTCAGGCAGATTTCCCTTTAGAGAACAGCAATATCTGACTCCTGATCAGCCCCACGCCACCTTGCTTGTCTGTCAAGAAGAGTATTTCAGTCAATCACGGAGCAGTGGATTAAAGTTCCACTCCGATCATCTTCTGATCTATTTTCAAATCGTTCCCAATGGTCTTATTGTGATCAAAATCCAAAAAGCTCTTTCGTTTTCAAGGACACAGTTTCTGCAGAGCGGCAGGAGGTCATTACACAGCCGGTACACAGCAACCCCGCCTCCCTTTCCTCTCCACATACCTGAGGGCAATCTGTTTACACGCTCTACCGCTTACAGCCCCTCACACCCCCAACCCAACACTGCAGCGGTGCAAAAGAAACTGCGGCAACATCAGAGTTATCCAGCCGTACAGTTCTGATCCAATGAAGACGTTCGTGGATCTGTTTGTCTGCAGGTGGATGCATGGGAATGGAGTGGAGCAGGAAGGTCGTGGCCCCGCCCAGCGTATTTTCTACAATCGCATTTTTTCTGCTCCTGCTTCACAATGATTTTCATAAGGAAATACCAACAAATGCACTCTTAAGTTTAATTTGGTACCAAGTGACCCATGGACCGGTACCATGGGTATCATGTTGCGCCCCGGAGGTTGGGGACCACTGCCCTATCATCCATTTTAGCTTTTTTTTTTTATTATTATTAAAAACATTAAACATTTCAAAATTACCCAGGTTGTTAAAAAAGAAAAACAATTACAAATCTGCAGTGATAAGTCTGTAAATGACACCACGGGCCTCAGCTGATTCCAGCGCCTGCCCGATTGATCGATACCTCTACATTTGAAAAACAAACAATGTGATCTGTGTGACAACATCAACCGACAAAGTTCCCATGAAGGCTTCAGGTCAGCAAACACCCCGCCGAAGGCTGCAGCAACTCTATCCTGAGCAATCCTGTCTCCTTCAGCGTCCATCAGTCCGACGCCTCCATCCCCAAAACATGAACAAACGAGACCTGGAGACCTTCAAGATCTGGAAGAAACCAAGTCGCCGATGTCTGAAGAGATAAACTAAACCAATCTCACCACATGAAGACCAGAGTCCCTCCCCCAATGCACCCCCACCCCTTCAGGCCCAGGTTGACCTGCTCGGTTTGGAGAGTTTATAGACTTTTTGTCTGTCAAGCTCTAGAAAGGGAACCTTGTAGAAGAAGCTCTGATCGTAAAAAACAAACCGCCTTGTGAAGCAAAATGAACTGAACCCAAATTCTCCACTCCAACCTTATTTTAAAATCCTGGGAATCAGCGAATCAACACCGCCAATTCCCACAAGTCCAAGCTGGATTCATGACTGAATCTTCACGTGAATTTCCAGCCTTGCGGTAGAAATCTTTACCCCCAGCACAGTTTCAGACTGAACGCTTCGGATCTGTTCGAGATCTGTGCGAGCGTGAAACACAGCCGCGGTCTCCGCTCCTGGTTTAAGGCCATGGCGTTGAATAATGACCAAAAACTCTCAACACATCTAGATGTCACAGTGCATTTGACCCACGGCCAATCTGGATGCAAAATGTCACAACATCACGCCGTCTATCATTAGCCGACAGGCCACAGGCAGAAAACAGAGCCCCACTAATGAGCATGTGGTTAGATTTTTGGCAGGAAACAACACTTGCTGCGGTTTTAGCGACTTTTGACACCCAAACCGATTCCTTCATCCTCCAGTCAGATGTTGAAGCCCAACGTGTATAAAACCTTCCCAACGTGACCTCCCACCAAAACTGACATCCTCCTGTGTTTGCTGCACCCTGTGAGACGGTGGAGCAACAACCCAGGTATACAAAACCATCTCACAGGAGACACTTTCTGCAAAAAAGATGAGATCAGACCAACTCCCCCCTGCTTTGAAGAGACATGAGATGAAAGACATTGTTTCAGGCCATCAATGAAAGCAAGCAGGTTTCAAACATGGAGCGTATTTCTATTTAGGATAAAGAAGCTGGTTTAATAATGGACAGACCAGACGTGGGCGGAGCCTTGCTGGACGCAAGCATCTAATAAAGCCACACCAACCAATGGAGGAATTCTGTACACTGACTTGAACAAACAGATTCTGCAACTAGTGAAATGTTTAAATAACGTGGGGGGGTTGACCTGCACGGGTTTTTGGGTCCGTGGAGGGTCTAAAATGAACACACGTGTGTCTTGCAGTTTCCTTGAGGCTTGTACGGCCCCCTTCAGGGACGTCGTGAAAATGGAACGTACCACTTTCGTGCATGTGTTAAGTGCATTGTGAAATCTGTGGCACAAATGCTGCACCCGCGGGGGGGGCGTTCACGTGACACGTAGGCGTCTGTAGGATTTCCACGCAAACTACACTCTGTCAACAATTTAGCTTCATGTTTGTGAAAGACAAACTTTGTAAAAATCGAAAGGATTCCTTTGACTAATAAACTGAGCTCAGAACGGTAGGAGGTCAACGTCTTAAGACTTAAATCCCAGCTGTCTTTAGGGGAGGATGCAGATGGTCTGCAGGTGAAAAATGGTCATACCTGCACGGCGCGGGGCGCACAGGTAACCTGCATGAGATCTTTTATGGTCATAGACTGCTCGGTGAACCCATAGAGAGAAAATGTTCGTTCACATTTTTTTCTACAAGTGACGGGTCGCAGTGAACACTTGAGGGTGAGATGCAGGTGTGTCGTTCAGATTGTTCATTTTTTTTCAACCCCCTTCTAATCCAAGGGACTGTATCAGGAACCCCTTGGTGCTGTTCACGTGATACGTACGCGCTCCTTGCTGTTAGAAATCAGACAATTAGAGTGTAGTTTGCGTGGACGTCATACGGGCCCGTCCATATCAGGTGACCATCCCGTGCATGTAGCTTTTGTGTGCGGTCAGTAAGGAGTCCGTACTCACACCTCACCAACGGCTAGTGTGGGTAAGGACACCGTACGAAAGCATCACCCGTACGTAATAAGTGCGTGAAACTCCCACGATCCTTACGAATACTTCACGATACACCTACCACATGCATGACGATGGTACGTTCCGTTTGAATGACGGCCCTTAAAGTGGCTGTACGAGCCTCAAGGGACGGGTTGTCGACGGACCCCGGACAACCCAAAAACCTGCAGCACCCATACAGGTCGACCCCCCCCAAACACAGGTGTATGTGACTAAATATTACAGTGCACAGATAAATCTTTTCATAAAAGCAGTTATTTTAATCAGACAAATGTCAAAGCTACACAAAAAACATCAAATAGAGTCAAAAACTGAAGAAATGGCATTAAATGAAGTCAGGGCGTTATAACGAAGCTGGATTATAATAGATTTTTCTTAATTCTGACATTTTTTCAGGATTAGCAAATAGGACATTTATCATTGCATTACTGTTTACGGTTTACTCCAAGTGAAAAACACCGTTCGTACAACGGGAAACAAGCATAATGGCTTAAGCGTTTGCCACACGGTATTCCAAAGGTGTTCTTTAATCAGGAGCTTATTCAGAGTCTCAGAAAGGTCTGAGGGACGCGTCAAAGGCAGAAGAGCAGCAGGCTGGGAGGCACATGAGATGATCCAGAGCTCCTCTGACAGCAACAAAGACGGCCTCTGCCGTGAAAACCTCCCCTTCCATGTTATCACCGCCGTACACCGCCTGCTCCGAGGCTGTCGGCATCGCCGCGCTGAGACGTCAACAAAACTTACAGCACGTATGCAGAAAGTTGTCTGGACAGTTTTTGGCGGAAACGTATGAGAAATCTGAAACCAGAAAAGATCAGATTTCTGCATCATAATTCACATGCGACGCTTCATTGGCGCCAGCAGTTTCAGCTGTGCTCAAAACAGCTTCACATGTATGTTTCGGTGAGCGGCTGGCGTCGATGCAAGAACATGACCGCATCCTCTCCTGTCAACACACGTCCAAAAGGCCCGATCCCGGCTGCACAACAACATGTTGTTGTACCCAACAAACATCCAGGAAGTCAGGGCCACGGCGACCAAAAAACAAGCCGCCCCACCTCAGAAACCCGCGGCACAACAAGCGGCTGTGCCTCGTTACATGTCCCACGTCTCACTGAAAGGGTGTCTTTGCAACAAAAACCGTCTGCGGTCGAGGAAAAGTCAGCGATAGATATTAACGCTCCGTCATTTATGCACAGGCCTGAAGGGGGCGACATTACATCAGCAACACCCCAATGCACGAGGCAGCCCAATACCAAAGATGCTGCACGTTTCACTCACGCAGACAGGTTTTTTTTGTGACGTTTTTTACAGCGCACTGTGTCCTGATTGGCTGCAGACCACTGTCACTCAATCTCCTCTGTGCCATGTCTTCTGTATGGAATGCGCTCAGTTGACTAAATCCACATACCGTATTTTTTGGAGAACAATTTTTTTTTGCATAGTTTGGCTGGGGGTGCGAATGACGGGATTTTTTTTTTAAACATAAAAAGGCTCACATGTTCACTACATTCCCACTAACGACCGCTAGAGGGCGCTCAAGGTGTGCATATCAGTATTTGCTACTGATAGCAACGCAGAAGAAGAAGCAGAAGCATCACTCATTGGGAATTGTTTGAAAGTGAAACGAAAACAATGAAAAATATAATGGATTTAGTGATTTGAAGAGATGCAAAGAGTGTCGTTGACTCGTTCGCGTGTTCTTTATCCAAATAATTGTTCATATGTTCGCTAAAGTACGTTTCTGGAAGCTAAATAAATAAGCATCAATGTGTTACGGTAGTGATGCATGCAGCGTTATGATTTGCATTTCACTATGAAATGTACTTTGTTAATTACATTTTTCCTAAAACTTATACATACTTTTTTTTTCCTAATGCATTTTCTTTTTTTTTTTTGCGTTTGCGACTTATAGTCCAAACAAAAATGCATTAAATCTTCAACTGTGAGCGGATCTTTTGCTTTCATTCTATGATCCTGGACTCATTTTTCTACAAATGTTTAAAACTTAAACGAGAAAGAAAGAAACGTGTGAAAATGTTCACGTCTGTGAGCTTTTATTTGTAAATGTAAACATGTGTAGGACCAATGATTTCCTCTGAAGTGCTCCCCATCAAGGGCAGCAGTTAAACGATTATTCTGTCAGGAATGACGATGGATCCGGGTGAAGACGGGTTTTCCCAGACCGGATCCTGGCCGGGACGCCTCCCCTCCACCCTGACCCCCCCCAGCCCAGCCGGATGAAGCAGGTGGAGAACATCAGGGACCGGTCCATTGTTAGGAGGCCTTCCTCCTCCTGCAAGTTCCCCTCAGTTCAGCCCAATTTCCATGAGTTTGCATCTCAAAGGGAGCCATGCAAAGATGTGAGCGTGCACGCCAGAACGCGCACGCAGTGTGGAAACACTCTGGAGCAGGATGTGGACCAGAAACAGGCAGTTTATGGGCAGGCTGTTGCACAACTGTTGCCACAACACAACGCAGCAGCAGCAGAGCGGTTACATAAACGCACGGATGATGCTCAGTTTCCCTCCACAAGTCCCCCCCCCCCCCCCCCCCCCGCAGCAGAGCATCCCCAGCTCACCTGCTGCCTTCAGACCCGCATCTTTACTGACGCGCATCAAACGCGGGGCTTAATCCGGACCCGCGAACCGCATCCACACGTGTCTGCCGGCGCGTGAGCAGCCATCACGCGTGAATGCGAGTGAAAACAAAACCATCCCCGCAGATCAGAACAAAGCATTTCAGCGGCGTGCGCGCCGTGGAGGGGTCCAGCCTCCGCGTGCGTGCGTGCGTGCGGGAATGCGTTCCCCGGCGTTAATAATGACAAAAGCAGATGTTTTCTTTCACATCAGCGGCCGGGCTGCGGGTGAGGCTGCCGCCGCGGAGGGCGGTCGGTCATGCGGGGACGCAGGGCCGGAGGTGCAGCCGTGAAGCCCCGCGGCGGGAACTTTCAGCGCCGCGTCGCGGTGTGCGGTGGCGGCGGAGCGGCTTAGAGACGCGCCGCCAGCAGCTAACCGGAGCAAGCTACCGGATTCGCGGGGTTAAGTTGGTGTAACGGCCGCTGGCGGCGCCGGTAGTTAGCTGCTTATGTCTGCGCCCGGCGGATTCAAGCTGTCGACCCGCCGACTCTTAGCTAATTAGCTAGTGTCTTACCTGGAGCGCGCGGAAGCTGCCACACGATGAAGCCGATTTATAGGAGACAGTTATGTTAGCTTGGCTAATCGAGCGTTAGCCGGTGCTGCGTTTGAGGAACCTCCAAAACTCCGTGTTTTTTTTTTTTTTACTATCGGATTTTACAGTACAAACAAAACACAAGCCGCAACATCATGGTTACAAAAGGAGAACCTCAACTTTCAGTTCTTCCCCTTTTAGCCTTAACGTAAGACGGAGTGTTAGGGCCACCAAAAATAAAATACAAATACAAATACAACTATGTAATAGTAACACTTAAGAAAAATTAAAAAATGTATGAAATTAAAGTTATACACTTATGAGAAACAAGTTTTAAGTTTACGAGGATAAAGTTTTAAAAGTTTAAAGGAAAGTGTCAAATTAAAAAAGGAACTTTAAGACAAAAGTTGTGGAATTATAAGAAAAAAAGTGTACATTTTTACAAGTCATATGATTATGAAAACAAAGTTGTGATTTTACGACAATAAAGTTGTAAAAGAATGAAAACAGAGTCTAAAATGTACTAAAATAAATAAATAGCAATAATGTCATTAAATTATGATAATAAAGTGGTAATTTTAGGTCAATAGTCATAAAATTATCCGAAAAAATAATATTTTTACAACTAAAAGTATATAAAGTTATGGGAAATAAGTTGAAGCCTACTTCTACAATAGTCGTAAAAGTATAAGAAAAAACTCAATACTTTCTTCTCGTACTTTTAAGAATTCATTGTAAAACCATGAATTCTTAAAAGTCTGAGAAAGTCACAAATTTGCAAGAATATATGAGAATTAATGACAATAAAGTCCTAGGATTGTGAGAAAAAAGTCATAATTTTACAAAACTAGTCATAAAAATATTAGCAAGCTGTTATAAATATACCAGGATAAAGTACTGAGCTAAATAATGAGAAAAAAGTCATAATTATACAAGCATGAGAAAATAGTCCAAAATGTACATGAATTAAACTGTGTAATGATTAAAAAAAAAAAGCAAAGACATAATTTTATAACAAAGTTGTAAAATTTGAGAAAAAAAAAGTCAAATTTTATAAAGAAAACAGTCATTCTTTTTCAAAAGTAATGTTATTTTGTGAAAATATTGTTTTACCTTTAGAAAGTAGATAAATGGCTGAGGAGGGTGACGTCCATCTGAATTTTTTCTGCATCATCTGTTGAAACAATTAAAAAGTCAAATTTATTTTCAAAACGACACAACTTCCTTGTAAAATACAACTTTTTGAACCATAAATTTACAATTTTACTCTCATAAGTTGTTGAATATTTGTATTGCTGTATGACTATCACAATTTTGTTTTATTTGTTTAAAATGTTGACTTTTTCCTCATAAGTTTTCAAATTCATTCAATTTTTATTTCTTTAAAGGTGGCCTTAACAATACTTCTCCAATTAAAATATCCGGACTAAAGTCTAACGTATCTTTTAGCTTCAGTTTTTCTATGTTTTCTATTGTTCATGGGCTGCAAGTTTGTTAACAGGAAAACTTTTTTTGTTGTTTTTTCAAATAAAACCCAAACATCCAAGGTTTGATTTCCTTTTTTCCGAGTGACAGTGAACGCAGCACCTCCTCCTGGTGTCGCAGTCAGGTTAACAAGACAAGAGGTTGATCAATGCCTTCCCGGGCTGCTGACATTTCTGTATCTTTTCAAACCGAGGTTGACATTAGATGAAATAGAGATGTAGAAATGACGTCACTGTGCTTTAATGTCATTCAGAAGGGTGGCTGCCCCCCCCCCCAGGGAGGGAGCTCCTGGATTCTGGCAGCTGAATGACTGCAGATCTGAGAAGACTCGTTTTAGAGGGAAATAAAAAGGGGGAGGGGGGGGGGTGATCTTCCAGGATGACGTCACCTGCAGAATGATGATGTTTGTTTGAATGCATCCTGCAGCGTGGCGTTTGACAGCGCGCTCGCAGCAGGCACCTCTGGAAGCTGCAGAGGCCGTGTGTGGCGGCACGGCCTTGCCGGAGCGCCATCCCGGTCAATGGTGTCTGTGGTGGGGTTTGCCAGAGGGCAGTGCAGCATGGAGACTGGAAAAGTCCAACCTGCCTGTGTTTCTCAGACCTCCGTTACCCTGGAAACCAATTCCTGAGACTTCCCTTCCCCCCCCCCCCCCCCTTCATTTCTGTGTGTGTCACCCCCTCCACCACCACCACCACCTCTACACTCCTCACTCTGCAGCTGCTTTCCTCCCCCCACGACCTGCCGCATTGTACAAGAACACACAATCTGCTGCAGTCATTTCACAATGTCGCAGGATGGAGGCTGCGTGACCCTCTGTGACTCCACGGCCCGCTGCCGCCGCCGCCGCCGCTGCAGGAACAAAGGCAGATTCTGCTCCATCCGTGGAAACACGTCCAGCTCAGGTTTTCTGCACAGATGAGATCAACACCATGTGCTGGACTGTTTGGTAACTCTCGGTGTTGTGAGCAACGTTGGCCCCAGCCGTGCAGCCTCCTCGCTTTCAGGCCTTTTTAAGTCATCCTGCAGGGTTGCGTGTGCATTCCTTTGCAGTGACTTCTCTTTGGCAGCAGGCAGAACATTCCAGGGAAAGGGCTGACCTAGAATAACACTCACACAGACTCTGGATGAGCCAGTTTCTCCGCCCTTTCCCCGGCTGTTGGTGTGCAAAAGGAGAAAAGGCGGCAGCGTGGATGCACGACGGTGGCCTCGGGGACAGGCCGGGGCGTCCATCTGAGGCTGTCCAGTGCAACCCAAGCGTATGTTTAGGACGTTCCTTTTGTTGCCTGCATGTGAGGAAGACAGTGATGAGAAAAGAGTTTCTGGGTGCGACGCCATCATCCATCAGTGTAAATGGAATTAGAAATAAAGCTAGCCAACGTGTCCTCACAAATGCTTTGGATTCTCTCCTGACAGAAGAGAAGAAGATACAGCTGCAGCATGACAGCGGCGAGGAAGATCCGACACGCGAGTCGGTTCGATAAATGCTTTAGAAACATTTGATCTAAACTGCATCTGAGCTCCAAGCTCTTCTCCTGGGTGCGTCTATAGGAGCACGGCACTGGGAAGGTTGGCAGGAAAACCAGCTGACCGTTTTCCCCCCCTTCAGTCCACAGGAGCTTGAATCCAGCTGCTCCCTTTGAGAGTGGAGTGATTTTCACGACCTGCGGGGGAAAAATGGTCAAACCTGGTGACAGGTGACAAAACATCAAGGTGGTAGACGGCTCCGTGGAGAGAAAACGTTCATGCGGGTTTTTCTACGGGCGACAGGTCGTACTGAACAATTATACAACACGTGAGGGGGAAGTAGGTGAGACGCAGGTGTGTCATACTGACAAGGATCTCATTGGTGGTGTTATGTTGGCACGTGATACGTGCGCACTGCTTGCTGCCACCTGACTGTTGAAAATGAGGAAATCAACCAATCGGAGTGCGGCGTAAGGACACTGTGCCTATATTGTGCATCTCAACCTTTTTCACCCTTTTAAGTGTATTATAATGTCCGTGTCTCGGGAGCCAGCTCGTGCTGGTTTGCGGCGCCTTGGGTTCAAATCCGGGCTGCTCCCTGTTCCCTTCTCCACCTCTGTGCCGGTCCCAAGCCCGGTTGCTGTGAGAGGGTTGCGTCAGGAAGGACATCCGGCGTAAAACACTGCCAAGTTTACCATGCGGCCCGTTCGCTGTGGGAAAAGCCGAAAGAGAAAGAAGATAATGTTCATTTCTCACTATAAACAACCCCATTTTTAAACCTTTTTAAACCCGTGTTACTTTACATTTTACGGTTTTATTATGTTTTTAGTCCCTTATTAAATTAGTTTTTGACATTTTTCTAATTATGTTTAGCTTTAATGTACAGCGCTTTGTTTCAAATCTTTTCCGGCGTCTTTCATCATTCAACAGAACAATAATTTCTTCATCATTGGAGCTGGAGCTACTGGTGCTTGAAATATTCATGTTTTCCTTGTATGATTTTGACAAGCGCGGAAATACTGGCTCTCTTCTTCTGAGTGAAAACCACCTTGTGTACAGGAGTATTTCTGTTTTACATTAAGCGCCATCTAATGTCAGGGAATGGAATTGCATGTTCAGTCGGCTCATCGTCAGCGAAAATCGCCTGGGTGTGAACACAAAAGACGTGGCGAAAAACGCTGGTGAATATTCGTCCCGGTGTGTACGGGCCTTTACGTGTGTAAGAGTTAATGGGACTTTACTATTACTTATTTGTTTCCACTCATCCGGTACTGGGTGGCAGGGGCAGCAGTCTAAGCAAAGATGCCCAGACTTCCCACTTCCTCCAGCTGGGGCCACCCCGAGGCATTCCTTGGTCAGCTGAGAGACGTATCTCCAGCGTGTCTTGAATCTTCTCCGCCCAAAACACCTCCCCAGGGAGGCGTCCAGGAGGCATGGAGTTTGCATGTTCTCCCCGTGTATGCGTGGGTTTTCTCCGGGGTCTCCGGCTTCCTCCCACTGTCCAAAAACATGCTTCATAGGTTCATTGGCAACTCTAAATTGACCCTAGGTGTGATTGTAAGAGTGAACGGATGTGTGATTGTGGCCCTGCGACGGACTGGCGGCCTGTCCAGGGTGTCCGCTGCCTTCACCCACAAGTGGCTCGAAAGGGACAAAACGGAAAAAGATGAATGAATGATTAGCCGCGGTTACATGGGCAAAATATCTTGATCAGACCATTAGTCAGGTTACAATTCACCCGTGCACATGGGCCCAGAAAACCTTTTTCCGATTAGAACAAACGTTCCCATGGGTCACACTTTCGGTCGGAATAAATCCTTTGGGCATGCGCAGTAGTGCTAAAATACCGGAAAAAGGAAGAGTCCCACAGTAAACAAACCTTTGCTGTCATATGCATTTATGCAGCAGCTCGGTAATATATGAGGCGATCTTCCAAACGTGTTTTTATCAATGTTATGAATATTATGAAGCGCCTTGTCGTTCATCATTTTATATTTAATCCGTGTGGTTGGTGCTTTTTTGTGGAAGAACGGAGCTCCCAGGAGAGGCTAACACGAGCTAACATTAGCCTTGTTTGATAAACTCATGCGGGAAACGCTGCAATCTGCATCCTGGCTGCACGTAAATATGTGGGAATAACATCAGTCTTTATTTAGTCGGGACACGACTAGAAACACAAATCCACGTGATTGTTTGAACGGTTTCTAAGGACTGAGCGACATTCTGCTTCGAAAAGTTCACACACCGCCCCACAGCCGCTGTGTGTGAGCTGGAAGTCGGAGCTCTGCTCAGAGACACACGGTTCTCCTGACAGCAGCTAACCGAGAGCGGCGGGACGGATCGCAGTCACACAAACAACAAAACGCACACCTAACAAAGCATCCTCCCCTCACAAAGTTATTAATCCAGCTGCTCTGCTCAGAGACACAGTTCGTTTGGTCCACCGGCACACGAGCCAGGACCGCGCAGGGTCCCGCTCCTCCCCGGCACCCCCCTCGTGAGGGGTTTAAGAGAGGCGGAGAGCCAGCGGGGCGAAGCGGAGCGGCGCTTTGCACCGGGCGTCCGCAGAGCCGCCGGTCGGTCCTGTTCGAGCTCCAAAGCTTTCTCTCAGCGAAACACCATCTATGCGTGACGTAAACCAGAGCAGAAGTGACACACAATCGGAATGAACCGTGTACATGCAGAACGATCGGATAAACGATCGGTATAACCCACCTATCTCCATTGGAAAGAAAGTTTGGCAGACTATTCCGAACGGCGCGTTTACATGACACATTTTCTTTCGGATCAGGAGTTCTTTTCGATTACTTTTGTCCATGGAAATGCAGCTACTGAACAGATGCAAATTTTATAGAAATTCATCCTGTTTGGAATTAAGAACAAACGTAACCCAAACCCAAACCCTAATGCACACATGCTAATGTAGCTTTGCTCTTAGCTAAGCTAACCCTGAAAACAAAGAACAGAAAAAAATCTAAAGTCTATTGAAAGGTTTAGCTTTTGTCTTTAATGAAAACCCTTAAAAATTTATAAATGACCCTAATTTCTTGTTTCCTACTAAAAATCTAAAAATGTCCCTAACCCTTACTCCTCATCATCCTCACCACATTCTTCCTCCTTTTTCTCCTGATCTTTCTCGGCCAGTGAAGAGCCAGAATCTTTCATTTCAGAGATGGAGGCTGTTCCTTCTTTGGAATTCACAGACTCTTCATCACCTGAAGTAAGCTGGAGCTGCCTCATTTGGTCTCTTGTCTGATTTTGTTTTTGCAGGTTTTCCATCTCACAGTCGGAAACTGCATTTTGCTGCTTGAAATTTCCAATCTGTACTTGTAAAACTGCAATTTTCTCCTGAAGCTCCGTGGTCTCCTCCTGTGCAGTATCCCTTTCCTCATGTGCAGCCCGAACTCTGCTCTGCACATCCTCAAAGCCGTTGACTTCTTCTTGGAGTTGGGTAACTGTAAAGGTGAGATCCATGTTTCTTCTGACAATCGTCTCGGTTTCAGCTTTTACGCCCTGATATGCAGATTCCAGATCTTTCATGCGGTGGATGGACTCTATCAGATCCTCCTTGGTTTTCTGGAGTTCTTGGTTCTTCTGCTGAAGAAGATCTGCTTCAGCCTTTTGCTTCTTGTACTCTTCAATCCGTTCCTGAGCTTCAGTCTCTTGAACTTTCAGGTCTGAGATTTCAGTGTCCAGACCCGCCTGCTGGTTCTGCAAGCAGCCAACTTCCTCCCGTTTATTGGAATACTTCACCCTCATTTGGTCCCATTTGTGGCGTTGGATTTGCAGCTTTCGACGTTCCCGGCTCAGATCCTCGGTTTGCTGCCGGAAGTGTTGGATCTGGAAGCGCAAATCTAGGATTTGTCCTTGAAGAGTGAGAGTTTCCTTCTCCATCCTCTCACTTTCCTCTCTGGCGGCAGTGACTCTGCCCTCCAAACCACAACTCTGACTGATTTCATTTTCCAGTCTTGAGATTTCAGTTGAGAGGTCAGAGTTGGTTTGGACCGCTGTCCTGGTTTTTGCTTGGAGTTTCCGACACGCAGATTCCAGCCTTTCCACATCCTGAACGGAGCGCCGGACTCCTTCCCGTCTTCTCTGCAGGTCTGTGGTTTCTTTTGTGAGTTCCTTCAGCCTCTGGGTGAGTCTGCGATGCTGGACGTTGAGCTCTTTGGCGTCAGTCGGCTGCTCTCTCAGCTGGGACAGCTCTGCCTGCAGCTCTTTCTTGAGTTCCTCCAAACGGTATCGTTTTTCCACCATTGTGGAGAAGGCTTCTCTGGTTTGGTCTCGCTTCAGGATTTCTGTCTGCAGCTTCTGAAGCTCCGTTTTCAGAGCGGCGGTCTCCTCTTCCAGAGCGTGGAAATGGTTTGACTCCAGTTTGCAGTCCATTTCCAGGACTGCTTGGTGGGCGACCTTTCTCTGCAGCTTCTGCAGCTCGGCTTTCAGAACCGCAGATTTCTTTTCCATGGTTTTCCTCTCCCGTTTCACTCTTTGGTGCTCTAATTGCAGCTCTTTGCGGAGCTGAAGTTTGGACTTCAGAGTGGCCATTTTCTCTTTGGTTTCACGGATGTTTTCAGAGAAGACAGCAATTTTCTGTCTTTCTGCGTCACATTTCTGCTGGATTTTCATCTGCTGTTGAACTTGTGTGTTCAGGGTCTGCAGAGATTTGAGCAGTTCACGGTTTTTCTGAGAAGCAGCTTTCCTCTCCCTCTTGAGGTTCTTGCAGGTTCTCTCCACATCCTTTATGTTGGACAGATTGTTGCCAATGTCTTCAATTTGACTGGACAACATGGAATTCTGGGTCAGGATGTTCTCCGCACTTTACCTACTTTCTTCAAACGTTCTAGAATTTCTGGGAACCGTTTTTCTCACTGCTTCAAGTCTTTCACGCTCACCTCCCAGTAGATACTTTCCAAGCCCCTTGAGTCCACCTGCGACTGTGACTGAGTTCAGGCGGGGATATATATGTAGATGTTGGTGATGACGTCAGATAAAGTCATCCGACGCAGAATAAGCTAATAACCTGCAAAAAGATCGTAGTCATGACGCAATACTCCGCCATCTCTCTGAAGGATGACGACTTGTCACGTGCAGCGTCACAGACAGTATGATTTTATGGATTTATGAATCGCTTCATGTTCGCGCATGCGTGCTGACGGCTCCTCCACAGAGCCGCAGTTCGACCGGCGGGCGTCGGTTCTGCGCAGAAGCGGAAACTGCGCAAACGAAAGGAATCTTTCACCCAAAGTATTGATGTTTCTGGACGCTATCGATCAAATGTCTGTGCTAAATGTCTTGGTTGTAAAAGTCCGCGTGGTGCCGCCATGAACCAGAGATGATCAAAGGAACCGCCGAAGGCCTGCAGACATTTTCCCGGTTCTAAAGTTGCGGACACGGAAGTCGCACCGGAGACAAACAGGCGGACGGGGTTTATGCTGAGGAAATAAACAATAATAATAATAATAATAAATTTTAAATACCTATAAGGGAGGAAGAATAAAAGTTTCCGAACATTTTCTGCTTCTACTGCAGAAAGAATTATTGGAAATTATCAAAAATGATCAAATTATCTGTAAAAAGGTGAATAATGCATTCTGTTTTTACATGTATGTCTTTATTTGTGTTTTGAAGTCGTTTAATGTCCTCATTTTGAATTAAATTTGGACCTGCAGTTCTTTATGAACCTTATGACTTGTAACCCACAAATGCCATTAATGACGTTTTGCTAAAAATCGACCAATCAAAATCAGATTTTAGACACTGCATTTGAATGACAGGAGCCGGTGGACAGAGGTCTGAGCTGTTCAAAGGCAGCCTCTGCACCAGGGGCCTGTTTCAGAAAGGAGGTTCAACCAACTCTGAGGTTAAACTTGAACTCTGAGTTGGTCTACCGAGAGATCAACAACTCTGAGTTTTCTGTTTCAGAGAAGCTGATCAGAGTTAGGTTAATCAACTCTGAGTGGACTGAATCGGAGTTGAGCGTGCGGACTGCGACTATAAGAAGCCATTATCAATGGAGCGCAGATATCACGAGTCCCCATGGCAACCGTGGAAACAAAGAGGTCTGCATATTTTTCTCCAGCTGAACTTGACGTGCTGCTGCAGAGTTACAGTGAATATGAGCACATATTCCAGAAGAAAAGCAACACCACTGCATCTGCAAAACAGAGACAGTTAGCGTGGAAAACATAGCTGCTCACGTTAATGCGTAAGTTTGCATTTAAATCATTGTTATAAAATATTGGCTGTAATAACTTTTTAAATAGCGTAAGGTGTGAAATAAATCTGGCGATATTTAGGTGTACTTTTGAAGTGTTATTCCTGGTGTAATTGCATGAAATGCTGCATAGTGTACAACCAATGGGGGGGGAATGCATTTAACGTCTGTAATGTTTAGAGGACTTTTTTGTTAACCTTCCCCTCTTGCAAACATTGGTCAGTTTAATATTAATACTTGCAATTGTGTTTTTAAAAGTGAACTTTTGTCTACTGTTGAACCTTTCGCTGCGCGAAGACTTCTCCTTTCTTTTCTCTCGTCTTTCCGACCGTGGTCAGAAGCGCAGGGGAGATTTCCTTCAGAAGGGAATTCTCCTTCGGGGTTCACTTCCCGTTCGAAACCCTCAACCTCCAGAGCGGATTAAGAATGACCCCAAAACAGTTATTCTGGGAATGACACCTTCTCTTTATTTAAGTAAGTGCTCCGTCCTCCGAACACACAATATATACCACGCACGCCATACCCTTGTATGGATCGTGGTATAGGTTTATATGGGATTAAGAAAGTAAGCAGTACTAGCAAATTGTGTTTCCAAAAAGTAATTGTTACATTAATCTAATTCAATGTCCCTGATTTCATTTTCATGTAGATGCAATCCTGCAGGAAGTAAAAGAACATGGCAGCAGCTAAAAATGAAGTATAAAAACATAATTCAATCAGGTCAAATGTGAGCATGTCATGATGTAGGCTTTGTTGACAATATTTGACATATGAAACATCTACATAGCAATATCTAATGTTGTTTTCATTGTATATATGTAATTGACTGCAACGAAAAACGGTAACGCTCAAACAAAAACGTATGGGGAAATGACAAAAATCGAGTCTTCTCAAAATCCTCGTACGAGGTAAATATAATTCTCTATGAATTAATGCAGTCTCCTCGTCTATTGGGTCCTCCAAAAAAGAACAAGCCATTCGTGTCACTTAGACCGTCTCTGTGTGACTGGAATGTGGGCAATGAAGGTTAAAGCGAAACATACCGCTTCGTCTTTAAAAAGGGGAGGGGACCGTCAGAAACTTTGAGTTTGGAGAATAAAACCTGCTCCCGACCAGGTTAGGTTCACAGCATAGGTAACCATGGACACTGACTCCGAGTAGAAGTTACCTCTCTTTCAGAAACGGGTTTGACTTACTCTGCTTTCTCTGGTTTAACAAACCTCCCATTCTGAAACGGAAAACCCAGAGTTTCCCTGATTTCAGGGTTAACTCACTCAGAGTTTACACTTAACCTCCTTTCTGAAACAGGCCCCAGGAGTCCAGTTTGATGGTAAAGGGACTTTAGTCACGGGGTGAAACTGTCATGGCTTGGCCTGTCCCTGGCCCTCTGTCTCCCTCTGCTGGTCATGTTTGGTTAGTTCAGCCTTCACATTTTGGAGGCCCTGACCACAACCTGAACCAGTTCCTGGATTTCATCACCTTCTCCAAATAAGTAAACGGTGTTTCTCTCATCAGGCAGCTTCCACCACGACAACAACCACACAACTAAAGTTCTAAAGAAAACCCAGGAATTTTTGAAGCTGCTGGCGGGTTTCCGGCTGAGGTCGCTCTGCGTGAACCTTTTCTGGGTCTGTCCTCTGCACAGCAGCTTAGGGCAGCTTTGTGAATTAGTTTGCATTGTGGGTCACCAGTACTCCCAGACGTACTGCTGAGCGTTGCCTACAGCGCCACACGACGTTCTGCTTGTCCTCAGTGGACCCTGACCCGCCGTCTGTGGTTCTCTGTCCGTTCGTCTCTGCTGTTGGTCTTCAGCTCACAGTTTGTCACGGCGGCTCCGAGTGTCCAGAGAACTTCACAGAATCCCAAACGAAAAGCGTAAAAAGACACCAAATCAGGAGATCAATCTGTCACGGAAACCGTCCGTCCCCCCTGGAAACATTGCAGGGAGTTTCAGAAAAGTAGATTAACTAAAAAAAAAAAAAAACCTGCTTTAAATTTTTCTGTTATGATTTAATTAAACCGACCAAAATCTTCAAAAGTTTTCCATTTTTGGTTGATATTTTTATTTTATTTGTATCAGCTTATTATCAAATGATTCAATCATGTGAAGACTCTGGAGCCTGAAACACAATTCAGTTCAATTGGATTTATAAAGCCCAATATTACAACAACAGTCATCTGAACGGGCTTCAAACGATAGTTTTGTAAACACGAATCATACATTAAAAAAAAGGTATTTTCCTTTTCCTTTCAGCTTTTCCCTCACAGCCAATCAGCTTCCTCCATCTAACCTCGTCTTCTGCATCCTCTCCTCCAACAGCAGCTACCTTCATGTCATCCAGAATCCTCCTCCTCCTCCTCCTCCTCGGTCTTCCTCTAGACCTCTGGCAGCTCTACATTCAGCATCCTTCCACCAATAGATCCACCGTCTCTCCTCTGGACGTGTCTGAACCGTCTCAGTCTGACTTTATCTTTATATATATAAGTATATATAAGTATACGCCATTTACCATTAACATAATGACATACGTCCTGCACTGGTCCAACACTTCAGAGAACACATTCAAAACATACAACTTAAACGTTTGGCAGGAGGTCTCTCAACTTGAACAAATGGGGGAAAAAATGGAAAGTGTTAAGTTTATGTTTTATTTAGAGTTGAGAAGGAAACGGTACATAGAAAACTGTGACATCTGACTCTGTGAACTGGTTCAAACCACAGATGATGTCTGAAGCTGGAACATAAAACATTACACAGAGAGTTAGACTCATCACGTACAAAGTACACACCCGTCAAATCTGTACAAAGAGTTGTCTTCACGCTGGAATGCAAATCTCCAGAAACGTCAGTCTGAACAACAGGCAGGAGGGTAAAGTGTGGCCAACAAAAGTTCTCTTTCTGTTCCACTGTAAATCCAGAGTAAAGGTTCTGGTCCGTATTCATTGGATCAAGACTTTTGAATCACAGAAAAAGATTCAACACGATCCAAAGTTGTGCTTTAGAACAACAAATGTCAAAAAAACATGTAGATATGGAATTTTATGGAACAGTTGGACATTTAAGGAATTTCTCTTATTCACCTCAATGTAATAAGAACAAAAAAAAAAAAAAAAAAAAGCTGATGTCCTTTTATATATCAGGGTCTGGATGAATACTGGATTCTGATTGGCTAACAATGGACACCTAAAAAAGAAGCTCCCAGTAGCGGTTTTAGGCACGGGCGATACGGGCGGTTGCCTTGAGCGCAAAAATGAAATGGGGGCGGCGCCGGCGGCTCAGCCCTGTAAAATAATGTATGCACCACTATTGGTTTGCTTATGTCCCAGAGTTTCTAACAGCCTGAAAGCTGGCGGCGCTCCTGTCCCGCAGCTGCGCTCTCTCTCTCCTGTCTTTGAGAAGTAGACGCAAATGTGTGTGAAGAAGGAGAATGGAGGGGGCGCGGGGTGAAGGGTGCCGCCTGAGAGGTGAGCACGAAGCACCGCCGCGTTTGCGCATGCGCCAAACCTGGCTGGATCGTCTTGGGGGGGGGGGGGCAGTCGCGGGCCGCGGCTCAGTGCTCGATGAAAAATAGAAATAAAAACAGCGACAGCGCCGCCGTGTAGCGAAATGGCGCCGCTAGGTGCAGCTGCGCGCGCTCCTGCTGGAAATGTGTGAAGAAGGAGGAGGGGGGGGGGCTGCGGCGAATCAGTTCACCTGTGAGTCGCTTGGCCAGGTGGGGGACGAGGGCGTGGGGGTGGAATCTACTTTATAAAACTTTTTTAAGTCAGTCACACACTGACATTCTATAACCTAATTTTTTTATATAGGTATAAAGAATCGTGTTTCTTTGGGTTACTTTTTGTGTGAAATGCTCAAGTAAAAAATGGGAAAACTAAACATTGTTTTCACTAAGGTGACAGTTGGTTTAGTCGATGGACTTGATGCCTTCGGGAGGACATTTATGCTAAATGCCAAAAACATCTGAAATATGGAGGAAAAAAAAGGTCAAAGTCATCTGGTGCCTAAAAAAGGACAGAAAAAAAGAGAAGGAGAAAAGAGACAAAGAACAGGGTTTGTCCTCACAGTTACATGCATGTTTTCTAGATTCTAATGCTACCTGCCCTGCAACAACAACGTTGTCGATGAAAACTTTTTTATGGTCGATGACCAAAACTAAAGTAAGCCCAAATGTTACAAATAACATGATCATGTTTAAGATTTCCTCCTTAAACGTTTGCTCTGGTTTAACTTGTAACATTAGTTATGATTCATGTGTCTGTCTGCTCTGCTGTAACGCAAAGGTTTTGTTGTGTTTTTCTGTTGTATATTAGTTCATATTGTTAAATAAGCTGTCTTGGTAGCTGCTGTTGCTGTTCTGCTGCTGCTGTTCTGCTGTCATAACATGCTTATGGGACAAATAGCTGCAGATTGGCCATAACTGTAATAATAATTTGTGGCAGCTCAAACGTTTGCACAATGTTTTTCACTAGGGATTTAAATCTGTAGGTAGTTTTAAAAATGAATTTTTACCATTTATTACAACTCTATGGTGACAAAACATAATGTAACAGGTCATAACTAAAATGTACCAGACAAAGGATTGAAGACAGCAAACATGAGATACTTTTTCTTCTCTGAAGTAGAGATTGATATAGAGCATGACTATTTAAATTTCCTAAATTTCCAAACTCCAGTGGTTCAAGTCATACTTGAGGTCATCGATGTCTCACAAGCGACTCACTAACCTGCTGTTGTTAGTATCAATCATTCAGAGGGGGAGCAGATTTCATATGAAAACGTTATTGACGAGTTTGCATCAAGGAAGACTAGAAAGGTTAGGTTTTAGTCAGTGTTTCTGTTCTTAGTGTGTTGGTGCTGCAGTTATATTTATTTTAGCGTGTTATTTAAGTGATATAAAATATGTACTTTATAATATTTATTTTACATTATTTATTCAATATTGTGTTTGATTAAATATTTTCCTACCCAACTGTGTTTTTGCCATGCTTATGGCCTTTTAATTTTATGTTCTGATAACTGTTATAAAGCAGTGCAGAATTCTGATAAACGTATTTTTTAAATCAATTTCTTAATTTCAATGACAATAAAACATGTCTGTTGACACGGACAAAGTGACTCTATGGGGGGGGGGGCGCCTGGGCAGGATCTCGCCCGGGGAGTAATTCAGGGTAGAACCGCCACTGGAAGCTCCAGTCACATTTTGGTACAAAAGAGACTTGGATCATTGTTAATAAATAATATTATCGTTAATTAATGAAAGAAATATATATATATATATATATATATATATATATATATATATATATATATATATATATATATATATATATATATATATATATATATATATATATATATATACATATTTTTACTGATCCCCATTTATTAATCTGAGTTAATGGTGGATATTTCTTTGTTCAGAGTAAGAAGCAGGTGCTGTTACCATGACAACGCATCACACTGCATATCCAATAATCTGCTTCTTGTGAAAAACAATTAAAATGTTAAAAATAACAATATTAAAGTGCTATTATTTCATTTAGTATGTATTTATCTTTTGTAAGCGGGACGATGCACAACGACGTCTCCATAACCAGAAATGAATGGAATGAACAATCCTTTTCTTTTTAAATCTTTGTGTCATCACGTATTTGCTGGACTCTGATCAGAAAATAGCATCACATGAAGTAAGGGGAGGAGTCAATCGGCTGACTCCACCCTCTCGTTTTCCAGACACGGTTGAACGGGGCAGTTTTGCAGCTTCTCTATTTTGACCAAAACATTTCCGACATCTATTAAAACAATTCCATTCAAATGCCAACAGCTGATTACATGTGATGAGATCAAATGTGTTTCGTTTTCCTAGTATCCGACACCACATCTAAACTTATCTTTAAATTCTTTAGCAGCTCCTGACGTCAGACTTCTATCAGAACCGTATTTAACTAAGATAGCTTCGTCAAAGACAAACTTTATCAATGACTGAGTCTATGACATGAATCAATAAACAGTTTTCAGCAGGAAAAATTCAAAGAATTCAGGAGCTGGGTGTAAAAGTTTTGGTGTTCAGCTCTAAAAGTGACATTTAAAAGTGATTTGGACTGTTTTACTCCAGGCTTAGAACACCAGTTTATAGGACAAGAGTTGGATGAAACGTGAACTTCTTCTATATAGTTTAAATATTCCGAATTAAAATGTCTAAACAAAAAGGTGAAAAGTCCTCCATTTATTTATTGGCACCGGTGGTTTCGGCCTAAAGTGACGTGCACACGGCGTTCAAGAGCATCCTAAACGGGGATTTCTGAACACGCTTCTTGCTTTCCACACTGGACTGTTTCCACCCGATATTAGTGCAGAGTCTTGGTGCGAAATGTCAAAGTGGTGCAAATCTGGTGAATCTTTTTCATTGACAGCTCTATTCGGATAAATGAAAGACTCTGTGTCGCATAGAAGTCCATCTAGGCACAAACCACAATTATTCATTTCTCCTCCATAATCAATTTTTAAACAGTTTTGTGTTTTGAAAAGGAAGCCATCCATACGTCGCTAACAAATGCAAGTCCCTGATTGGTCAAAGTTCAACCGGTTTAACTTTGAACAAGCGTTCAATGGCTAATGCAGAGAAAAGCGCATTTTCATGTTAGCTTTGCACTGACGTGTGACACGTTACTAAAGTGTTGCTTATCAGCTCCAGGCAGCTTTTCTTCGCTTCAGAATCCATTGGAATAACGTTACAGAGTTATGGCGATCCAAAAAAAACATAGACACGTGAGCAAAAGGTCTGGTTCAATATAGCTAAGCCCTGGATAGGTAACTAGTTTAAAATTCTTCGCGTTCAATGGTCTCGTTTTGTAGGTGAAGCTCCAAAACAGTTGTAGAAACTTGCATAGCGACGCATGGATGCGAAAGGTTTGAACACGAAGCCAAAAAACGTGATAAAGCCCCGTCACCCAGCCAGTACGTACATTCTCCACATATTACAGGGATGAATACTGGACATGGAAATGGTGCGAAAACTTGTCAAATGTTCACAGATGTATCAGGAATGAACCTGGTTAAAACCACATAAGAAGTACGAATAAACCCCGCTAGGAACACGTAAGTCGACGTAAACGCCAAATCTGGGCCAAATGCAACCGAAACGACCGAATCAATGAAGGAATTTTTACGCGATATAAAAGTTATACATTGGTGGTTCATGCGTGAAAAGTCTGTTAGACAAACGTGGAACGGCCGTGGAAAGACACAAATTTGTCCATGCATCTTACAAAAATCACACAATTACATTAGATTTACGGAATAATCACGTTTTAACTACGTTTAAAAAAACTATAAACCTCGTAATTCTCAACCGAACAAAAATCTTGAACAGCTCAAAACTGAACCGACGGACATCTGAGGCACATCGACGAATGACCAACGCAGGAAACGCTTAAGAATGACGTAAACCGCGCACGGATCACGAAAGAAAAAATGTCCAAAAATGTCCGCCGTGGCTGTTTGACACGGGAAGGGGCCGCTTGGTTGTATGTTGTACGTAGCTTCAGCTCCACTTCTGCACACATGCGATCAGTAAAGCTTCCGGATCATCTACGGTGCTGTCTGGATTACATCAACAAACTGAAGGTGAAGGAGAAGAATGTCAAACACAGCAACAGGCGGTTCTGCTCCGTCTTCCCTCAGAGAACCAGTTTGGATTCAGCCGTTTCTCCTCCAAATTCTAGTGGAAAGTGCAGAACCGCTGTTCAGTCCGCTGAGGTTCCTACATAGTTACTGGGCTCAGCTCCCTTCATAATGAAACTCTGAGCAGCATCAGTTCAGGGGATCGACACCGAAGGGTAAAAAGCTCAGAGACGCTCGTCTTCCACAAGGAAACAGTCACCGGAAAAAACCTGTCAACTGAAATGTGTTCAAACTATTCATGACAAACCTGTGATGCATAGTGTCATTTAAAGAGGTTCAAATTAGGTTTAGAGAAACATCTGAAGCTTTCCTGAGGTCATCAAAAACAGCTTTCATTCAGGAGAGACGCGTGAAGAACAGAATCACGTTTTAAAGGATTTCAAAAATAGATTCTAGTTTTAAAAATGTTCTTTTCTTTCTAACTTATTAAAGGACATTAACAAAATATTTGTTTTACTCAAAAAGAAGCTTTAGCCATACGGAAAGTGTGGATTTATTTAACGTTTTGTTCCTTCAAACTATTTAACTCTTTTCAACATACTAGAAACCTTTTGGTTACGTTTCCAGACACGAAAAAATCCAGGTTTTTAAAGTTTGACCAACATGTAGCCTAAAATATCAGACCTTTGTGCTCACAACATAACTTTTTTGTATAAAGAACAGCCTCCAAAGGAGCCGTCATCTAAAGATAACTTAAAAAAACGTCAACTTTTGTAAAAACGTACAGTAAAGGTTTGTCATTTTTCCGTGCAGGAACAATTACAGCATCCTAAATGGGAACTTAAACTTCAAAAAATAACTTTTAGCAACATGAAGCATAAGTTTTAGGTTTTACTTGGCAGTGTTGTGTAGAGAAGTGGTCTCCGGCCTTTTGCAGGCCACAAACCGCTTTGGGTCTGTTTAAGGCTGACGTCACTTTTTCTGTTTTTAGCTTCTATTTTTCCTTAACTTTTGAGGGTAAAGTTTATCTTCAACCTCAAAAAATATGTGCAGCTGCTTTAAACTTTATTTGTAAACTAGATTTCCTGCAGGAACCAATAAATTGTGATCTAGATTTTCAATAAACCCAGTAGAAGATAAAAAATCAGCCTCGACCGACGGATAGAAACAATCAAATAAAATGGTCACTAAAAGTGGTATTTTCCAAATATAATAGTCAGCGTAACTGTATTAGCTGGTTTCTGAATATTCTGCATTATTATAATGGTGACAACTGTCACAATAAAACCATATTTGGAGGAAAGACTCCTGGTTTCTGTCTGTTAAATGCAGCTTTCTCTTATTTTGAAGTCTTCTGTTTCCTCTTTTCTGCCAAAAGAAACTTTCCAAATGTGCTTGTTTTTGTTAACTCTGCGAGCTCGGAGGTTTTATCAGTCAGAGCAGCCGCTTTAGGAAAGTGTCAGACGGATTTTAGTCACATAAAGCCACATTTGGTGGAGAGAAGCCAGTAGTTTTTCAAAATAAAACTTCCTTTTTTTTGTACCAGTCCACAGCCTGGGGGGGGACTAAAAATGACTTAGAATTTGAAAAAATAAAATGAGAAATACACACATGATTTTGAAACTAATAGATATTTATGTATAAATATATACAGTATATAAATGTATGAAGTTGTAAATATTCTGAAAGTTAATTTGGTGGGCGGAGCCAAACTAGGCTCTCACTGCTATTGCATGTTGACTATTAAGTGACACAATACTGACTTCTAGTGGGATGCTTTCTTCAGGAGAGATGTTATGAAAAACAGCGTCAGATGACTAAGCGCTTTTCATTTATACGTTTACGTGGGATTTTCATGACCACTGAGCTATTTTTAGACCTCAGTAGAATCAGTCAGAGCAGCTCCGAGACTGAATTATGAAAAAGTAAACAGTGTTGAGGTGAAGATCCTCATCTTCCCTTCAGTTTTAGTTGGGCTCACTCGTGTTGCGTCACGTATCGCCAACAATAATAAAAGCGTAAAAAGCAGCAGCTGTGACTTTTGCTCGCCATAGAAACACAGTTGTCATAAACATCAATATTGCACATGAGCAGCATATTTGGATGAGCTTTCTGCATTTTCATTCGCTTCAGACCCGGACAGCGGCTACTGGCGTTGTGCATAAATATCGTAGAAAAATACATTTTGGACGAATCTGGGTTTTAGGGGGATTGTGGGAAATGCCTCAGAAGGTCTGGTCATCGTTGCAGGAGTCGGTGGCGTGTCCGAAGGCCTCGCAGATGTCGCAGTAGGGCCTCTCGTTGGCCGGGTTGCCGTGGTACGTGGAGTGGGGGACGGAGTCTGGGCTCTGCGCCTGGGTGGGGCAGTCCTCCGTGTCGTGGAGGTCGAAGCAGTCGCAGATGTCGCAGAAAAGCCGCGGGGTCGCCTTCTTTTCGCGCTTCGCCACGCCTTCGCTGAGCCTGTGACACGAGGAGATCGCGAGTCACCTGACGCTTTCCGACAAACATGTTTTTACTCCCCTCCAATAAATAAACAGATCCATCATTAAATAGATCTTTCTTTCTGGGGGTGTATTGGTTTTTTAGAAATGTTCACCCGTCAGTCCCGTCGTTTCCGTTGAACTCGGCCAGAGCGAGCTTCTTCAGCTTGATCTTCAGCTCCTCGTTTTTCCTCTGCAGGTCCACGATGACGCTGTTCAGGAAGTTGATCTGACAGAGACAATCGCACGGATCAACGCCTAGCTACACGCTCACGACGCGAGGCTGCGGAACAGAGTGCGGGCGGACTCACCTGTCCTTCGGCGAACTCTTTCTCCTCCCTCAGCTGCTGCAGCGCTGCATCACCTACACAAGCACATCAGCAACATGAAATCCAGCTGGACCAGATCCTTCAGGCTGAGGAGAGACGCGTCCTCACCCGAGGCGGAAGCCTCCCACTCCTCTCCCTCTGAGCCCTGAGTTCCCATCAGCCTTTGCTCTAAACTGCGAACGCGGCCCTGCAGCTGAGCTTTGTCCTTCTCCAGCGTCTCCACAGCAGACTGCAGCGTCTTGGTCATGGCGTTCTCTCCTCGCAGCACCTCGATCTGCACAGACGGGGAACACAGATGATGGGTTTCAAACCTGCGGCTGACAGGATGAAGGGCAGGACACTGGGAGACTCACCTCATTCCGGAGAATTTCCAGCTCTCTGTCTTTATCTGAGATCAAGCCGGCGGTGGACGTCTGGAAGTCTCTGTCTGCGTCTGGACTGGAGATGGTTCCTCTGCAGAGGAAGGCGCGTCGGGTCAGAGTCGGCAAACAAACACAACCTTTCATAACAGAAAAAGCCCTATCTTTTGGTACGTTTTTATATATAAAGATGTTCAAACTGTTCCTTGGAAACGCTCGTTTAAGACTTTATGAAAGAACAAACTGAATCTGTGACTTTGTCAACATTAAAATGCACCAAACAGAGGAATTTGGGTTCAGTTGATCATCTCTGATGTGAAAAGGCTCAATAACTCCGAAATCCAGAAAAAAAATCTGCTCCAGAAAAATCAAGGATGAATATTTGTGATGCCTTGAGATTGATGATCTAAAACACACTCTAAAATGCATCATAATTTAACTAAGCAAACTGCTGCTGTGTCATCTGTGTCACTGATGCTGGGTAAGGAAAATAAAACCTGAACGTCAACATCCAGTGGTTAGACGGATCCCGTCAGGGAAACACAGTCATCTCTCTGAATCCCAGCCGCCTCCTCCTCCACATCTGTTCCTCCTGCTCTAGTTGAAGCTGCACCAGCTCTCCATCTCCCGGCCTTCAAACCTCATCTCTGACCTACGACCTTCATCCTCCTTCTGTCATGACTTTAACAGATGTTTTCTGACACAGAAAGCTGCTGCATTTGTCTTTAGCTGAGAAGAGCTTTAAATAGAACTGCAAAATATAAATTAAAATAAATCATTTCTGATTTTAATGATTTGACTTTCCTGTCATAGAAAAACAGATCTGATCAAACAAATTGTATTTTTTCTGTTCTGATGTTCTTTGTTCTTATTTAAGACGCACTTCACCTCATGGGGTTTTTCCTCAGACACAGGAAACCTGAGCTGGTCAGTTATTCCTCCAACACGAGCAAAACGGGACTGTTCATCAGGTCAGTTTAGGTCAGATGCCTTTACAAGTTACCATATGCACCAAATTACGGGATGCAAAAAGCAGAACAACACAGTACTGTAATGTTGTTTGACTATGCTACCCAGAATGCCTGGAGGGGGCAAGAAGCCGGCAATTGGTCGGATGAGTTGATGGGAAGTTTTTTTTAGTAAACTGACATCGTTGACATGGGCCACTTTAGCATAGGTGTGGACTTCCGACAAGCTCACTCCTGATTGGTGAAAGTGGTTGCCATAGAAACAATGACTCAGACTCATTTGGACTAATCCTGGACTTATTTTGCCATAAAGGTTTGAACATATTGTAAAAATAAAGATGACTACTTCACAGATTTCACCTATTGTGGGTTTATCGTTAGAACGCAAATCCTGCAATAAACAGGAGAACACTGTCATACAGTATGCAGATGACACTCTGCTATCTTTGAATCTGTTCAGAAGGTCTACATCCAGAAAATGTTCTGCTTGTCTGACTTCTCTGATGGCTTCAGCCTGAAACTGGGTCCTTCTGGTTTTCTCTTTGTGCAAACACTTGAAGTTTCAATGAAGATTTAAAGCTCTTAAAAACATGAAAACGTCAGCTTCTGTTGTTTAAACCAAAACATGGACTATTTTTAGCTGCACCCAAACATATGGGATAATGATGAAAAGGTTTTGCGTGGGGTAAAACTATCCAATCATCTTAATTAAGATGATATTAAGATTAAGATATTAAGTTCGCAGAGCAATTACAGCACAGCAAAGCTGAAGAAATGAAAAGGATGAGAAGTCCGTTCTTTTAGGCATTTCAAACATCTGCTGAAGGAGTTAACAGCTAAAAGTGACATGAAACTATCTAATCATCTCATGAAGCAGAAACAAAAACACACAAAGAATATATTTTTCCGTGTCCTACCTGGTCCTCATGTCTGGCTGCTGTCTGTTCTGCTCCTCATTGTGCTGCAGAGCAAACACAAAAATAGAAACCTTTAAATAGCAGCTGAAGCTGCGTGAGCTCCAACAGAGTCTCAGCAGGAGGTCAGGGCTCTGCATCAAATCCTCCTCATCAGCAGGACACAGGCCTGTAACGGAGACGCTTTACGGGACATGGAGTTCAGGACGGTGGGTACCTCGTGGTGGTGCTTGTGGGAGGCCAGCTTCAGCTCTTCACTGGGAAGAAACACAGAGGAGAGGAGATGCAGTTAAAGTGCTGAGATGAGAGTTTAGACCTGCTCTGGTTTATAGTCTGTTCAAAGTAAATGCCGGTTAATGAAAAACCTACACTATTCTGAAGCACACAGACACAAACCAAATAAACAAACATAGGTGGCATTATGTCTGTTCAAGCCTTTAATGGTATTTCCAAACCAAAGACGCTCAGGCCTGAATCAGCAGATTTCATACGTTTTTATGATTTTCAAGGTTTAAAATGAAATAGGCTGGAAAAAAAACAAAAAACAAAAAACACCGTCCAGGGATAGCCCAACCTTTAGTGGCTGGGATAGGCTCCAGCAACCCCAAAAAGGATTAAAGCGGGTTGGGAAAACAGGTGGATGGAGGTTAATAAAATGATATTAGTGGAAATAAAACAATGGTATCAGCATAAAGGAGCTTTTTTTTTTTTACCTTAGGGAAAATCCTAAAAATGACAAATTTTTGAAATGGGAAACAGTGTCACAGCAGGGCCCATAGGCCAGTTTGAATCTTCTTTCCCTCCAAAAACTGTATTTATTACTAAACAAACTTCATTCATCCTTAGTTTCTGTGCAACAGCAATCAATAAACTCATATTTGCAGAAGAAAATCAGCTGAGTGATACAATGTTTCATTATTTTTCAGCAAAATGTTCATACAAGCCAGGAAAAAAAAGAAAAGGTCAAATCAGGAAAGAACTTTTACAGTATTGCATAAATCAAACACTGTTCAAAAACTCTGTTATTTACAAAAAATATCACTTTAAGGGTAACAAGCAACGAAAATAGTTAAAATCGTTGTTTTAACATACAAATAGTTTTGGTCTAAATTAACTTTCTCTGAAAAAACAAACGAACTTGGTTGTCCTTGAAGGCATCATGCTCCTTCAGCTAGAGATGAAGATGAAGATCCGCTGCTTGTTCTCAAACACCAGCCGATAAAAAAAGACGACAACTCCTGATGATGAAAACAACTCAAAGTGAAGCGAATGTTTGTGCGGACGATTGAAAAAACAGACGTGTTTGTGTTACCGCACGACTCGTGTTTGACATCAGCGGGGCTGAGGCACAAAGACCACACAAGATCACACACAAGTCCACACAGACTAACAAACATGGACACACACACATGTGTACAGACACACACACAGACAAACACCAGGGAGGACTGACACACACATGCACAAGGATACACTCAGACAGACAAAAAAAAACACGTGAAACACGTGCATGAACACACACACACACACACACACATAGACAAAAGCACCTGGACATGGACACAAACAAACAAAAACAAGTGTGTACGGTGACTCACACACAGACAAACACTAACAATGTCACACACAAACGTGCCTGGACTCACAAATGTGTGCGTTAGAATGCCCACACACATGTACACAGTGATGTCACAGACAGCGTTGGAACCAGGCGGCTCCAGGAGCAGAGAGGCGGTTACGTAAGAACAGCAGAGGGAGGAGGGACGGCGGCTGGAAGAGCACAGGATGGGGCGGGGGGGGCAGAAGGAGACGTGGATGAAGGTTTTCTGCTCTTCATTTCATCCAGACGCTTTATGTCTCTGTGAATCAGGAGCTTTGATCTATTCATCATTTCTTGTCTTGTTTGCCTTCGGTCGTCTTCATCCACGTGCAGCTCTGATGAGTGGGGAGGGGGCGTGTCAAGGGGGTTGAAAACACACACACTGACACACACACACTGACACACACACACACACACGCAGAGGGTCTAAAAATAAACCTGACGTCACACAGAGATGTTCATAAACGTGACAGAACCAGATTCCTGTTTTCCTCCCGGGCCGGTTCCAGAACGTCTGTGAGTCTGAACCAGAACCAAAAACTGAATATAAAAACTTTTTCCATAAATCAAAACAAAAGACTTGCAGAAGCGCAGCAGAGATTAGTAATGTTTTGGAAAAGAGGAGTAAGCACACGACAAGTGAGCGACTTTCTCCTTTGATTGCTTTTAATCCCACCACAAGGGGGCGCCATCGAGGGCTTTTGGTTTGCTGGTCCCAAGTCCGGCTAAAAACAGAGGGTTGTGCCTGGAAGGGAAAAAAACGGAGCATGCGGCGCCCCCTGAAGGCAGCAGCCAAAAGTACAAGATTTTATTTTAGCAACAGGTTAAAAAGCTACGACGGAGTATTAGGGCCACCAAAAAAAAAAAAATAAGTCGTAAATTTAGGAGATAAAAACTCGTACATTTACGAGTTTTTATCTCCTAAATTTACGACTTTTTATCTCCTAAATTTACGACTTTTTATCTCGTAAATTTACGAGAAAAAAGTCGTAGATTAAGGAGGAAACACAGAAGATGTCCGTTTATCGGAGCCTAGCTTGAAGATTAAATACGTGGAGCCTTTTGTGAAGCTTTATTTCCGGATTACAGGTTTAAAAAACAGATCCTGAACCTTTAGATGACTTAAAATCAGATTTTTGTCAGTGGAACCGTCTGTCCGGGGTTCAGTGTCAGTAAAGCGGAGTTTAATGCGTAAAATAAGGAGCTCAGAGACACGTTTGGGTGTAGAGGATCGCTACAGCCTTTATTCTCCTTTTCATTCAAACCCTGAAGTTCGTCTGTCAACTGACGTCATGAACGTGTCATCCGAACACCAATGCGGAAGTAAACAGTTTTACATACGCCCCCTCCTGCAGATGAAACGTCCCGTTTCAGCATAAAACAATAAAGAGGAATGAAAATAGTCTTTTATATTATCATTAGAACGTTGAAAAAGACAAATAAGTGCTCCTCCTCGGACGGAAGCGTTCCACAAATGTAGAGATTTGTCTTTGGTGGAGGAAGTAAGGATTGACGTGGACAGCTGCAGGAATACCGACGATGGCTTCATCGGGCTGCAGAGATCCCGCACCACCCATCAATAGCTTCCAGACATTTGGAACGTTATCAATGAACATTCATCTCGCCTGCTTAACAAAGTTTAGTCGGTCTGCTCTGCTGCTGCGCGGCGTTCACCTGCTGCTCTGCATGCTCACGTCCACATTAATCATAAATTTACGACTTAAAATCTTGTAAATTTACGAGTTTTTTTCTCCTAAATTTACGACTTTTTATCTCCTAAATATACGACTTTTTATCTCCTAAATTTACGACTTTTTATCTCCTAAATTTACGACTTTTTATCTCCTAAATTTACGACTTTTTATCTCCTAAATTTACGAGATAAAAGTCGTAATTTAACTTTTTTTTTTTTTTTTGGTGGCCCTAATACTCCGTCGTAAAAAGCAAATTCAGGGACAAAAGAGGTTACATTCGTGCCCCCCCCCCCTTCAAAACTAAACATAAAACTGAAAAAGTGAATTATTTGGATAATTTACCAAAATAAATATTTAAATGTATCAGAAATGAGAGAATAAAATTTAATAAAAGTGGAAAATGTCACATTTATGTTTTGGATGAACGGCCTGAAGGAGAGTTTTGTTTGGCAAAGACTCATTTACACACAGAGAAGTTAATCTAAAAATGTTTATGTGGATAAATTTCATTTGTGAATATCATAAATCCGATTGTCGAGTTAAATAAAAAACATTTTAGCAAAACTGTAAAAGTCCCTAAAAAGCTTTTAAGTGCTGTAATCTTCTCAGAATTCACATGAAATTAATTTTAAAGGTCATTTTTATGACAAATCTTCAGAGGCCGTAAAAGAAAAGTCTTGATTTTAAAAACAAACGTCAGTTTTGAAGTGTTTTTTCTAAAAATGGAGGCTGCTTGTTCGTCTCCTTTTAAAGAAAAACTATGAGTTTGGGTAAAACTGTCTGAACTAAAACGTTTTAAAGACCCACTCGGATCAAAATGACATTCTTTGGTGTTTTTAGCATCTTCTTGAAGCCTTTTTCTGTTGATGAAGAAAATATAGAAAACAAATATTTGAATTTGAGACGTAGAAAACATGCTGGGCGGGGCTAAAGCTCCCTGCTCCGCCTCCATGCTGATGCATCTTTTCAGACCAACAGATCCATGAACGTCTTTGTTTTCCTCGTCTGAGCTGGAATCTGGATCAGAACTGGACGACTGGATAGCGACGATGTTGCTCGCCATTTTTGTTGCACCAGTGATGTAAAGTTGGGGGTGTGAGGGGCTGTAAGCTAGCGGGAGAGCATGTAAACAGAGAACTCTCAGTAATTCTGAGAGGGAAGGTGACTCAAAGGTGAATTTCTAATGAACTCCTGCCGCTCTGCAGAAAGCAGGTCTTAGAAAACGACACCGGTTTTTACATTTGTGAAGCTGAACACTGCATTGTTTGTCCTAATAAAGCACTTTAGAGTCAGACAAAGCCTTCATTCAACACGCTTCACGATTAAAACGGGTTCAGGGCATTTTTCCATTCCTCGTCCCTGATAATTATGGCTTTTATTTTATGAAGAAAGTAGAGGCAGAATCATCTCTGTGGAGAGTTTAACAGCACGTGTAACATTTCCCTCAGATCCGTAAAGTCGTTTTTATGCGTCTGGAGAGTGAAATGAAACGCATTTCTTCACATTTACACATTTTTGTGCAACAATTTAGGCTAAAAAAAAAAAAAACAGCTTTTACAGGTTCAGGGGAGGTTTAATAGTATCAGAGTAACGAAGTGGCAGGCTGAGGAGGGAGGGGGGTGTCTCTGCGGGGAACAAACAAACAAAAAAAGCACTCACATCTCCCTGCAGAGGACTTTGATCCGGTGGTTTTCCGAGCTGCTCCGCTCCTTGGACACTCTGAGCTCCTCCTGATATTTGGAGTTCTGCTGGTTCAGAGCCTCCAGCTGCAAAGGAGACGCACAATTCCCAGTTAGAATCTAAAAACCCAGCTATTTCTCCAGGGATGCAGCTCCTCTCATTCTGTTATGGAAGCTCTGAAATGAGAGCAGCTGTCATCACAAGCTCTTTCTCGGAGCACCGTTTCACTGCTGTGCACAATTTCCTTAAATCCATTAAAAGTCTTCACGCATGACAAAGAAAAAAAACAGAAACTCTTAAATATCCATGGGTAAAGTCAGTCGTTTCTTTTACATTTTTAATTTCAATCGATAAAAAATCCCAGACACATAAACTGCACATCAGACAGAAGATTCAGTGTCTGACAGTATTGATTTAAGGTCAAATATATACAAAATGACTTTAAAACTGTACAAAGACAATTCAAAGACCTTTACATAATATATTTAAAAGAACAATTCAATGCAATTTTAAAAGTGTGATCATTAAAATAAATTAAAACAAATGGTTTTGGTTTCAACGTTCTACATTGGACTGACCTAATGGTTTTTGCGTAAACAGCTTCTGGCTCCAGTATCTTTTTTTATTTTATTTTTATTTAAGGAAACGTCTATTTGTTTGGCACAATTTAAGGAAATTAAAAAAAAAGGCAAATTAAAAGAAAAAAAAAATCCCAACGAAAAGAGTGAAACGAAAAAAAAAAAAAAGTAACTGCGCTTCAATCTGGAAGTCAAAGGTTTTGCTCGAATGTCTGTACACCTGGTGTGGCGAGTTATCGTTGATTTTATTTTTATATTTGATTGATTCTATTTTTCAAAACCAGTTTTTCCACAACCTAGAAGGCAGGATATGACATCATCAAACGCCAGCCTTCTGGAAGTAAAGAAGCGCTCGGCTGACAGTTGTAGGAACCGACCAAATATGATCCAAGCTTCAATCTGGAAGTCAAAAGGTGAACACATGACATTAGCACATGACTGGAGACAAATAGATTTTTTCTGTTGGTTTTATCTCCATAGCAACCATTTTGTTTTTTGGTCGCCTGAGGGTAACCAACAGATCGATGTCTTTTTTAGAAAAATTGGTAAAAGTAAACTTTTGGATTTCCCTGGCAACATAGTTTTTTTAGTTAACCATGTCCACATTCCTAATATGTCCATAATTTATGTTATGTTGTTTAATGTTTTATTGATTCAAGTACTAATTTTTCTTTTTTTTTTTTTAAATATTCTGGGAAAAAGATATGCAAGTAAAAGGGAAACGCCACTTTTGCGGGCTCGCCACGTTAACGCCGTTCAAAATCTACTAACTTTCAAAAGAACCTTTTTTCCCAAGTAGCTTCCAAGTGATGCACGAGGACTTAAGTGTCGCTAGATTACAATCCCTAGAATGGGTTTAAACTTGTAGAGGGTACTAAAAATCAAGATGGCGGCCTCTTGATGAGGTCAAAGGTCAACTGAACTTGGGTTGTGGTTGTAAACTTAACTAGGCAGCATGTATCCCTTAAAGTGGATAAATGTAAAAAATTGCCAAATTTCACACTTTGCCACAAAAACGCCGCCAAGCTGTAGGCCCTGTGACCATCCCATAATAATCTCAAAACTTCCTTTCGATATCTCCGACACGTGTGTTGGTTTCCTTAGTGAATTTAAAAGATTTTGTGCCCATTCCTTTCTTTGATGGCTTTCTCCCGCTGTGATGTCATCTTTTATTTATCTTTTTGGAGTGGGTGGGGTGGATGACTAAACCAAAAAGGCGATTTTTTGGTGAGTTTTTTTTGCTGAATGGTGCAGAAAGAAAGAAGAAACGCAAAACCAATCCGGTCCTCCAGTTCAGGACGGCTGCAGGGCGTAAACATGTTAGTCTGATGCGAGTCAAAAAACAAAAACTACATTTAGGTCAACCTCCACGCTTTGAGCAAAAACACTTCTGAAGTAAGTTGGCTGGATTTTTTTTTTTAGTATTTCTGCAAACTTTATTTGTCAGCTTTTTCATACACAGTATTCTGTTACAGTATTGTTGGGCTTATATTTATAGACATGGAACGGGAACTAAAAAAGGGTTATCATACATAAACAAGTAACAGGTAGAAAGAATATAACTAAGAAATAAGCCAGAACAGACAAAAAGAAAAACAAAACAAATAAATAAATAAATAAATATATAAAATAAAATAAAAAAATAGAAAATAAAAATACCCTTCCACCCAACCCACCCTAGGCTCTAAAAACAGATGAAGGAACACTAAGAAAAAAATAAATTATTGAGAACAGTCTCAATTTCTCACATGCAAGTCCTCAAACATCAGAAGTAAATGTTTTCATATATTCAATAAGGGGGGGCCACGTCACCGAAAATGTTTGTTGTGTTGATTTTACTCTTTAGTCAAAATGCAAAAACAGAAACGTCTTGAACATCACGCCGGATTTGAAGGAGTCAAGCGTGACTCGTTCAAAAACAGAAGCTCAGATCAAGCATTAAAGTCCAAGTTTCCCCCTGTGGGGAAAAGTTCTGCCATTCCTCTGCTGCAGAAAATGTTTAAAACAAAGAAAAAAGAAAGAAAAAACCGTCTGCTCTTCATCTTCAGCCAACAGAAATCCCTTCGGCGTCACGGCTGTGTTTGCTCACGTCACGACAGCTGGACGCCTCCAGCAGGAGGTCCGCTTTTGTCTATCTACACCTCCAGGAGGTCAGATTACCCCCGGGGTCACACGAGCGCCGACAGAGCTGATGAAGAGGAGCAGCAGATCAGCTCACTAGTCCTACCTGACAGGGATGCTGCTGGAGGAGCGCTGCTGCAGAGCAGCTACATCCATCGCTGCTGCTGCTGCTGCTGACGGCGGCGTGCGTGCGGTCGCTGCGCCTCAGACCTCAGCTGTGCATCAACAAACCATCAGGGGAAAAATGGAGCAGCAGCATCCTGCCTCCCTCACATCCCCGTTATGTAAGCCGGAATTAACTCCGCCCCCCCTGCTTCACCGCTCTGCAGCTCACCAGCCTGACAAACGGAGCTGCACGTTCACGCTCCCCGGAGAGCTTTGGCCCCTCAGTCCCTCACAATCCCATCTTTATGACTCAGCCGCTGCTCGCTGCAATAAATATTTACCTTTGAAAAAAATAAAAATAAAAAATCAGCCAACAAACACTTACTAGAAATCCCTTCCCACTGAGAAAAACCAGCAAATGAAGAGCTTAATATTAAACTTTAGCATGATGATCAAACTTGATCATAGCAGGCCTTAAAGGGCCTATATCAGGCTAAATTACTTTTTTTTTCCAGCTTTAAAGTGTATTATGAAGTTAACTCCTCCCAAAAAAAACAACAACCCCAAAGCGGTATTTTGATCTGTTCACGTATTTCTGAGTATTCCTCTAAAAGCACCAGCCCCTCCCAATCTGAGAAAACAAGTGGGTTCTCACATTGTTATGTCACAAAGTGAGGAACCGCCCCTTCCAGGAGGAGTCTGAGCCGCCAGCTCCGCCCCCAAGCTAAAAAACTTCCCTTTTACGTGAACAATGTTCACATCCATCTTTGCAAACGTTTGGAAGTTGTTTGTTTTTGTGGGCAAAACGAGGCCGACTCTAGGATGACGTCATGAAAGGGGCGGCACCCACAAGGAGTGAAGGGCGGAGCCTCAGAGATCGAGTCGTCTTACTTCTGGGAAGGAAAACGAACTGTGAAAAATAACTAATATTTCATTTAAAAGATGGTTCTTTAATGTGCCAAAGGTAATAAATGATAAAGTAAACTTTCAGAGTAAACTGAAGATCGCCTATATCACGCTTAAGAAAAGCATGATGTCCTTGGCAGCAGAAGTTTCTATTCCTAAACAGGATTTAGGCCCTTCAAACTTCATTAAAAGAAAAATTCATTCCGCAGACGTTCATGGATCTATTTGTCTGCAGGTGGATGCATCAGAATGGAGCGGAGCAGGAAGCTTGTGGCTCCGCCCAGCGTATTTTCCACGCCACCAAAAACGACACTGATTTTTTTTTTTTTTTTTTGGCCCAAAAAGGGATCATTATAATTAAAAGACCACTGGGAAGGCTTTGAAAAGATCAAGAGATGAAGAACATGAGATTTTAACGTCTCATACATTTATCATTCCTTTGCAGAAAAGCACGTCTCCATAGCAACCATTTCATGATATGGTGACAAATAGCTGTATTTTTAGAAACATAGGGAAAAAGTAAATATTCAGATTTCCTAAGCAACAGAGGTTTCTTTTATTCTCATGACGATCATACGATCATATCATAATCTAACTCATTTTGTTCCACTGGAGCCATCGACACGGGTTGACTTTGCAGAGCATCTTGATAAAAAATGCGCGTGCGACCGGGGAACGCCACTTATGCGAGCTCACCTCGCCAACAAATATTTTACATACATTTTTTTTTTCTAAGTAGCTTCAAAGTGACGCTCAAGAATTAGGAGACAATGGATCGAAATGTGTAGGAGGCTTCTTCCCGAGGTCAAAGGTCAGTGAAACGTCGGTATTGGTTATGAAGCTGGGGGCATGTGTGTAACATTTAATAAATATCGCTCTGGGGCCATCCCATAATATTTTTTAAAGCTTCATTTAGATGGGTTTAGGTTCCATTGGTGGACTTTCAGCCCCATTAAAGATTCCCTGTTTTTTTTGACAGTTTCTCCTGCTGTGATGTCATCTTTGTTTTGTTTTTTGTTGTTTTTTTTTTTTCTGGGAGGGGGGGGTCGATCACCATGTCCGAAATGTATTTTCCCCGCGTTCTGGGTGTGTGCAAATTCTGGTGAGCTTTTGAGTTAGTGAGGTAAGGAAGATGTGGAAAAGAATCTTTTCAAATATGTCCATAGAAATAACAGATCAAAGTTTTCAATGATGTTTGACAAACATTGTTTCCAGCCTTGCATCTTCATCCTCTTCCTCATCACAGAGCGCGGCTCGCTCTGACATGTGCAAGATTACATCACAGCCTCGGGGAGGGGGCAGATGTGAAAGCACCCCCCCCCTCCCTGAATAATCTCTGGACGGCGTGTTCGTTTCCCTCCCAACACTCAGAGGTTCTGCTGCTTTAATGTTTCATGGAACGACTCAGAGTGTGTGAACATGTGCAGGTTTTTCCTGCAGGGGGGGTTCACTTCATCTGCATGAAGGCTCTTCACTTCCAATGAGGGAGGGGTTCTTTGATGGGAAAACTGGAGACGTAAAGCCAGACGTTTGTGACGAAAGAGGAGTCTTTTATCATAAAAGCATTTGGAGAAAAAGTGATGTAACATTAAAATGACTAAAAGTGTCACAAACAAATGTCCAATATTTTCATTTTTATTAAACATTTGACAAAAAGCATTAATGTAAACACAATGCTATACTCTAAAGTCATTTAAAAGGGTTTTCTATCGAAACTATGGATGGATGGATGGATGGAAGGATGGATGGATGGATGGATGGAGGGATGGATGGATGGATGGATGGATGGATGGAAAGATGGATGGATGGATGGATGGATGGAAGGATGGATGGAAGGATGGATGGATGGATGGAGGGATGGATGGATGGATGGATGGAAGGAGGATGGATGGAACGATGGATGATGATGGCTGGATGGATGGATGGGTATGGATGGAAGGGGGATGGATGGAAGGATGATGGATGGGGCGAAGGATGGGAGGAGGGATGGAAGGATGGATGTTAAATGGATGGATGGATGGAGGAATGGAATGGATGGAACGAGGATGGAAGGATGGATGGATGGATGGATGGAAAGTTGATGGATGGATGGATGGATGGATGGATGGATAGAAGATAGGTAATAGATAGATAAGATAGAATATAGATAGAAACCTGAAGTTGCTCACCTCCATCTCCAGAATCTTCTTTTCGTCGGTCAGCTGCGTCAGTGACTGAACGCTCCTCTCCGACTTTTCCTGAGCCTGGAAAACAAAATCAGGAATTGTGTCGTATTTTCCTGATTTGTTGAGCCTGTCAGTCAAAACTGGAGTGCATCGGGAAGCCGGTGTGTGTGCAACTCCAAGCTTCAGAGGTCACTGAGCAAAGTCATTTCAAGGATGAAGAAAAACAAGCCGACCGTTGTTCCAAACTTTACAGTGGGTCCATTTTGCCTTTGTATTTATAAAATTGTGGTTTTCTTGTATAAAATGTTTCTATCGATACTGCATGTGCGGTTAATTTCATGCAATTCGGGTTAAGTGCAACGCCTTTAGTTTACTACTTATATACTAACTTATAAATTGTAGAGATTTTTATAACAAGTCCTTCCATTCCATTTCTCATCCTGCATTTGACGTTTATGGTTCATTTCGTGTTTGGATCTGACATGATGAAAAGGCAGCAGCTCCGCCTCCAGAGGGCGGACAGGAGCTCACATTTGTTCTTCAGTGATTATTCACGGTCTCCATAAGAGTCCGTTATTTAATGCTTAGCTCTACACGACAAATGGTGGATGGAAAATCATTTAAGAAATGCTGGACAAACACATCTTCACTAAAACTAAAGGAAGATTTGAGATTTTGTCCAGACAGATAGAAAAAATGGATTTCATTTACAAGTAAAGGCACTGTTTCTGTTTCTGTCTGTCTATAGTGATTACTTTGGTGCTTTTTTTAGAGTCCTACTTTTTTCCTTGATTATTTAAAAAAAAATGCTGATAAATGATATTATTAAGCAGATTTTAGATGACTTTTGGGCAGGAAAACCATGACTCTATCTGGCAACCCTGAATGTGAGTTTGAGGTGAGAGAAAGGCATCGAGTTGACGCCAGACGCATCAAACTAACATTTTTTAAGTATATTTTAATACCAGAAGGGCTTCACTTCTGCGTTCAGCTGTCGGCCTCAGGACAGGTGTGTGGAGTTACCTGTGTCAGCTGCGCTCTCAGATCCGTCTCCCTGCTCCGACTCTCCTCTTTCTGGGTTTCCCGCTCCTTCTTTGATCGCTCCAAACTCTGCTCCAGCTCTGCCGTTAAAAACAGAGGTCGGTCGGTCGGTCGGTCGGTCGGTCGCCCGTCACGCCGTCCGTCAAAGGCCGCAGACGCATCTGCCGCGCGTTTACCTTCAGCCGCCTTCGCCGTCCGCCTGCTCTCCTCCTCAGAGACCTGGAGCTTCTGTGTCTGAAACAGGAAAAAACGCCGTTCACGCTCACGCTGCAGCATTCCTTCATCTTGAGCTAATAAAGGAACACTGACAGAATCCAGCAGACATGTAAACGTTGTGGATGAAATCACGCCAATGTCCCGGAGCAAAACACCTGATTGCTCGCTGTTCCATTTGCTCGTGCAGAACTGGGGAAAAAAAAAAGGCTTTTGTCTTTCCTGCCCCCCCCACATGGAACACTACGCACAAAAGATGGAAATGAAAAGAACTCATTCCTCTGAATATTTTTAAATCCAGGCTGAGATTGGAGGAGAAATTCACTTTTAACTGTACCTGTTTTACATCAGCTGTCATTTTCATTTATTTGATGTTTTTAATGTTGACATTATTATTGTAAATGTAATTTATTGTTTCCCCCTAGACAGGACTCCCTTGAAAAAGAGATTCTTCCTCTCAATGGGACAATTCCTGAGTAAATTAAAAAATAAAAAAATAAAAAAATGGAGAAAAACAAAGTCCATCAAGGAAACGTCTTTGTTTCTCTAAATAAAAACACACATTCTGCTTTTTCCGTTAGATTTTCTTTTGTTTTGGATTTCTTTTAAAAGACAGTTTATTGCTTTAATCTTTATTTTGAAAGTTCGACTTTTGCTTCCTGTCTGTGCTCCCCTGGGATTTGTTTCTCCTCGTTGCCTCTAGTCTGCCTTTCTTTAAATATTTAAATAGTTCAGTTCAGCTGAAGATTTAGGAAGCTAACAAATTTCCCCTCTAAATATTTTAAGAGTGACATACCCAAATATAAGGGTTTAGATGTAAAAGTGTCTTTAAAGGGCAAGAATTTGTACTAGTTCTGTTGGCTTTTTTTTTTTACTGCATCTTGAATTTTATATTTTGAATTTGATTTGAGAAGAACACTTATCTCAGTTTGCCTCTGCAAACAGAAAACTCATTTGGACAAAACAGAACTAAACAAAAAAAAAATGAATTCCTCCTGCTTTTAATTTGCATTATGGCTGTGCAGAATGCAAACCGACTGTCGCTGCTTTAGGTTATCTGGTTTTTTTTTACAGGTTTGAGTCGGTTCTTCTCACCAGACTGGACAGCAGATCCTCCAGAGAGCTCTTCTCTTTCTGCACAGACTGAAGGTCTTTCTGTTTGCTCTCCAGGTCCACACTCAGCTCACTGATCTGTGGCGGAGGACAGCAATGAAGATCAGAAGCCCAAACGAGCCACAGCGCCGAGCGCCGGCACGTCCCCCCCCCCAGCAGGCCAACGGACCCCCACCTTTTTCTCCTGCGCCTGGACCTGCGAGGTCAGGCTGCCGATCTGCTGCTGCGACAGAGACGCGGCGTCCTCCTTCTGCTGGGACGCCCGCAGGCGGAGCTGCAGGTCGGCCACCTCCCGCTCCAGCTCCATGATCCTGGAGCGCTCCGACACGGTCGCCACCTACGGCGGAGACGCAGGAGGGGGGCATGAAGGAGGTCCACGGGGGTTGTTCTCCCACAATTCCTTTAATTTATTCCACCAGAAAAGAGTCTTCACGTTTTGCTGTCACCTTAACCTCTTTCAATGTCTTTCAACTTTTTTCTTATGCTATAAATTACAAATAAAGTTATTTTTGTCCAGAAAAAGCTTTTAACAAATCTTGTAGTTGCATATATTTCGCATATTTCTTTTGCTGTCAAATATGAGGCCCTCCAAGACTTTTATTTTGAAAATCTCATTAGATTTTACATCTTTCCTCACTCTAGTTGCTTTAGACTTGATTGAATCAAATCATTTATATTTTAAATTCTTAGTGATAATTTAACAAGATTTGTTTTTCAAAGCTTTTTTTTTTTTTACTGTTTTCATCAACGGAATCAAAAACAAAGACCTTTTATTCCCTCCTTAATTATAATTAAGCAGGAATTGTTTACTTGAGAGTTTCAGGACATTTGTCCACAGCGCTTTGGTCTTCAGCAAATACGTTTAATAAGCCTTTTGGGGGAAAGCGGGTCCTGCTGTCCTGCTGCTGTGGGAGCGGGGACATTACCCTAGCGTCCTCTAAATCCCTCTGGAGTTTCTCAGCTTTGGTCTTTTCATAGAGCAGACTCTGCTCGAGCTCCTTTATGTGGGCATGCTCCAGGCGGGTCTGCGTCTGTTAGTAAGAGAAAGCAGGAGGAGGAGGAGGAGAAGGAGGAGAACACACCAATGCAACACTCGCATGCCTGGGCTTTGGCGGGAGAAGGAGGACAGAAAAGCAGCAGCTCCCTCCCTGTTGGACGTTAGATTTCTCTACCGTTAAACCTCTAACGCAGAATAAAAGCCTTCTGTAGGAAGAGGCACGAGCGGAGAAAAATGAAGAACAGGAACAGCTTTCAGAAACAGGCAGGATGAAAAATGTGGGAATGAAATACGATCGGAAGGTTAAAGAAAAGCTCAAAATGAAGGAAGAGTTCTGTTTCAGAAAAAATAATCAACTTTTACATTAAAAGAAACAGTTTGATCATTCAAAGTAAAATAAAAGTGATGCTTCAGGTTACCTCCAGGTCTCCTTTGGTGATGCACGCCTCCTCCACACGAAACTGCAGGTCCTCCACCTTCCTGTCAGACGTGGCAGCAGAGAGCATCGTCATTCAGAGGCTGCAGCTGCAGCACGCTTGAAACTCCGATAAAACAAAAATGGTGTTTTTGGTGTTTTTAACGTGTTCCTGTTGCATTTTTCTGACATTTCCGAGTTTTTCTTTACTCAAATCACTGTGAATCAGGAGCAGACGACACAATCTCCCCTGCTCCAGGCTCTCAGTAATGGGAAGGGGAAAGGGGGCGGGGTTGCTCTGTGCCACAACTCAACTTCTAATGAACTCCTGCCGCTCTGCAGACACTATGTCCTAAAAAAACAACTCTGGTTTTTCTGATTTTGGCTAAAAAGTTCCTAATCATCCTTGAAGGACTTTGAAAATAGACCAGAGGATGATGGGAATGGGACTTTAATGTGGGGCCACGCAGGACATGGGACCACCCACCTCTTCTCCTCCTCCAGCTGGTTGAGCAGCTCCACTTTGTCTCGATCTGCTGCCTCCACCAGCGAGCGCAGCTGGTCCAGCTTGGCCTCCATCTCCACGGCGTACTGAACCCACAGGAAGAAGACGTCGGCTCCTTTTCATGTTGATCCAGTCTAAACTCAGATCAATAACTTTCACGGTTTATTTCTGCCCACAGGTGACGTTTCCCTTCAGAGCTTCTGTCTGTCAGGTTTCCACCCTTTTTTAGCCCATTTCATCCTTTCTTCCTCTAATCTGAGTGCCGTCATTTCTTAAGAGGAACTCGACATAGCTGCAGTTACAGTTTTCTCTGGTCTGTACGGAACTCTGTAAGGGCCAAAATTAAAACTTTTGTTTTCCAGAACAATTTATGTAAAATGTTGCTTTTTTTCTGAGATAATGACAAAACTGACCCTAATTTGTCTCATAAAATAGTATCAGAACCAGAAATCCTCCAGAAACGGTCTTAACTCTGCGCAGATGTAGTGTCAGTTAAAAATCTGCAAGAAGGATGAAGAGATTCAACAAAACCTCTGGGCTTCACAAAGTCACCTTTTCATTTGGGGTCAAATCAGGATACGCTAAGTGAATGAAAAAAAACAGATAGTAAATGTGAAAAATACAATTTTAAGCTCTGAACTACATTTAGCAGAAAAATGGAAAATAAAGTCATTTTGAAAAATGACATTTCTCCAATTTGAAAAAAATAAAAATAAAATAAATTGAAAAACTTGAAATCAAAACAACTATAGGTATTAGCCTACCAAATTAAAATAAATAACGTTTATTATGCTGTTTTGTGTTTTCTATTTTTGTTTTTTCATATCTCCCATTCTTTACTTTCATTCCTCAATTTTCAGTTTAAATTCATTTTTAAAGTTGATCCTAATTTGACATGGGGGTGTGACCTTTGATTCAATTGGCTTCTGGGACTTGATTGACATCGGGTGACAGAGCTTATGGTGATGTCATTTCCATTACGGTAGCTATGATGCTCTCATATTCACTGCATTTGCTGGAATGACCTTTCTGACTGAAAACAGAACTTCGGCAATATTTGAAAACTATTACTACTAACAAAGGCTTAAAAACAATGAACATCTGTATATTTTTAAGACTAGTTGTTTTTTTGTGTGCATCTATAATGTCAGTTTCTAAAATATATATATCTTTACTTACTTTTCTATTTTCAACAGCAGTTAAGAATAATTGTGCCTTATTTTTGCGTTTATTTATATTTTCACTTTAATGTACGGCGACCTTGGGTTCCTTGAAAGGCGCCAACAAATACATTTTTTAATTATTATTAATTTATTATGATTACATATTTTGTAGTTGCGTTATGTTCGTACACTTTACTTTTATAATGTTATATTTTTTTACTGTATTTTTCAGGCGTTCAATTAAAAACTAATTCTAAAAAAGCTATAATGCTCTTCCAAATGCGGTACATCAGATGAGGGATGACACAAACCACAGACGCTGTTCTGGAACAGAAGTGATACAACCTCTGTCACCAGAAATGGTTCCAAGAAAACAACAGATTTTTGGGGGAAAAGATTTAGGTTTATAGTTTTTTTTATTTCCAATTCTTTTGTATTACTTCAATTGTACTTTTTTTTGTTCAAATTTACAATTTCTTTTTCAATTTACAGTTATTTTCTATTTACCCTATTTTTCTAATTTACTTTTTTTTTTCCAAGTTAAATTTTTTTTTTTTTAATTTACAGCTCAGTTTTAAATGTACAGATTTTTTTTCCAAATTCACAACTTCTCTATCAAAGTAACATTTTTTTTTTAAACTAACAACTATTTTCTCAACTTTACAGTTTTAAAAAAATATTTCTTTCAAGACACAATGAAAATCTTTTTTTTTTTCTTTTCAAATGTACAAAATCTATTTTTCAGATACACTTTCTGTTTTTCCTTCACTTTAATCTGAACCTGACCTGACCTCCGTATTTTCAGCTGATGGGATTTCAGGAGTTTGCTTCAGACTCCACCTGTTCCCGGCCTTTCCTCAGCAGAGCCAGCTCCTGCTGCACCTCCCCGGCGTGGCTGGTGGCCTTGGCGACCTCACACCTCTCCAGGTCCCTCTCCACCAGCAGCTGCTCGATGTGCTGCTGCTTCTCCTTCAGCGCCTCCTGCAGCGCTGTGGTGCCGGAGATCTTACGGGCGTACCGGGCCGACGTCTCGGTGAGCTGGAGAGCGGCACAAGCGGCGTTGGCTGATGTGACCACACTGTGACCCCCCCCCACTTTGTAACCACAACACTTTCATTTGGTGAATTCATAGACGAAATTTTGGCAAAACCGAGCTACGCCGCAAAATTACTTTCAACAATTTCTTTAAAAGGTAAAAATACGTCCAAACAAATTATAAAAAAAAAATGAAAATCTGTGTTTTTCTTATATCTAAAATCAAACTCCAAAGGCGGCAGTGCTTCTGCTCTGAGACTGGGCCTCACCAGTCCCGCCCGGCTGGGTTTGCCGCTGATGGAGGAGGTGGCGGAGCTGAGCGAGCTGATGGAGGAGGCGCTGGGACTCCTCCTGAGCATGGATCTCCTCCCTGACCTCATGGCCTTGGTGGGGGTGGTGCAGGGGAACCCGATCCGCGTCACCTTATGGACCGGTGCAAACAGGCCGAACCGGGGCAAACACTGGAAGTACCTGGAAGGAAGGAGTTTCACCAAATATTAGCACATCCTTTGTTTTTTCCAGCTGATTTTTTTTTTTAAATCAGCTTTTTTTCCTTTGTTTTTAAAATTGCACCTTAGAATCTAAGTTATTTCAGCATCTCTTCAGCATTTTTGTGTGATTGTTGTGGCACAAAAAAAGCCGTGATTAATTTCAATAATCAATTTCAACTGAAGGCTGCGAGACGAAACGACATTTTGAGGCTAAAGTTGACTTTTTTATTCAGTTACTGAAGAGACATTTTTTTTTGTGAATCGCATAAGAAAAGTGTGTGTTATAAAAAATGTTTGGGAAAGACCGACGGTCAAACTTAAACAATCACACACTAGCAGCAGAATTTGTATGTTGAACCTGAACACTATATTCCTTTAAACCCACACATGGTATATTCCCAAACAGTAAATTTACACAAAAAGTACCTTCACACACGTCTACAGACTTTGGACACGACTTTTAGTCATTTTACAAGGAGAACAAACCAGCTTACCCCCACTTTTATATAGAATATGCGAAATGATCTTAAGCTGTGATTTTTATTTGAACCTGAGACACTTTATCGGTCATAAAATTAAAGAGTTAAAGTCCTATTATCTGGGAAATTGTACACACCTAGGTGTGTCGGGAACCATTTGGTGGTTTAATGCTGAGTGTCCAGCAGGGAAGTTTTTGGTATGGCCTGGATTTGAACTCACAACCTTCCATGTCAGAGGTTGGACACTCTACCACGAGGCCACTGAGCATGTCAGTATTCCTGTCGCAACGGAGTGTAGATAAGAAAATCTTAATGTCGCAGCCCATTGGCTGGAAAAATTGGAGCTTTTTGGCCAAAGTTGTGGTGATTCATTGGACAAAGTTGCCGTGTTGGCAAAAGTGCGTGGGAAGTGGAGTGATCGCAACGCCGCAAAATTCTGGAGGGACTTAAAGATCTGTGATTTCCTGTTTTTAGAAAATGACAGGATTTGTCTCACTTAAAATGCAGGAAATGTCTTCAACTTTGGCGTCAGGCATGAAGAAAAGACGAGATCGTTTTCAGATTGTAAACTTCAGCTTGTGAGATTCAGTTACAGCCAAATTCCTCCACAGTAATGTAGAGTTGATCTGAAGGGGATGGCCCCCATCTGCCCCGCGGGTCATGCGTGACCTCACCTGGCCCCGGCTACGGCGCCGTCATTCTTGCCCAGAGGTTCGTCCAGTTCCACTCCGCACCAATCTCCTTTGGCGAAGTCCGTCTCCCCCAGGAAGCGCACCACGCCCGCCTTGCTGCCGCTGACCTGCAGCACAAACGTGCAGAGCAACCACTAAACCAAACGCTCTGGCGTCAAGGGCTCCAACCTCTGACGGCCGGTGCTCACCAGCACGCGGTCTCCCAGCCGCAGCTCCCGCCTGCTCTTCTTTAGGGAGTCTGGGTCTGACAGGTTGGACGCAGACTCGCTGGAGGCCGCCATCCGGGTGAGGGCGCTCATCTTTATGCCGGTTCCCTGAGCTGCACCAACACACAAACGGTGACGAGAAAAGAAAATGAAAAGGATTTCTAAAAATGTTGGAGACGGTCTTTAGGAGGCAAGTCATCACTTTTTAGGATAAGACTTTGCCTCAAACCTTACAGCCGTGTCAGGCAGCCACAAACGTATGTTTTCTGCATATTGTATAGATGAAAATTGGACATACGTGAATCTAGGTGGAAAAAGTGAGAAAGATTAATCCGTTTTCTGACGTTACCTGCCGAGCTGGAGCCGGCTGGCGCCGACTCGTTGCTAGCCCCGCCCCCTTGAGCTGGACTGGCCTGCCTCCTGCTCTCCTCTTTCTCCGGCAGAGCGGTCCTCGACAGCTTTGAGGGTCTGGTGAAGATGCCCCGCCCATCCTCACACTGGAAGTACCTGACGCCGGCCACCGACCCGTCATTCTTCCCGTTTGGCTCGTCCAGCACGACGCCCGCCCACTGGCCGGGCGCAAACTGCGTACCTCCGACAAAGTGCACGTAGCCGGGCTTGTTGCCGTTGACCCAGACCCGGTCTCCGGTCTGGAAGTCTGTGGACGCATCTTGAGTTGGGGAGGTCACGCTGGTGGGGGGTTTCTCAGGAGGAGGAGCCTTTGGAGCGTCTGAAATTAGAACCGTCTAAACTTCAGTGACGGGTTACAAAAACAAAAGGTGTTCGAGCATCGTTTAGTGGAAGAGTTCTGCGTTTTTAAGAAAGCCTTTGGAGTTTCAACAGGAAAACACATTATGACCCAAAAAAAACAACCTTTTAACTTCCAGGTTGAAGCGCAGTTGAAAACAAAAGTAACTGGAGCCAAGCCAGTTCACCAGGTACACATGAAAAAAGAGGGGTCATTCACTCTAACGCAAAGTGAAACAACTTGACAACAGCGGTTTAAATACTTACAGTCTGGTGGCTCCGTTTTAGCTTTTGAGACTCGGGTTGTGTCCGAATTCCGTCACGACTTTTTACTTAGTGCCCTTTATAGGGCGATCCCCAGATTAACGTGCTGTCCAAATCTGCAATTCCAAAATCCGGTGCCCTGGGAATTTCCCAGAAGTCTCTGCGAAAAACACGTCTGCATAGATGCTCGCCAGATTGGCTAATATAGACCACAATGCATTGCGTTTGAATGCTTTTTGGCTCCGGCAGCGCCATGACCCCGAAAGGGACCAACCAGGGTTAGCAAATGAATGAATGAGTGATTTTTCATGGGAAGAAAAAGCATTTTATTGTATTTTTCATAAAACCCTCCAGGTTTTCATCATCAGGACACGTAGATTCACAAATAGTCCTCATAAAATGTTCATATTTATTACGTTTTTACTTCGGGATATCTGTGATGTCATACTTGCTATATATAAAAATAAAAAAAGTAGTGAGCACGGTGGGTGTCCAAATTGCTCCAAAAATCCAGGGCAATGGATAACACTAAATCGTTTTTTGTAGTTCAGACACTGTTTACTATCATCACATTTGTAAAATATGGCATCAAAAAGGGGTGTGGCCTTTTGTTTGCTGAGTGTCCTTTCCATTGTCAGGTCGAAATGTATCCCATAATTCAGGGGTGTCCAAATCCAGGCCTCAAGGGCCAGCAACCTGGTTTTCCAGAAACCCTGCCTCATCTGATGATGATTACCTGGATCAGGTGTGTTTAGCCAATAAGGAGCTTCAACAGCAGCTTGATTAGAGAACATATAGGACACCGGCCCTGGAGGCCTGGAATTGGACACCCCTGCCTGCCATAATTACATCATGGCAATGAATGAAAGAACCATAATGAGAGCTTCTTACTGGATGACGGCGATGTTCTTTGTGGCACCCCAGACGGTCGGACTATTTTACTGGGAGGTTTCAGCCCGCTGGCTTTACTCGGGGCTCCCTGTTTGTCCATGGTGGGGGGTACGAGGCCTTCCCCACCGCACAGTCCCAATGTGATGACGCTACAAACCAGAGGAGCATTTAATTTATGAACATCACACCTGTGACGGCTGAAGTGTAAAAAAACTGAACACTCATTTCATGTTTTACATCACATTTACAAGGAAGAGTTTTAGAAATGATCGATGCCATCCATCCATCCATCCATCCATCCATCCATCCATCTAAACATCCATCCATCCATCCATCCATCCATCTAAACATCCATCCATCCATCCATCCAGCCATCTAAACATCCATCCATCCATCCATCCATCCATCTAAACATCCATCCATCCATCCATCTAAACATCCATCTAAACATCCATCCATCCATCCATCCATCCATCTAAACATCCATCCATCCATCTAAACATCCATCTAAACATCCATCTATCCATCCATCCATCCTTCCATCCATCCATCTAAACATCCATCCATCCATCCATCTAAACATCCATCCATCCATCTAAACATCCATCCATCCATCTAAACATCCATCCATCTAAACATCCATCCATCCATCTAAACATCCATCCATCTAAACATCCATCCATCCATCTAAACATCCATCCATCCATCTAAACATCCATCCTTCCATCCATCCATCTAAACCAGTGTTTTTCAACCAGTGTTAGTGTGCTGTGGGAAATTGCCCTCATTAACTGATCTAAAAACATTTTCCATCTCCAGGATTTCAGCTCTGTGTTCATCCAAACAGGCCCTGATAAAACACTGAGTAGTTAGGAATATGAAAGATCATAAAATTATTTTTTCTTTGTGTTTATTTGATTCTATTAAAGACATTTTGATAAGAATGACGGCACCACGATTTAGTTGTGACTATAACTGTTAGCGGAAAAGTCCCGCCCCTTTAACTGTCTCCGCCAATCATTCTTGAATGCTTGATCACATTTCATCAGTCTGACCAATCAGAAGTGGTTAAAGTCTTCACTTCCTTGTTCTGATTCTGCTCATAAAGTCTCTCAGTTCCAACAGAAATACCAGCTAAAGCTCGTCTTTAGCGGTGTAGCTTTCCACAGAATCCGGTGTCAGACCGTGGAACAAGAGAACAAAACCATGAAGCTCTGAGAAGCTGGTCTTTCTGCGGTCGCGGATTTTCGGCACTACATCTCCCATGATGCATTGGGTTAAAATGACTGTCTTAGCGCACAATGAGCCTCTCCTCTTAACATCTTTAAACTACGAACACACAACAAACAGTTTTTGAATCTTTTAACTTAACTTTTATTTCATCTTTTAGAAAAAAAACAGCTGCAGCTTCCAGCTTTTTCTGCCACAATTATCACGAAAATGCACGTGAGATCATGGAGGGACTGTAGATCAATACAGACTATGAGCGTTTCCTTTTTTTTTTTTTTTTTTTTTTTTCTTTGGATGCTGGTGTGCCGCAGGATTTTTGTCAAGGTTAAAGTGTGCCGTGGCTCAAAAAAGGTTGAAAAACACTAATCTAAACATCCCTCCATCCATCCATCCATTCATCCATCTAAACATCCATCCATCCATCCATTCATCCATCTAAACATCCATCCATCCATCCATCCATTCATCCATCTAAACATCCATCCATCCATTCTCAACTCCACCGTGAGACTGAACACCTGAACTGATAAATGTAAATGATGCTTTCAGAAACGTAGGTGTTTTCAGAACAGCTGTTCTCAATCCAAGCCCCGCCCCGCCCAGCCGGGGCAGCCTGATCAAAACAACAAGCACACCTGGAGCTGTCAAACCGACGCTCCAGGTGTGCTTGTCCCCGGCAGCATCACGGATCGCTGTGACGCTCATAAACATGGAAACATATCATGTTGTGCGTCCATAAACGCATCGTCGAGTGACGAGGCGGGAGCGTCTTGTTTGTATCTGCGTTCAAGAACTGGATAACCCACTGACACACGAACGCCCCACCATCACCCCCCCACCCCACCCAGATAATAAAAGCCTCAGAGCGTCAGCTCGGCGGGATCAAACCCACAACCCGAAAACCACTTCAGCGGTGCAGACAAAAACTATTCCACGGCTAGCTAGCTTTAGCAAGTCAGCACGGGGGGGTGGGGGGTGACAAAAGACAACAACCGGACCCCGGAGGTGACGTTAACGCCCACCGGGACCGCTTACTTGGTTTCCCCGCGTGGACCGGGTGTCAGCGGGGGCTCGACGTGGAGGGCGCGGCGTGCCTCATACCGCTACACGGGTTTCCAGGCTCCAGTGTCCCTGCCCAGCCCGACCGATGCAGCCTGACGTCACCATGGGAACTGACGCTGCCTTCAGGGACACCAACACCGGCTCGTACACGACACAATCGGTCCACAAGAAAAGAAAAGTGGTTTCTTACAGCAAACTTTATTAACCCAACTTGTTTTCCATACTTGGCATCAGAGAAGCACAGAATGATCCGAAATGCCAAAAAAGAGAGAAAAATACACACATGAGATAAAACTATGATTACAGAGCACATTTGAGTACATCACAGCATCACGAAAACGGGGGAAAGTTCAGTGTATCACCAGATATTATTTTTATTCCTTTTACATTTTTAATTTCAAGTAAATTGACCTCATTGTTTCAATTTCACTTTTAAAAAAATCCCAAAATAATATGCTTATAAAAAAAAAGAAAATTATTTTTCAGGTTTAATACTTCCGTCCAAAATTACATTTGACAAAAATAAAGGTGTAATGGTTTCTGGATGACTATTGCAAAAAGAACAGCTGTTGTTGATATCCTTTTGAAATCTATAGGTGAAAATGTATCACATCAATGTAATTAAAGAAAGTAAAAAGAAACTAAAAAAAAACCCGGGGATTTACTTAAAAATGGCAAATTTTCAGAACGGAATTTTATGTTTAGTTTTCTAAAACATTTTAGAGGAAGAAATTTTTGTTGTTTCATTCATAGTGACTACGTCAAGTAAATTAGCATAAATGCAATTTCATTATTTTACAGACACATTTCCATCCATCTATTTTTCAATTCCTTTGTGGTCTTGGGGTTGCTGGAGCCTATACTAGCTGCTGTTGGGCAAAGCTGCGGTAAATTCTGGACACAGTATTAGTAAACTAAAAATATATACAAGCTAATATTCATTAATGAGCGATGCATACCAGTAAACAAGTATAGGTTGAAACTTTGAACAAAAATATTAACGAGTAAAGCTGCGAGCGGCGTTGTATGACCCACAGCAACACCCACCTGTGCCATTGCCACCACATTTTTACCCCCCTCTCCCTTTCTGCCATCCTGTGCGCAGAAAAAAATTCATTAAAAAATGGTGGCTTTGGTTGGTTTTATCTCTGTAATGGCAGCATACCCTGCCACACCCACAACAAAACGGCGCTAACCAGGCAGTGATGGTCCTCGCAGTCCAGGACTGCTGCAAGATATAATTAAAGGACAAAACTGAGAATAAAACCCTGAACAGATCAATCAAATGAATATTTTCTGTGGATAAAAAGCATTAAAGAAAAGAGAAGGGGTGAAGTTTTCTTTAGATGTAATTTTCTGTGAATCTGAGAAGGATTTAATCAAAGAAACTCCCAGATTCAGGTCACGTTTGCTTTATTTCCGGCCGTTTATGCAGCATTGGTGATCTATTCAGACTACAGAGACTAATTTAGCAGCAGAGGAACAACCTGCGTCCCAACAGGAGAGCAAAAAGCAGCGGTTCAGTGAGTCAGCCTCATTCAAAGGGTGCACAAAAGTATTGACCAAAAAAAAAAAAAAACTTGTCTGCAATTTATTTTTTATTTAAATGCTACGTAAGAAGAAGTAACAATTCTGAAATCCTAAAGTTTCCCTAATCATGTTTTAAATAAAAATAGGTATGAGCATCGTATTGATGCTGATAGTTTCGTAAACACAGAAAAGCTGTTTCCTTCTAAAAATCACTTCCTTTCCTGCGTCTCAAACTCACATCTGCCTCGTTTTTTTCCCCGCCGGGTTTTAGACCCTCCTGCCTTCAACAGTGGAGATATTCTCCAGAGCTTCCGGCCCGTCGGCACGTCCCAGCACTTTGTTCAGAACCTTCCGGAAGGTCCCGCTGAAAACCGGACTGGAGAAGTAGTACACGATGGGGTTGAGGACGCTGTTGAAGTAGGTGAAGCACACGGAGGTGTAGAACGCCAGGTTGGCCTCCTCGAAGTGCCGGCACTGGTCGTACCACAGCTTGAGGACCCACACGGCGACCCGAGACACGGTGCTGGGGAAAAAGCAGGTGATGAAGATGAGGGCGACGGCCAGGACGAACTGCACGGCCCGCTTGACCTTCCCCTGCCTGTCCAGAGTCTTGTTGTTCAGCTGCAGGGTGATCCTGACGGTGCAGAAGGCCACGATGGCGGAGGGCAGGAAAAACTGGAGGACATAGAAGGCGTTGTGCCAGGTGGAGAGCGGCGTGTAGCCCATGCAGATGTTGAAGCTCTCGCACTGCGTCCGGTTGCCGCTGTGGAAGAAGTGCTCGTTTGCCAGAAGGTAACCAGTCGCGAGGAAAATCAACAACCAGAGGCCCAGCGACACCCACAGAGCGTACCCCAGACCCAGACGGTTGACCCGGTTCAGAGGGTGGACGATCTTCAAGTAGCGGTCGGCGGCGACGGCTGTGAGGAAGAAGATCCCAGCCGCGCGGTTGGCCGCCAGCAGGAAGAGGAGGACGCGGCACGCGGCGTCGCCGTAGATCCAGTTCTTCCCTCGCAGGTAGTAGTCCGCCCTGAAGGGCAAACAGAAGAGGACGATGGAGTCGGCGACGGCCAGGTGAGTCAGGTAGACGGTGTTGGGCTTCCACTCGTCCATGTGGAAGACGAACATCCACAGCGCCACCAAGTTCCCCAGCAGCCCCAGCACGAACTCGAGGATCAGGACGGGAGGCAGGACCCGGTCCAGGACGGGGGCCTCGAAGGCGCAGCAGACGTCAGGGCGCGACTGGTTCATGCCGGGAGCGGCTGCCTCGAAACGGGTCGGTAAAGAGGCGGTGCAGCCACGGCGCTGCAACAAACCCGTGTTTGCTCTTCTTGCAAACAAAAGCATCTGCTGCTCCTCATCTGTGGGGAAGGGCTGTTGACCCAAAGGAGCGGAAACAGCCGTAAACCTTATCCGACGGTGCGAGCACCTTCATTAAAACTCTATTACACAGGGAAATGGCTGCACTCCCGGGAGGGCAGGAAAAACAAGCGGCCAGAAGAAGAGGAACCCTCTTCTGACGAGAAGGAACACCGGAGAGGAGTCATGAGGCGAAAGACGGAAATTTATTAGCCTACAGTTTTGCTTGAGTGAAGAACATTTGTGAAGGACTCTGGTCAAACCACACCTTTGGCAAACAAGAGAAAGCAGCTAGGAACTAAAAAAAAAAAAAAAAATAAATGCCAAGTGAGAGTCCAAGTCCGCAGCTTCGTATGTACAGTAAATAAAATAGGTATAAAATGACTGAACGAGTACGTTTGGCCGGGCCGCTGCTGTCCACAGGTCACATCCGCTGCTGTAAAAGTGCATATTTGGTCTTCACTTCTTCACTTCACCCAGATCGTCGATGCTGTCGTCGTCCACCTGAAACAGAAAGAAGGAAAGAATAAATCTGATTTCTGAGCCTCTACCGACCCGACAAATTTCAAGAAAGACTCTGGGTTTGATCTTTAAATAGCAGATTTCTTTTCTTGGAAGTTAAAGACTCTCCTCATTTTCCTCAATAATAATAATATTAATAATGCATTATATTTGAAGCACCTTTCTTGCCACTCAAGGACACAGTACATTACAGAAAATACAATAAAATCAGCCAACAAATGGAGGGGCAATCATAGCAGAAAGGCAGATTTAAAGAGGTGAGTTTTGAGTCTGGGTTTAAAGATGGAGGTCCAGGGGGAGAGCTCCATAGGAGGGGGGCCGAGCAGCTGAAGGCTCTGCTCCCCATGGTGGCCAGTCGGATGGGGGGGGGGGGGGGGGGGGGGGGTAGATATGGAGAAGATCAGATAAATAGGGTGGAGCCAGATTATGCAGAGCTTTGAAAGTCAAAAGATGAAGTATAAATTGTATTCTGAATTTGATTGGGAGCTAGTGGAGTTGCTGAAGGGGGGTGAGGGGGGTGGGGGGTGGAGGAGACGGACGGGCGGACAATGGAAGCGATGCGAGCGGCTGAATTTTGGACCCGTTGGAGTTTTTGGGGTAAACCAAAGAGAAGAGCATTACAATAACCAAGGCGGGAAGTGATCAGACTATGAACCAAAATGGAAGCAGAGTGGATAGTGAGGGAGGGGGGGGGGGTGAAGTCGGTTTACATTGCGCAGTGGAAAATAGGCGGACCAAGTAATGCTATGAATGTGGCGTTCAAAGGAGAGTGAACTATCAAGAATGACACTCGGACTCTTTACCTGAGGGGAGGGGAAACTGAAGCGGAGTCAGGGGAGGACGTGAAGTTTGGAACTTTTAAAAAAGTGGATTTAGAGGCAACAAGCAATAGTTCTGTTTTATCACTATTAAGTTTAAGAAAGTTTTGAGTGAACCAGTTTTTAATTTAAAGTAAACAGGAGGTGATGGAGGAGGGCGGGGGAGAGGAATTGGGTTTGCTGGAGAGGTAGAGCTGGGTGTCATCCGCATACAATGAAAGTTGATTTTGAATTTACAGAAGATGTTACCAAGGGGAAGGAGGCAAGTGATAAATAAGAGAGGACCAAGAACAGAGCCTTGGGGAACACCGGAAGAGAGAGATGAGAAGTTTTAGCTGAATGAACCGAGTGGCTCCCTTTGTGCTTTTATTAACGTAGTTAGCTTTGGATTAAGCCATCAGAGATGGTGACAGGGGAACGACTGGACTTGAGTCAAGTGATAGATGGGTGTGTGGGACAGAATCCAGAAGTTTTTCAAAATAAAATTTCCTTTAGAATCAAAAATTAAATGAAAAACAAACGTAGCGAATGCATTCTTTTTTTTTGTCTTCAGCCTCACACCAAGTGACTGTTGAGTCATTTTCCAGGCGGAAAATGACTCAACTTTAAGACTCCACACATGGAATTTGTTGTAAGAAAAGTATAAAATGTTGGAGTGAAGGCTTGATTTACGACAGCAGTCTCACCTCAGGCCACTTCTCCTGGATGACGTCGATGATGTCATCGGTAAAATCTCCCTGAATGATGATTTCATCCTCTGCTGTGACTGAGGCACCACAGGAGAACTTCTGCGCGAAGAACCGCTGAGCCTCCTTAAGATCGATGTCTGCAAACCCGCAGAAGTTCAGCATTAAGCTCGGAGCTACAGAAAAACAAAATCAAAACGAAAAAAGCGCCAACACTCACCAAACGTCGCCAGGCCGCAAACCCGCGTCACGTATTTCTTCTTGGCTCTGGGGATTTTTGCTATTGTGACTTTCTGAGGCACCGCCTTCTTTTTCTGTTTGATCTGGCCCCTCCCACCTAAAAGGTGAAAGAAGCGTCAGTTTCACCTGAACATGAAAGTGGATCCAGAGGATTTATTTTTACCAGCTGGCTCTTATGGAGCCCCTAAAGGGACATTGAAGGGAATAAAAAAAACACAATTGAAGTAAAAAAAAAAAATAAAAAAACTAACTGGTGCTCTTCAGTGAGTAACGGGGGCACACAAGATACCAGTTAGTAATTGGTAATTACCAGTTAAGTTTTTTTTTACTTTAATTGTTTTTTCTCTCCCTTCAATGTCCCTTTAGGGGCTCCGTAGTTTCTTCATATTTGGCGACGTGCCTCTTTTTTGCTTCTTCTTCTCTTCTTCTTCACCAGCAGGGGGAGCTTCTCCAGTGCCGGACTCCTGCTTGGGGGCTTTTGCTGCTGGACCAGTGGAGCACAAGAGGAAGAGGACGACATTAAAACCCACAATGACCCTATTCTGATAGGAGCCAGATTTACTCAGAGTGATAACAGACTTTCTCCAGGTGTGGCAGGACTGATCCTGACGTCCCAGATGGAGTACAACTTCACATTTTGTTTAATTTTGTAATACAACATAGTTTATGGATACCACAGGGATTCCCACAACCAAACCTTTCCCCACCCCCCTTTGACCAGTCCTCACTAGCTGAGCAGCTGTTTCTGGCCCTCCACTCCCCCCCTCTGACAAGTTAATTTTTGTTTTTAAAACAACACCATTTTTCACAATGGTGGCTTTTCTGTTAGTTTTATCTCCATAGCAACCATTTCATTTTTTGGTCGCGTGGGGGTGGCAAACAGGTTTATGTCATTTTTTAGAAGAATCGGTTAAAATAATTTTTTGGATTTCCTTGGCAACAGCGTTATTTATTTATTCATTTAAATCACGCTCAAATTCCTGATATGTTCATATTGTAAGTTGTATCGTTTTGTTCAGCTTGTGCCAGGAATTCAACAAATAAGTATTCCGATAAACGCCACTTTAAAAATAAGTTTAAAAATTCACAACTCTTAAATCAAGCAATTTTTCCCCAAGTAGCATCCTAATGATGCTTCAGGAGTTAGGAGGTGCTGAATTGGAATTACCTAGGATGAGTATAAATTGATAGGCGGGTCTAAAGGTGATTTCTCTTTTTAAATTCAAGATGGCGGCCTTTTCCTGAGGTCAGAGGTCAACGAAACTTTGATCGTGGTGCTTTCAGCTTCATGCTTGCTGTCCAGACCAACACCTGGATCAAGTGGGTTCCAGAGTAGTACGGAACGGAAGCAGGAGAGCGGCCCTCGAGGCCCGAAGTCGGACACTCTGACAGCAGAGACTCTGCCGTTTGCAGATGACACGATCGTCTTTTCCTCGTCAGGCCTCAGCCTCCAGCTCTGTGTGAGAACCAGCAACTCCAAGTCTGAGCCCTCTTCCCTGTTAGGATGGAGTCGGGACACGTCTGCATCGCTGGAGTATGAAGACAGTCTGAGGACAGCCATGAGCTGTGGAACAAAGATGTCTCTGTCCTCCATACTGAGGACAGGAATCCTACTCCATCAGCTTCTGACGAAAGCACGACGGCGTTTTGACCATAAGCCTCGGGGGCAGATCCGCTTATATGCTGGACAGAGTCCAGAATCAGAGTCCTCCAGAAGGGCAGGAAGAGGAGAAGAGGGGAGGTCCAGGTTTCCTTACAGCCTCCACAACTCAGACGCGAATAAGCAGTAAACGCACAAAGTTCCACTTTGTCATTATATCAACATTATGGGAGAAATGGAGATCTTGGAAGGAACTTACCAACTGTCATCCTGGCAAAAACGTCGGGAAAATTCTTCTCTAGCCACTGCCTGCACTTGGCCGGCTCGGGCATGTACTCGCAGTACTGTGCAGAAGAACAGAGATGGTTTGACGCCGCGTCTGTCAGGGAAAAACACGAGCGCCGCATAAACGGAACTCACCTCTGTTGGTAAGGAACAAACTGCAGGAACAAAGGGGAAACGGAATCAAAACCTCCAAGTAAACTCTGAGAAAAGCTGCACTAAATAAAAGTTCTCTGGACCGTACCTCCACAGTAAAGTACTTTCAGGGGGTACTTTGAATCCGGGTCAGCTGTTCCATGTTCTGACCCAGGTTCCATTTCAGTAGTCGCCATAACTAATTATCTGCAGAGAAAACAAATGCTAGAATTAGTCTGGAAAGCTGTTGAGACTCAAAGAAAAAAACGTATTTTTAAGTCATCAAATCCCGACTTTGTGTGTTCAAATGTCAGTTTACCTTCAAAGAATCTCAACCAATAACCCAAATTTAAAGGAAAACACCGTTCTTACACTTTTAAGACAAGTTAAAGACCCACTTTTAGGAAAATTGGGCTTTTAAAAAGTTCTTGTGGAATTTTTCTGATGACATAAATAAAGAAAATTAAGATCAAAATTATATTTCGGACTATTTAATATTCAAATTATGAATCAGATGAAAAAAAAAGACGTTTTAATATTTTTCTTTGCGGGTCACAAGCTCTGCTCCATTCTGATAAATCCACCTGCTGACAAACAGATCAATGAGCGTCTTTGTTTTCCTGGTCTGAGCTGGAATCTGGATCAGAACTCAACGGCTGGATAGCTGCAATATTGGTCGCCATTTTTGTTGCACCAGTAATGTTAGCTCGGGTTTGTGAGGGGCTGTAAGCTAGAGGGAGAGAGTGTAAACAGTGGGATGATGGGATATCAGTGGAGGCTTGTGGGCGGGGACTGTTCTAGGCCAACAGTCCCCGCCCACTACTCAAAGGGGAATTTCTAATGAACTCAAGCCGCTCTGCGAAGCCATCTTAAAAACATCAATTATAATTAAAAGAACACTGAGTATGCTTTTTAAAAACATGGTTCAATGGTTATTTCAATTCAACCAAGTATTGAAGATGGACATATCATCTGGAAAATACTGAAACTTTAAAACTGGAAGTAAATGGTGATTTCTCCAGAGTATGCTAAATTTCTGAAATCCTGTTTTGAGGGTTTTATGAGCTGGAACCATAAATGATGTAAAAAAAACAACAACATACGATTAAACGGCTGAAGCTATATTCTATGAAAGTTGAGTTTTTTGGGAATAGAATATTGAAGATAAATATACTTTGCCATGATATTCTCATTTTGTTGAAAGGGACAGTATGTCTCATTACAGCTACAATGTACTATACAAGTTGATGCTTAAAGTTTGATTATTTAACCTTTAAGAATATTGTTGGAGTCAGACTGTACTAACCTGTACATTAGAAGGATTATTTTCTAAATCATCTAACAGGAAAACAATATTCTTCCCTTTAATTATGGAGAAACCTCTTCACAGTATTTCATCATCATGCTAGCAGCCTCTTTTAGGACTCCTACCTTTGGAATTAAAGATTAAACACGGGGAATCCAAATAATTCAAAAACAATCTGCCACGTGAAATGAATATTTTTCCTTTCCTGGAAGTTTTAATGTGATTTAAGGTCGAAGTAAGCAGACCAACCTTTAGATGCAGAAATTAACTACCCTTGCCTTAGCTAAAACGTAAGGCTGTTTTTTGTCTGTGTTTTCAAACAAATCTGACAGGAAAAGAAGCAAAATGAAAACAAACTCATCTTGTGTGTTTTTTCTTGACTCAACTGCATCAACTACAACGCAAACCCGAGTAAAATAAGCGCCGTTAGAGACCGCTTACAGAGGCTTTCATTCACCACTTGATTACCCAGCTGTCACTATTAGCCTAGCTTAGCGCGGCGATCTTACCCAGAAGTCTGCGCGCAGAAAACACATTATAAACTGAAAAGAAACACCCATCAACCTACCTCACACAGTTTTATCTAGATTTCCCGTATTTTCCCGAATAGGCCTCGTTGCATTATTAACTGTAGTTTGATTATTTAGTACAACATTCTCAATGTAAAAGGTTTGGCTCGCGCACTGTCAGCACGCCTCGCGGAGCTTCGTGGTTGAGTTGTTACAGTGCTGGAAGTGCTGCAGCGCCACCTGGTGCTTCGGAGGATAACTCATTGGCTTTAAACTTTACATTGCTCGTGTAATTATTTATTTATTTTGTATGTTACAAAGTTTTTACTACAGAAAATTAGAACAGATTGATTTATTTGATGGGGTTTCGTTGTTTATTGTCGGAGAACCTCACCTTGCTCCCAGTTGAAAATTATCTTTTGCAGCCAACACTGAACAGAAAAGTTCATTATGTGTATTGTCCCTGTTCAAATACATGTTTTAAAAAATCCATTAGGTGAGGCCGGGTCAAATCGGCGGTGTAATTTGTAGTAATGCTTTTAAGAAACAAGGGGTTTCCATGTGTTTCCAATGAACTATTTCCATAGTTCATTTTTTTTAGTTTATTTTAGAAGAACTGTTGGTGCTCTTATTTCGAAAAGAAATGTTTTGTTTCCGCTGTTGACGTCAAACGTTCTCTTTTTTTTCTTTTTCCAAATCTCCATGAAATTTTCTTTTTTTGTGTGTGACTCTTGTAGAAAATCAAGTGAAGATGAGCAGCTGGAGCAGATGAAGGACAAATAAATTCATTATTTACTGTGGGAAGTTTTTAAGATAGTTGGACTTTGTTTTATCAAATTATTTTAAATAGTTGAAACAAGAGCGGGAAGGAAGGCTGGTCTGAGGTCGCACGCGGACGCTGAGTTCGGTGAAAAAGAGGGAAAACGGACGGAAGTGATGGCTGACATGAGAAAAACCTTCAGGAGGAAGGGCAGTCCGCTCCCTCTGGTCAAAGGGTAAAACAGTTTCTAACGAGTTAGTTATGAATGTTGATTGTACATGACAGAGGTTTGCAATCTTTAACACTAGAGAGACATTTTTGGTCCAGTTTTTTTTACCCAGTTCAACGTCAGTGTTTAGAAAAAACACTTCATTTATGTTGTTGTGGCATTAAACCCCTCAAGTGTAGCTTTGAAACATTCACAGTAATTAATTATAACGGTGATATGTTTTTGTATAACTTTAACTTGACAGCAGAAACGTGTCAAATAAGATCCTCCTGGTGCAAAGATATGAGAAGATCAAACATGATGACTGTGGGGTTTCTTCATCCTTTGTTTCCTTTAATTGGCAAAATTAAACTGGACAACGTCTGTTTAGAATCCCTTTTTACAAAATCTAAACATGTAATGTAGTTATACACTCTGAACCTGATTAACTAAAAATTAAGTAACCCAAACTGCAAACCCATCACTGATTCACATTGTTTGCAGTTTTCGTCAAAATCAAAAGGCCACAATGCAGGAATAAAAGAGTTACTAGTGGCTCCAGAGCCTCAGGTTGCAGACCTTTGGTATATGGACTCAACTGGACTGAGTGACCCCGCCCCCCAGCGTTCCAAACAGGAAGTACTCGCTGGCTCCAAGACGCCAAAATCCCCTAGACTTCAAGAGAGAACTATTCAGCGGTTACCGTACTCAGTCATTCCATTGGTCAGATTGAACATTCCTGTTGGACTCCCAACTAGCTCACTTCTGATTGGCCAGAGTGGTTGCCATAGGAACGTTGACTCAAACCAATCACTGCTTACTGATTATTTCTGGCTCCGACGGCGTTCATATTGTTGAAGCTGGAAGTAAACCATTTTCTATGGATGACATCACATTTAGTAGGTCAGGGGTCAGAGCCAGCATTTCTATGGCAACCAGTCAGTAGTGAGCTTGTTGGAAGGCCACACCCCTACCACTCGAAAGCAGCTACACATAATCTGTCAATCAAATGTTTTGGACTTGGTGGCCAGCAGGCTCCGCCTACTTTTATTTCTCAATAGAAGTCTATTGGATTTTGGCTTCTTGGCAGCGGGCACTTCTTGTTTGGAACGCCAGAAGGGAGGGGCCACTCAGTCTAGTTCTTTAGACATACAGTCCACTGACCGTCCAGTCTTGACTGTTTCAGACGACTCCGCTCAGCTTTGGCACAGCACTCCTGTCAAACAGGTCAGTGACTCTCCTTAAACTGGAAGCAGTTTGAAGTGTTGAAAATTTCTCCCGGGGGCCTTAAAAATGTTTGAGTTCACCTTCCTAATCTGCACAAATACACTTTTTCAGAGGAGCGTTGGGTCCAGTCAGCCGTCAGGACCGATGGACAGAAGCACAAACCCCGGGTTCAGGTGCTCTTCTTTGGATGCACCGGACTCTCAGGGTCTTTATAGTTTGCAAGAAACAAAGGTAAGATCAGACCTGTCTGCATGTCAGTCAAACATTTCAGGCTAATTCAGTTCTGCGGACTTTATCTGACCTGGTTTGCTAAGAATTTAAGATTTATGGAGGAGTTGCCGGTTCCGGGTTACAGCGCGGACGCATGTGCGGCTCTCATCGGCTATACAACTATCTTCAATTGACTTAACCTTCCTATGGTGTTAGGGTCCCTACGGACCCGTTTTGAGTTTTAGCATGTATAAAAGTACTTCATACATTTGTTTTTTACGTTGAAACTTTTTGACTTTGTCAGGGACTTCAATTTAAACAAAATAAAAGCTTTTATTTTTTTTTTACTAAATTATAAAGTGTGCTGGTGAAAAAAATGACTTTTGTGGTGTTCGGGTCATTTTTGACCCGGTTAAAATTTTTGATTATAAAACAATAAAAAATGACAAAAATGAAATCATAAACACACAATCAACCAACAGCCTCTTCCTCCAACCACTAGAGCTTCATTTATGAGCTTTTCTCCTCGTCTTTTTGTGAGAACAAACAATGGGAGAGATGTCCAGGCTTGTCAAGCCATTTGAGTGTAGAAGTGGTTACTTGCAGAGTACACATCTCCAATTTACAGGATGCAACAATGAGGAGAAGATTCAATGTAAATGAAGTTTTGGATCACATCTTTGCTGCAAATGAGGCAGAGGACACACAGCATTTTAGCGATGGAGATGAGCAGGCCTCTGAGAACGAAGATGATGTGGAGTACCAATTGGAAACAAGAAACAGACACAACTGATCAGTCCGAAGAGGAGGTCACTGGTGCTGAAGCTGCTCCTGCTGAATCATTTCAATCCAAACGTGGCAACATCCGTTGGAGCACAGTGCCTCCTGATGCACATGGAAGGAACAAAAAACGACGGAGTGTGATACTGATTTCCACTCTTCACAAAGATGCTGCTGTGTCATCAGGAAGTGCCAAAAAGCCCATAATCATCCTGGACTACAACAAAAACAAAGGAGGAGTGGACAATCTGGACAAGGTGACTGCCACCTACACTTGCCAGCAAATGACCAGGAGATAGCCAATGGTTGTGTTTTACAACATCCTCAATGTGTCTGCATACAATGCATGCACCAATATTCATCAAGGGTGGAATTCAACCCAAAACACCAAGCAGAGAATGTTTCTTGAGGAGCTCAGGAATTCCCTTGTCAAGCTACACATTGAGCAACGGGAACCGGTGCCCCAAGACCCATCTGCTGCAGACTTGGTCAGACAGCTACAGGGGTCTCCAAGCATGCCATCCACAGCAACAAGAAGAGCATCAGCATCACCTTCCCCCTCAGAAGCCAGCCCTGCCTCAAGCACTCCATCCACAGCCACAGCCACAATGCCAGTGAGACCACCTCGGTCAAAAAGAAAGAGATGTCAGGTCTGCCCTAGCAATATGGACAGAAAAACCTACATAGTGTGCTTCACCTGCAACAAATATATCTGCAAAGAACACACTAAAAGTGTAACTTTTTGCAACACATGCATCTAAACACACACAGGCATGTTCTTTGCACAGAGTATTTATAGAACAAGTACTTGGTTTCTTTTGGTGTGATTTTCTCGATTGGTTGTTGTTTATTTGACTTTGCAAATCTTTGTTTTATTGTAATTTTTTATTATTTATGACTGTTCTGTTTCTCATATTGTTAAATATTGTATTAAAGTTCTATTGTGTGGAAAGAAAAGACTTGTTTTTGCCCTTTTCTTGAAGTAAATATATACGGGTCAAAAATGACCCAAAACACCATAGATGTTACTATATTTGATCATATTAAAATTAAAAACTTTTTTTTGTTGAACATTTAAGAAATGTGTTTTAATATCTCTCAGTTACACTCAGGTAACAGAATAACTGATTATTTTGTTGCCTTCTTCTCTTAAGGTTCATTTGACCACTTTTTAGACATTGAAAACGAGGGGTATGCTGTTAAAAACAAAGGCCCAGGGGGCCACAAAAAATATTAAAACAAATCTTTTCATGGATAAGGGAGCCCAACAAACTAAACAAGAGTTAAGAAAAACATTGGATGATAAAAGATTGTTTTAGGGTATTTTATGGCTGATTTAATACACGGGTCCAAAATGACCCGCTAACACCACAGATGGCACCAGAAAGCTAACACCAGAGGAAGGTTAAAAAGTGGATTTTCTCCATAAAAGAGAGCTGACCATGGCCCCCAAGAAAAACCAGGACTACGAAGACCTTGAAAAGTCTCTTGATGATATCCAAGCTGCGTTGTATCCATTTATGGAACAAGTGAATGCTAAGCTAACTCCGATCTTGGATCTAATGGAAGACTTTCGAAGATTTCGGGCTCAAAACGAGCAACGAGAAAACCAGGTCGACATTCTGGAGAAAAGACTGGACGATGTGGAACAACAAGTAAGGATGAATAATGTCATTCTCAAAAGCAGCTTTGGACAGACTGTTTTCTCCTTTCGAGCTTCTCAAACCTGGAACACAATCCCAGAAAGCATTCGAGAGCTCTCCACACTTCCATCTTTCTCAAAACAATTAAGATCTTGGCTGCTGGAAAACCAAACTTGCACTCATAGCTAATTTTAGGGACAATGCAATAAAACTGTTTGCTAACAAAAGTAAAAATAAACCATTGGGGGGGAAAAAAAAAAAAAAAAAAAAGTGCTCAGAGTTGTCATAGTATTGTTCTGATTTTGGCGATTTTATTGATGTATATTTTAGGGAACTATGCATTTGAAACTGTTTTAAATGTTATCCGAGTTATGCTAATTTTATGTCATTTTTCTAATGCAATTTTACGCTATATATGTACATTTTTAGTCTGATTTACTCATTTTATTTTAAGTCTCTACGTGGCTGGCCATGGTCAGAACGGGACAGAGGATGGAAATTAGCCTAGGCTACAATCCTGCATATTTACAGTGTCTCATTACCTTTAGAGTATTCTACACTGTTTGTTGTATGCATTGTCCCTTAAATAAATAAATACAAATACAAATTCTCACTGGAGTACCGATCAAACCTGGAGCGAAGCTAAATGCAGCTGGAGTTAGCATTGCTAATGCTAATAGCGCTAGCAGTCTCTCTCAAACGGAGAGCTGTGGAGAGTCTCTGATACACCAAGTGGAATCATTTCTCACGTCTAAAGGGATTTTCCTGGATCTCAACACCATGGAGACCTGCCACCTGCTCCCCAGGAGAAAGGAGACGGATAAACCAGAGATCCTCATCAGGTTTGTGAATCAAAAACAAGCTAGCTCTGATGAACCTCAGGAAGAACCTGAAGGGATCTGCTGCTTATCTGAACGACCATCTGACCAGAAGGAATGCTGAAATCTCCAAACATGCACGGCTTCTCAGGAAGCAGAAGAAGATTGAGAACACTTGGGTTTAAGGCTGCAGGATTTACGTCAAACCAGTCGGTCCACCGGACCGGTCCAAGGATCTGGTTGTGAACACCATGAAAGACTTTGAGAAGTGCTTGATCACGGACGTCTGAAACAACATGGAGTAATAAACCAAAGAGTCAAATAATTTCAAGAAATATGACACCTGGATTCATCACTTTCTCCATATGTCTGACGTCACCTGAATCAACAGCAGAGAGTTCTGACCTGCAGACAACTTGACCTCAACTTTCACCGAGCTGATATCATCTGAAGAAGGATATGGACCTGAATCTAATGTCTGCAGACATAACATGGAAGAGACTAGAAACTGTTTAAACCCAGGAGAGCAGCTGTTAATCAGCAGAAGAAGGAATACCAACCTTGGTCATTCAACAGATTATGGACCCTTTTTTATTTTCCCTAACAGCATTACCTTATTACAAAAAAATAAAAAATAATAAAACAAATGATTAATCAATTATTGAAAATGGTTACATTGATTGACTTTTATTGATATTACTTCACTTGCTGAAAAAAATTGAAACATTGAATCATGATTTTTCCTAATGTAGCATAATTTTACACATATTTTTGACTTTTGATACTTGATCAAATTTTTCTAAGAAAATTTCTGAAACAGTGTTGTGTCTATTTTACTGATATAGTATTTTATTAATCATATCAATGACTTTTATAAGTAACATAATCTGCATATATTTTGAAAAACTGATCTGCATTTGCCATGTTGATTTCTAAAAGTTATTTTTTACATAATAATTAAGTAATTCATCTCTGTCATGTGCTTTATTGATACCTTATGATTCTTAATTCTGTCTGATAAAAGCTAGGAACCGGATATTGATAAATCATGTATTAAAATGGTTATAGTATAACGGGGTGGGATTATATAAGTTCGCTTCCTTCCACTCCCTTTCAAGCAATATTTATTAATATGTCTAATTATCCTAAGTTTGATTTGTCGTCGTATGAATGTATAACTGATGATTATAATGTTTTTGTGTATTCTTATTTGATTGCTTCAAATAATCCATTTCAAATAAAAATTAAAAATAAAAATAAATTCACTAAAAGACAAAAGCAATTTACTCTGAAACTGCAGGGGTTAAAACATCTGCAACGTGAAAAACCTCCTGAGGTGTTGAGACAGTCTCCCACCAACTTTTGTGAAAACGTCCCGTTTCTCTTGTGTCCCAAAGCTCCCCGTGAACGATCTGAGCGGCTCCACCATCCAGAGGCAGAGGAGGGAGATCCAGCTGCTGATAGAGGAGCTGAAGGACAGAGAGCTGGAGCTGAACGCCATGGCAACCTCCCATCACAAGCAGCATCAGGTCTGGGAACAAGACCGCCGGACGGTGCTGATGTTAGAGCAGAGGTGTGCACGCCTAGATGGTGAGGGTTCCAGTTCCACCCCAACGTCATCGTGTTTGTACTGTCTTTTAGGCCGTAGTGCCAACTGTCGTTACGGGTGGATACGGGCTGTCTGGGGGTGGATAAACGGTCATGCAGGTGTCCCGCACAAAATATATTAAGGTGGTAGAGCTCTTGATGAGCCCGTAGAGAGAAAATGTTTTTGCACATTTTGTTCTAGGGACACGCTGCAGGCGACAGGTTGTAGTGAGTACTTAAACAACACGTAAGGGAGAGACGCAGGCATGTTGTATGTGTTTTGTAACCTATGGGCACTTGCGTATCATGTGTACGCCTTGTGCAGGCGCTTTTGCCCCTTGGTCAGTAAAGAGCTAGACTAGAGTGTAAGCGTAAGTACACGGCACAACAGCATCATAAGTGTGTGTGTGTGTGTGTGTAACTTCCATTAACCTTAGGAACAATTCACAATACCTCACACACGACAATGGTACGTTCCATTTTTATGACGTCCCTTGAGGTGCACGAGTCTCAAGGGGACAGCAAGACCTGCGCTCCTCTTAAAGCTTCATACCGGTGTTGGAAGCGTACGTTCAATCGACCACTTCCAATAAACACGTGCAAATGGTTCAGGTGTTGCCAAACAAGTTTTCACGTCTGTTTTTGGGCTCTGCGCACAAAACGTGAAGCCATTGCCAGTCAAACCAGGTTGAACTTTGATTTGGTGGTGACGTTTGGATGGCGTCCTTTTTAATTCAGCACCATGCTATTATCTTTCATCTTCTAAACCAGTTTTGTCCCTTTCTGGGTCACGGGGCTACCAGAACCTATCCCGGCCACTCGTGGGTGAACAGGTCGCCAGTCTGTCGCAGGGCAACAAATCCCACACCCATGCATTTATCTATGTAGCATGCACGGGGAGAACATGTAAACACACAGAAAGGTCCCGGTTCTGGTTCAGGTCTGGGACTTGAACCGGGGGTCTTCTTGCTGTGAGGCAACAGCGCTAACCGCTGATCCACCGTCTAACTCTACGGAAGCACCGACCGTTTGAAAACTGATCATGAAGGAGAAATAAGTGCGACTGGAATTATACGACAGCAAGTCCTTCATTTTTTGGATTAACGCTGTGAAAGAAAAAGCCTGGAGGGAGATTTGCACCATTACAACGTTTTGCACCAAACCTCTTCCAACTGTAGGTGGCGGCCATGCACTAGTCCAGGGGTGGGCAAACTACGGCCCGCGGGCTGGATCCGGCCCGCCTCCATGTTTGGTCCGGCCCGCTGAACAATATCAGAGACCCGTGTTCTTTTTTTTTAAAATCTGGCCACACGATCAAGATCACGATCAAGACATAACATTTTCTTCCACCTTCTGCAGTCTGTGTTCAACCTGAAAACCTCTAAAGATCTCTGTCAAATAGAACAGAAGACAGTCTTCCCTTTCTACGTCGCATTTTATTTTTCTCAGTTTAGCTCATTATTTCTGAGCATCATGCTGCCTTTTTTAAACAGCGCTCCCTGTTCTGTGTCCTGATTGGCTGGAGACCTTGTCAATCAATCTCCTCAGTCCATGCCGTGTCTTCTAAGATCTAAAATGGGAACAAGAGTTTTAAACTAAAAACTCTAGAATATTCTGTTTTAGAATATAATTTCAATCCAAATGTTTTCATCTACATTCCATGTTCTATCATTCTTACTCCACCATCTGCTCCTGGTCCGGCCCTTCTATCCAATTTTAGAACCCAATGTGGCCCCCCAGTTAAAATAATTGCCCACCCCTGCACTAGTCTATGATAGAAAAAGAAGAAGAAGAAGCCCCTCCCTGCTTGTCCAGTGTGACCACTGGCATTCTTGTCATATGGCCGATGTGTCTGTAGCTCCTCTACGAGCCTCCACGGGGCCCGGGAAACCCAAAAACCTTCACTGTTCCAGGAAAGCAAATCTCAGACAATGACTGTTTTCTTCCCCTGAGAATCCTCTCCTCCCTTGTTGAAGTTCTTCTTGCTCTTCCGTGTTGGCACAGAGGGGGTGCAGAAACGGAACGAGCTGATCGGAGCCGTAACCACCCGCATGCTGGCCGTGGAAAGCCGAGAGGAGGAGGCCCAGAAGAAGCTGGGCGCGGCCAGGCAGCAGCTCTGTGGTCTCCAGCAGGAGCAGAGGCTCATCAGAGACAGATGTCGGGACTGTGAGGTAGCGGATCCAATCGACCCTCTGAGGTGTTTCCCTCCAAAGCATCGGCCGTAGACATTTCTTCTGTGTTTGCTTTTATTGATCATTTGTTTTGACCGAAGGATGTTCAGGCTTTCAGGGTGAATTTTGGACACTTTCCTATAAACTCTGGGTTAACAGTTGAGCTTTAACGCCGTCATTCTCAGGCGAATGCGATCTCTCCTCTCTATTGGTGTTTGACTTAAGATAATCTGAAAAATTCTGGCTAGGAGCCTGAAGAACAGCTTGGAGAACGTCAGGAGTTTTTGTTTAAAGAGACGTTTTTGTGATTTTCTACAAAGCAAAAAGCAGATCAGGAGAGTGAACCTTGATGTGAACATCAGCAGCAGCAGCAGTTCTTCTGCTCATATTCCAGGAGAAGAACCAGAGTCTCAGCTCCACCGTCACGGCGCTGTCCACCCAGGTGGGCTCCCTGCAGGCCAGAGAGGAGGAGCTGAGCTCCATGCTCAGACTGAAGGTGACCGCATCGACCGGGTGAGACCTTCGGTTGGGATCCGTCTGAAGCTCCCATGTGCGTCTGTCTGTGTGCTGTTTTTATCCGACAGGAGAAAGATGCGACGGAGGCCGCGGCCCAGATCCTGAACCTGTCTGGACGCCTTCGAGACGTGGAGGCGCTCCTGACGGAGAGCCGCTCGCAGGAGAGCAGACTCCTGAGAGACGTGGACGACCACAAACGGCGTTCCAAAGAAGCCAAACACGAAGCCTCGCGGCTCAAAGGTACCCGACTCCGTTGTGTAACAGATAGTGGAGCCGGTTCGGTTGAGATTTCAGACAAATTGGGCATTTTTTCGGCACAAGAATCAAATTTGGCATGAATGTAGGGGAGTGACCAAACTCCAGGGCTGCATCCTTCAACGGCCGCGGCCTTCCCGGGCGGCATTGGCCGGGTCCTCCGTCGAGCGGCGAGGCCGGTTGTGAACGGCTGTGAATGTGGACGAGTCGGAGCGCCGTGTTCCACAGGAAAGCAACCGGAGGTCATCAAGCACAACCAGGATGCTCACACAGAGCGCCGGAAAATAAGGAGGATTTCCTATTGTTGGAGATTATGGAGGGATATTTATGCCAATACAAAACTTTCTAAGTTGCAAATTAAAGTATTAAATATTTGCTTTCAAATACTTTTTCTGTGCTTCATTTTTTTTTTTTCCTTTCAAATTTTTTTTTTTTTTTGCTTAAGATATTAAGAGAATTATTTTTGCGTTGCTGTCCTTTCTTTGCTTTTGCTCTCATAAATTACAGTTTATTGTGACAAAGCAGCCATCAAACAGCTGCTGATTGGTCCAGATTCTAACCAATCAGGTCTCTTTGTCTCGTATTGTGCTTGGAGGCAGACATGGACTTTGGATCGGTTCTGTTAGAACGGGTTTCTGATGTTTTCAACCCATTCTGGGGCGTTTCTTTCAGAGTAAAACCCAGAATTGAAAGCAAAAAAAGAAGTATTTAAAAGTCAATATTTAATATTTTCATTTTGTTTGCAGCGGGGTGGCATAAATCTTACTCCATAGGAGATTTCAAGGATTTTGACCTTAAACCTCATGGTTTAAAAAGCTGCAGTAAGGGTCACTTACTTTTCAGTTTCTAGCTGAGGTGCACCAACTACTACAGTAAAACACACTGTGCATTATTATTATTTTCACCCACTACTACATGTGCTGCATTTAGAGGACCCTACATGGTACCAGGGGGCTTTTATTTTGAAAGGAACTCATATGCACCTCTTTCAAAAGTTATAAACATAAAAAACTGCTATTTTCTCTCTGTGTTTATAATTTATTTACACCAAAAACAAGTTTATTTGTATTTATCATAATAGTAAGAATAACATAAATACAAATCAGTTTTATTTTTCTAGAGTCTTGGTTAAAGCGCTGAAGGTTGCAGACGCCTGAGCTAAACAAACCCTTTCTATCCTTAGATTTGAAGTCTGGATTGAGATCCGAACGGCGGTTAGAGTGTTTCTTGCGCGTGTGAACAGATCAGGTGCAGCAGCAGGCGGTGCAGAGCAGCACGCAGAGAGAGGAAATCATCCGACTGAAGCAGGAGCTGCAGCTTCTTCACAGAGACGTGGCTCTCAGCGGTAAGCAAACCCATTCATTCCTGACTCCTGTCATGCGTCTGTGGTCTAAAGTCAGCTGCAGGTCTGACTCCGGGTTTGCACACAAAGTTTATGGGGACTTTGCTTCTACTGTGTGGGAGAACAATAGTAATGATATTAATGGAACATCTGAACTGAGTATTAACCATTAATCCCTATCAAATGAATAATAAATACACTACATGGTGGAAAAAAGTAACATGGTGGACATTTTATGCTAAAGCAAACCATTACTACTAGTGTGGGGAACAACCAGTTTATACAAAGTGACCACCAATGTGCATCTATTAACTGTAAAATAGGCAGCAAGGTCGGAACGTTTTGCTTTATCCCATCAGTAAACGGCTCTAAAACAGAGAAAAACAGTACAGACTGTGTGTCCTAATGAGGCGTTTCTTTCCCGAAACATTGATCCATTCAGAGAAAAGTCAGAACTGTTTTTAGAGGGACTTCTTTGGACAGTTGCACGTGGGACAAACAGGTCTTTCTCTGCCTAAATCTGAAGGGAACTGTTGTCCCTATTTTCACCAGGAGAGGGCGACAGCTGGAAAGATGAGCTTCTGGATCTGTGCCGGTCCAAACAGGAGCGCATCATGGCAGAACTCCACTGCCTCAGGCAGGTAACAGAAGACGCACGAACGAAAAGTTACTATCAGAAACAATCAGCTTTTCAGAATTCACTTTAAAACGAAGGAGATGTCCCGCATCAGGCCACAGGACGGCTTCCTCATTCCTGAGGGGAAACTGGTTCTGCAGCATTTTTCCTGCCTGCAGGTCTTCTGCTGCTCCAGTCTGTGTCACGCACAGATGCGGTTAGGAGTTAGCTCAGCCCGTTTTGGGATGGCTTAGATATTGTTTTGATTTTATTCCAAACTTTCTGAAGAAGGAGGTCAACGTTGTTCAAAAGTTTCAGTTAAAATCCTCCATTGTTATCCCTTTATTCCAAATTCACGAAGAAAACATCAGATTAAAACACCTTTGACAGGTTTGAGCACCACAGTCAGCAAATGTTCCCAAAAGATTCTCCTTTCAAAGACCAAAAGCAGCCTACGGAGCCCCCAAAGGGACATTGAAGGGAAAAAAAACACCACCTGTTAGTACTTGGTGCACACCTGTTAGTTGTATTTTTTTTTTTAACTTAAATTATTTTTTCTCCTTTTTAGGGGCTATGAAACAACATTTTTTTTTCTTTGCATTGTTCAGGTGTGTGAAAATCAGAGGCAGGAGCTGCAGCTTCTACGTCTGAACCAGGGAAGACCTCACCAAGTTCTGAGGCAGAAGACCAGCGAGAGGTGAAGCCAAACGGCAGACGGCGTGACGTTTCACGCCACACAGTAACCCGGAGATGAAGCAAATTCTTCTTCAGGTTGAAATAACCGCAACTGGCATCCAAATGAGAAGATGATTACGATGCAACTTTGTCTGAATCCTTTTCAGAATAAAATGCATCCAAAGTCAAAACATTCCAAGGATTTCTGCTATACATTTTGGCTTTTTGTTGTTTTTTTTTTAATTCCACAGCTAAAAACAGAGAAAGCTTTCAATCCTTTGTGTTTTTTCTGCATTCACCTTTCCCAGCTAATGATGCATTTAAACTGCAGGAACGGCTTATAGATTTCCTTTTCATAAAACCCTGTGATCGTTCTTCACTTCCTGTAATTTTAGCATCTTTAGCTGTTCAGCATCTTTAAAAAAAAAATAAACAAGTTTTTAACGAGTTCTTTGACATTTCCTGATGATGACGGACAAATACTGTATTTGACGTCATACGTTTATTTTAATTAGTTCGTCTTCTTGATCCGTCTTTCAGCCCTAAAAGAACAATTTTTAGTACAGACGTTTTTTTGACAGTAAATTTAACATTTTTATTTATATTCTCTTTGCTTTTCTCAGTACTATTTTAGTTTGCTTGACGGAGCTACGTCTAGCAGCTTATTGTCATTTATTGTTAGCATTCTGCAGCATTTATAATGATGTTATTAGTTTTTTTAATTGATGTAGTATTTTAATGAACCATTTCTTGATTTAATTTGAGGATTTAAGTACTCTTCAGCAATCTTTTTTTAGCTTCTATTTAGGAATTTTTGTTTTTATTTTCTGTGTAAAATGTTTTACTTTGCTTTTTTAGCTCTCAGAACCTTTATAGCCAAGATAACTTTAGGTTTTCCGCTTTGTGAGCTTTGTTTTGGGTTTTTCAGCATCTCTTAAATGAGATTAAACTTTTTTAAGGTTTCAATCTGCGCTGGTGTGAGTTAACTACTGACTACTGACTGTAGATAAAAAGCTTAGAAAAAATGGAGAAAAATCCACAAACATTAAAGAAATACGTTTAAAAACGTGTATAGAATTCAAATGAATGACTACAGTGTAGGTGAAAATGTTGTACCACTTATATGTAACATTTGACTTAAATAAGAATTAAAATCAAAGTAAATCAGTCATTAATGGGTCCTTTAACATTCCCTTCTTTCATCTCAAACACAGATTTTGTGAAGAAACTAAAGATTTTTATTACATTTCATCAATTATTTTTTACAAATGAGCTCTTCTAAAAAATTTTAACGACAAGTAAAAGTTCTAAAGCGTGACAGGATTTTTGACAAAGTTAACATGTTTTTGTGTCCCAGCCTCGGGGAGCAGACGTGTAAATGTGTAAACCATCAGTCGCCTTCATCGCTGGGAGGGAAAACACCTCCACCTGTGCAGGATCCTCCTCAGGCAGCAGATCCACACGTGGGAGACTTTTCTGCACACGTGACGCAGGTGAGACACTAAATACCCGTCACTACTCACTCCAAACGTTTGATAAGAGTTTTAGAAAACATTGAAGTCATTTGTGATCTGATTAAAGCGTCAGAACCAAAATCCTAAAGATTTTTATCATTGTCTCTTACTGTGTAGGAGGGAATAGTACATATAGGTGTGCTTTTATTGTGAAAGCCCAAATCATTCATTAAAGATTCTAACTCTGTTGTGTCGTTGACACTTTGAGACGCTGCATTTGGGGAAAGTAGGCTGACAGAGAGCTAATTTGTTCAAAAGCTTAAAAAACGGAAAACAGAAGATCCTGTTTGGTTTAAATTTAATTATTATTACTTGTATTTTTGTGTATTTATTGTATTTTTGTATATTTGTTTATATACAATGACTAATGTGTGAAAAGTAGAGTGGTAGGCTTAAATAATCGTTTCAAACATGTAATTTTTATGTTCAGTCTAAAAGAGACTTTATTTACTTTATTTTTTAATCTATTGTACCATTTTTATTGTTCTACATGTTTTTTTTACATGTTTGAAATAAATCTAAATATCTACAACAGGGTAGACGACAAAGTAAGAATTTAGTTGGCTTTGCTGTTTTAAATGACAATAAACACTTAAAATCTTGAATCTAATTCAGCTGTTTTTTTTTAACATTAAATCGTTTTTTTCTGAGTTTACTCAACTTTTAGCAAAGTAATCTATTTCATTTGTGTCTCCTTTTTGGAAGATTTGAAAACTCAAATAAAACAGAGAAAGTGAAAAAAAAAAAAAAAAACGTAAGTGGAGAAAGCTGCTTTTTGGAAACTCACTCATTTTCACTTCTTCTTTGCACATTTTGCGGATTTTCCATGTAGGAATTTTCGTACTTTCGTGATCCATGCGTGATGTACGTCATACGTGTTTCTTTGACTGTCGACGTGCTCAGATGTCCGTTGAGCATTTCAGGCGACGGGTCTTTATGTTCATTCATTTTTGAGCTGTTGCGTAGTTTATACGCATTTGTTTCGTAAATCGCACACAATTGTGCGTGATTTTTTTTTTTTTTTTTTGCAAGATGAATACATGAATTTGTGTCTTTCCACGACCTTTCAAGCATGAACCACTGATGTATAACTTTTTTTTCGCGTGTACAGCGCACAGATCATGGTCCAATCACGAAACACTAATGAATTGCATATAAACAGCACAATAATCACACGGTTCATGTTCTACGTTTGTTTGCGTGTTCTTTGCGTGGTTATCTCTGCCGTGGTTTTAATGTGGTTCATTCCTGATACATCTGTGAATTTTTCACGTAAAGACCACAACTTTTCTCACTTTTTCCACGTATAGTCATGTATGACCAATTAACTTTGGTTAATTGATTTAACCAAACTTTACATTTTTTGTGCGTTCCGTCAGGGAGGAGGTCATCTGTCCAGATCTTCTCTGCAGCGGCTGATGGACGAACTCCTGGTATCTTCGGAGGAAACCGACTCCGCAGGCGATCGTGGAGCCGCTCAACCACGTCACCCGGAAGGGTGTCCGTGGCATCAGCACCACCCGAACGCCTCCCGGGTCCAGGTAGAGCGGTTTCACCAAGACTTTCTGTTTTCACAGGGTGTGGCATGGAGGCTGTAAGGTGCTTCAGTTTGGGGTGTAAAAAAGATGCAACTGGTTTTTGTTTTCACCCCCAACAGGCGAGTCCGACTCCACCCGACGCCTGCCCTCGTCACAGTTCAGCGCCGTGGACGCCGTGAACACGGGAAGGACAGACCTTTCCGTGGTGTTTCCCGAAGTGACATTCAGGGACCCTGTGTTCCACTGCAGGAAAAACCTAAACATATGTAGCTTGATGAAGACATTTTACAACAAAAAACTAAACTTTGTTGTAACCTTTTAAAGTTTTTATTGATATTTTCTGCATTTATATTATTATTTTCCTCTGACACCAACTTACATGAACAAAGAGGCCATTTTTAAACCTCTTTCAATGCTTTATTTTACATTTAAGGTGGCTTAAACCAGTCTTACAGGACGGATGAGTGGCGTGTCGTCTTTCCAGTTTCACTGCCTCCAGATTTACCCGGTGACTCGGAGGAAGTTTCTGCTGTTCTCAGAGCTTCTCTCATCTTCTAACGTGGATGTTGTGTCGCTCCTCTTTGGTGTATTTTGAGGGAATTTGAGGCCTGTGAATTTTTTTAACCCAGGCAGTGAATACTTTAACAGTAAATTGTGAATATTGGCCTATTTTGGTCCAAGAAGAATCTTTATTTAACCATATCTGGATTTATTTCCAGTGAGTGTCGTTGAAGGAGTGACGCTTTGAACGATTTGAGCTTCAAGATTGGGATCTTTTTCTTTTGGATTATTTAATCTGACTTCAGGTTGACAATATGAGCAAAGCAAAAACCAAAGAAAAAAATGAAAATAAGACTGAAAAAGCTTTGGCTGCAGAAAAAGAACAGTTCGGTAAACAGCAGGTAAGAATTTCTTTACTCTTTTCTTTGCTTTTTCTCTCAACAACTTTGATTTTCCTTTCTTACAACACAGTTTTAACAGGGTTTTTTTTATACTTCGACTTAGCCTAAAACCTAAAGTCTTATGGCTTGATTAAAATAAAAACATTAAATATTTCAGGTTCTCACAGTTTCAGGCTGATTATGTAACATCTTTATTTGATCATATTGGATATTGAAGCCAGTTTGCTGTAGTAAAATATTTAATTAGATAAGTTCAGTTAAAAGGAACTTTCTTTAGTAATAAAGTTTAGTCCTAATTTTAACATTACTCAGCGCTAAATTTAGAATGACTCTGAACTTAGAGCATCTGTATCTATGGTTACTGATTACATGATTTGCCTTGAGTACTTATGGAAAACATGTATTATGCTAATTTATTCTTTCTTTTGTTTATTTTTAATTGTTTTATTTATTTTTCAGCTCCAAAGCCTTAGTAAAATCGTGGCCACAACTGAAACACCACCTAAGGAGAAGTATGTACGCAGTATCCTTTAAAGTTTTTTTTGTCAAATTGCAACTTTCCATTTCTTTACTATGATAGTTTTTTTATCTTCTCTGTCGCTAAGCTCTGCTAGCTACTGCAAGTGTCTGACATTGACAAAAAAACAAATTTAGAAGTATCGCAAATGGATTTAAGTCATCAGCTGAACTGAACTTTAAAACAAGTGTTATTTTAGCATCACAAAAAATTTGGTTAAAGCTGTTAGCAACAAACGTGCTAGCATGCTAACGGCAGCTTTCTAAGGTTAGATCTGAAGAAATGCTGACTCATGTCTTGAGCAAGCTAGGGTTTTTTGATTGATTAAAAATAAAGTTAGTATTTAAATAATGATAATGAGAAGCCTTCAAAAGAAAATATGAGACATTTTATGTTGCAACTCACCAATGCCGGAAACTTCGGCAAAGCTAACTTGCTAACTCCAATGCTAAGAAACGATAACGTTCATTGTTTAGCTAAAGCTCAACAATGCTTGTGTCCTTCACTACATGCTACTTTGTGCAGTCAGGAGTTCCCCATTTTTGGGGGGTTGTCCACATATCTACAATAAAAAATTTTCAGTGGATATTTCCCAGAATTCTCTGCAAAAAACCAGTGAGTATCTATGCTCACTAAAATATAGACAACAATGCGTTGCGTTTGAAAGATTTGTCATTTGAAAAAATGTATTTTAAAAAAGAAATGAGTAAGTTTTCATCTTTAGAACACAGTGGATTTATTCGTAAAATGTTCATATTTAAAAATGGGTGACGACATTTTTGACAGCTTTATAAATAATTTTTTTTTTTTTAATTCTGTGTCTGAATAGCATAAAAACGAAAGGCACTGAAGTTTAATGCCATATAGTCTTTTAGGTGTTAGGGGGTAGTGAGGGAATTCAGACACAGCCAATATATGGTTTTGCAGAGATTTTGACTTCATTGACTTTAACAAAGGTTTAAAAAAAATTCCCACATTTTGATAGTGTCATGGTTTAAAGATTATCCAATATTATTGAAGTTATAGTCTACAGTATACATTTATTGTAGGCTGTTAATTTAAGCTACAGAAAAGGGATTATAGCATTTTAGTACTATTATGTAAAATCGTGACCTTAAAGTGGCTCCATATGTTACTAATATAGTATTTCTGTCACATCATGTCCCACTTTCCAATTATTGTAATTCTTTTTTCATTTATTGTGACATTTTTGTCTTTATTAGTTATATAGACAAACAGTATTTCAGGACTTTTTAATCGATTCTAGATTTAGCTTTTTGTTGTAGGAAGATAGAAAACACCTCATTTCCACATGTTTACAGCTTGTAGTTAGTTCTGTTGGGTAAACTGAGCTCTTTGTCATTGATACTGATTATAAATATCACAGGAAAAACTACAAAAATCAACAAATTAATGTTGTCAGAACATACAAGAACCAACAAGGAGGACTCTCTTTGCCTCGGTTGGTATTTGTCATGAGTGTTGAGTGTCCTTAACAGTTTCAAAGGCATTATTTTGGGAACCTACAAAGAAACCGGAGCCACCACCTTCTGGTCCTACGCTGTGAACCTGCCTGTGTCGAGCAACTCGATGGTCAGCTGGAAGTTCTGCTACCTGCTGCACAAAGTCCTCAGGGACGGGCACCGAAATGTCAGTCCTCCTCCTCGTTGGTTGTCCTTGATCTGCTGGTGATGATGAGATGTGACCGTCATTGTTTCTGGTTGATCCACAGAGTGTCGTAGATTCCCACAGACACAGCCGCACAGTCAGAGACATGGGGGTCTTATGGGTAAGTTTGGTCCCGTGTAACTTAGAAGGCAGATCTGAATAGTCTGAGAAACCTTACTTGCTGTATGTTCTAGTCTGATGAATATGAACCAATAGTCGGATGCAAATGGACATGTAGAGGGCATTGTCCCACAAAAAATAAAATTTTGATTTGTGGTGTGAAGCGTTGTCATGGTAACAGAACCTGCCTCTCTCTACCTGTGGTGAGGACTAACCAGCAGAGGAAGGTGGTTCACATGCTGAGACCGTGTCACACAGCCACTGCGTACATTTTGCGCATACAGTATTGCACGAATGAAAATCGGTCGTACGTGAAAAAGAGAGAAGAGCTGTGGTTTGTATGTGAAACTTTCACAGATGCATCGCATATGAACCACGTTAAAACTACCGAAAAAATGCGAACGAACCACCCAAAAGAAAACGTAAATCAGCGTAGAACATGAACCGTGTGTGATTATTGCGCCGTTTGGTGCTTGCGGGAAAAGTCTGTTAGACACATGTGGAATGGTCGTGGAAAGACACACATTTGAGTATGCACAATTTCGTAGGAATGGGTGTAAACTACGTGAAATACACAGAAAAACGGCGTAGTTTCAACCGACCAAAAGAAATGTGAAAAGCTGTGCACACATGGCAAACGCAAGAAACACTTCTGCAAGTATCACAAAAGACCCAAAATGCGCAGAATGTCCGTAGTGGCTGTGTGACACGGCCTTTAAAGGGATCCAAAGCATTATTTCAGACAGAAAGTTCACGTCTTACTGCTTGTTTTTGTCCAGATGAGGATGATGCAATGGTTTGTTTCAAAGAAACAAAGTCCGCAAGAAAATTGCCATCATTAACTCAACAAATCTGGATCAACAAACTATTTATTTTCTGAATTGATAAAAAAAAATACTTTTAAACTTGTATTCCAAGTTTCTGTTGTTACCAGCTGGTGTTTTTAAGCCAGCGTAGTAATAAAGAACATTTAGACTATGTGACCAGAACTTCTTTTTAGTAGCGTCTATATAACCCTGCAGCCAATCAGAATCGAGTATTTGCCCGGACTGAGGTACAAGGTTTTATAAAGAACGTCGAAGATAACAAGAGCACGAGTTTTCAATGGTTGCCATGAAAGCCTTATGGGTGGGGTGCAGTCATAAAGCCTTGGGTGATAAATATAAAGAAAAATGTGAAAATATTTACAATACAACTTATTTGTAATTTTTTGTTCACAAACAGACATAAAGTCTTATTTTAAGCTGTTTTTTTTTTGTCCTTTTTAATGATCCAATTTAGACATTTTTACACAGAATATAAATGCAGGTTGATATTGTTTTTTTTTTTTTCAGGGAAACCTTCATGATCGATACGGCCACATCGTTGCCCTGTACGCCAAATACCTTCACCTGAAAATGGAATTTCACGCAAAGGTAGTTCTGTAGGATGTTCTGGTGCTGTGTTTTACCTAATGTCCTTTTGTTTGTTAGAGGCAGCTGTAAACCAAGAATATACTAAACATTTACAGCATTGTTATGGATTAAAATGCTTTTTATGTGATGGATTAGACAAGTTTAAAGTCTAAGGTAAAATGACTGTAACTTCAGTGAGGAATTTTTGTAGTAAGCATTGAATAAAATGAATGTAAAGTTGCATTAAATCGGGTTAGTTTTGATCAATTTAATACATTTGTTTGTTCCCAGCACAAGGTGATTCCAGGTAATATGGAGGCTACAGACGACACTTTGGAAAGGGAAGCAGGAACTGACATGACTAAAGTGTGAGTCTCCTTGATCAAATCTGCAGAAATAAGAACCGAGTGCTTCTAAGAGAAAAAAAAAAAACGATGATATGTGTGTTTGTTTGTTGGTGATCCAGGTTAGATATGACCCAGGAGCTTCTGGATTCCCTGGATGCTGGACTAAAGATGGCCGAGACAGGTCAGACCTGAAACCTGCTCGTGTCCATGCACGCTCGGGTTCACCGGGCAGCAGAGCTGTGTTAGCTTCTAACCCGCTTAGCAACAGTTAGCACGTCCGCCAGGCAACAGGTCCAACATGGCCTTGATGCCTAAGGGCAGAGTAAACCGTTTAAAGCTAAATTTATGATTCTGAGGCAATAAAACCAGCCGCCAATCAGAATTGAGCTCTTACGCTGGGTTTCCTCCCAATATTTGCATTGGAACTTTTGTTTCACTGCTTTATACGAATATGTAAATAAACTGCCAAATACCAGATCAAAGTAATGATTCTGCTGCTAAAAATTCAACCAATACAAACAAAAAAGATAAATGAAACTGTAGCACATGCTAGTCTTTTGTTAGCGTGCTAATAACAATCGTTAGCATAGGAGGAGAACATTTATTTGATTTTAATTCTCTGAAAATGTCTGCTAACCCTTAGCATTTTACTGTTGGATAGTTCTACCCCTCTGCCTGCTTTACAGAGCCCCAACAGGGGAATAGTTGCAGTGTAAATGTTTAAACGGAAGGTTAGCTAAACTTAACAACCATAGATGCTAATTAGCAGCTAAAATAAGACGAGTTTGAGCGAGTAAACAAGAATGTCAATCAAACAACATGGAGACCAGCACCATGTTAGTAACGGTTTTGGTACAGATGTGCATTCTTGATTGACTGATTAATTTAGTTTATTTTAAGCAATGTCATCAAATAAGGTATTAATTCATAGAAAATAAAAGAAAGTGATGCTATTTTCTTGACATTAAAATTGTTCCTGAACATAAATAGACATATTTGCAGTTATACATACAGGACACAGACTGAATTCATTTAATATGGTTTTCTTTATAACCCCCCCCCCCCTTTATTATGTCTTAATTGTTTTCTTTTTACCATAATTAGGATCTTCATATCTATTTTATTATTGATATTTTTTAAAAACCCACTCCAATGAAAATTGTGTTTTCAACATGTAGCATTTTTCACATGATGGGGAACATATATAAAGATTCCAATTGCATTTCTGAGTATCTCTTTTATCAAATCGTTGTGACTCAGAAGCAGAGAAAAAATGCTGCTGGAAAACGCCGGTAGCAGCGACGTAGACTGCAACATCCATGCACGTCCTTGATTTCCTCATCTGAGCTGGCGTCTGGCTAGCTCATCGTTTTCATCGCTTATGCTAGGTTGGGGTATGAGGGGCTGTAAGCTACATGGGGAGAGTATAAAAGAACAGGATGGTGTCATTCTCACAAGTAAAAAATACATTCAAAAAGTACTTTCTGGTCTGTGCATCACTAAAGCAAACTTCAAACATATCACCGTAGATTAGATTTTGGCTAAAAAAAAAAAAAAAGATCAAAAGATGATCGGCGTAGCCAAGGAAATCCAAAATTTTACTTTAGCCAATTTTCCCTTAAAATGACATAGACCTGTCCGTCAGCCTCAGGCAACCCCAAACAATAAGTGGTTGCTATGGAGATAAACCGATAGAAAAGCTGCCATTTTGAAAAAAATATACATATATATATATTTATTTTTTTGGGATAAATTGCCACATACATCCTGGACCATGGAGGCAGAGGGGGTGGGTAGCGTTCACTGCCTATACCATGCTACTTTAATTACAATTGTTTTAATATGTCCCTTACTTACTAAATAAATGTTCGTAAAATGACAGTTTATGCAACATAAATAAATGTGTTTTGATTGAGGGCAAACATGTCCACGTCTTGAAATGACTTGTCCTCAAATGGGGGCCGTTGTCTTCTTTACGTTTGCAGTCCTGCGTCAGCTGGACGCCAACGGAGCCAAATCCACCACCTCGGCTGGACAGTGCAGACTGACTCCCCTCATCCCCCTCATCCTGGACAGCAGCTTCCTTTATCACTTCTCTGTCCGGTTGCTGTTCAAGCTTCACAGTCGTGAGTGGAAACCCTTCGTTTCGTCTGATCACTCCGTGGCAGGTCCAGCTTTGAACCTCTTCCTCATTTCTGGTCCAGGTGTATCTCCGGATGTTCTTCTCGGACACCGAGAGAGGTTTCGAGACCTCTTCATGAGGTAGGTCTTCACTATTGGGCCAAAAGTCGTCTCTTTTTCCTCGTGTTTGCTGTGTTTGGTTTACAGCTGTGTTTGTTCTGCAGCCTCACCCAGTTTTACAAAAGAGCCAGGGAGATGGAGTTCTTCAAAAGTGTGATCCAGATTCCTGATCTTCCGGATGTAGGGGTCGTGAACTTCCATGCGCATTTGTCCAGGGGGTTTCTTTCGATTACATTTTGTCTTTTGCTTTCTCTCGCGTCGCAGGAACCTCCAAACTTCCTGCGAGCTGCAGCGTTGGCGGAGTATAAAAAGCCAGTGGTTGTGATGCCGGGTAAGGACTATCAGGAGGAGGAGGAGGTGGAGACTCATCCTGAGTTCAGAGAGATGCCCCAAATGCCTCAGGTACGCCTGAATATGCCAGACAATAAAGGATTTACTCAGCAGCCATGCTAACAGTTTGGTCTGTTTGGGAGCAGTACTATTTGCTCAGCCAGATGGGAGCTCCTGAAGCTCCACCTGAACCCATAGAAACTGAGACTGATGGGTGGAGGAGGGAGATGGAGCCACTGAAACCAGAGATCCAGATCATCAAGAATGAGGTGAGAGGGTTTGACGTCTGAGCTGTAGCTATAGACTTATTCAAGGGGATTTTTTTTCATGAATGCTGTCAGATTTATGTGTTATTTAAACTATAGATTTATATAAAAAAAATAGTTTTGCATTAGAACGTCATAAAACATTTCAAAAGCTCATTAGAAGTTCCTACAATAAAACAAAAAATCTGAACTTTTTCTGTAAAGTATTAATGGCTGTGATTTGCTGTGTTAGACAGAAAAGATCTTCCTAGTCAACACAAGGGAATGCTTTCCCACTCATCCAGCAGATATATCAGCCAATCAGGCTAATCTTCTTTCTTTTTCCTCCTCTTCCTCAGGCTCAGAAGTCCGTAATCGAGCTAGCGACTCAGTTGAGCCACCTGGAAGCCGAGCTGGATGCGCAGCGTACCCACAACCAGGTGGCGCTGATCGAAAACGAACACCTGAGGATGGAGGTGGAGGCTCTCCGAGCGGCTAATGTCGTCGGGGTCGGAGCGCAGATCGGCTACAAGGAGGCAGACGGTAAGTTTTGGTTTCTGAAGCGGAGACGGACGTCTGAACGTCTCAAAGTGAGATGTTTTTCCTGCTTCTGTTTGTCTGCAGGCAGAGCTCAAGCTGCAGAGCTTCGCTTTTCCCAGCTGAAGGACAGACATGCAGAGCTCGTCACCAGCCACGCTGACTTAATGAAGAAGGTAAGAAGGTTTGTTTTGTTTTTTGCTCACCTATAGTCACTAAACTGCAGTGAAAGACCGTCTCTGCTTCCTGACATCTCTGTGAAGAACGCCGAGGCGGTGAGGATGCTGTCCAGTTCAAAGCAGGAGCAGGACGATCTGCTCCGCACCAAGATGAATCTGGAGAAGGAGCTGGAAAACCTGCGATGGGACAGACAGAACAAGGTGAAGCTCTTCCTTCCAACACCAGCCTGGTCTGTGACGCGGCTGAGCGCTCAACGATGGTGCTTCTTCTCCACCAGGTGCAGCAGCAGCAGCAGGAGGTGGAGCGCCTCAGCAAGGAGCTGCAGGACCAAAGGGCGGAGGTGGCGCTCCTTCGCAGTTCTCTGGAGAGCAAAGAAACGGTGAGGAGGAGCCCTCAGCTCTATTTATCTAACCCTTACCCTCCAAACAGTTTTGCCTTCTGATTGGCTCTACCTGTGGGTGGTTTGGGCAGGAGAGACTTCAGCCTGTCAGATTTAAAAAAAAAAAAAAAAAAAAAGGCAGGTGTCGATATACGTCCAAATAATATATATCGGCGCCGATAATTAGCCCTGCTGATAGTCAAGGACTGAGAGGACAGTGTATGGTTACAGACGAGTTGAAGGTGGAGGTGGGACGGCACCGAGGATCGCTGTGGTGAGGGCCAGAATGAAAGATGAGGTTAAACAGGAATCTCTTTGGATCATGACTTTTGCAGATGACACTGTGGTTTTCGGTGAGAGCAGGGAGCAGGCGGAGGACCATCTAGAGAGGTGGAGGTTTGATTTAGAGAAAGGAGGAATGAAGTTCAGCTGTAAGACAGAGCATCTAGTGGAGCGATGAGGTTACGGGGAGCAGAGGCGGGTCAACAGTCCAAAACAATGGGATAGCTGAAGGATCCCAAATGCAGACATGATCCTCCAAAACTCATTTCACCCCTTTTGTGATGTTCCTGGAACCTCTTCAGGAGGGATCTCGTGTGAGCGGCGCCTTGGCGGCGCTGCAGGCCGAGCGGGACACGCTGCTGCGATCTGCCGCTGAGAGGGACGCAGAACTTTCCTCGCTGAGGCAGCAGGCGCAGCAGCAGCAGAGCTTCCTGGACCTGGAGAAGGACCGGATGAGCCGGGAGCTGGAGGCGCTGAGAGCTCAGCTGCAGCAGCAGGTACCCGCCGACAGGGGGACCTCGCCGCCACCAGATCCGGTCAAGTATTCATCTGACTGGAATGGGATTTTCTTCTTAGCTCGCCATCAACGCCGAGCAGAAGCAGGAGATCGACCGTCTGAGAAGAGAGCTGGACTCCACGAGAGCAGAACTGACCCGAGCGAACAGCGCGCTGCAAAGCAGAGAAATGGTGGGAGATTTCCCCTCGTTTTGTGGGGTTTGTTCTTTGGGACAATTGAGCGTCTGACCGACGGGCCTGTTTTCCTCAGAGCGGCACTCAGCTCAGCAGCACTCTTGCTGGGCTGCAGGCGGAGAAGGAGGCGCTGCTGCGGTCGGTTCGGGAGCAGGAGGCCGAGCTGAACTCCCTCCGGCAGCAGTCCTACCTTCAGCACAGCTCCCTGGAGCAGGAGCGGCAGAGGAGCAGCATGGAGCTGGGAAGCCTGCAGGCTCAGCTGCAGCAGCAGGTGCCCGCCACCGTGCGCCCCCGAGGTCGAGGCGACGCAGCCGACGCCTCCGTTAACCGCCGTTTGTCTCCACAGGCCTACCGGGAAACGGAGCTGGCCCAGAAGCTGCAGAACGAGCAGTTTGCTCTGCTGCAGTGTGCGGTGGTGGAGGCCGAGGGCATCATCCTGGACGCCGTGGCCAAACTGGACGACCCCATCCACGTACGCTGCGTCAGCTCTCCCGGTAAAGACGCCCTGCACACACAACCGCCGCTGCTCCGAGTCTTGACCCGTACGGGCCTCTGGGTTGTCGGGTCTGTGGAGGGTCGTAGAGAGGCGCGGCCGCCTCTTAAGGGAAGCGCAGGTGCATCTCGCTGGTCCCTCATGTGGCGACCTCAAAATGAAAACGGAACGTACCATTGTTGTGGGTGTGTTACGTGTATCATGTGTACCACTTACCCATACTTGTATACGTCTTCGCTATGACCTGTCGCCTGAAAGAACATTTTAGAGAAGTTTCAATTAATGATATTTTGTTGTTGTTCCATAAGCTATTTTTCTTTATGTTTCTTTGTCGTTTCCTCCCTAAACAAAAACAAACATCATGTTCTGATGAATTTATTTAATTGTTGAGTCAAATGGAATTTGACTGAAAAAAATGTGATCGTTTCACCGTTTTCTCAGATTACCTGGTGAATCGAGCTGAAGTCACTCTGGGATCCCTCGACAAACTGCAGCAGAGTCACCTGGTTTACCTGGGGAACAGGAACGGTAGGTCAGAGGTTGTCGGCGTCCCGCGTCCGTGTCTTCTCTGTCCTCATGCTGTTGGTCCTCTGCAGACGCCAGCGGCTTGCTGAGAGCGGTCACGCAGTTTTCCCACCTGGCGGCCGACACCATCGTAAACGGAGCGGCGACCTCCCACTCCGCCCCTGTGGATCACGCCGACAGTAAGACAGTCAGACGCTTCAGGCGCCCTGAAGCTGGCGGGCGGAGCGCACACCGGTCACTGTTTGTGTCCCGCAGGTCTGAGCGACGGCTGCCGGGACTGCGCCCATCAGTGCCTGCAGTTCCTGAAGGACCTGAAGTTCCAGGCCACGTTACCACAAGCCAACGCGTCTACCATTCGCTACAGCGTGCAGCGCATCCTCGCCATGGGACAGGTGAGACGCGTGACCGCCATTGCAGACACAGTGTCAGACCTCAACCCCGCCTCCCAAAATGACAGTGGATGCTATAAAATCCTTCAAGGATTACATTTACTATCAAATTGATGACCGTAAACAATTATTCCACTAAAGTTTTATCATAAAAATATTATATTTTATATTATATTTTCAGTCGTGTTCTGGCAGGATTTTGCTTTTCGGAGCAGCTGGACTTTAAAAAAGTTGGGTCCAGAACACGCCCAGTATCTCCTTCAGTCTGGCAGCCATGTCCGTTCATGTTCTCTCTATGAGTGCTGGGGTTTGGCCAGCCTTAATCCTATGAAATACTGTAACCCTTTCACGCCGTTTACACAATTCCCGTCATTCCCAACTGATTCCGCCGGTGGGAAAAGCAGCTTCGTGCCAAAGCGCCACACGTCAGAATCCGCTAGAGGTCCGTAAACGGTCGAAGAGTTACTGCAGTTCTAAGAGTCGCTGACGACCGCTTCGGTGTGAAATGGTTAACGAGAGAAGCCCCCTGGTTGCCATGGCGATGGATTCTCAAGTTCCCCTGTCGCACGGTTCCTGTTCAGGATCTGCGGCCGAAAGGACAGGACGTGCTGAAAGAAGAGCTGGGCACCATGGTGGACAAAGAGATGGTGGCCACGTCCACGGCCATTGAAGAGGCCGTGCTGCGTATGGACGTAAGGGAAAACGCATCATCATCTCTATAGAAATGTACCTTTCTGTCAGTCAGAAATACAGTTCTTTAAAGCTGCTTTTAGTATATTGGATTTATTTTCAGCCAAAAATCCTCTCCGTCTTTTTCCAGGAGATTCTGACGCAGGCGAGGAAAGACACGACGGGCCTGAAGCTGGAGGTCAACCAGAGGTACGGTGGATCCGGACATTTTCCTCTCTGTTCATGAACGATGTTTGATTCTCGTCTGTTTTTACAGCATTTTGGGATCCTGTTCTGACCTGATGAAGGTAGGAATTCTGTCCAACCGGTCGTGATGTGTGGATTCTGGTTTAGAGGACATTAAAAAAAAAAATATGGTGGGTTTTTTCTCTCACCAGGCGGTTCATATCCTGGTGACGGCTGCAACCGACCTGCAGAAAGACATCGTGGAAGGAGGCAGGGTAAGTCTGTGATCCCAGATCTGACCCAAACCCAGAGAACCTAAACACAACAAACCCAGAGAGCCCAAACCCAACAAACTCAAAGAGCCCAAACTCATAGAACCCAAAGAACCCAAACTCATAGAACCCAAACCCAACGAACCCAAAGAACCCAAACCTAAAAAACCACAAACAAACAACTAACCCAACCCAACGTCAAAACCCAAAGACACAACGAACCCAAAGAACCAAGAACCCAAACACAACGAACCCAACACGAAACCAAACACACACCAAGAACCCAAAACCCAACAAACAATCTCAAGCATAACTTAAAACCCAGGCACAGACGATTAACCCAAAACACACCTAATCCATAAAATAATTCCAAACACATCCAACCCAGACTAAACTAACTTGAACACAAATACTTTTTCTAGAAAAGCTGCTCTTAAAATGTCCTTAACCAGCGTAACAACAGAGACAATGATGAAGAGTTTAGTTTCTCCTCGTTTGTCCTGCAGGGGGCAGCATCCACAACTGAGTTTTACGCCAAGAACTCTCGCTGGACTGAAGGCCTGATCTCTGCCTCCAAAGCCGTGGGCTGGGGCGCCACTCAGCTGCTGTGAGCACCCACAAGCCGCCAGTTTAGAAGACACTTCACCACGAAGCGCGTCACGACTTTTCCCTCTTCTGTTCGCAGAGACTCGGCTGACCGGGTTGTGTGTGAAAAGGGAACGTACGAGGAACTCATCGCATGCTCTCACGAGATTGCTGGAAGCACCGCCCAGCTGGTTGCAGCCTCCAAGGTACGAAACCGCCTTTTCCTGACCAGAGCCACCGTTACATGTATGTTGGGTCAGAACAACGTCCTCTGGGTGGTTCTCACTGGCTGCTGGTGATCCAGGTGAAGGCCGACCGCAGCAACAAGAAGCTGAACACGCTGCAGCAGGCGTCGCGGCACGTGAACGACATGGCCGCCGTGGTCGTGACCTCCACCAAACACGGCCAGAAGCAGATCTCTGATCACGGTGAGACGCATTCAAGAACTCTGAAGTTCACCTGTTTGAACCTTTTTGATCATCCCTCACCGGTAAACATTGGCGTTTGGTGCTTTGTAGGGTTAATGGACTTCTCAGGAATGTCTCTGATCAAGCTGAAGAAGGAGGAGATGGAAGCTCAGGTAAGAAAACCCAAAACGAACAAGAAAGTGGGCCGTCTTCCAGATGAAAGGATGATCTCATCCTCATCAGGTTTATTAAGAAACAGATGCAGACTTCACCAACAGCACAGCATCTCCTCATGGACAATATAAATTCAATTATTGTCGTTTGAAAGGAAAATAATTGAAATTTCAGGATTTTTTTGTGTTTTTATTGAAAGTTTGTCTTTTTCAAAGGTGTAGAGACTGGGCGGATCACCTCTGAATCATACAACATTGAGCTCTAACGACATTAAAACAACTAATTGTAAAGATTTCACCGCCGCCACAAACTCAAAAAACTCACCAAAATTGGCAAATACCAAACACCCGGTGTGAGGCCCAGCTGAGGCCCACCCCGGGTAGAGACTGTCATTTTGAATTTTGTAAATAATAAAAAAATCCCTTTTATTACTGGCTAGAGTATGGGTGAAATCTAAACTCCTCCTAGGCATTACCTCCTCACTCCTCAAATTGGAAATAAAGTTTGTAGATTTCAAACGGTGTTAGCGTAGCGAGCTCCCAAAAGGGGCATCTTCCTGTTGCTTATGCATTTTTTACCGGAACATTGTGAAATGTTGACATATGGATCCCTGGCTCAAGCTGAACAAAACAATATAATATAACATGAACATTATGTTGAAATGTGGGCGTGGCTAACAAAAAATCTCTGTTGCTATGGAAATCCAAAAACTTACTTTAGCAGATTCTTCTAAAAATGACATCGACCTGTTCGTCACTTTCAGGCGACCAAAAAATAAAATGGTTGCTATGGAGATAAAACCAATTAAAAAGACGTTGTTTTGAAAGAAATTGTTTTTTTTTCCATGAATGTGTCATGTGGGATCAGGGTGTTAGGTGCAGAGCGAGAGGGCAAGTGGCTATTCATGGCTTTAATTATTACTATTGTTATAAGTTCTTATTATTAATACGTTAAAGTTCTGTTTTAAACAAGTTTTGCAATATTTTACTTTACTATTTTTCCTTTTTATTCAATGTAAATGTCATGGAAATATGAGGAATGTAAATTGTTTATGCATAAATTCCCTGAAGACGTTCTCTGGATCTCATAGGTGAAGGTCCTGCAGCTGGAAAACCAGCTGGAACAGGAGCGCGTCCGTCTGGGTGAACTGAGGAAGAGGCACTACGATCTCGGGGCGGCTGGGCCCGCCTCCAGCCTAAAGGAGGAAGAGGACGCCTTCCCGCCGCCGCCGCCGCCCACTCTGCTGGACTCCACTCCACTACCGCCATCCTTCAGTCAGACCCAGCCCTATTTAAACCCCCAGGTTACACAGGCCTATAGGCAGCCTCAGGTGTACACCCCCTCACAAACCTACACCCCCTCACAAACCTACACCCCCCCACAGCCCTACACCCCCCCACAGCCCTACACCCCCTCACAAACCTACACCCCCTCACAGCCCTACATCCCGCCTCAGCCCTACATCCCAAACCCAGCCCAGAGTTACCCCCCTCCCTCGTCGCTCACATCCAGCCTGACTCAGGCCAAACCTGCTCCTCAGCAGAACGCCACAGATTCCTCCAAGCATGCCTTCAAGAGACCCAGCATCTTCACCAAGTCTGGGAACCTGCTGAAGAACGCGGTGAGCTGGTTCTCCTCCTCAGATCCTCTCCTCTGTGCTGCTCAGGATGTTCAACGCAGAACTTTTTCATTTCAGTTCAAACGAGGAGAAACTGGAGGCGGAGAATCCTGAAGACCGAAGGCATGGATGATTCCAGTGCTCACCTGAAAACTGACAGGCTAACTTTTTTAAGTACTAGTTACTAAATAATTGCAATTTTTTGAGTCAAACGTGGAGATAAATTAATGTTTATTATTTTTGTAATCTGACTGATGGTTTTGTTGTCTGAGCAGTTTATTAAAAGTCCAAATTGATGATAAATGTAAAGTTTTCTTCGTGTTTATTCCGTCTCTGTGCGAGCTCGGCTCCTCTAATATTTCAGGCATGCGCAGTAGAAACTGCAGTCTCACCACCGTGGAAACGAGAAGGGGGGGGGTAAAGTTGGAACGAGGCAACAAACCGGAAATTTACATTTTCGCCTTCAAAATAAAAGAAGTGTATCAACAAAAAAAAGAAACATTTTGACTTTGTATTGGAATAAATAATGTAACACCAGAAGAAAACCTTTGTATTTCTAAACTAGCAGACACTGTTAAAGTACTACTTTATATTAAATTATGAGTTATGGTTTAGAGTGAATTTTAATCTGTCATTAACAGACTCTTTGGATTGAGTACCAACACATTTTATAAATATTGAAACTAGGCTTATTAAATAGTTATTTGTTTTTTTTATCTTTTGTGAGGACACTTCAAATCAATTTAGGTAGCCTGCTTTTATTTTGAATGAACAACCAGCGCTCATGATTTCTTAAAAGAAATCATTTTTGGCCAATTATGTTAATGTAGAACACATGAAAAGAGAATTGAGGCTTTAAACATAAAATACATGATATAAATGAGAATTCAGGAACAGTCGCAGAAAAAATAACCTTTTTAATGAATAAATCATATTAAATGTAAAGAATTTTGACAGAAAATATTTTATTTGTAACAGCTTACAAAATCTTTTAATAGGTCTTTTTTAGTTGGTCTGTTTTTTGGTAAAAAGCAATGAAAACATGGAAATTTGAATTACTTTTACACATATGTTAGTACTACAAAGTAAATGTGGTAAGTATTCTGTTGTAAAATGTACGTTTTGCCCACTCCGATAATCTTTTTTTAAAGCGTTCCCGGTTGTCTTTTAATTATGATTCTGCCGTTTTCAGACAAAATCTAAACACTTGTGACGCGCGATATTGGAGAAATCCTCAGAGGAGGAAAATGAAGACATAAAAGGATCTAGTGATCTACAAGTGCATGCATCAGAACGGAAGGAGTATTTTCTACGTCACAAACAGCCTTTTGCAAACGCCATCTGCATGGCTGCTGCTGATTCACAACAATGAGAAAAACTATATTTAGAAATGCAATTTTAAGCTGCATTTTCTTTATTTATGTCCTCCGACGTCAGAAAAAATGCACCGGAGGGGGGTGAAATGTTAAAAAATAGCATTAGCGTTTTTACCTTTATTTTTCCCAGAAGGGCTTTTATTGTGAAAAGGCTGTCGCCGGAAGTCTCCAGCATGGTGACCGCCGCTGGAAGAGCCTGTGGTGGGACAGCGATGGGTCACCGCCGATTTCTACCTGGAATAAGAAATCAACGCGAAGCCTGCGCTGCGGCGCGAAGGACGGGCGCGCGCTCAGTTTAGTGTTCTCCGCCGCGTGCCGGCTCGTCTGGACCCAGTTTGTGGATCTTCGGCCGCAGAGAGAAACTTGGCGGCTCGGCTGGTTTCGAGTCGGGAGGAAGTTTTGCTGTGGCGACGGGAGCGCCGGGGAGGGCCACAACACCCCGACATGATGGAGGACGCCGGCTCGGCCCTGGAGAAGAACGTGGCCGACCTGACGGTGATGGACGTGTACGACATCGCCGCGGTGGTGGGTCAGGAGTTCGAGCGGATCATAGACCAGTATGGCTGCGAGGCTCTGTCCCGGCTGATGCCCAAAGTGGTTCGGGTTCTGGAGATCCTGGAGGTGATGGTGAGCCGCGGCAGCATGAGTCCGGAGACCGAGGAGCTGCGGCTGGAGCTGGACCGGCTGCGGATGGAGCGGCTGGAGCGGCTGGAGAAGGAGAAGCGGCACCGACAGGTCAGGATGCACCTGAACGCAACGCGCGCGCGCGCGCGCACGAGTCCTCCTCCACTCCAGCCTGGAGATGTTCAAGGAAGCACACTACGGAGTTAATGATGCCGTCTGTGAAGTTCTTATGCAGAACTTTGTTTGAATGAATGTAAACAAGCCTCAGTGATTTTGACGTCACAAGCTGACGTCATGGTGAAAAATCCCACCCCCTGCTCCCTAACCCCGCCCACATTCACAGCATAAAAAAAATTCTGCTGTCTAGATTTGATTAGAGCTCACAGTTTTGCATTACGTAGGGCGTGTTTTTGTTGGATTAGCATGTGGGTGGAGCCAAGAACGCTATTTCCTTTGCCTCGCCCCGCCTACAACGGTGTTGGGCGTTCCTGGTGCTGTCCGAATCCACAATTCTAAAATCCAGCGTGCTAGAAATTTCCCAGAAGTCTCTGCGAAAAACCAGTGTGTGGCGATGCTCACTAACTAGATCGGCGAATATAGACCATAATGCATTGCATTGGAGCAATTTTTGCATGAAAAAATTGATTTTTTTGTTGTTGTTTTTTCAATAAATCATCCACATTTTCATCATCAGAACAGTTGGATTCATAAATAGTCGTCGTAAAATGCTCGTATTTGTTAGGGTTTTATTTCAGAAAATCAATTTGAAAAACCGAATGAGCGAGCGTGGCGTCCGAATCGCTTTTAAAATCCAAGCACCAGATAGTTTTTATTTTTACTAGTAAGCGAGGGAATTCAGACGTAGTCGTAGTGATTCTGGTTCCTGTTTGCAGTGTGTTAAATCACTGTCTCTATGGAAACCACTCTGGCCAATGAGGAGTGAGCTTGTTGGAGGGCCACACCCCTAACACTCGAAACCAGTCTACACAAAATCTGTCGATCAAATCGTTTCGAATGTTGGAGGCCAGCAGGCTCCTCCTACTTTAATTGAGGCATCTGATTGGTCAGTTTGGAACTTGAACTACAAAAAAAAAAAAAGATGTCAATAAATTAGAATGACTGAGGAACAGCTGTTTGTTTCTCTATAGAATCTGTGGGATTTTGGGTTTCTGGAGCCACTTCCTGTTTGGAATGCCAGGGGGCGGGGCCACAAACGAACAAAGCCTCAGGACATAGAATCAGCTAAACCAGACTAAACCATCTTTTCCAGAAGGGGCCGACCCACAGAAAAGGGGTGGAGTCTCTGGACAGGAAACTTCTTTTTCTTTTGCAGTAATTGTTGACATTAAAAAAACACACAGAACATAAATTTTGAGAGGATTTCGTCCAACTCTCTAATAATTTGGAAAAAATAGATATAAACATCTGTAGAGTTCCTAACAGAAGTTGCACCTTTATTGTTTATTTTAAGGAAAATTGTTTAAAATGAAATATTATTACAAATACATTTTAAAAGGAAGTCAGAAAAATTGCAGCGTTATTTATGTTTGATTTTCAGATTATGTCTATAAAATATTTAAATATTTTTTGTTTCTGTGAAAAAAAAAACAAAACCGTCACAAATCCAACAGTTTCTGATCTAAATAAGAAACTTCCAGCAGACTATGATGGGATTTTAAAAAGCCAAAGATGAATACATTTGAATTAGAAACCAAAGCAGCTGTTTTAAAAACATAAACTCCCGTTCTCGATATCTGGAGCAAACATCTGTTTTTGTGAAGCTTCACAGACTTTTATTTTGAAGGAAACATCGCATTTCCTGTTGTCCCTAAAAAGAATGAATGAAAACTTTTCCCCCTTTGTATTAAGTGGATCTCAGCCGACTTTCACGGCTCCAAATCCAATCGTGGTTGTTTGTGGATGTGGCGGGCGGGTTGGCGGGCCGACGCCCACAGCTATAAACCGCTTCAGAGGTCAGCCTCTCGTGACCGGGTCACTCGCAGACGCGTCTCATGACCGCCGTGAGAGGAAACTCTGAGCTGCCGGGGAATTTCTCACCAACGATGTCATCGATGTCAGCAGGAAGGGAAGGAACGTCCCACGGGTCCTGAGAGGCGGAGCAGAAGCTCCTTTAACGTTGAGTCATGGCGTGGACGGCTTCTGCAGGTTAAACATCAATGAAGGATCAAAGACACACGTTTGCTTTGAAAAAAAAAAACACTTCCTGCTTATGGAAAAAAAAAGTTTGGGTTTTTTAAAGTGTCATTTGTAGTTAAAGTTGGGCTTTTGAAAACATTTTTCCATGTCTGAAGTTTTCATGGGAGCAGCTCCAGGTCAGTGTGGAACCCTCCACCCCGTGTGGAGCGTTTTTATAGATAGAAACTGTGGAAAATGTGGTCAAAGGTTGGAGTTGGTGCCTTTTTCAGGTCCAGCCGTCTCCTCCCTCCGTAAATGTGTCCTGATTTCCTGACGTTAACGATTCCACACTTTACTGTCAGCTTCAACGCTTTGACCTGAAAACACTGTATAGGAGGCCTGGACTGAGTTGCCCCGCCCCCCCATGGCGTTCCAAACCGGAAGTGGCGCCAAAAATCCCAAATCTCCTGTAGAGAACTAAACCCGCTGTTACTCCGTCAGAAGAACCAGGTTTGCTCCGATACCTTTTTGATCTTGATATTTTTTGCTGTAGTTCGTTATAAATGGACCAATCAGACGCCTCAATTCAAAGTAGGTGGAGCCTGCCGGCCCCCAACATTTGAAACATTTTAAGCTGTTTTCTCATGGCTTGCCTTCAAGTTGTGGGGGGTGTGGCCTTCCAACAACCCTCTTTCTGACTGGTGGGAGTGGTTGCCATAGAAACAAGCTTGGACCAATCACTAAGACGGTCCGAATTCCCTCACTACTCACTATTAGGTGCACTATGCAGGAGTGCATCCAATCTTGGCAATTGTAGACCACAATGCATTGTGTTTAAATAATATGTAATTATTAGAAAAATTTTATTTACATTTTTTTATTATTCATTTTTACAAACTCTGCAAATTTTCATCCTCAGAGACCGCGGCTCCATAAATAATTGTCATAAAATAAAAGGCCATAAATCCTGCTGTTCTAAGCCTCTCAGCGGAAACTTTATCCATATTTATGGTCATTTAGTACGTTTGGCACATTAGAACCATTTTTAAAAATTAAATATGAGTTATTTTCACAGTTCCTTTTCCTACCAGGAAGTAAGACGACTCAATCTCTGAGGCTCCGCCTTTCGCTCCTTGTGGGTTCCGCCCATTTCATGATGTCATCCTAGAGTCTGCCTCGTTTCGTCTGCGTTTCTCGCACACACAAAAAATAACATCGGAACTTTTACAAAGCCGGATGTGCAGATTGTTAATAGAAAAGGAAAGCGTTTAGCCGATCGCCACTGGCTCCACGGAGAAAGTGGGCGTGTGTGTTTTAGCATGGGGGCGGGGCTGACCGTGCAGACTCTTCCTGGAAGAGGCGGGTCCTCATTTGGGTGGATTGGGAGGGGCTGGTGCTCAGAGAGCAGAGGAACACTCAGAGATGAACGGATCAAAATACCACTTTGGGGTTGTTTTTTGTGAAGAATGAACACATTTAAAAGCTCAAAAAGTTTATTTTTACATGATATAGACCCTTTAAAATAATTTGGATTCACCATATATGCCGTCCCTAATTTTCAGAATAAAACACACTACATTTGCACATTTAACGAAGACTGTTTATGAATTAATAAAAGGTTTTCTAACAACAAATCATTACCACAATGCATTGTGGTCTATATTCTGGATTTTAGTGAGCATCATGTAGATTTTTGAAGTAATTTGGGGACATTTTTTTAGGGCACTAGACTTTAGGATTGACTTGGTTTGGCAAAGCATCGACTCAGAGTGACTCGGTCCAGGTCTCAGATACAGTCCATGATCTGTACTGCGTGTTGATAACTTTGATGTGTGCTTTTATGAACAATCGTTTTTGATGTTTTTCATCATCAGCGTTTCTGGAAATGTTCGGTTTCTTTTGACCGTCAGGAGGAAGTTCAGACGGAAGAAACGTATTCCCACGTTTTCACCTTTTTCCTCTGAGCTCTACGAACATCTGTGAACATCTGGTTCCTCTGTTGATGGAGGAAGAACCGAAATAACAAGAATAAATATCAATGTGCTGAAGATCAAATAACAGACGGTTGAAGCGAATCATTGAATCTTCAGTGAAAGGACGTTTTTGTCAGACGTTCTCACATGAATGTGCAGGTGGGGCTGATGGATGCTTTGTGACTGCAGGAGCTGGAGCGGGTGGAGGACGTGTGGCGAGGAGAAGCTCAGGATCTGCTCTCCCAGATCGCTCAGCTGCAGGAGGAGAACAAAGCCCTCCTGTCCAACATGTCCATCAAGGACGCCATGAACGAGGAGGACCTGCAGAGGCACGAGGGTGAGAACGTTTGCTCCGACGCTCCAGTCAGGAAAAAAGTTACAACATAAAGTTACGTTAAAACGTTTGACGACATTACACGGGTTTTTCCAGAAATCTCCTCAACGTTTCTGCAGGAGTGTGTTCAGAAAACGTGGCGAAATGTGAAGAGAATGTGGTTGAAATCTGACAAAGAGCTTCTCTGTGCTGCAGCGGCTCACAGAGGAGCCACAGATCTGCCGCAGACAGAGCCGCCTCAGTCCCTCAGGCCACCTGCAGGACGCAGACGCGTCTGCGTTGTTTTTCTCCAGCTCACTCCTGCGCCTGCGCTTCCCCAGGTATGACGGAGAGGGAGAAGCAGGTGATGGTGAAGCTGAAGGAGGTGGTGGACAAGCAGAGGGACGAGATCCGGGCCAAAGACCGCGAGCTGACGCTGAAGAACGAGGACGTGGAGGCCGTAAGCACAGGGAACCGGCAGATCCGCCGCTCCGCCTTAGAAAATAAAAGCTTCTTTTTCGACACATCATGGTGGAACATCTTAATTTGAAATATTTCACTTCAGCCTAATTGTTTGTACTTTTCCAGAAAAATCACATTGATCCTTCTCTTTCGGCTCGACTCGAACAATCATAGTTGAGGCTGATGCCCCGCCCACATGGAGGCCTGGCCCCTTCTGATTGGTCTAATGACACCAAGACGCTGTAGTCTTTTTATCGAGTTACTTTTTAGAAGTCTGAACCTTCTGTCTTCCCAAAGCACAGAAAATACAGAAACAACTTCAGGTGAAACTATTCCCCCTTTGTTGACTCTGCAGGAAGCTGCAGCTTTTATTCTGGCGGGAACAAGAACTTCCTGCAAAATCTGTGTTTTGTGGAAAGTCTGGGGGGAAAAATGTCAAAAATTTGCATTTACACTCTGGAGACGATCCTACAGGCTAACGCTAATGCTAACGGTGTCATGCTAACACTGCTAAGAGTGTTCTTAGCAGTGTTATGCTAACAGTGTTAGCAGTGTTATGCTAACAGTGTTAGCAGTGTTATGCTAACAGTGTTAGCAGTGTTATGCTAACAGTGTTAGCATGCTTGTAAACAAAACCAATAGGTTTTTCAGCATCTTGTTAAAGATGATCTTGTTAAAACCGTTTCTGGCTGAAGAGGAAGCTCTGTGGGAAGCTCTTTTTTTTTTTTGTTACAAAATTTTGTTGTAAAAAAAAAAACATGTTTAAAATTTTGCTAAAATAGATTTTTGTGACCCAGAAAAACCCAAAACATAAGCGTCTGGATAATTCCTACAAGAGTGACGCATGACTTTCACTAGAATGCAAAAAAAAAACAACAACCCATGATGCTGTGTGCTGCACTGCCCCCTGTGGCCGTTTTCATGCATTACAGTTTGAGATTTTATTAAAAAAAATGAGAGGAAGTGGTTACTCTGATGTGATCTTAAGTTTAAAGCAGCATTTTTACATTTTTTATCAGTAATAACTGTAAATTCTGGTTTTCTTTATTAAGACAGACATAGAAAGGTTTGATTTAATGCCTTTAAAATAAATAATTCTGTGCTTTTCTGCTCCGTGAGGATCGTTTCTGAAGCAGTTCTTCTCCCCCGTCTCTGCAGCTGCAGCAGCAGCAGTCCCGCCTCATGAAAATCAACCACGACCTGCGGCACAAAACCTCGGTGGTGGAGGCTCAAGGGAAGGCGCTCATCGGCCAGAAGGTGGAGCTGGAAGCCGCCGCTCAGGCTCAGGCGCAGGAAGTGTGCGCTCTGCGGCAGGAAGTGGCGCGATTACGGGAGCGACTCCAAGGAGGGCTGCCCGCGGGGGACTCTGGGAACGCTCCACCACAGCCGCCGTCGCCTGCTGAGGTAAAACGACTGTTGGAGAGAAGAGCCCAAAGGTTTTGAGTGTAGAAAACAGAGCAGAGGCCAATAAAACCAAATGTTTTTTGGCTCATTGTTTCATTTTCTAACACGTTAATTTTATAATTATTCGTATTATTGATGACATAAAACTTATTATTACAAGATGATGCTCTTTCAATCTAAAACCTCAAAAATATATTCTAGCGGTGCCCTCTAGTGGCAATGTTCAGCACAACACATTTTTACATTTGCTGTTTTTGAAATGCTTTTGTGCACTAAACATTTTTAAAATTAATTTCTTTAAATGTTCTTCTTCATTCGGTTGAGCATTAGGTCTAAAATCTGAGGAGGCTCAGATTTTCCTCACAATCATTCCACTGATTTTGCCAAAACAAAAACAGATTTTTCTTTTTCAAATATTTTAATATTTCGTTTCAACTTCTGTGTTGCAGGTCAATGAATTTAAGTTCAGATTCAGTCGTTTGTTTATTTACTCATGATTCTCAGTTTGACACAAGTTCCTCTGAATTGAGCCTTTTCAAAATAAAAGCTTCTGAAGGAAGTGACATCGTGGGTGAAGCTGTAATGAAGTGTTTTCACTCCACCAGTGTGGAGAAGCTGCTCAGGGTGGGTCGCGATGGCCCGACCCGTCTAAATGGACGCCCGCTGGGTCTGACCTGACCCCGCAGGTCCGGTCAGGCTCCCTCAGTTCTGAAGGTCATGAGGATGAGGAGGCAGAGGACGAAGCAGTGTTTCTCTGGGTAATGCCGAAGGTCAAGCCTGGGTTTGTCTGTGTGATGCCGTGACGAGCCGGCAGACGCAGCTTTGCATGACGTTTGCAGGACTAACAGAATCGGCAGCAGGTTTTTCGTTCTGTCTGCGTCTAACAGCTCTGGAGTTTGTGCTTCACAATCACATTAAAACGCAAAGCAACCCGGGTGGAAACTGAAACTGAAATATCGTGTGAAACTAGTTTAAGTGTGAAAGGCAGAACCAACCTGAGCTCATTAGTCCCTCATTTCAGCCATAGTTCAAAGCCAGGATTACGGTGTGGAGCAAACAGGGATTATCAGATTTTACTGAGAAATAAAAGAAAGTCATATTTTCTAAAAAAAAAAAAAAAAACTTTGGGTTTTCAACGATTTTGGCTGATGATTCACTCTCTGTCAGCTCAATCCTGTTTCCCAGCCATTTAAATGTTTTGTGATAGCATTTTAATTTAAAATTCTGACAATAAATTTGCCAGATTGACAGATTAGACAGTAAAAAAAAAACAAGTTTATTGACTCAAGATGAAAAGTTTATAAAAAAAATTAATTGACTAAATCCTAAAAACAACAGTTGCGACAATTAAGATATAAATATTAGAATAAACACACAGCAAACATCAGTTAAGTTCGGGATTATCTATCTTTTGTTTGGGTTAAATGTCAGTTCTGCAAGCAGCCAGCAGAGGGCGCTCATCCTGTTGGTTGTTTCTGCTTTATTTTTAAGGAAAAATGATTCTGCCACTGAACCTACGCTCTATTGGATTTTTAAAGCTTTTTTATAGCATATTTTATTTTTAAGTAATAATTTAAAAACTGCATGTGATACACTCACATCTAAAGATATACAATATATTAATTTTATAGATATGTAGCCTATGTCAGAGTTCCCGCCCTAACTACTAAAAACACTATATAGTGCGGGTCTATGTAGTTCCCTGAATTTTAAAACCAAATCAGACACCATGCTCACTGCTTTTCTTTTTAAAAATATGATGTCATCGAGGTTGGTTTTAAAAAAAAAAAAATTTAAATGAATTATTTTGGCAAAAATTGTTCTGACGCAATGCATTGTGGTCCATATTCGCCGATCTACTGAGCATCAATGCACACTGGTTTTTTGCAGAGACTTCTGGGAAATTTCCAGGTCACTCAATTTTGGATTTGTAGGGAATTCCCACCCTAACCCCTATATGGGCGGGGTTAGGCAGGGAATGAAGCTTAATTATTCCCAGGTTTCACACATTCATGAACTAAGATTTATACCATTTATTGTAGCTGGTGGCTCGTGTACGTTATATATAAATGTAATATGTGTTTGCTAAAAGCGGATTATTTCTTAGAGTTCGGCAGAAACTTTTTTTTTCTCACTTCCTCTGTTCTGAACATTTTTTTTCTCCAGAGAAATGTGTGTTTGTGGGGGTTTTTCTCTAACAAGCATCGTTGTGTTTGCAAAAAATGACTAGAAAAGTTCCAAATATAGGAAGGGAGTCTGTATTGGAACAAAACAGCCATGCCTGACCTGTAGTTTGGACATGTGCCACCAGGAGGCGATGTGCAGTGAAGACATGCCTGCTGTGTTCCAATATTTCACCCAGGTATCCTCCACGTTCTCCCCCTCCACGCTTCCTCACCGCCTCCTCCTGTTTGTTGATTGCTGGGGCTGTTCTCCCTGCAGGAGGCGCTGTGCGAGGAGGACTCTGGGGGCCTGGACCTGAGGGACCCCAACAGACCCCGCTTCACCCTGCAGGAGCTGAGGGACGTCCTCCACGAGAGGAACGAGCTGAAGGCCAAAGTTTTCCTGCTGCAGGAGGAGCTGGCGTACTACAAAAGGTGAAGATCGGCATGTTTTTCTTCCTCGTTTAACGGCGACTGGATGTTCTCGGCCCCTCAAAGGTTCGCCTCTTCTCCTCCAAGCGGTTCTCTGCAAAAACCTCAACCTTTCTTTTGTTCAGAAACTCTTTTTAAAAGTGAAAATGGATCTAAAGAGCACAGTCGGCATTGATTTGAAAAGGATTCCAGATTTTCCTAAATATAATTTCACATTTGTCCTCCATTTATCATTTTTGTCTACTTCCGGAATGAAGCTCTTTTGAAAACCAAATTCTTTGGAGCCGAGTCGGGTCAGAGTTTTTACACACAGGATTTAGTCTCCTTTCACTGAAATGTGAAACCGTCTAATTCTACTAAATGAATAAACCCATTTACGGCCAGTTCACAAAGGTTTTTCCACTTTTTTGAGTCAAATATATTTTTTTGTCTAAACCCCATTTTTCAGTTTTAAATCTGGTCAAATGGAGGCGTGGCCTAAGTGAACATGTGACCATTTATTCACAAATGGCCACTTTTTCAGCTCTGTGGTCTAACCTGGACCTTTCCAAAAATGGCCTACTAGGTGCAATACACTCACCTGGAATATGGTTCCACTACCATCTGTCAATCAATCATTCTAACCTAATCTCAATAATACTATTAATACTCACATTCATGAAATGTACATTTTTGTCAGGCATTAAATGGAACCTCCTCAGAGGATAACAATGAGGCCGTTTGTTTGACCAAGACGCCATCTACAGGTTACATGTGGAACTAACCTGCATTCAGTTCCCTGTGTTAATAACTGACAGCTTTCCCGCCTTCTTACTCGATTTTCAAGAGTTCAGTGATGTCATATCCTGTCAAGATGATGGAAATTAAAAAAGGATTGGCTTCAGACCCTTTTATTACACGTTTCCTGTTGTTTTCCAGGTGTTAGTCTGAGCCAAGACGTGTTTCGTTTTTGTCTTTGCAGTGATGATGCAGAGGAGGAGATCGGGACTCCCTCTCCGTCTCCCTCCCCTGAACTGAGGAATCGCTCGCGCTCCTCTCCACCGCAGGAGTCAGGGATCAAACGCCTGTAAGTCCTGGCTGCACGTCTGCACACGCACCTGCTGAAAGCTGGCTTCTGGTGACGGTTTGCTTTTATTCAGCGCTTGCTTCTCTCAAGCTAACATGTTCGCTACAAACAAAAATAACAATAAAAAACAAGCTAACACGTTAGCTACAAACGAAAATAACAACAAATAACAAGCTAACACGTTAGCTACAAACAAAAATAACAACAAAAAACAAGCTAACACGTTAGCTACAAACAAAAATAACAACAAAAAACAAGCTAACACGTTAGCTACAAAAAAAAAATAACAACAAAAAACAAGCTAACACATTAGCTACAACAAACAAAAAACAAGCTAACACATTAGCTACAAACAAAAATAACAACAAAAAACAAGCTAACACGTTAGCTACAAAAAAAATAACAACAAAAAACAAGCTAACACATTAGCTACAAACAAAAATAACAAGCTAACACAATAGCTGCAAACAAAAAAAAAAAAGCTAACACGTTAGCAACAAAAACAAATAACCACAAAAAAAGCTAAATACGTTAGCTACAAACAAAAATAACAAGCTAACGTGTTGGCTGCAAACAAAGAAAAAAACAAGCAAGCGCATTAGCTGCAAAAATATCAAAAACTAACCAAGCTAACATGTTAGCTGCAAAAATAAAAACAAGCTAACATATTTGCTGCAAACAAAATAAAAGCAAGCTAACATGTTTGCTAAAAAAATTAAAAAAAAAACAAGTGAGCACATTAGCTGCAAAAAAAACACGCTAACACATTACCTGCAAACAAAAAAAAAAGGAAAAAAAAAAAAAGCTAACGCCTAAGCTGCAAACAAAAATAACAATCTAACATGTTGGCTCCGAAAAAAAAAAGCAAGCACATTAGCTGCAAAAATACAAGCTCACACGTTGGCTGCAAAAAAAAAAAAACAAGCGAGCACATTAGCTGGAAAAAAAACCCAGCTAACACAATGGCTGCAAACAAGAAAAGACAAAAAATAAGCTCACATGGTGGTGAGCTAAAAGCGCTAATGTTAATCCGACAGAAACATGGCCGCCCTCTCCAGTGAGCATGTTTTGAGTTTGAGGTTAGGGGTCAAAGGTTGATTTTAAGCTGTGAATTGAGGACAAAAGGACAAAACTTTCCCTGAAAGAGAAGATTTACAGCAAAGGTGTCCTTTAAGTCGTGTCCACAGGATTTCTTTGATCAGACTTTTAGTGGCTAAACCGAAGTCTGTGTGGTTTCTAAGCGTTTGTTTCTAAAATGCTGCTGTGAAGGTTTGGAAGAAGAACGTCTGCCCGTCTTTCTCCTCTGCAGGTTCAGCTTCTTCTCGCGCGACAAGCGGCGCAGCTCGCAGCAGAGCGGCCCGCTTCACTCCAGCTTCAGCTTGTGGAAGGACGACGTGTACACGGAGCAGGCGCAGGAGGCTCTGCAGCACATGTGACCGCCGCCGCCGCTCAAGCTCCGCCCCCTCCAGGGAGGACATGGTGTTCTGATGATGTTCTGGAGGAGAAAAGGTTTTTTCACGCGAAATGTTGAAGGACAGAGAAGGATTTGACCCGGACTAAAATAGTTTAAAGGGTCTTTAAAAAAAATCCTTCCACTTGTGTGGAAGCTACGCGTTTGTGGGATGAAATGATGTAAAAATGTCGGTCAGACGACGCGTCCATCATCAGCATTGTTCAGAGTGTGCAGCTCCATGCAGAAAAAAACTCAAACTTGATATTTTTGTGAAGAAACCCTCAGAGATTGACTTATTTATAAAATCTATAAGAGTATTTCTGTGAAAAAAATCAGTAAAATCAAAGATTTTTGTACTTTTTTATGATTTAGTTTTAGGAATAAAAAAATCTGGATTCTATTTTTTTTTTTTCTAAATTTGTTTTAGGGCCACCATAAAAGAAAAAAGGAAGACTTTCATGATAATAAAGTCAGGACAAAAATAATCAAATTAGGGGAAAAATCTTTTTTTTTTATTACAAAAAAAAGTCAAATTTTGAGGAGAATAAAGTTGTAAATAAGTCCTAAAACTTTGGTTTTCACTGTAAGGCACCTTGTTTGACTGCAGTCATTTTAAGGCGCTATATAAATAAATACAATTAAAAAAAAGAAAATGATTTCAAAATTTGGTAAAAATAAGAAAAAAGTCACAAAAATTACTGAGAATAAAAACGTAAAATAATTATTAAAAAAAGACTAAATTCTTCAAGAATAAAGTTTAAATATCATCAGAAAAGTTGTACAATTATGAAAAAAATGTCATAAACAAAAAAAAAAAATATATATATATATGAAATCTTATGAGATTATAGTTGTAACATTTTGAGAAAAAAATCTTAAAATTACGAGAGAAATAAAAGTCTTACAAAAATAAAATGTATGTAAAATGTATTTAAAATAATCATAATTTTACAAGAAAAAAGGTGAAAGTTTTTTTGGAAAATAAGTTAAATAAAAATGTGAATTCACAAAATTGTAAATCAGATTTCTTGAGATTTTTGAGCAGTTTGACGATTTCTCTGAAGTCCGACTTCTTCCTTATAAATGACCTTAAATGTTTCCTTAAAATGACGTGCTTTAAATAATAATTTTACAACTTTATTCTCTCATATCTTTTTGTTAATTTTTCTTTTTTCATGGTGGCCTTAATACTCTGTCGTAAATTTGGGCTGATTTGACTTTTTTTGTTATCCATCTACTTTATTGAAATTGTATTTTTAATTTTTTTTGTTACTTTATATCCATACGTTTGTGTTGATGATGATCAGAAGTTACTGCGAAGTATTTTAATAACGAGGAAACAGGTTTGCTTTTGTGTGCTGCTTTGAGGTGGAAATGCTGGATTTGTGCGTTTTTGAAAGTATTTTCTTCTTTTGAAGGGAAATGAAGAAAAAACATGATGGTGGAGCAGAAGGAAAGTTTCAAAATAAAAGCACAGTCGCAAAACTTCTAAACTTATTTTAAGCACAAATCCTTTCAAAAATGGATGCAGTGTTGAAGTTTTATCACTCCAAGAAAAATATTTGAGCTGATTTTCTGGATTTCTTCCAGTATTTTATGTTTGTTAAATAGTGAAGTTGAGGAAAACTAAGTTTTAACTTCCTGTTGGATGTTTGCGTCCCAAAAAGATGAGTCCCAAACGTTCCTTCATGAAGGTTTCTCACAAAGTCAAGTCACATTTTCTTCTTAAGGCCGTGCCGAACAGCCACGACGTACATTTTTGTACATATTGTACAGACTACAAACTGGTCGTACGAGAATCTATGTGGAAAAAGTTAAAATTTGGACATTTTCACAGTTGTGTCATGAATGAACCACATTAAAACCACAGCAGAATGAATAAGCCACACAAAGATTCACGTAGAACCTGAACCACGTGTGATTATTGTGCTGTTTATATAACATTCATTAGTAATTTCTGCGTCAATTATGTATTTTGAACGTGATATGTGCACCGTATACGCAATATAAAAGTTATACATTGGTGATTCATGCGTGAAAAGTCCGTCAGACACACGTGGAAAGTCACATTTTGGCATGCATCTCTCAAAAATCACGCACAACCGTGGCGATTTACGTAATAATTGCGTTTATACCATGGTTTAGGTGAATACTCGATTCTGATTGGCTGCTGGGTGTGCGTTAAATCGTGAAAATACCTAAAAAAAAAAAAAAAAAATGAAAAAATGAAATTTCATACATGGAAAAATGCCTAAAACGTACGTCATGGCTGCGTGACGCGGCCTTTACTGAAAGAACCCACTGAGAACAGAAGGAACCTTAAAGAACACTGAAGGAAAACGTTTGGAAACTGGAAAATCGGAATTCTGACAAAAACAGAAATGAGGGGAAAATGTCCACAAACATCAACAAAAAAACGAAGATATGGATCCAGTTTGTCTGATTGTCTGAAAAAAAAAGACCAGATTTATGGAAACAGGGTTCTAATGTTAACTGGAGTGTTGATTTTCTCCAATTTTTTTATTGTATTTTATGACTAATTTATTCATCAAACTGTAATGCAGACTGATAATTCTGGTTTTTAAACCACATTCTGAGCAGCTTTTGTTGATCTTCTGCAGCAGATTTCTCATATGATAAAATATTAAGAAAAGAACCCACCGTTCTTTTCACTTTTGTTGTTTTGTTTTTTTTACCAAATATCTGTTTTGTTTTACTTTTTTCGGCAGAAATCTTTGGAAACCTTTGACCTTTGGAGGGAAAACGCTGAACTGCTGCTTTATCTAAGGCTTCACATGTAAACAATGACTCCCGCTGCAATAAAAGATTTTAGTGCTGATCCAGAATTTTTCTGTGATGTCAAATATTTTCATGAGTAATTGCAGTTTGTGTACTCTCAGTACTCAGTACTTTATAAAGCTTCAAGCTCCTTATAAGTAGTTAACTAAAAGAACTCTACATTTAAGTATCCTATTCTGTTAAAAATACTCTGCTGAAAATATATTGATTATTAAATATTTTGCTAACAGTATCCTGCTGAAAACTTCTTGCCAATAGTACTATGCTGAAAGTAGTCCACTCATAGTACTCTGCTAAAAGTATCATACTAATACTATTCTTCTGATACTCACACATTCACACGGAGATTTTCTGATTCTTTATGAAGAATTTCAAACTTCACTTTAATAGTTTCAACTATTAAAAAGTTTTCCTTTCTTCGTTTCATTTTCTAGCCCTTGTTCTATCCTAGGCACTGTAACGTTGGGAGGTGGGTCATCTAGACCCACTAGGCAGAGCTCTGAACCTTTTTTCTTCAATGATTTGTGATCTTCACTGGTGTCCATGGATTACATGAAATCCTCTCCACCTTTATCCACCTTTGTCATGGTAGGGAGAACACGTCAATGGAAGGGTGGGGTCATCTTGACCCCATAGATAGCAAGAGGGCTAGAGTCTATCCAGAGTCAACAGGACGATGTCTTTAAAATAAAAAATAGCGAATCCTTTATCCTTTTAAGGACAAGTCTCTGCCCATCCAGTATCTTTTGGGTTTTAAATTTTCCCCACAAAGTAAAGTAACCTCTACGCGTTTGCACTTCACTCTTTGTTTTATGAGAGTAAAGAAAATAGCAGAGGGTTAAATAAAAAAAATGTAAAAGTGACAGTGTAATCCTTTAATGCAAACTGTACCGTTACTGGAAAATACTACTGCAGAAGTAAAAACAAACCAGGTTCTCAGTTTTGTTGTTTGCATAATCCATTTTTATTTTTCAATGCCTGAAACCAAGTATTAAAATGTTCTTAACGCTTTTACAGTCACCATTGATAATTTCTTAAAATGACCAACAGGCCAATTTCATCCTCTGATGTTTATTGCATTAGTTTAACTTAAAAAATAACAACAAACCAAATGTAACAGTTCACTAAAGTAACAATGCTACCAAGAGAGGGCAACTTATTTCCTTGCATACATTGAAGTGGCCGTTTGAAAGAAGATGATTTCACTGTTGAAACTTTCTGGAAATCAAAGCTGGGAAAAAAAAAAAAATCAAGACAGCTCAAATAAAAGATTGTATATTTCTAATATAAAATGTTTTATACTTTTGACCCAAATGATTGTATGGAAATGACGATTCTGCCTTTTAATGGTTAAAATTAGTTACAGCTAAGGGTTTAGCTTAACATGCAGAAAGGAGGCACGGGGTTAGCAGTGTACCGACCAAACCTTCAAATACATACAGACCAACAACTTTTAGTTCCTAAAACTTTCGTCAAGTTGTGACGAATACCTTATTATATTTGTTTTGTATATAGAAAGAGGTCAATTATGAATCTAATAATAAATTACATTGATAAGGAAGACAGCTAAGCTAACCTCTCTTAGCTGAGCTAACATTTCTTAGCTTAGCTAACCTCTGTCGATTGAGCTAACTTTTGTTAGCTTAGCTAACAAAAGTTAGCTGATCTTTCTCAGCTTCTCATAAACCTTTAATAAACTTTAACCCTTCTTTTATATGTAAAATTACTTAAAATCTGCATCAGTAATATTTATTATCAGTATAACTTTTGTTTTCATACAAAAAGGAAGTAAAAACAGACATTTTCCAAAACTGTTCTTGTTTGTAGCCTCAAAATAAATTCATCTCCCGTCAATTTTTTTTAAATTGCTGGATAAAATTGCAGATTTTTATATTTATTTGACCTGGTCACAAACAAATTCCTATAAATATTCTACAAAGTTTACCTGGCTTTTATTGTCTTAATTTGCCTCTAAATTCATATACGTTTTTGTAAGATCAGCATTGATTTGTGTTTTCTTTGGTATTTTGTTTACAGCGGAGTCAAACAGGCATTTTTATTAACATGTCAGAGACAATAAACCTGTTATGATAGTTAAGTTATCACACGCTGCTTTCTAGACTTAGTACTTCAATTAAATACAACGCACTGGAGCCGAATGGAACATGTTGTTAAACAGGCATTTATAAATATTTTTAACATGCAGAATTTCAAACATGTAAAGACTTCTCGCTGATTATTATTCATAAAACTGGATTAAAAAAAACTGAAATGTTTGTTCTTAAAAATACATACAGGAGAAATAAATTAATTAGTTCTTTACAGTCTAAATGTATTTTGGGGATTTGAAGTTCAAAATGTATTTTATTGAAGTTATCGCTCACTACCTTTTCCATCTCAACAAATAAAAGTTTAACCATATTTTACTGCAAGTTAAATGGTTTGGTCGGCAGAACATTTCGCATAATCTGGTTTCGGACATATATGTGACCCAAAAAAAACATATTCAGAGCATTAAACTCTGCTGATCTTTGAAAGAATAGCTTTAAGCTCAGCTGAGATCATGGAGATATGAAAACTGAAAACACAGTTTTTGAGTTAGAAGAGCTGGAAATTCTGCAAAGTTCAGCAAAATCTATTCGAGAATTCAAATGTATGTTTTATTAAAAAATATATCCTAAAGCAAAAAATATATATTCAGACCATTCATTTCTTTTTGCATGTTCAACACAAGTTTTCTGCACGTCAACAATTCATCCAGTGAGAAAACATTCTTTTTTTTTTTTTGCAGTTGTGGTGACCTTCAAAAACTGAACTTTGGGGCAGATTTCCCTAAAAAGCGTTTGTCGTTTGCATCTCGCCGTTCTCGCAGAGTCAGAAAGAGCTGAGGGGCCGAAGATTAAAGTATTGCTACGTATCTAACCGCTCGTTTAAAAAAAATCCATATAAAAATGCGGAGCTCCAACCCCCACCTGTATGCTGTGGAGGCGTTGTTCTGTAGCGGTACAAAATGTACAAAATAAAGCAGCTGCAAAACAAACAACAACGTCCCAGAAACATATAAATAAAATGTTCTCAAGAGCATTCGAAATGTGACCGGTACCTCATGAAATCGACCCGCCGAGTGTCCGAAAAAAAGGAACACGTTCAGTTTCTAAGGCAATTTTTGTACACTAGCTAGTAAGAAACACAGGTGTGAGCGGACTCTTCCCTGGGCGTCAGTATTTGAGCCACGGGTGGGCGGCGATGGACGCTTTGCTGCGGTCGCCGTAGTCGTACAGCAGCTCCTCCCCCTTGTCGATGTCCCGCGAGGCCACGAGGATGAGGTGCGGGGTGCCGTTGATGTCGTGGAGTTTGGTTTGGCAGTTCCCGTTTTTGCTGTGGTTGATCAGCCGACCCATGCGGCCCGTCTCTCTAGTGGCGTCCACGCTGCAAAGAAACGCATTGAAGTACAGTTTCTTCATTCAGGAAAATAAAAGCATGAAAGTACAAATCTGATTTAGTTTTAAAGTTCTTTAAAGACCCACTTAGATGAAAAATAGAGTTTCTAACATGTTCTTGTGAGATTTTTCTGATGATGGAGGACACATCTTAAGAAACCTTAGCTCAAGATGGCATTTCTGAGTATTTCTTTGGGAATTCGCAGCAGATGAAAAAACGCTGCCTCAAAGAGACCGCATTTGTGACATAGAAAATACGCTGGGCGGGGCCACAAGCTCCATTCCGATACATTGTCTGGTTCAAAACGGTACGCCTGGATGGGTCCTGTATCGCTAGTTGTGTATCGCTAATGTTAGCTTGGGGGTGGGGGGGCTGTAAGCTTAGCGGGAGTGCATGTAAACGGAGAGCTTGAGGTTATGGGTGACGGGAAGGGGGGTGGGGTTGCTCTGTGCCAACACCTACAAACTTTGGGGTGAATTTCCGATGAACTCTTGCCGCTCTGCAGAAACGATGGTCCAAAAAAACGACACAGATGTTTGAATTTTGGCTAGAAACGGCATCATCATATCGAAAAGACCAGTGGGAACGCTTCGGAAACGGGTCAGAAGATGAGCGGACTGGGACGGAAAGCTCTCGGAGGCCAAACATCATTTAAAGAGGCTCCTCCTACCGCCACGGTTCAGACCCGTGAAGGTTTTATAGCGGGAACCTTTGCCGTACCAGTATGTTTTGCAGAGGTACTGGAAGTAGTACATGTAGCAGCCGGTGGCGGGGTTTTCGGCGTATTCGGCCTCCCTCTTCTTTGCGTCGGTGATCTGCAGCAGGTCACCGTGGTACTCCACCACGTAGTCACCTTTCTGGAAGCACCGCGTGGCGAACACGGCCCTCCCCTTTCCTTCCATGTACTGCACCTGCACAGAAACACTCACCTGAGTCGCTGGAGTCCGTGTGATGTCACACGATCTGAAACGCTGTAACTAAATGGACTAATGTCCTTTTTAAAGGTGGCACTTTCAAAATAAAACTTTCCATTCTGTATTAAGCCGAGCTTTTAATGTGAAGGGCGTGGTTCGATGTCGAACTCATTTTCACTGAGGGCCACATCAGCATAGCGGGTCAGATTTAACTTATACACGTAACTAAATGAAATGAAAAATAAATGTAACTACTCCTTAATGTTAAATGACTCATTATATATAACAACTTTTTAAAGTGACAATTACAGTTGCATAGAAAACATATGTTTGCGTGTTACTTTAGCATAAATGCTTTAAATTTGATTCTGTCAGGTTAGGTTATGTTGACAGTGTTTAAGTCCTAATGTATAGTTGCCCAATCCCATATTTAAGTCTGTCTCCCCCTAGATATGAATAAATACACATTTTTTATTTTAAGAAATTAGAAACATTTATGCTCTCGCGGGCCACATACAATGACATGGGGGGCCACATTTGGCCCGCAGGCCTTGAGTTTGACACGTGTGGTATATAGTGGTGAAATGATGAAAAAGTTACAAAAAAAAAACACTAGTGAAACCAAAATAAAGGTGTTTGGGATATCCAATGGGAGTTTTACCATTATTATGGGATGGCTACAGGACCTACGGCTTGTTATTTTGAGACTTGATGATTTTTTGCCTTTCCTTACAATACGGGCAATGAAAACACACACGCCACCAGCTACAATCTACAACCAAAGTTATAATTATTGACCTTTGACCTCAGGAATGAGACGCCATCTTGAATTCTCCACAAAAATCCTCTTTCGTACCTTTTACTGATTTAAACTCCTCCTAGAGATTCTGATTTTTGCGCATTATTAGGAAGCGACTAGGACAAAAAAAATGTTGGTCTTAAAGTCTGTAGAATTCGAACGCCGTTGGCGTGGCGAGCTTGCAGAAGTGGCGTTCCCCTTTTGCTCACACTTTTTTTTTTTAACCGAGATATTGTGGAGATTTAATACATGAATCAGTCGCTAAAGGCGGACGAAACTATAACATAATATGAACATGTATTAGGAATGTGGGCGTGATTAACAAAAAACCTTCGTTGCTAGGGAAATTCAGAAATGTACTTTGGCCAATTCTTCTAAAAATGACATTAACAGATTCTTCACCCCCAGACAAACAAAAAATTAAATGGTTGCTATGGAGATAAAACTAATAGAAAAGCTGCTGTTTTGAAAAAACTTTGTTTTTTTCATGAATTAGTCGTGCAGCTCTGACCAGGGTGGCAGAGAGGCGGAAGGGGGGAGGCACATAGCAAAAGTAAGGGGAGCATTAATTCAATTTCTTTTCTATTTGCATCAGTAGAAAGTGTAAAAAGTCGTTGTTAATGAGAGATTCTGTTTTTAAAAAAAAAGCACATTTGATCATAGAAAAATCTCCGAAACTTTACCTCCATTCCTTCCTCAATTCCTTTAGTGATGAGTTCATCAATGATCTTCTTCCGTTCACACTGCAGAGAAAAGCCAGTTGTCATCTCACAAATCTACTTCCAGAATGAAGCTCATTTAAAAACAAAATTAAAAAACAAAACAGCCGCATTTCAGCATGTTACCACTAGGCAGCTTAAAACGCAACTCGGTCAGCCCTTTATTTTAATACAAAATGAAAAAGAAAAAAAAAAACTAAATTTACAGTTGATTTAAAAAAAATATTTACCTCTGTGGTAAGATTTATACAAATTTTACTTCATTAATTTTACTTTCCATCGCATTTTTTAAAAAGTTTATGGTAAACCTTTTTAACATAGACGTTTAGAGATTAAAACCACATTTTAGACAGAAATACTAATTTACATTTGGTTTTAATGTTTTATCGTAGAGTTGAATTAAACGGGAAACATACTCCAAAAAAAATCCATTTTGTTTTAAAAACATATTTTCTGAAAAAAGTTTTTTCTTAAAAAAAAAAAACTAGCTAAAGATTGACTTTACTTTGAAGTGTGTTCCTAATTGTAAAACAAAATGTAAATTAAAAAAACAAACAAAAAGCCTATAGAACTTTTGTGCTGTACCTTAAATATTAACCATTTGACACCTATTGATGCAAATAATAATGGAATTACTTTGGCTCCAAAATTCCCAAAAGAAAAAACAGAAATGATATTTTAATAAATGTCTGATTTGTTGTAAATGTATATATTTAAACATGCAAAAATAATCCATATTTTTACTTAATTTAAGTAAAATAAAACAAGACAAACTAAAAAAGAAAAGCCACAAAAGTCAAACTTTTCTGCTCAACCTAATTGTTTTTTTTCTCTTCCTTTACTGTTTCTTTTAGTTGGTTTTAAAGAATATTTTGTGTTTAATGATTTTACAAACACAAACGTTTATCTTTAACATGGGGATTTACAAATGACAGAAATACAATACAAACTGTAGTTGAGGGCCTCCTGAAGGCCAAACGTCTCACCTTCAGCTCAGTTTTGCTTTTCCTCAAGCTCCGTCTGATTGGATAATAGTCGGTCACCTTTCGGTTTTGGGAGTTTTTTACTTCCATCCTGCCGTTAAAAACAGAAAACAGCCATCAAAACTGTGCCGGCAACAATCTTTTACAGCAATGCAAAGTACGATGGGCATTATTTCACCTTCTTCCTCTCAAAGACCAACCAAACTGATAGAAAAAAATGCTGGAAGGAGGAAGTAGGTGGGTGGGGCCAGAACAGAGAAAAGGCGGAGCTTTTTAATTTCCCATGATTAAATTAGCTTTAGCTTTGATCAACGAGTAAAGCAGAAACAAAAATCTCCACAATCTCAGCTTCCATTCAAAGTGAAAACATTTAGCAAACGATCCATTCAGAACAAAAGAACTCCTGAAAGTGACGGGATCAACGTTTGATTTGACGTTTGGGCAGAAATCTCCATCAGAACCGGCAGAACTCCTGCTTTCAGCTGCTTAGAGACCAAACATTTCAGCCTCACTAATGAGGATGAAGCAAGAGCAGCAGAAACGGGAGGAAAAGTGAGCCGTCAGTCGGGATGTGACGAAAGAAAAGGGATCAGTCCTGAGCTGAAGCGCTAAACTCATCGTGATTTTCAGAAGTTAATGATCAAATCTGGAAAAATTAAACCAAAGGGAAGATTTATTTTCTGCACATAAGTCATTCTATCTACCGGTTGGCTTTAAATTCAAGGGAACTAGAGTTCGATTGTCGTTGTTTTTGAACACGTTTTTTTTTTTTTTTTTAGAATATTTATAAATTACAAATACATTTCCTTTTATATAACTGGAAAAAAAAAATATTTTTTTTTTTACTAGTTCTGAAAATGTGTAAGAGGCCACTTTTTTTTTTTTTTTTTTAACCCAGGAGCAATTTATTCTAGGCTTTTTATATAACTTTGACATTTTTGTTTTTTATTTTGGGTATTGGCAATTAGCAGTGCCAAAATAAATAAATAGAAATTTTTCACCCAGGGGGTCAAATTTGACTACTTTTTTCTTCCTACATGTTTTTTTATCTTATATTTAAAATTTCATTAAATTTTTTTTTATTTTTCTATTTTTTTGGCCACTGTTAATTGTTGCATCTCTAAATGAATAAACTAAAGAGGAAAAAAAAAGTCAAATTAACTTTAGAAGTATTAAAAGAACATTATTCTTAAGTTAAAATCGACAAACGAATCATTTAAGTGGAGGTAAAGTTCAGTCCGATCAGATGATTCTGCATTTTCTTTGTTAAATTATCTAAACAGAAGGAAGGAAATCGGTTCGATTCTGGAAAGGAGGCGAAGCGTCTCCTGAAGGAGCAGCAGGAGTCGGGAGGCGCCTACGTTCTCCGCGAGCATTTCCTGGCCCTGCCGACGCCTCCTCTCCTCTGCTGGGCTCGGAGCGCCTCGCCGTTGTTGCTGTGGAGCGGAGCCGGAGACAAGCTTTTGGAGAGGAGTCGGGGGGCCTCGGGGGGAGGCCGGAGGGACGTCGGCGTGCAGTGGAGCTGCGGAGGAGGAGGCGGCTGCTGCTCATCTGGCCAGCAGGGGGAGTACTGGCTGTGGCTGCTGTGGGTGTCGGGAAGCTCCGCCTTCGAGTGCCGTGGCGTTGCGCTGTTGGCGTCCGCTGTTCTGCCTATGGAGGGGGGGGGGGATAAAAATGTCAGGTTGTTTCCGAACTATTTGTTTTTTATTTAAAATACGGATGACGTACAGTAAATAACAGAGAATAAATCTACAATTCCAAAATGCAGTGGAAATTACCCAGAAGTCTCTGCGAAAAAACTAGTGTACATTGATGCCAACTAGGTTGGTAAATATAGACCATAATGCATTGCAATTGAACGATTTGTCACTTGAAAAATCTACTTTAATGTATTAATTATAAATTGTCCATCATCAGAACAGAGAGGATTCATAAATAATCTTCATAAAATGTTTATATTTAAATGGCGTGAGGCTAAAGCGGTGACCCCTACCTTCGGCCGGCCTGGGGGCGTCGCCCTGCAGGGAGCAGATGGGGGAGCGCCGGCCCTCCTGCGTCAGCCGAATGCCGGTAGGTTTGTCGTTCTGAACCGCTGACACCGACTTGGAGCATTTTAGGAAGGGGGTGGTGGTGCAGACGACTTCCTGTGGAAGCAGAGAGGAAGTTGTTGTTGTTTTTTCCATGACTATCAAAATAAAAGAATCCTTAATCCTTAAAATCGTTGAAAAACTGCACTGCTTCTTACAATCCGGAGCGCCTTATATATTCATTTTTACTTTTCTATATTACTGTAACCACTGATGGTGATGAAGGAATCTTATCTTATTTTCACCAGATAATCTTCATTAATTTGGGATTTAACAAAAAAATCTAATCTGGAACAGAATATCTGCAGACTGGAGCCAGAGAAGCTCAAATGACCAAATTGATCAGTCTTGACGTGCTGTTTCAGCTTTTTCTGATCGTGAAACGTGACAATTTATTGCTTTGAACTGCAGCCGTTTCAGCTTTGTGCGTGTAAATAAAGTTAAAACCCATTTCAATCAGTTGGTTGACAGCAAACCTTATCATCTGGGATCTAAAATGTGGATTAAAGAGTTGAAATGTCAACATAAAAGTATTTTCTGGCTGATTCCTTTTGATTTAAAATTCTAACTTGGCCTAGTCGGTGTACTCCTACTAGAAAAAAATGAATCAAGAAAACGTTTCATATTGGCAGCAACGTCGAAAAAATTATTGAAAAAAAGGCTAATCTAAACCAGTTTGTCCATTTTGATTGATTTATAGCTCAGTACTTATTATCAAAAATAATTATATGTATTTTTATGGTTTAATAGTTTAAAAAAAATCTTTACTATACATTTTGATGCACAGATTTTCAGTTGAATCCGGTTATGAAAAGTTTGAACCTGGCTGTGAAATAAAAAATAAATGTATGAAAAGTAATAACAACACAGTAATTATAAAACTGTTTAAAAAATGTCTATATTTTATTTTGTTATTATTATTATTTTTATAGGTTATTTATTATTGGGTGGGGCCTGGGCGACGGGGCCACGCCCACTTGTCCGCTCCGGTCATCAGTCCCTTTAATCCGAGCGCGAGCGCAGTCAGTCAGGCCTTCACGCGCCCCGTCTGATGTCAAATACTGCGTGAACAGAGCCTCGCGGACGCTGTGAAACTACACACTCGCCCTAAAATGACCTAAAGCCCGGTTCTGGACTCGTTTAGGGCCGCATGCAGCAGTTTAGTTCGCTCGGAGACACATGATGTAGCGGTCATTGCTAGCGTTAGCACTCAAAACAAAAAAAGCTAGCTTCGGTGGAAAACGGTTCAGTCCAAACTAAATTGCTAATATTTGTCATTATTTAACCCATTTGTGTTTAATAAAACATTAACCCGAGTCCCACCGTGAATTGTGTGTGTTTTCCCTCTTCAGCTCGATTTGATACGCATCGTTTAAATGTAAAGATAACGCTGAACACAAACTTACCCCGTTCATGTCCGACTTGTTTTCGTGGCTCGCCTCTCTTTCGGAGGAAAAAAACAAATAAATAAACACATAAATAACAACAACGGCCCGTGAGACTTCAGCTTCGGCCAGTTTCTAAACCCAGTGGTCTCCCGACGAGACGCCAACCTCGGGCGCGGAGTGGCCGCTGTGCTGGAACACAAACAGCTCAGCCGATGCAGCCTCCACAGCCCCACTCCGCCATTCGTCTGCCCGGGCGTAAATGAATGAGAGGAGGCGGCGCAGCGGCGCCCCCTGCAGGAACACAGCGGAACTCCTCCTTCTAAAGTTTGTTTACGTCGAAAGCAAAAGTTTTTGAATGTGGTTCAAAAATGTTTATTACATTGTTGATTTTCACATTTTAACCAGTAAATATTGTTTTACATTAGAATTAAGCCTTACTACGGTTGGAATAGAACCGTAGTAAACAAACAACAAAAATGCAAAGTAAAATAAAAAATATATATTTTTTAAAATATGCACCTGTGCTTTGTGGGTTTATATGACTCAAACCACTGTGTAAAGCTCTAATTTCTTATTGTTGAATTAAGTTGAATTATTTTTGTTTGTTCCACGACAACAAATAATTTGAAGGTACAGCACCATTGTTATTGAATATATTATAAGGATTAGCCAAGATGCACAGTAGACAAATAGGTATTTGAACTGTCATCTCTTCAATAAAACTGCACCGAAATATAATTCTTAATTAATAATTTAAGAAGTATTTAGAGAATATGTTTTACGGCATGTAAATTTAATCGTCAAAGGATTGTGTGTTGTGTTTTGAGAGCATTGTAACAAAGATTTTCAGGTGAGGTGCATTAACATAAAGAAGGATATTAATATCTTTAGATAAAAAATGGAAACTATAATTGTTTTTGTAAATTGTGTTCTTTCCTTTTTACCATTGGTTCCTTTAAAATTTGTTTATCTGTTTATCAGTCAAAGAAAAGAAGGGAAAAGCTAAAACTAAACATCCTTCTCTATTGTTTCTAGTAAACCTGTCACTATACAAAAAAGCTTGATAATAAATATTTGGTTTAAGACATAAACACACATTTGGGGAAAAGAGTGATAGAGAAAAAATAACTGGGCTATGTAAAACCAACCCTGCTCCTTCAGAAAAAAACAAAAAACAAAAAAAACCTTGTGTTTGGTTTCAATTGTATGTATGATTCTCAAGTATTTTTTGCAAAGTTCAGAAAACATGTCATTGTTATTTTATTACCTTTACAATGTAGTTTTTATTGAAAAACTACACAGGAATTATTTATATTTACAAACACTCACAGATACATACACAAAAAACATATGAATATTATGTTCACAACAGAAGTAAATCTGATTTGTTTTGTATATTTACCTATTTGACAAAATCTGTAGGTTTATACATATAAACATATACGTAAATTTGGAGAAATAGAAAACGATTAGTTGTGAAAGTAATCGATTTTTTATATTACATTTAACTTGAAATGATTTGTTATTTATTTATTTTCTTAACATGCATATGTCAAAAGTGAAAATAAAATAAACATTCTTGAAAGCAGAGCTTAAATAATAATAGCAAAAATTAATAAAAATTAATGTTCATTAGCAATAATCAGGACCTAAAATAAATCATTTTTATTCAAACACACAAACACAAAAATTACTTTGAAACGATGGTACTAAATATTCAGTTTAAATACGGGGAGGTAAAAGGAATAGGACCACGAAAAAAAAAGAAAAGGAAAAATGTTTTACGTCACTTCCTCTTAGGAGCTGGTTTGGGTCACGTGACGTGGTATTAGCTCGCTGACTCTGCTATGTTTCTCGTTTCAGGAAATGTTTTAGAAATGCTCAGATTCTCGCATTTATCGGTTTTCCGTCGTCGACGAACGCCCCGCCGGTCTTCGAAAGCGAAAATCCAGCGACGCCGCTCGAGAAGCTCGACCGCGAAGTCGGCCTCGTTTGGCCTGCAGGTCACGTGACCCGCACGCGGCGGAGCGTTTGATAAAAAGATGGCGTGAGCCGAGAGGACGACGAACCCCCCGCACTACCGAGCGCGAGCCGCACACTGCGAGCCGCCGCGGCCCTTCAACCGCCAGGTGAGCTGCATTTAGCCGAGGATCCGACTGCCGGGAGGTAATCTCTGGACTTTTGTGTCCTAAAACTCCACTCGATTCCCGAAGCCATCTTTTTAATGGAAGTGGTGAGCTGCAAGTTTCTGTTTTGAGGTTGTTGTCCCAGTTGCTAAAACTAGTAGCTCCACTTACGGCGGCGGACGCCGATTAAATAAAAAAAAAAATGCTAATAAGCGAACACTTGTTTGCTAGCCTCAAACCTCCGGCTACACCACCGCGTTCCCGCGGATTTGGTGTTTTGGGAGACGTTTAAGCGAAAGAGCGTATTTCTGCGAACTCTGCGCCGCTTCTGAATGTTTTTGCTAACGTCATTTATCAGAAACTAACATGTTATCAGGTTCGGCTTGACGAGCTGAACCCGCTGTGATGTCACCGCTCTGTCCTTTCGCGGGGAAACCAACGACACATGGTAGAAACTGGTTCTGATTGCTGCATTAAAAATGCAGATTTGTGACTTGTATTAGGTTTTTTCTGGGGGGTGGAGGGGTTAGCATATGGAAGCTGTCATAACGTGATTTAGCCACATTAGCTTTGGAGGATCCAACACACGAGGGGCAGCGGTGGAAGCGACCGGGTCACCTTTTTGCTGCTTTGCTGGTGCTGCTTCTGTCAATAACGACGCCCACGCTACTCTGTGGGTCTCGCGAGGCCATTATTCTGCTCCGACCAGGCCGGTCGGTTTATTATGACAGCCTCGGACTTTACCGGGCGTTTTGGTGAGACGTGTCTGGTACCGGACTGGTGCCGCGGGTCCGGCTGAAGGTAAACCGGAAGTGGAGTCCCCCCCTCCTAACACGTGTTTTGTTTTGGGTCACTTTGAACGCAGCAGCCTCACCGCCCGCTGTGGACAAACGGTCAGCCCGACTCCAGACGCTGCTGCCGGCTCAACGTTTGCTTGAAGGGACTTAAACGGTTTTTTTTAAGCGTTTTTCTTTCTTTACGTTTTTTTAATAAACCATGTGCATTACAAGTTTACTATTCATATTTGGGGACACGTAAATGCTGACGTTGATGGTAAGAAACTATATATTCATATTTAAAGTTTTTTTTTTATGCTTTTGGTGGATTTTTGGCAAAAATCCTTAAAGTGAATGCAGAGAAGAAGGAAGTTCCTCTTTTTTCCTCTAAGAAAAATGTGAATTAAATAGAAAACAGACTTAAATTAGAAGGGTCCTATTTAAAATAAAATAAAAAAACACTAGTTCAGCTTTATGAATCATACTTTAGTTTTATTGGCTTTGGCGGTAACTTTGCTAGTTTTTTATTTATCTTAGTGTTTTGTTTATTTTTTGGGTAGACTTTAAGCGTGTACTCTGATTACTAAGTTTCCATTATTTCTTATTGTCTGAAAATGATTATTACTCTAATTTATAGGTATAATAAAGAACAAAATGAAAAAATCTTTGGAGAACAGTGAAAAGTCTAAACATTTTCTGGTTTGATGTTTTGTTTTTTATTCGATTTTAATATTCTCCATTCTATAAAATACCTTAAAAAAGCTTTTTATTGGAGATGTTTTTGAGTTTAACCTAAAAATATGTTCAGAAGTTGTTTTTAACTAGTTATAGAGGTTTGTTAATTGGCTATTTTAATAAAGTGGTTATTTGAAGGTCATTTCCGTGCAGCCCGTGCTGAACTATCTTTTGGCCACACGGACCGGAGGAAGGTTACGGTTCAGGTTAATGCCTGCAGCATTGTGCATTTTCATCCTTTTGTTCCTTTCTTGGACACAATGTAGTGTGTTTTGTGTCTTAATTTTGTAATTCTTTTTCTTAATATTTTGATGAGACTGTACTAGAACTCTTCGAGGTTTGTCTTTCTTCTGAAAGACGCTCCGTTCTCACATCCATTCAGCTCTTCATCCTCCTCCTCCTCCTCCTCTGCAGAACTGTGACAGTTATTAAAACCGGGCCGACTTTAGCAGGACAGGAGACCTGTGTCGGAGTGAGCCCTGGGAACCAGGAAAACACTTTTAGGGTTCCTCAGCTTCACGTTTGTATGTGTAACGGTTGGATGGAGGGATCGGTTGAGCGCGTGAAGCTCCCCGTTCAGGTTGTAAAAGTGTCCTCGCCTGCAGATGGATCCAGGACAGGATTTACTTCTTGCTGCTCTGAGTGAGAGCGGGATCTGCCCAAATGATCTCGGCTTGTTGGACGTGGATCCTCAGGATGGGACGCAGCCCTCCACCGCCCAGCAAGTAAGCTCCCCCTGACCGCCCTTTCCTGCTTTGTGTCGGAGTCGGGGGTCTGATTTGTGCTTTGCTGCAGTCGATCTCCATCAATGCGCTGGATGCCGGTGCTGGAGGAGAGTCGGGGGAGGCCGCCCGCCACGAGCCTCCCGCCGCCCTCCCCATCGTTACAGTCAGGGTGAGAGCTCAGGTTGTTAGGGGGACGGAAGGCAGTGATTTTAGTAATGAAACATATTCTGTGTTGAATTCTTCAGAAACCTCAGCCATCAACCACCACGTTTGTCTTAAACCAGCTGAACCAGCTGCCGTCGTTGGGAAGCGCCACGACCAAACCGTCTGTGGTCAACCCCATCAAACACACCATAACTGTCACTAAGGTGGTCCACGTGGCCAATTCTGCCCTGCGAGGGTCTCCTACCCTCTCCTCCTCCAGCGTTCCTCCCTCCGTGTCCGCTGTAGTGCCTTCTAGCAAAGACCAGGTTTGTTTGAGGGGTTTGATGCTCTGCGTCTCCGTAAAGACGAGCCAGTCACCTCCCGCCCGTTTCCTGCAGATTCAGCTAAAAGACCTCCTCCGAACGGGAAACGTCAAGACTACGGTCCTGAAAGGCAACAGCCTGATGGAGCTCATGAAGCTCAAACCTCCACCCGACATCGCTCCACCTGTGGCGACAGCAGCAGCAGCCGCCAGTCCAGGTATCTGGTGCAACCGGATCCTTCGTCTCTGCTTCAGAGAATCACCTTTTCACAAGCCAGCGTCTCCTGCTGGACAGGAGCTTTCATCATTTCCGTTTGTTGTACAACAATATCTGAAATATTAAGTATTACTTTAAATGGATACCAGATATTTTTGTCCAAAATTGTGCTGCACGTAGTTTTCCTTTGTGATTTTATCTTTAGCCTCTGTCCCTTTCATTTCTTCACATTTAAGGATTATTGAAGATTTAGTGTCGGTGTGAAAATCTTTATTCTCTAAATGTTTCCCCACAAATGATTAGAAATGATCAAACCTCAGCGTTTGGACTTAAACCGCCTGCGATCTTCTGTTGGTGTTTCAGGGGAAACGAACAACGGAATCAAGAAAGAGGTTCTGGTCAAAGATGCTCCCAGGATCTGGATCAAAGATGAAGCTAAACTTCCCAACTTCATCCACTCTGTGGTAAGCCTCCGTCTCTAACAACCCGCTGACGCCGTGGGCGCCGCGTTTGACGCCCGCCGTTTGGGTCTGTGCTGCAGAAAGCTCCTGGGATGAGAGAAGAGGAAGAACCCGAGGAGGAAGAGGAAGATGAACTCGGCCATGCAGAGACGTATGCAGAGTACATGCCCATGAAATGTAAGCGCTGGAGCTCACATCAGACATGTGCCGCCTGTAGAACTTTGGCTGTTGAGAGCTTGGGCTCCCACAATGCACCAGAGACTCCTAACTGATCAGCTTTGTGGTGAAACGGATCCGCTGGCGTCTGTTTGCAGTGAAGATCGGCCTGCGGCATCCGGATCCGGTGGTGGAGACCAGCTCTCTGTCCAGCGTGAACCCGCCGGACGTCTGGTACAGGCTGTCCATCCCGGAGGAGGTGATCGATCGGGGCTGGTTGTCTGCGCTGCAGCTGGAGGCCATCACGTATGCAGCTCAGGTAAGCAGAGGGCCTGTTTTCCCATCATGCTCTCTGTCAGACCTCAGGGACACTAAAAGTCTGATCTTTAACAGATTTCCTGAATGAATCGGATCTTTGAAACAATCCTTTTCTGATCAACATGAGATATAGATGGATGGCTGGATTCTGATTTTCCTTTTTCTATATTTAAGCTAAACAATAAAAAAGTAAAATATTCAACGTGATGATGAAAACTCAGGAGTCTCTGGAGTTTACTGGAAGGTTGGCAGCAGTTTATTCTTCATGAGTAACAACTGCGGAAGGTGAATGTAGCTTTGAATGATCACATTTCTGAATCAGGACCTGTTGGACCTCACCACAGAAGTCTGATCCTGACCGGATCTAGAGAACTGATTCTATTCTGAAATGAACCGAGCCGTGCAACATGGTGAAACTTTAGGTCAGTGGCTGTGGGGCAGCTGGTACAGCACCGCAGAGAAAAGAGAAACGCAGCCCACACTTTTTTCTTTATCTCTTTTATTTTGAAAATCCACTTGATTCTGTCCATCACATCCTACTCATTCTTGACGTCGCTCGGTCACGAAAATCCTTAGCTAAGTTCACAAAAACAAACATTTGGAAAGTTTTTGTTTATTTTAACAGAAACAAAGAGCTTTTGACTTCAAAATAAAAGAAAGCTGAATAGAGATCATCTAGAGCAGTGTTTTTCAACCAGTGTGCCGCGGCACACTAGTGTGCCGTGGGGAATTGCTCTCATTAACTGATCTAAAAACATTTCCCATCTCCAGGATTTCAGCTCTCTGTTCATCCAAACAGGACTTGATTAAACACTGAGGAGTTAGGAATATAAAAGATCGTAAAATACTTTTTCTTTGCGTTTATTTTATTTTATTAAAGACATTTTGATAAGAATGACGTACCGCGATTCAGCTGCAGCTCCGGCTGTATTTTGTAAAAGTCCCGCCCCTTTAATTGTCTCCACCAATCATTCTTGAAGGCTTAATCACATGTCATCAGTCTGACCAATCAGAAGTGGTTAAAGTCTTCACTTCCTTGTCCCGATTTAGCTCGTAAAATCGCTCAGTTCTAACAAAAATACCAGCTAAAGCTCGTCTTTAGCGGTGTAGCTTTCCACAGAATCTGGTGTCAGACCGTGGAACAAGAGAACAAAACCATGAAGCTCAGAGACGCGATCTCCACCGGCCGTTTAATGCACTACATCTCCCATGATGCATTGGGTTGTGAGACTGACCGCGCACAAGATCTGTTGTTAAACGTCTTGAAACCAACGAACACACATCAAACTGTTTTCAAATCTTCTAACTTAACTTTTATTGCATCTTTTAGAAAAAAAACAGCTGCATTTTCCAGCTTTTTCTGCAACAATTATCTCAAAAATGCATGTGAGATTGTGGAGGGACTGTAGATCAATACAGACTATGAGTTTCTCCGTTTTTTTTGTGTGTGTTTTTTTTTAATTTTTGGATCCTGGTGTGCCGCGGGATTTTTTTTTAAGGTTAAAGTGTGCCGTGGCTCAGAAAAGGTTGAAAAACACTGATCTAGAGTGCAAATAAATAGTTTAAAACGGTTGCAGATGTTTTACAGAGGATGAAACTGGAATTTCCATCAGGCTGGTCCGTGAAAATAGTTTCTGACATTTAAGGGCTCGGCGGCTGTGAAATGGGTGGAAGACGACGGATTTAGGTTTTAGTTGACATTTGAACTTCTTGTGCTCCACAGCAACATGAAACATTCCTTCCCAGCGGCGACCGGGCCGCCTATCTGATTGGAGACGGCGCCGGCGTGGGGAAAGGCCGGACGATTGCCGGGATCATTTATGAGAACTACCTTCTGGGCAGGAAGAGATCTCTGTGGTAAAGGAGCCTTCCGCCTCTGGATTTTCCTGTCAAACGTTGCTCGTCTTCTCATCTTTCTGCTCGCCTTCTCCCGCTCAGGTTCAGCGTCTCAAACGATTTAAAGTACGACGCTGAACGAGACCTGAGGGACATCGGGGCCAAAAACATCCAGGTCCACTCTCTGAATAAGGTCAGGCCTTCGGCGGTGAATCAGCCAAACGTCCCTTTCTTAGTTTTATTTGCTGAAAGTGTTTCCACGCCGTTTCAGTTCAAATACGGCAAAATCTCCTCCAAACACAACGGGAGCGTGAAGAAGGGCGTGATCTTCGCCACGTACTCGTCTCTGATTGGAGAGAGTCAGTCTGGCGGGAAGTACAAGACGCGCTTCCAGCAGCTGCTCCACTGGTGCGGGGAGGACTTCGACGGAGTCGTATCCTTTCACCCGCGTGTTCGCTCGCCCGCACGCCGTCAGCCGTACGTTCCCTGACCCGCCGCCCGCAGATCGTGTACGACGAGTGTCACAAAGCCAAGAACGTCTGCCCCATCGGGTCCTCCAAGCCGACCAAAACCGGGCTGGCGGTTCTGGAGCTGCAGAACAAGCTCCCCAAAGCTCGGGTCGTGTACGCCAGTGCAACGGGTCAGTGGGCTTTGTCCCAGACGCTTCCCTCTCCAAACGGGTTTGTAAAAACTCCTTGTTCCGTTCAGGCGCCTCCGAGCCGAGGAACATGGCGTACATGAACCGGCTGGGCATATGGGGCCACAAGACGCCCTTCAGAGAGTTCAGCAACTTCATCCAGGCCGTGGAGCGCAGGTGAGCTCCTGTTTCCGTCCCTCTGTGCTCCCAGACACCTCCCCTCCTGGTTTTAAAACCCCCCCCCCTCCCCAACAGAGGCGTCGGCGCCATGGAGATCGTAGCGATGGACATGAAGCTCCGAGGAATGTACATCGCCAGGCAGCTGAGTTTCACCGGCGTGACCTTCAAGATCGAGGAGGTCCCTCTGAGTCAGCGCTACATCGACATGTACAACAAGTCCGTGCGGCTGGTGAGAGCAGGCCCCGCCTCCGTTTGATAGCTTCCTGTCCGGGCGCGACTCACGGCCGTGTCTTTGGCGCAGTGGGTGCACGCGCGGGAGAAGTTCCAGCAGGCCGCCAACCTCATGGATGCGGAGCAGCGAATGAAGAAGTCCATGTGGGGGCAGTTCTGGTCCGCCCACCAGAGGTTCTTCAAATACCTCTGCATCGCCTCCAAAGTCCGCCGCGTCGTCCAGCTCACCCGGGAGGAGGTCCACAACGGGAAGGTGAGCCCAGACGCCGCCTTTAGCGCTTTGAGTCTCCACTGTGACGAGACGGTAAAGCAACTCGCTAAAATACCTTCAGGGTTTGAAATCTTTGCGGTGATCAATTGATTTAATTTGAGACTTCTGCTGTAAAAGTGTGGGAGTGAAAGGTTCGATTCCTTGAGGCTGACGCTCTGTTTGCCGTGCAGTGTGTGGTGATCGGCCTCCAGTCCACCGGAGAGGCCAGAACGCTGGAGGCGTTGGAGGAGGGGGGAGGAGAGCTCAACGACTTTGTGTCGACGGCCAAGTACGGATCTGTCCGAGTCCGGCTGTGGCGCAGCGGAAACGCAGTGGTGGTAACTGTCAGGTGTCTCCCCGCAGGGGCGTATTGCAGTCCCTCGTCGAGAAGCACTTTCCCGCTCCGGACAGACAGAAGCTCTACAGCCTGCTGGGAATCGACCTCTCGGCCAAGAAGACGCCCTCCCCCAGCGACGCCGCGGTGGAGCCGGAAAAGAAGGGACAGAAGAGAAAAGGTCGGCGAAGTCCGGACTCGACTCTGTTCTCGGTTCTGCCGGGTTTAACGCTGTTGTTCCTCCTCAGGTTCAGAGGTGAAAAAGCAGCAGAAGAAGAAGCCCCGCCTCCACGGCGGCCTGTCCGGTACCAGCTCAGAGGAGAGCGAGTCGGAGGAGTCCGGCAAAGACAGCGACGACAGCTTCAAGTCTGTCAGCTCTGCCGACGAAGACGACGACTTCAACCCGTTCAGAGACGAGTCTGACGACGAGGAGGAGGACGGTGAGCTCTGCCAGAGGAAGAGCGGGAGGGGGAGGCTTCCTGTGGAACTCACGCCGTCTTCCTCCCCGCAGACCCGTGGCTCATCCGGAAGGAGCCGAAGAAAGGGAAAGAGAAGAAGAAGAAGAAGAGGAGGAGGAAGAGCATCGACCCAGACTCCATTCAAAGTGCCTTGTTGGCCTCCGGCCTGGGCTCCACCAGACCCGCTTTCACGGCGCCCGTCAACCCCCCCAGCGCGCCCGCCACAGGTGAGCGCGCCTGCACACGGCTGGGCGCTCGAGGCGCCGGCGTCGGGATTAACCTCCGCCTTGTTTCCCGCTCAGTCAAAGCGGAGAGTCCGGACAGCTGCCTGACGAGTCAGGACGCGGTGGAGCGCGCCCAGAAGATGAAGAGGGAGCTCCTGGAGGAGCTGGAGGAGGTGGCCGAGGAGCTGCCCCCCAACACTCTGGACGAGCTCATCGACGAGCTGGGGGGCCCGGAAAATGTGGCAGAGGTAAAACCCTTTCCTCGCCGTCGGGGGGTCCGGGGTTTTTGTGACGGAGCTACAACCGCTTCCTTGGCTGCAGATGACGGGCAGGAAGGGGCGTGTGGTCAGCAACGGCGACGGCAGCATCACCTACGAGTCCCGCTCCGAGCTGGACGTCCCGGTGGAGATCCTCAACCTGACCGAGAAGCAAAGGTTCATGGACGGGGAGAAGGTGAACGCACACACTAACACACTGACGCACACAGACACGCATCAACCCGCTTCTCCTCAATGAGGTTTTGCTGGGTACGGGTCAAATTTGACCCGTTTTGACCCCAGTTTACTTTCAATACAGGACAGTGTCGTCTCTACAAACATGTTTAGGAGAAACTGTAACAAGGATCTAAATACTCAGATATTCAAAATGTGAGAACGAATTTTTGTCACAGATAACCGATCTTTATAAATATAGTAGAGGACGGTAAAAATACTTCTCTGGAAAAGTAATTATTGCTGAACAAATCAGAATAATGGGATATTTTAAGTATTTAAACAAAACAAACTGAATGCGCTACTTCCTTCAAATAAAAATGTCAGTAAAGACAAATCTTATTTTTTATTTTTTTTGCCGTTAATAAAAATGAGACTGAAGTTTATTAGAATAAGATCTAAAGAACTGAAATTGTTTAAAATATTGTTGACAATTAAATATCAAAATGAAATTAATCTGTAATTAGGAAAACAATGTTCCCTCCTTTTATTACTGCAGTTTTTAGCTAAAATTAGAAAAAAAAAAATGTTTTTCTTTAGACTTTTTTGACCTCATTAGAAATTCACTTTTGTTTTGTGGGCGGGACTGTTGGCGTGGAAGTTGGCCTTGGATCATTTCCCAGCATGCCTTTGTTGACTCTTTGTCTCGTTGGCAACAAGTGCTCAGAAGCCCAGGCTAAGGTTAGCGTAGCAACATCAGAGCTACGCTAACCGTCATTAATCTGAGCTTTTTCCTCTCCTCCTGATCCAACGGGATTACAATAAAGGAACGCTCAAACACAGTTTTAATCTGAACTTCTTTTGAACATGTCCTCCGTTTTTGGAAGAATGTTTTTAAAAAAAAAAAGCCATTTTCATCAGAGCTGGTCTTTAAACTTGATGATTTGGAGCTTTTTTTTTGCAAACAAAGAAAGTTTATTTTCCCAGGAAATCAGTCCCAGTGCTCAACATTACAGATCAAAACTACCACCTTACAGGATGAAACGATGTGACTCCACGCGTTTCCTCCTCGTGATGTTCGCCGTCCTCTCCCTCAGAACATAGCCATCATCTCAGAAGCCGCCAGCTCGGGAATCTCCCTGCAGGCCGACCGGCGCGTGAAGAACCAGCGGCGGAGAGTCCACATGACGCTGGAGCTGCCGTGGAGCGCCGACAGAGCCATCCAGCAGTTCGGTGCGTGTCGGAAACGGCCTCTCAAACGTGACCGCGGGCTTTTGGAAACGGTTTTGCTCTGGTTCCGCAGGAAGAACCCACCGGTCCAACCAGGTCACGGCTCCAGAGTACGTCTTCCTCATCTCAGAGCTGGCGGGAGAGCAGAGGTTTGCCTCCATCGTCGCCAAAAGACTGGAGAGCCTGGTGGGTGGCGCCGATTCTGAAAAAAAAAAAACATGGTGGCTGTTGACTGACGCTGTTCTGTGCATCAGGGGGCGCTCACGCACGGAGACCGGCGAGCAACGGAAACGCGTGATCTCAGCCGCTTCAACTTTGACAACAAGGTACGAACGCCGGCGTCTGTTTGAGCGCCGCCGCCTGCTCCGTGACTGACTCCGCCTCCTCCTGCAGTACGGCAGAAACGCTCTGGAAATCGTCATGAAGTCCATCGTGAAGCTGGACTCCGCCTTGGTGCCGCCGCCCGCCGACTTCAAAGGGGATTTCTTCAAAGGTGGGGCTGTTGTTGTTGTTTTTCCGCGTCCTGTCTGCTGCTCCGTCCGTGTCTGAACCTGATGTGTGGCGCAGAAATCCAGAGCGGTCTGATCGGCGTGGGGCTCATCAACGTGGAGGACCGGTCCGGCGCGCTCACCCTCGACAAAGGTGACCCGGCGGGGAGCGACGTCACGTCCTGTGTGTCTGGTTGGAGGGGAGCGTCGTGGGTTGATCACGCGTTGTGTTTGCAGACTACAACAACATCGGGAAGTTCCTGAACCGCATCCTGGGCATGGAGGTCCACCAGCAGAACGCTCTGTTCCAGTACTTCTCCGACACGCTGGCGGCCGTCATCCAGGAGGCCAAGAAGAACGGCCGATACGACATGGGCATTCTGGGTAAGGGCGCTGCCGCCGCCGCCGCCTTAGACTCTTCTGCTCTTTTGCTCCACCCACTCACCATCACCTCCGGTGTCTGCTTTCAGACCTCGGCTCTGGTGACGAGAAGGTGAAGAAGATCGACTGCAGGAAGTTCCTGACCCCGGGTTACACCGCGTCGGGACACGTGGAGCTGCACACGGTGGGTGGACGCCGCCTCACGCCCGCGCAGACGCCGCAAACGCAGAATAACCACACAATGGCGTCCGTGTGTGTCACAGGTCAGCGTGGAGCGAGGGATGTCCTGGGAGGAAGCCACGCACGCGTGGGCGGAGCAGAACGGTTCGGACGACGGCTTCTACGTGCAGGTAACCCTCCACACCTGCTCATCCTTTCCGGAGGCGGAGCCGATGGTTCTGCCTTTGCAGCGCACGCCATTTTTGGGTTTGTGAACCAATCTTTGAGTGTGTAGGCGGTGCATCACTGCAGGCTGTGGGAGTGGCCATGTTTGAGCGTCGGCTTTAGTCTGACTCACCTGTAGAGTCCGGTTCTACAGAGTCTCTTTCAGAACCTGAACCTGAACCTGTGGCTCTTTAAACCACCAAAAACATCCCGGACTTTGGCTGAAGTTACTAATTTAGCGGCTGCACGGCTACAGGCTTCATTTTGCACATCTGCTTCTCCGTTTCTCCCCTTAAACGTCTCCAGACTTTAGAGTCGGGATGATTCCCGTCGGAGCGTTTGAGGAGACCTGATGATCTTTTACCGAACTCGCGTCAGTCACATGATCAGAAAACCGCTTCCTGGTGGTTTCGGTGTCTGATCTGAGCGCCTCACACATCCTGGATGTTGGAGAGCATTCAAACGAGCTTTTTTTAAAGTCTTTTCAGTGAAACTGCTTCTGGTGTTTTCAGTAAGTCAGCACTTATGTACGTTTTTCACCACAAAAGAGGCGTCTGCGGTCAACCGCCGTGTTTCCATCTGAGGGAAATGAAATAAAAATCAGGGTTCAAATGAACTTTTTTTTCTCGATTTTCTTTTTGCTAATAGTCGTCCAGGTTCATTTTTTTTTAAACGTTTAAAGCATCAGTGTGCATCCGGTGAACTCGTCTGTGGAACTGAAAGCTCCTCCTCTTCCTCAGATGAGGAACAACAAGAAGACGGCGATCCTGGTGAAGGAGGTGAACCCGAAGAAGAGGCTGTTCCTGGTGTACCGGCCCAACACGGGCCGGCAGCTCAAGCTGGAGACCTACGCGGACATCAAGAAGAAGTTCAAAAAGGTGCGGAGGCCCCCCCCCCCGGGTTTCAAACACCCCGAGGAAGAGCTCTTCAGCTTCTTTCGTTTGGATCCGTCTGTTCTGGCTCTCGGCAGAACTTCTGCCGCTGATTTCTCCTCCAGCTCCAGGTTTAGCTCGGCCTCGGCGCTCACAGCGGCGGCGTTTCAGCGTCTTCTGTTTCTCCGTCAGGTTCTGTCGGAAGACGCCAAGCAGCACTGGACGGATCAGTACACGCTGTCGGCGAAAATCTGCTCGCACGCCTACTGGTGGGTCGCCCTGAAAGGCTTCTGCTGGAGAACGCGGGTCGGCTTCGGGCGGCGCTAACGGTTCTGTTTTGCTCCGCTGCAGGCGCGGCAACTGCAAGAAGGCGTCGGTGGGTCTGCAGTGCGAGGTGGGCCTCCGGTGCCGGTCCTACTACGTCCTGTGCGGCTCCGTGCTCAGCGTGTGGAACGAGCTGGAGGAGGTGCTCACGCCGGTGGGCGGGACCAACGTGAAGGTGCAGATCGTGCGCCTCAGAACGGACGACGGCCAGAGGATTGTGGGTAAGTTAAAGGTGCGGCGGACCCCTGAAGGCTCTTCAACCCCTCCGCTGGTGTGACCTGCAGCCCCCCCCCCCCCCCCAGCTGTGCGCAGCTCCTGGTCTCGGAGCCCTTCAGAGGAAATTCTTCTGTTTTGATCCCACTTTAAAGAAATGTCCAGAGGAAGCTGAAGGTGTTTGTCTGTTGAACCTCCACCCCCTGGTGCAGCAGGTAAAAAGCATTACCCATGATGCTTTGCACTGAACAGCTCCATCATTTGACTGAATCGGCTGTTCAATCGGGAAACGTGGAGCCTGGAGGACAAACTGCATCAGCAGGAAGAACAATGAATGTACCTGTTTAGTTTTTATTACTCCTTTTAGTTGCATCTTTTTTTCCAACATGTTTTTTTTTTAAATGGGACATTTTTAAGGCCCTTTGCGGCCGTTTGGCGTGTGCCGTTTGACTCCAGGAATCCGGCAGAACCTGTAGGCGTGTGCTTTTATTTTGAAAATTGCGGATTTCCTCTGAATTGGTGGTTTGGGCTCCTCCCTCTCCCTGATGGCTTCCTCACTGCCCCGTCGGTGCAGCAGAGTTGAGCCTTCGTCGGGTCTGCGGGTGGCGGGAGTCCTGAGGCGCCCGGTGACCCTCTGATGGCGTCTTCTTCTCTCGCAGGTCTGATCATTCCAGCGAACTGCGTGTCGCCGCTCATCAACAAGCTGTCCACGTCGGACCAGAGCCAGCAGCTGGCGGTGCAGGAGCAGCAGAAGAGGCAGCAGCTTCACCCGCAGAGTCTCAGCCACGCCCTCAACACGTAGTCCGCCACTTTCGCCCGCGGCTCCGCCCCTCCGCCGCAGCGGCAATGGCTCTGCAGGCCTCTGCTCTGCTGCCTCTCACACCCCCCTCCCTCCCCCCCACCGTCCCGGAGGGTCTGGGGCGCCGTGCAGAGAAGTTCTGTTCCTGACCTCCAGAAGCCCCCGTTCTCCAGCTGGAGGTTCCGACGGCGTTCTGACATTCAGAGCGCCACGCGCCGCGGACTCGTGGTTCCAGTTTCTGTTCAGTCCAGACCGGGGCGGGGACTAATCCAGAACCACTGCGAGGAAACGCTCCGTTACAATCCATGGCGAGATGTGAACCCGCCCAGCTGACAGGAAGTTACTTGGCCCCGCTGCAGTAAAGGTCCCTGGAACTGCCCTGCTTCTCCATACAAGCCCAAACGCAACCGTCACCTGGTTCCTCCTGCAGAACGCCTCCGTTTTCAGTCCGGGCTCTAGCTTGTGTTTGGGGGGAACAGCGGCGGTCCGTGGAACGGGCCTTGGTCTCCGTCTGTTCAGGGTTTTCGTAGTTCTGTCAGGATCCCTGAGGCGGCGCCGCGGCAGACATTTAAGGGCGTTTTGTGTTAAAGCCGACGTAAAGATGGAAGCGTGTTCCAGTGACGGAGGTTCTCTCCAAAAATGTATATTTGACTTTGTTTCTGTATATTTTTGGTCCGTTTCTGTTCCTTCACGGGAGTTTCCTCCGCTTTCAGGACGCCGCACTCCATGACCCCACCCCCCCCACCCCAGGCTTTTATTTTGTCATTGTTTCGGCCAATCCGAGCAGTCGTCCAGAGGTGTGCAGAACTCGGGTCGTTGCTTTAGTTTGGACCCGCTTGGGGTTCCGTCAGAACAAAGACCCAGAATTCCTCCCTGTGGCGTGCATGTTCTGCTGGCGTCTGACGTGGCGCCCATCGTGTCATCAGATTTGCACTGGAATGGCGAGCCTGAAGTGTGTGTGTGTGTGTGTGTGTGTTGGGGGGGCGCCTTATTAAAAAGCAACCTGAACCTGTGGATGAGCAACCTCTGCTTGACTGACGTTTGTATAATTTGTACATTTTGAAGTCGTCTCCGCTGTTTGAACTTGAATGTGCACCTTGATGGACGGCGGCACGGATGGCGGAGCGCCGAGGCTCTCGCCGTGTTCAACGGGAACACCGCCGCTGCACGCCATGCACTACTGACGGGACGTGCACGTGAACGAGTGCAACGCTCAATAAAGCTCCATTTACGTCTAGCTTTGGTGCTTCAGTGAAGCTGTTTGTCAAGAAAACTTCAAGAGTCGACTGCAAGAAATCTAAAAGAAAATGTTTTTTATTTTTATTTTCTGTCACTGGTATTTTTATTTTAGCAATGAGATTTTATAAAAACTCATTTTATTATGCTCTGATTTAATTGATTTAACAAAAAATTATTACATGAAATATGTAAAATACACTAAAATGCTGTGAAGTAAATATAAATTTAAACAATGTGATGTTAGGTTTAAATTTAAAATTATTTTTGACCAGTAAATCTAAACACCTGACAAAAACTTTCAGGAAATTCAAGGCTTATTTTTATCCTGGAAGAGGAAATTTCACCAAAATTAGGTTAAAAAAAAATAAGTAAAAGCTACAAAATAAACTGTTGAGACAAACGCTTTTTTTTTTAATAACAAAATGGTCACTAGAAATGCACTATTTATTTTAAAGATTTCTTTTTTATTTGAGTAATGAATTAGAATTAACCTGCAGAAATCTATTTTAAAGACTTGTTTTTATTAACTTTTACATTGTAAAAAAAAAAGAAAATTGACCAAAATTTGGTTAATAAAATGTTAAAGAAAAAAATTAAATGCAAAATATCAAAGTTTATAAAGGTTTTAATGTCATTTTTAAAAAATTACAAATTCAATATTTTTCTAAGCTGTTTTTCATCTCTGCAAAAAATCCATATATTTAAACATTCAAAACATTTTAAAGTCGTACTTTTATTCACTTTAACATCATATAAAACATGAAATTTGACTTAAATAGTGAAATTTAAAAAACATGAAAAGGATGAAGGGAAATAAATGTTTTTTTTTCGAAGATTTCCCAACAAGTTGACATTGGATTATTTAACAGATGATTAAATAAAAAAAAAAAAATTTCTGAAAACATTATTTCTCAATCGCGGAGATGTGGGGGACCCAGCCGGTACCGGGGGGCCACCATGTGGGCAGCGGGGCCTGATTCTGGTTCTGGAGGGGAGGGGGTTCTGGTTCCCTAGACCAAAGCAGGTACCAGTCCCCTTTTTTCCCCCGCAGAACAAGTCCAAACCCGCGCGGCAACTAACGCGTGATGGATTTATTTCTTTAAGTTCATTCATCAAAACTTCCTAAATAAAAAATGTAAAAATAAATAAATAAAAAGGTTTGAGTTTAAAACCTTCAAGTGGTTTTTATCTTTAAAACCTTCTCTTAAAAAATTTTTTTGTAAATTTTTTTTTTTTTTTTTTGGAGCAAACTTTGGGTTAAATGTCACCGAAGCGCGCGCGCGGCGCCGCGCGCGTGCGCTCGATGTGTAAAAAGATGTTTAAAAAGTGGTTTTGTGCCGCGCGGATGGCAGCGGCGCTGGAAACCCAGTGGGTGTCAATATAAAGTGACGGCCATATTTGCCGGTGCCGCTGTTGTAAACAAAAAGTGAGAGACAGACGCTTCACTGAATTTCGGGTCATTTTTATTTCTTTAATTTACAATGTCTCTGGGAATGTCTTACAAACCCAACGTCCATCAGCACATTCCGGGAACTTCAGGGAACCAGGGTAAGAGCAAAACGGCGGTCAAAAGCCAACTATCCGCCCGCTACATCGAGCGTTAAATTCGGGGTCTCGGAGAATACCTGGAGAAAGACTGTGTCTGTAGTTTTTGTCCAGTTATATATATAGGGTCAGATCCTGGGAGCTAGGCTAATTCATATCCGCCATTATTACTAATGTAAAAGGGCGCCATCCGCGGGTCGAGGCGGCGCGGAAACACGGCGGGGATGAGAAACGAGCGCGCGGCGCTTCCGAAAACGGGGTTCCCCGCCGTCCGGGGTCGCGGTCCCGCCCGGCGGGTGCCGTTACACGGTGACAAAAATGTATCGGTTATGTCTTCTTGAGCCAGCCTTGTTCCGTTTCCTCCATGATGCTCCTCGGTCGGAGCTGCTCGATTGATCCGCCTCGGAGGAGTTTCTGCCTCTTCGAGGACACCTGCTGGCCGGGGCCGGTACTGCAGGCGCAGGAGGCAGGCTGGAGTTCATGGAGCCAAAAAAACAAACAAAGAAAACCTTTAATTTAATGACACATCGTGGAAAATATTAAACTGTTTTTATTGTTATTATTATTATTTTTTTTTTAACAATTTCCCACCTATTAATTAGTATCCTGATTTTATGATTGATGCACAGTTATTTAGCAAGAACTTAATTTTATTTCCTGTTTTTAGAGACCAAATGATGCACTTTTAAGACTTCTTTTTTAATTATTATTTTTAGTTATAAGTGTTAAAGTGGCAAATTGTATTTTTATATGCAGTAATGTACGGACCAGTGACAATATCTATAATTATTCATTGATCTTTTGTCTTCAAATTCTGAATCTGAAAATATCATCCAACATGACTCGATCAGTGTGTCCTGCAGCAGTCTGGGACACACTTTTGTGGTTTCAAATGTGGCGATTTCCTTATTATTATTCCTTATTTTCTCTCAATATGGGAAAAAAACAACAACTTTTAGTTCAAGCAAAATTTCCATGCTAGCTTCAATCTACAACCAAAGTTTCGTTGACCTAATAAAGGGCCGCTGTCTAAAAAAAAAAAAAAAAAGAGATTTACCTGCCTAGAGATTTTGATCTACCGCGTCCTTCCTCCCTGAGCGTCATTTTGAAGCAACTGGGGGGGGGGGGGTAGATTTGGAACGATGTTAGCGTGGCGAGCTCGCAAAAGTGGCATACCCCGATTGCTCGCACATTTTTTACCAGAATATTGTGGAAATTTAATACATAAATTCCTTGCGTCAAGCTGAATGAAACAATATGACACACAATAAAAACATATTAGGAATGGGGGCGTGGTTAATGATAAACCTCCGTTGCCAAGGAAATCCAAAAGTTTACTTTTGCCAATTTTTCTACAAATTACATCGACGCAATTGTAACCCCCAGGCGACCAAAAAAGCAAATGGTTGCTATGGAGATAAAACCAACATGAAAGCCGCCACGTTGAAAATAGTGTGTCTTCATTAATGAGCTGAGCTTTATTTCAAAGACGGATGGTGTGTTCATGGCGTGGAGGTCATGTGGTCAGGGCGAGGAGCAGATCTGCTGAACGTTCTCCTCCCTGTAGTGGAAAGACGAGCAGAATCACGGAGGAGACTTCTTTACTCGTGTTGATTGTGTTTTTTGTTCTTGTTTTTGTTTAAATAAAGTTCCCTAAATTTAAAATGTGAGGAGAAGGACTTTCAAGAGAATTCTGGGACGGCCTGACCTGACAGCAGGAGTGATTTGATCAGGAAAGGAGGTTCTGGAAATGATCCGAGATGTGACTAATCCCTGGACCTGAACAGGAGAAGAGACTGTCAGAGATGAAAATCATCGAGTTAATCATACATTCAATTGAACTTCCAAAGATTTTAACCCTGGAGAACCCATGGGGTCAAATTTGACCGCTGTCTGTTTCCTTTTTTATTATGTTTTATACTTTTTAAATGTTTTTCATATCATATTTATTAATATTAATTTACATCCCTGGAAAAAACTTGTTCTTGAGTTTTCCACGGTTAAAAGAAAAACTGTTTGATGAAGTTTGGAGCTTTTAGGAAGTCAGAACAATTCTGTTGTTTTTTCACAATAAAATGTGTTTTTTACCTTTATTAATTTTTAGAATTTTGTTACTCCCTAAGCGTTTGCTCTCTCTGAAGATTCCTTTAAATGCTCAGATGAAGCTGCATGTTTTGTGTATTTTATTTTTAAATAGTCTTTTGCATTTATCAAAGCCTAAAAGTTAAAAATAATCATAAAATGTCATCTGTGATCATTGTTTGGCTGTCCGGACTTTCTAAACAACGGACAAACGGCTCCCATGTTTTAGCCGTGGAACGTACAGACGTATAGTCTCTTCTTGTATGGTTTTTTCTGATGCGGATGCTCTGCCTGCAGTGGGGAACCTTCAGTCGGCCTCGGCGGCTAACCTGGCCACGTTGCAGTCCTACAGACCCCTGCTGAGCGACTACGGACCTCCATCTCTGGGATTCTCACAGGTGGGCTCCGCCTTTAGACGCCGCAGAAACGCCTTCTTCTTCCAAACCCTCGTCAGAGGTGTGACGAGTCTTTCACGGTTTCTGTTGGCGCTCGCGGAAAAGCGGCGGCTACCGCTGACTGTACGCGAGACCTGGACTGAGTGTGACCACATCCATTGACAATGGTTCACTTCACCATTTTTTATTTTTTGTAGTGAGTCCTTGTTTCTGTGGCGACCACTCTCACCAATCAGGAGAGAGTTTATCTGAAGGCCACACCCCTACCACTTGAAAACCTGTCAATCGTTTTAGACGTAGGGGCCACCAGGCTCCACCTACTTTTGTTAAGGCCTCTGATTGGTCAGTTTAGAACTTGAATAATAAAAAGCAGATGTTAAAGCGCAGAAAACACCTGTTTCCTGTCAACTTTAAGGCCATTTCCGTGCCGGAGGTTCGGTTCCACCCGTGCCGTAACCGCTGGTTTCCGTTAAGCTAACCTCGTTCTCTGAGGAAGAACGGTTCTGCGTCCGGATCTTTGACAAACCGCTGGTTTCCTGTTCGTTCGATGGCAAGACTTTTCCACTCCCCACTTCCACATGGAAACTAACCAAAGTTTTCTAGCGGTCAATATTCAAACGGTACCATTTTTTTTTCGGGCTAAAGTCGAAAGTTGGTCAATAGAAACAACAGAGAACTCTGAGATGCTTGTTGGGGCCCCCCAGGAAATATCCAAGTTAAAAAAAAAAAAATCAAGAATTTGGAAAGTCACAGGCGACGAAGGTCTCACCTGTACGGTGACCCGCCCGAAATATCAAAGGTCAAAGATCAAAATTCTGCTCCAGCTTTTATTTTGTCATCAGAACAGAACTTCCTTTGTTTTGTTTTTTTTCCGAAACTCCAGGGCTCCACCGGCAGTCAAGTGCCTCAGAACAAATATGCAGAGCTGCTCACCATCATCGAAGAACTCGGGAAGGAAATCAGGCCCACGTATGCTGGAAGCAAGAGCGCCATGGAGAGGCTGAAACGAGGTATGTGTCCCGCTTTGAACGCTTTCCCCGGGGTTTCAGCCGAATCACCCCCATCCCTCTGGGCAGGAATCATCCACGCCAGAGGACTGGTGCGGGAATGCTTGGCGGAGACGGAGAGGAACGCCAGGTCCTAGCCGCAGAGGCGCCTTCCCCCTCCGAGAAGAACCACACGTCACCAAAAAGCAAACGGAAAAGTCAACCTGCACGGCATTTTTCTCGGTTGGGAGGAAGTCGAAGAAAAGGCGGAGAGGCGAACTCCTAGAAATAAAGGGCGACGAGAAGAGAAACGAGCAGCAACAACCTGAACGCCTCCTGACGGCTGTCAATCATGTCTGAGTTGTTTGTGAAACAAAAGAAAAGGTCGGATTCATCTTCACGGATCTTAGTTTTCCATTTCCCTTCAAAATCCTTCTTTTTGCATGCAAACGGGCCCATCGGTTAACTGTAGACTATGCATGACATGTACAAAACTAGATCAGGTTTTTTTTATTTTATTTTATTTTTTAGTGTTTTTTTTTTTCCTCTTTTCATGGCGTTTGGTCCGTTTGGACCTTTTGCAGCTCGCGGCGGAGTCGGGGAGGGAAGGATGTGCCAAATGCATTTCTTTCATCCATCTTTCAGTTGGTTCTAAGTGGAGACAAAGAAAAAGGAAAATGCTGTTACTTGCATCTTTGTATGTATTTATTACCCTGTGTAATAAATTGTATTTTCAATACAGTTGTCATGGTGATTCAAAAGACAAAAAAAATATTTACAAAGTTTCAGTTATTTAACATTTCTTGAGTGAGTTTAAACTGTAAATGGGCAGGGCTGCATATTTAACTCAGTTGTTTCACTAAATGAGATGATTTTGTTTCATGCCGGTGTAAATTATAATCCGGGATTATTAATTGTAAAAAAAAGACTCAGATGGTTCTCTGAAGAGTATCTTTAATGCAGATGAAAAAAAAAATAAGTAAAAACAACAGAAATAACATTTTCAGTATCATCACCAGGACTGACGTAAATTGAGTGTCATCTGCATAGATTACTTTCTAAATTACTTTCTAATTAACTGGTGTCCATCCATCCATCTTCCTCCGCTTATCCGGAACCAGGTCGCGGGGGCAGCAGACTGAGCAGAGATGCCCAGACTTCCCTCGCCCCGGCCACTTCCTCCAGCTCCTCTGGGGGGACCCCGAGGCGTTCCCAGGCCAACCGAGAGACGTAGTCTCTCCAGCGTGTCCTGGGTCTTCCCCGGGGCGTCCGCCCAGTGGGACATGCCCGGAACACCTCTCCAGGGAGGCGTCCAGGAGGCATCCAGACTAGATGCCCGAGCCACCTCAACTGGCTCCTTTCGATGTGGAGGAGAAGCGGTTCTACTCCGAGCTTCTCACCCTATCTCTAAGGGAGCACCCAGCCCCCCTACGGAGGAAGCTCATTTCAGCCGCTTGTATTCGGGACCTCGTTCTTTCGGTCATGACCCAGAGCTTATGACCATAGGTGAGTACTGGAACGTAGATTGAGAGCTTTGCTTTTCGGCTCAGCTCTCTCTTCACCACAACGGACCGGCACAGCGACCGCATAACTACAGACGCCGCATAACTACAGACGCCTGTTGATCTCACGCTCCGGTCTTCCCTCACTCGTGAACAAGACCCCCAGATATTTAAACTCCTCCACCTGGGGCAGGGAGACTCCACCCACCGAGAGATGGCAAACAATGATGGTGTGTAATTTGTAAATATTTGTTTTCTTTTTTTGTCTATTGTCAACATTAAATATATATATATATATCTGTATAACAGTTTTCTATAAAAGTTATTTTCAACAAATAATACATAATTGCAGTTTTATCTTTTAGATAGATAGATAGATAGATAGATAGATAGATAGATAGATAGATAGATAGATAGATGACTTTATTAATCCCACAATGGGGAAATTTCATTTATCTGTGGCAGCAAAAATGACATTCAGAAATAATCTGTATAATATAACATCAAAAAAAAGTTTTTTATTACATTTTTTATTAGTGTAAAAGCATCAATTTAACAAAACAAATGTTTATGTACAAAATTTGACAATGTATTGAATGCCATTTAATCCATTTAAAATTTGTTATCGAAAGGGAGTTGGACCCAGTACTGAGCCTTGAGGGACTCCTTAAATGATGTAAATCTCAGTTGACGTTTTCAGATAAACACTTCAGATCCGCCTGTCATGCCCATGTAATCTGTAATTAGGAACAGTTGCAGTAACTTCCTGTAAATAAGAGTGAATGAAAATAATTTAGATTTTAAGAAACTAAGAAGAAAGATAATTTCATGAATTTCCCATTCAGATTTATCAGTTTATTTGATGCAAAGTGATTTGAACAATGACTAAATGATCTTTCTTTGGTTTTATATTATAAAGTCAATAAAACACATTTTTTCTCATCATTCCTTAAATATTAATATTTTACTGCCATTTAACTTCCATAAATTAAAAACAATAACAGTAAAAAAATATTTAAAATAATAACTAAAAAAAGAAATGCAAAGAAGAAGCACCTTTACGGACATGCGCTATTCACCTTCAGCTATGGTCCCAACAGATGTGCACGCCCCCTTTTGTTCAGACAACCAATAAGAACAAAGAGTGAAAATCTGGCCCAATCACCGCCCCGCATTTCAGACAGCGGTTTGACCAATCGCTGTGCGGGTTGTGAGCGTTACAGCACCCAGCAAACACTGCAGTGCAGCGGCCAACCAGCTAGCCAGCCCGACAACCCGCACGGAAATATGGATGAAGTAACCCGGGTGAACGGGTAGGTTTAGAAACGGGTGAACTTTTACCGTCACCCTCCTCTCGGGGGTATGGCGGACGGCACGCGGCTGTGGGTGTGCGCGCGCGTTCTCGTCCCGCTGCTCCCGCCTCGCCTCCGCTCATAACTTAGCCGAACTGCGCTAGCTTAGCTGGCTAACCTGGCTGGTTAGTTGTTTCCCTCCTGCGGATAACGGACGGTAACGGACGCGAAGTTTACGGGGAGCTTCCGCCGCCCGTTAACGGGGGATGTCTTCGCCAAAGCGTCGAACGCAGCTCGACGATTTTCCCGCCTTGAAAAAAATAATCTGTACTATTGTCAGTGATGTTGATTATTAAAAGCTTTAAATCAACTCCACAGGATCTTTCTGTCATTCAAACAAACAGGGAAGTGAAAGTGACGTTTTGACCGAATCTATGAATGTAAATCACGTTTTCAGTGAATTATCTCTACATTCATAATCTGACACCCTTTGTTTTCTAACGAGATCTTTAAAAATCAGACTAAACATAGTTTAAATGAGCACACAAATCTAAAATAACCTGAGAATAATTGGATAAAACCTGCTGCTGTCAAAATTAAAAACAACCCAGATATGACGCGTTTACGTCCAGCTCAGAAATCTGGGCTGCAGAAGCACAAAGCCTAGACATGCTATGGAAAATCTAGAATATGAGATTCTATATTTTAAGTGAAAGCTTTTGAAAATAGAACTAATGGAATTCGTTTTGGTGAAATAAATATTGATGACTCTTTAAAAAAAAAAAAATTTTCAAGTTTGTTATAAACTCTCTTGTTCAGGTCAATTGTTCGCATAACAGGACATATGTCATAAAAGAAGTGTGTATTGCTTAAAGAAAAAAGTGTTAAATCGTTAAAACAGGAATGTCAACGGTATAATAGTTCATTGATGAATCGATCCAAACAGATCCCTGTAATTGAAATTGTAGCAATGTTCCCTTTGGATTCTTGGTCTCACTGCAAAGCTACTAGTTAGTTAGTTAGTTAGTTAGTTTGGTCCTCTATTGAGTGTAAAAAGATATTTAGACTAGAAAATTGAAAATTATACTTAATAATATTTTGTGTTTTTACATTTATGATCCAAGCAAAAGACATTTTAATAACATAATCGCATTTATTTAAAAAAATCTCATCAGTTTGGGTTTTAACTCACAAATAGACCTGGAAACCAGATTTCCGGTTTGCATGTGAACGCATCAGATCTGACTGTTGGGCTCCTGGGCGACACCTCCGCCCGCTAACCGGGGCGTTCTGTGTTCCAGCTGTCAGACCGCCCCCCTCCGCGCCGGGCCGTAAGCATGTCCACGGATGACAGCATCTCTGAGGACGTGTCCAGCTCGGGCGCCCTGAGCCATGGCCGTGTCAGCGCCGACGGCGGGAAGGAGAGCGAGGCCTCTCTGGAGTCCTCCGAGGGGACGTCGGCCTCGGGGCCGGCCGTGCCGGAGGAGCGGCGCAGGACCCCCCAAACCAAAGGAGGCGCCGTGGAGAGCAGAAGCGTGGACCTCACACCAGCATGCACCAAGATCAGGTATGAGGCCGATCCGATGACCTGCTGCAGTCAAAGGTCAATGGAGGCGGAGCAACTGGGAGATTATTGTATTCAAACGGTTTTTCCGAATTGAAGGAGCGTCATCTAAAGCTGGCATGGACCATAAGAGCCATGCACAACCTCCCCAGCTTGTTTCCTTCCTGAGTGGTGGTTAACTTGGGATTTTGAGTTCATGTGGATTCATTTTGAGCCTGCATGCATGAAGTTTATGTTTTTATTTCTTTCCATCATGTTGGGTCCTATTATTAGTCAATAGAGTTTTCATAAATCTGCGGTCATTTTAATGATAAATATTCACCATTTGCTACAACTCTATGCTGACAAAACCGTATTTATACCATGATCCGGGTGAATACTCAATTCTGATTGGCTGCTGGGTGTACATTAAAAAGTGATTTACCACGGGAGAACCGCACCGTAAAAAAATAAGTTCCGGTCAGCTACGGCCACCTAGCTCAAATGTTTTGTATCCCTGCGCCGGCTTCTTCAAAGCAAACTTGAGCTTCATCGTTTGGACTAAAACAAGCGGGAAGAGGAGAACTTTCTCTCTGAACTGATGCTTTATTCAACCCAGCAGAGAAAAATAAATATATATATATATGTGCTGTGTGACGTGGACTATTTGTTACGTCTGCTTTTTGTGAGAAAAACGATCCCAATCGGGGAAAAAAACAAGAATTAAGTACTAAAAACTGGTTATTATTTATTTCTTTTGTAAGTGACCATGGTATAACATGGTATAAGCGGGCTAACGGCCGACGAAGTGTGCATTATCACTTTTCAACGCACTTCGTGGAAGCAGCCGTCCTTTGTCAGGCTTCCACGGCGTGCGTTGAAAAGTAATAATGCACACTTCGTCGGCCAATAACCCTCCCTTAACCGCTCAGAACTAGCAAATGTGTCAATCACTGGATTAATTACAACAGCCGTGAGCTGACTTTTCTTTTCTGAAGTAGAGATCGATATGTTATAAATGTTATTATGTGTTAGACATCTCTTTGTATCAAGTTGACACAGACGAACAAAATTCCGTTTACGGGGCTGGGGGGGTTCGTGGGGAGGGTTTCATTGTAGAACTGCCACTGTGATCAGGGCTTTTTGGTTGAATGCTACAAAGCGGTTGGACTCGCCGCCGTGTTCTGTGTTCGTTTGTGCGACAAACGCCCGGTCTTGTCGTCTGCAGGCGTCTTTGTCTGAGCACAGATGAAGCCTTTGAGCAAACCAAGAGCCTCCCGTTCATCAACCCCAGCTCTCTGGAGACCCTCAGGGCTCTGGTGCAGGAGATCCAGAGCAGCGGGGAGACGGACCCCGAGGTCTGGAAGGATTGTGAGGTGAGACCACCCGGGCGCTCGCCGCCGCGCCGCCTGTCTCCAGCCTGGCATCCCAGTTGGCGCAGATCACAGCTGACAGCTCTGTGCACGCTCTCACGTGCACGTGTGCCGAGCACAGCAAACACCAAAACAAGTGGCTGATCTGTGCAGACTAACGATGTGATGTGTGTGGAGCAGACAGCTCTGACACAGAGGTGCATGATGGGAAAGCGGCGGCAGCCTCCTCTGACTGTTGAACACCTTTTGGGACAGACCCCCTGAGAAATGCCACGCCTCTTTCCCGTCAGCGGCGCTGTAACGTCAGCTGCTTCCCGCCACATCCCGTCTCTTTTTTTCGCCGACTCTGTGATTTTCTTTGATTGGGGGGCGGGGCTTCGTCATCATCACCACGGTGAAGGCTGTTTGGCAGCGAGCCGTTTTTGGTGTCTGAAAGAGAAATCGACGTTAAACTGTAAAAAAAAACAAATAATAAAGCCCAAAAAATTCTGACATTTGAGCCCTAAAGGCAGCTCGGTGACGGAGCGTCCTCTGAGGTTGTGGGTTCAAATCCAGAGCTTTGCCCCCTCTCGGGGGGGTGGGGTGGAAGAACACCTGTCACAGGTGTGTGACGGTTCATGTAATCTTGTTGTCTCCATGGTAACGATGGTTGTCAGGGCTTGTTTGTACTAATGTTTACTGAACTGATTCGGATTTCCTGACATGTCGTGTCTTTACACACTTAAAACAGTTTTTTACACGCTACACGTGTGTTCCGAACCGTTGTCACTGATGCCGTACAAGGCGCCGGCGGCTGAGTTCCCCTAGAATAGAGCAGTTCTAACCGGTATTCACTGCTCTTAGGCCACTTGACCCGCTTGTGTTTCTGCTCCAGAGCCGCTGGTTGCATCTGTTCCAGCTGGTTGAAAAGCAATACCAAGAGCAGATCCTGGCCCAGCAGGAGCAGTACCAGTGCCAAATTCAGGTCTGGGTCTCCTCGCCGTCCTGGTTCAGCGCCGTCCTGCACACTCACTCATGTCTCCTGATTTTCAGCTGATTCAGGATGAAATCAAGGCTCTGCTGCAGCTCCAGAACCGGCAGACCGCCATCCCGCCGCACGCCGACTTCTCTCCGGCCCCCCCTGCCAAAAGCCCCGCAGACACAAAGGACACCTACGTGTTCCCCCTCGTGCACAGCGACCACGTAGCCCCCGCACAGAGCCACGGGCTGGCGGCCCCAGTCCACAGCGCCTTCAGCTCTCCTTCGCTTCCCAGGGCAGAGAGCCACAACCAGGGGGAGGAGCCGACCACCACCGTGCTCAGCAGCGGCTACGGCACCCTGACCGCCTGGGAAGCCAGCCTGGACCCCGCAGGGTCTCCAGGAGGAGGGCTGGAGGGGGCGGAGTACCTCGGGTGGAGTTCAGACCTTCAGGAACGCTCAGAGACGGCGGCGACCACATTCCAGCTGCAGTTCTCCGGTGGAAAGGCCGATGGAGTGAAGGATCCTGCCAAGAACCAGCAGAAAACGACCGAGTACGTCGGTTCTCCTGCTTCAGACCCGCAGGACTCTGTCAGACCGCAGATCTGGATTGATGGGAGTCTTCCTGCTCTGCTCTCCTGCAGAGACGGTCAGCAGTTCACCTCCTGGGCTCAGAGACAGAAACTCCGGCCCAGGAAGAGCAAGTCAGAACACGCCTCACCCGGAACCCCAGAGGACCCCGGTGCGGCCGGGCTCAGCAAAGCCAGCACCCAGACCTGTCAGGAGGACCTGGACCAGGTTCAGGAGCCGGTTCTGGTTGTTTGGATGACAGTTTTCTCCTGTGGTGGTCCTGATTCTGGTCTCTCTGTGGTTTCAGCATCCAGCCGTCAGGCCGCCGTCCAGCTCCCTCCCCCTGATGAGGAGCGACAGCCTGATGTCAGAGGCCTCAGGTACCCGCCCCCCCAGAGGAAGCACAGTGACCCGCAGTGTTTGGATCAAGCAGGTGTGAGGGGGCAAGAAGCAGGTGTGAGGGGGCAAGAGGCAGGTGTGAGGAGGGCAAAAGGCAGGTGTGAAGGGGCAAGAGGCAGGTGTGAGGGGGCAAGAGGCAGGTGTGAGGGGGCAAGAGGCAGGTGTGAGGAGGGCAAAAGGCAGGTGTGAAGGGGCAAGAGGCAGGTGTGAGGGGGCAAGAGGCAGGTGTGAGGAGGGCAAGAGGCAGGTGTGAGGGGGCAAGAGGCAGGTGTGAGGAGGGCAAAAGGCAGGTGTGAAGGGGCAAGTGGCAGGTGTAGGGGGCAAGTGGCAGGTGTGAGGAGGGCAAAAGGCAGGTGTGAAGGGGCAGAGGCAGGTGTGAGGGGGCAAGAGGCAGGTGTGAGGGGGCAAGAGGCAGTGTGAGGGGGCAAGAGGCAGGTGTGAGGAGGGCAAAAGGCAGGTGTGAAGGGGCAAGAGGCAGGTGTGAGGGGGCAAGAGGCAGGTGTGAGGGGGCAAGTGGCAGGTGTGAGGAGGGCAAAAGGCAGGTGTGAAGGGGCAAGAGGCAGGTGTGAGGGGGCAAGAGGCAGGTGTGAGGGGGCAAGAGGCAGGTGTGAGGGGGCAAGAGGCAGGGTGAGGAGGGCAAAGGCAGGTGTGAAGGGGCAAGAGGCAGGTGTGAGGGGGCAAGAGCAGGTGTGAGGGGGCAAGAGGCAGGTGTGAGGAGGCAAAAGCAGGTGTGAAGGGCAAGAGGCAGGTGTGAGGGGGCAAGAGGCAGTGTGAGGGGGCAAGTGGCAGGTGTGAGGAGGGCAAAAGGCAGGTGTGAAGGGGCAAGAGGCAGGTGTGAGGGGGCAAGAGGCAGGTGTGAGGGGGCAAGAGGCAGGTGTGAGGAGGGCAAAAGGCAGGTGTGAAGGGCAAGAGGCAGGTGTGAGGGGCAAGAGGCAGTGTGAAGGGGCAAGAGGCAGGTGTGAGGGGGCAGTGGCAGGTGTGAGGAGGGCAAAAGGCAGGTGTGAAGGGGCAAGAGGCAGGGTGAGGGGGCAAGAGGCAGGTGTGAGGGGGCAAGAGGCAGGTGTGAGGAGGGCAAAAGGCAGGTGTGAGGGGGCAAGAGGCAGGTGTGAGGGGGCAAGAGGCAGGTGTGAGGGGGCAAGAGGCAGTGTGAGGGGCAAGAGGCAGGTGTAGGAGGGCAAAGGCAGGTGAAGGGGCAAGAGGCAGGTGTAGGGGGCAAGAGGCAGGTGTAAGGGGGCAAGAGGCAGGTGTGAGGGGGCAAGAGGCAGGTGTAGGAGGGCAAAGGCAGGTGTGAAGGGGCAAGTGGCAGGTGTGAGGGGGCAAGAGGCAGGTGTGAGGGGGCAAGTGGCAGGTGTTAGGGGGCAAGTGGCAGGTTGAGGGGCAAGAGGCAGGTGTGAGGGGGCAAGTGGGTGTGAGGGGGCACGAGGCAGGTGTGAGGGGGCAAGAGGCAGGTGTGAAGGGGCAAGAGGCAGATGTTAGGGGGCAAGAGGCAGGTGTGAGGGGGCAAGAGGCAGGTGTGAGGGGCCAAGAGGCAGGTGTGAGGGGGCAAGTGGCAGGTGTGAGGGGGCAAGTGGCAGGTGTGAGGGGGCAAGAGGCAGGTGTGAGGGGCAAGTGCAGTGTGAGGGGGCAAGTGGCAGGTGTGAGGGGCAAGAGGCAGGTGTGAGGGGGCAAGTGGCAGGTGTGAGGGGGCAAGAGGCAAGTGTGAAGGGGCAAGAGGCAGATGTTAGGGGGCAAAAAGCAGGTGTGAGGAGGGCAAGAGGCAGGTGTGAGGGGGCAAGAGGCAAGTGTGAAGGGGCAAGAGGCAGATGTTAGGGGCCAAAAAGCAGGTGTGAGGGGGCAAGATGCAAGTGTGAAGGGGCAAGAGGCAGATGTTAGGGGGCAAAAGGCAGGTGTGAGGAGGGCAAGAGGCAGGTGTGAGGGGGCATGAGGCAGGTGTTAGGGGCAAAGGGCAGGTGTGAGGGGGCAAGAGGCAGATGTTAGGGGGCAAAAGGCAGGTGTGAGGAGGGCAAGAGGCAGGTGTTAGGGGGCATGAGGCAGGTGTTAGGGGGCAAAGGGCAGGTGTGAGGGGGCAAGAGGCAAGTGTGAAGGGGCAAGAGGCAGGTGTTAGGGGGCAAAGGGCAGGTGTGAGGGGGGCAAGAGGCAGGTGTAAGGGGGCAAGAGGCAAGTGTGAAGGGGCAAGAGGCAGATGTTAGGGGGCAAAGGGCAGGTGTGAGGGGGCAAGAGGCAAGTGTGAAGGGGCAAGAGGCAGATGTTAGGGGGCAAAAGGCAGGTGTGAGGAGGGCAAGAGGCAGGTGTGAGGGGGCAAGAAGCAGGTGTGAGGGGGCATGAGGCAGTTGTTAGGAGGGCATGAGGCAGGTGTGAGGGGGCATGAGGCAGTTGTTAGGAGGGCATGAGGCAGGTGTGAGGGGGCAAGTGGCAGGTGTGAGGGGGCAAGAGGCAAGTGTGAAGGGGCAAGAGGCAGATGTTAGGGGGCAAAAGGCAGGTGTGAGGAGGGCAAGAGGCAGGTGTGAGGGGGCATGAGGCAGGTGTGAGGGGGCATGAGGCAGTTGTTAGGAGGGCAAGAGGCAGGTGTGAGGAGGGCAAGAGGCAGGTGTGAGGGGGCATGAGGCAGGTGTGAGGGGGCAAGAGGCAGATGTTAGGGGCAAAAGGCAGGTGTGAGGGGGCAAGAGGCAAGTGTGAAGGGGCAAGAGGCAGATGTTAGGGGGCAAAAGGCAGGTGTGAGGAGGGCAAGAGGCAGGTGTGAGGGGGCAAGAGGCAGGTGTGAGGGGGCAAGAGGCAGGTGTGAGGAGGGCAAGAGGCAGGTGTGAGGGGGCATGAGGCAGTTGTTAGGAGGGCAAGAGGCAGGTGTGAGGGGGCAAGAGGCAGGTGTGAGGAGGGCAAGAGCCAGGTGTGAGGGGGCATGAGGCAGGTGTGAGGGGGCAAGAGGCAGATGTTAGGGGGCAAAAGGCAGGTGTGAGGAGGGCAAGAGGCAGGTGTAAGGGGGCAAGAGGCAAGTGTGAGGAAGGCAAAAGGCAGGTGTGAGGGGGCAAGAGGCAGGTGTGAGGAGGGCATGAGGCAGGTGTGAGGGGGCAAGAGGCAGGTGTGAGGGGGCAAGTGGCAGGTGTGAGGGGGCAAGAGGCAAGTGTGAAGGGGCAAGAGGCAGATGTTAGGGGGCAAAAAGCAGGTGTGAGGAGGGCAAGAGGCAGGTGTAAGGGGGCAAGAGGCAAGTGTGAGGAAGGCAAAAGGCAGGTGTGAGGGGGCATGAGGCAGTTGTTAGGAGGGCATGAGGCAGTTGTTAGGAGGGCATGAGGCAGATGTTAGGGGGCAAAAAGCAGGTGTGAGGAGGGCAAGAGGCAGGTGTGAGGAGGGCAAGAGGCAGGTGTATCAACCTTTCTCCCTGTTGATGTTTTGACGGATTGTCATTAATATTTCTATTTTTCACATTAAATTAAATTAAATTGGCAGCATTTGAAAATCCTAAATATTTAGAGTTCATCAATAGAGTTTTTGTATAAAGACACATTTTCACAGGTTTTTAACAGAAATATTCATGTTATGATGTCAGAAGTGTTAGATCCTTTAGAAACAGCCCCGCCTGCTGCTGATCAGGTGTAAAAAGCTTCAAACAGGTTAGTTAGAACACATGCAGCACACATGGGGATCCATATGACATCAGTTATCAGTAAAAAGACATCATTTATGTAATTTATTCAAAACTGATTTGATCTTTCACTGTTACTTTTTTAAATGTTTAATGTGTCATATATTGATTTAAAACACATTTTCTTACGGAGTCCTGGAGGTGACATTAAAAAAATAAATGAATTATTTCCTTAGAGTAGTGTTTTATGCCCATAAATTGCTATTTTGTGCACACAAGTTATTATTCTATCCATACAAGTTGGCATATTGGGGGCACAGGTTGGTATTTTGTGCAAACAACTTAGTGTTTTGTCTCACAGAATAACATTTTTCTTCTAAACTTATTAGTATTTTGTGTGGACAAAATACCAAAGAAATAAAAACACATTAAGAATATTAAAACTCAGATGCCACATAATGGTAATGTGTGCATATGGAATACTAACTTGTACATACAAAACACTAATAAAATACTTATATGTATGTATATTTATTATATTTATATTTATTTATGTATATTTATACCTATCTTTATGTGCACAAAATGCTCATTATAATAATATTTGATACTTTATTTATCCCACAATGGGGAAATTCTTCTCCGCATTTGACTCATCCCCTGGGGGAGCGGTGAGCTGCGCAGTAGCCTCACTGGGTGATGTTAATTGCCCCCAGTAGCATTGCTCATTTCATTTCTAATCGTTTTAATGTCGTGTCTTAAGATTTTCTTTTCCTTTAAATGAGTTTGAGGTAAAACAGGACGACGTTTTCTGTCTTTGTGGTTTGCAGATCTCTTGATTTGAAAGCTTCTTGTGACTTTTAGGTTTCACTTACTGGCGCCTGAACGAGTGTGAGCTCTACCGCCCCCTACCGGACAGCTTCGACAGCGGCGCTTACCTCCTCCTGCAGGAGGCGTCCAAGAGCCTGGTGAGTAAAACCCCATCCATCAGGGCGGCTGAGATGCCGAATCCCAGAACGGGCGCCGACCCTCCTTTTGCCCCGCAGAACCCCCCCCAGGAGCCCCGGCTGTCCCTCCGAGAGATTTACCACAACAAGCGCCGAGACTGGAGACGGTCCGACGGGGAAGGCTCCGGCACCTCTCGCTCCCTGTCGCCGCAGGTGAGTCACATGACCCAAGATGATGTCATGGTTCTGCCGTCTGAGCTAAACGTCAAGTGTCAACAATTCCCTCATGTGACGTTATCCTTTGGCTAAAGAAAAAACCGAATAAATATGAACATTTTATGAAGACTATTTAAGGATCCACTGATGATGAAAGCATAGATGATTTATAAAAAAAACAAAGAATTGAAAGACATCTTTCAATGGCAAACGGTTCAGATGTAGAGCGTTGTGGTCTATATCTGCTGATCTACTGAGCATCGATCCACATTTCTCTAACTTCTAGTCGAGGTTTATAAAAAATAAACCCGTTTTAAGGCACAGGGAAGCATTTCTCTGCTGGTCGTGAGTTTGAGTCATCTGGAAATAAATCTTCTGTTGGAGAAACGTTTCTCATCCAGACGGCCTCATCAGCCTGAAATTTAAAAACAGAAAAGTCCCCTGTTCTGGATTTCCCCCCAAAATCATGCAGCTATAGATCAGTGAAGGTTCTCATGTATTCAGGTAAACCGTCTGCAGGTCAAAAATGGACAAATCCGAATATTCCGAATCACAAAACTCATGTTTGGATTGTGTCGCGGTTTAGAGGCTATTGGACAAGGATAACAGATAATGTGTAATAGGGCTGCACCATATGAGGAAAACTCGCGATATTAGTGATCAATATTGCAATGACATGAACATCGCAATATGTTACACAACGCAATAACTCAATTACCATTTCACTGCAACGGTTTATTTAAATAAAAGTTAACCCTCGTCCACATAGGAAGGTCCTTCAACGTGTGCTGCAAGATGCTTGAGATCTTTTACCAGTCTGTTGTGGCCAGCACACTGTTCTTCTCGGTGGTCTGCTGGGGGGGGCAGTTAACTAGAATCCACAAGACTCTAGTTGAAGCTAGTTATAAGGGCCAAAGTTCGTCTCAGAGGAAGTGCTAATGATGACAAGCGACACTGAGATGCAGAAAGTGCGTATATATTCATATATAATTTACAACAGAAAATAAACAAGAAAAAAAACATAAATCAGTTAAATGCAGTGCATATGCTGTCCATCCTCCAATAATGTTCATAAATCCAGTCCAAGAAGTTTAATGTAAGCAAAGTTCATCGCATAATCCATCATATCCACATATGGAGGTGTAGGTGTAGATGCCTCCTACCGCCCAGTCCAATGTTTCCAGCTTGGAAAGGCCTGAATTCAAGGCTGAACAGCCTCCATCCTCTGTGGAACCTGGCCTGCACAGAACCAGCAATGACTAACTTTTTTTTGTAATGGAAGAGGACATTAAAGTAAAACACAAATTCCAGCAAATAAAGAACTAAAGTTCAAAAGGGGTACTCCATATCATACATAATTAATAAATTCAGTGAATACAAACTGATAAAGGGTGAATCACATCCCAAACATTAGCGACAACACGTCAGCATTTCAAAACCACCGTGTACACAAAACACACATAACCCGTTAAACAGGACGAGCTCAGCTAACGCCAGCATCAGCTGATCCGCCTGGACACACAACCGAGAGTGTTTAATAAGATGACACCCCAATATATATATAAAACACTCACCAGTTCCCACATTTCTCGTTCGCGCTTCTCATCACCCGCCTGCGTCTCATGCATGCAGTGACAGCCCCCTTCGTCTGACTTCCGTCAACAAAACTGATTGCGCATGCTGCTTTATAAAGCCTAGTGCGAGAATCGCGCAAACTCTCACGAGACCTTCATGTCATAGCTGTGGATGGGGCGAAGCTGCAAAGCCATGTCAGGGTTACACTGGGGGGGCAGCATATCTGCTAGGGACAGCAACAGACTGAACAAACTGATCCGAAGAGCTGGCTCGGTGATCGGTTGTAAAATGGACACATTTGAATCTGTGATGGAGAGGAGGACTTTAAATAAGCTGGTGTCCATCATGGACAATCCGGAGCATCCTCTCCACCCTGTACTGGACGGTCAGCGGAGCTCCTTCTCCAACAGGCTAAAGGCCCGTACACACCGGGACGAATATTCGCCAGGCGTTATTCGCCAGCGTTTATCGCCACGTCTTTTGTGTTCACACCCAGGCGATTTTCGCTGACGATGAGCCGAGCCAACATGCAATTTCATTCCCTGACATTAGATGGCGCTTAATGTGAAACAGAAATGCTCCTGTACACAAGGTGGTTTTCACTCAGAAGAAGAGAGCCAGTATTTACGCGCTTGTCAGAATCATACAAAGAAAACATGAATATTTCAAGCACCAGTAGCTCCAGCTCCAGTTCCAATGATGAAGAAATTATTGTTCTGTTGATGATGAAAGACGCCGGAAAAGACGCCGATTTTGGGTACATCCCATAGTTACGAGAAGAGAAGAACATGGTGAGTTTTATCGACTGGTACAAGAGCTGAAAATGTCTCATGAGCGTTTTCGGGGATATTTTAGAATGTCCGTCATTATTTCTTTGCGGCAGTGTAGCCGCTACTTGGCGTCTATCTTCTTTGCTGGTATGTGTGCTCAGAAAGGCAGTGTTGTGTTTGAGCGCCCCCAAGTTGTGTTTTACTGTAACTTCAGAAGCTCCAGACACGAGTGCAAAAGCGCCATTCTCATTGGTCGTATAGTTTTTGACGCGGCGCTGTCAAACCAAAAAAACGAACCCGAGGCGTTTTTTAAAAAGTGACGCTTTGACGCGTGGCGTTTTTTGCGTCGGTGTGCACACTCACATTGGTGCCCTTTGTTTAGTGACGAGGCGTTAAACGTCGGCGAATATCGCGCGCGAAATTCGTCCCGGTGTGTACGGGCCTTTAGGCAGCTTCGCTGTCACACAAACTGCTTCAGGAAATCATTCATACCTCACTCCATTGGACTCTATCCATGTGGAATAGATAAAGTCATTTATGGTCTGTCTGTGTTTCTCTCCTGATGCGGCACGCAACACAACTGTTCTTATTCACGGATGTTTCTTTCCGATTGATTGTTCTGGTTCTCTGTTGTCGTCTATCGTGTGTTTGTTTGTATCTTGAGCCTAACGCTGACGCTGCAACAACCCAATTTCCCAAGCTGGGATCAATAAAGTATCTTTATCTTATCTTATCTTATCCTATAAGAGGCCAACATCTAGCTCCATCCGATTGGTCAAAGGCATAAATGGATTTACTGGATTCGGTAAATACTTCAAGCTGCCATAAGATATTTTTAGCACATTTAAGGTAACTATTTATTGCAATTTTTGCGATGTTGCACAGCTTGATACCGCGATAACAATGTATTGTGCAGGCCTCTTGTGTAATAAAAAAACAAAATACTTCAAAACATAAGTACATTCACAAATATCCCTTCAAAACATGTACTTATATCTTTGAACTGAAGATACTCGTAGAGAAAACCCAAGTGCATTATGGTTCACTGCATCTATATGCCATTTACAAATGTAAATACATTTGTTTTTGGAATGAACAACTATGGGAATCTTGAGGCTTTTTGGCCAGATGTTTGTGTTTTAAAGCTCTTCCTCTCAGTAGAAATGGGAATTCTGTGACCTGTGACCCCCGCTGCTGTAAAACAGACACAGCGGCGTCTTTCTCCTCGCAGCTTTCCGCTGCTTTTGTGGAGCTATTCTGAATAAATCTGGTCTTTATCGGTGCTGCCATGGGGTTTATGAGCCCCCCCTTTGGTCGAGCGAGCACTGCGACCCGGTTCTGTCCGTTTGTCATCGTCCTCACTGCTGTTGAGGCTGATGGGACGCTGAGGTTCTGACTCGGTGCTGCAGGTTCTGACGGCAAACCCGCGGCAGTCCGACCACACCTCCGGCTTCACCTCGCCCTCCTTCTTCAGCAGCCCCTCCTTCGCCGCTCCCCTGTACCCCCGAGTCGAGACCCCTGTGACCCCTGTGACCCCTGACAGCATGGCGGAGTATAACCCCGACCCCCCCCACTGCGCCTCAGAGGCCTCCAGTGTTTCCGGGCCATGCCCCCCCACAGGAAACCCCTCTCCCCTCAAAACCCGGCCCTCCCCCACAGACGGTCAGCAGCACACAGCCAGCCCCTCTGTAGGCGCTGAGGAGGAGGAGGGACGCCGCACCGGCGCCCTGAAGCCCGGTCCGACCCGAGGTTCTGCTCTGGGGCCGGCGGCGGATAGGCGCATGGAGCCGCCTTCACCTGGGGAGGATCCCATCGTCCTCTCTCTGTGAGTCTGACCAACGTCTGACCGCCTTCTGAGCCGCCGCTCCATCTTCACGCCTCTCCTCTGTCCTCAGACTCCGGCAGAACCTGAGGGAAAAGCACTCGCGACACGTGGCGGACCTGAAGGCGTACTACGAGTCGGAGATCCAAAGCCTGCGAGAGAAGCTCCAACTCCGAGACCTGCCCCGGGACCTGGAGAAGAGCAACCAGGCGCTGACGGAGAGGTCTGTGTGAGCGTGCAGATGGACGCCGTCTGCAGGCCTCACCGGCGTGACGCCGTCTGTTTACCTGCAGGTGCAAACACCTGGAGGAGGCTCTGGTCAACGCCACGCGGCACATTCAAGACTTGGAGGAGACCAACCTATCGCTGGAAAAGAAACTGGTATTCTGGAGTTTCTCCATTTCAGACCCGCTAACGACGAGTTACTAACACTTAATGAGCCAATGATAAAAAACCTGGATGTGGTTTTTCTCTTTTACCACAGTCCAGGTGAATCTAGAATCTGATTGAACAAATGAACTACGTTAAAACCACCGAAGTACGAAAGAACCACGCAAAGAACACGTAAATCAACGTAGAACATGAACCGTGCTTGAATATTGTGCCGTTTATATGCAATTCATGAGTGATTTATTCATCAATTGCATAATTTAAACGTGATGTGCGCCGAATACGCCATCTAAAAGTCATACATCGGTGGTTCATGCGTGTAAAGTCCATTAGACACTAATTTGTGTATGCAACTTGCAAAAATCACGCAAACTAAGATTGACGTAATAATTGCTTATAAACTACGTAAAATACAAAAACCGGCGTGATTCTCAACCGACCAAATTCACGTAAAGACCCGCCTGCTGAAACCAGAACTCATGGACGAATGACGGACGCAACAATCACTGATGAATGACGTAAATCACGCATGGATCACGAAAGACCGACGTGTCACATGTGGAAAATGAGCTACATGTACATGTATGTAGTGGCTGTTTGATACGGCAGAAACTATTTAGAAAGAAACTGTAGCTTCATCATCTGGACAAAAACAGGTTGGAGGTGAACTGATGCTTTTTCTAACCTGGAATGACGATCGGCATCTCGCTTTCCTTTCGCCGCCGCCGTTTAGACGTTACCACGACGGAGCTTGGTCTGCTTTTTGTGACAAAGGGATTGAATACACGTTTGTTCTGTAAATGAGCGCCGTATAAGCAGGATAACGTCCGACGGGAAGGTCGTTTCCGTGCGGTGCGCTGGCGTCCGCTAACGGACACCCGGCTGGGCGTTCTACCGTACTTATGGCGGGCGTCTCACCGGTGCATCGGAAGGCGAACACGAGCGTGAACCCGAGGAGAGTCGGCGTTCAACGTAAAGCCAGGCTGCAGGCATCAGACGACGAGACAACGTCGTTGAATGTTTGTAAAGCAGCAGAGATGGGAGGTTTTCTCCAGTCAAGGAAAAGAAAAGCTGAACTAATCCTAAAACTACCAGAAGTTTATTTTATTTAATTCTGCTTTCCACTTTACCTCAGAAATGCTGAACATTTACTCAGTTATTTGTGGGATTACCTAAATTATATTATATTACTCTTGCTTGAGTGCTATGTTCAGATTCAGACGTCTTTTCGTCTGTGGAAGTTGAACCGGCGTCTTCATCTGTGCCGTTAGGCAGAGTGGGCGGAGCGATACGCCGTCGCCGCCGCCACCGTGAAGTCGCTGCAGCAGCGCCTAGAAGAAGGCAAGCGCTGGGGCAGAGAGAAAGACGTCCTGACGAGCCGACTGAAGACGCGCGTGCAGCAGCTGGAGGAGGCGGCGCAGGCGGCACGCCGGGACGCCGACGAGAAGCGGGCGAGGAGGGAGAGGGAGGACAAAATGCTGCAGGACGTGAGTCTGTGGGGGAGGAACCTGCTGGTCTCTGTGATCTGAAGCCTGATGGGCTGTCGCTAACCATTACCTTAGAATAGAGTAGAACAGAATAGAGCTTCATTTATAAAGCTATTCTACTTTAAACAACCCTTGATAAAAATAAATAGTAAATAATACAAAAAAATACATTAAAAAGTGCTTTGTCCAGTAACTAAAAACAGGAAATGAAAACATATTTGGTGCTGCATTTCCTGTTGCATTTGTCCTTTAAAAAAGCGCTGCTAGCATGTCGCCCACATTTCCGCTCTCACAAACACGCGCTTGACTCTCCCGGACAGTTTTTCAGCATAAAGTTGTTGCAGTAAATTCAGCTTCTTGTTGAGCTTTATTTATAAAGCCGTTCTTTACAAAGCGAGATGTTTATTAAAACTTTGAGAAATGGAATCTCCACAGCCGTAACAAAAATAAACCGCATCCACTGCTGTCTGGTATAAACATTCTCAAGAATGAGGAAGCTCTGTCGGTTAGCTCTGATCTTGTGACATTTGTGGGGTTTTTTTCCCTTTTTTTTTTTTTCCTCAGCTGCTCTCAGAATACAACTGTTTGACCAAGGAGCACGAGTCTGTGAAGGTAACCGAAGGCGTTCAGCGTTTGGCTGCATGGTTGGAGGAGAACAAGCCGTCATGCAGTCTGATGATCTGTGTTTCTGCAGAATAACTTGGTGTCTGCAGAGAGGAAGCTGGTGGATTCCAGCGACCACATCTCTGAGCTGAAGAGGTGAGAAAGAGGATCCTGATGGATCCATCGTTTAAAGGTCGCGCGCCGTTGTGGCGGCCTCTCCTCACTTTCTGTCTTTAAGCTTAAAATCCTAAAATAATATTCATCTTTTCCTCATTTGATGGCTAATATTGTTCTCATTGGTAGTAAATCCAGTTTATAATTTTGTGTTTCTTCTGGTGATACAAAGAAGAAGAAAATTGACTTTTATTTAAGTCACAAGCTCAAAAAATGTATTGATAATGTAATAACCACATTAGAAATTAGTCCTGTTTTCCATTAAATTAGTTTTTTTTATTGAAACTTGTAGACCAAACCAAAACTGACGACACAAAAAATGTTTTTCCTCGTCTGCAGATTAAAAAAAAAAAAAAAAAAACTAGCACAAATCTATTCTAGAGAAGTTTTGTTTTTCTTCATTTCTCTGTCTTTGGAAGAACGTGTTCATTTGAACAAATTCATATTTATGTCATCATGAAAAGTGTTTATGCATAAAATACTTCAGTTTAAAATGTTTGTGTTAAACGCTGCATCCATCAGGGTTTTGGGGAAAACTGCAGAAAAGAAATTGGTTTCCATGATTAGTTCTGGACATCTGTGTTCACACATTAGAACCGGTTCTTCTCAAAAATACAGAAACCGGGACGTGACCTGAATGTGTCTTCACGCGGTTTAGTTTCATCTTTCCCGATGATTCGGTTTGGAGGAATGGTTTCAGATGTGCAGCGTTTTGCTGAAACAAATATACATTTTCTTACGTTTCTGGCCAGCGGCGCTGATCCGTTTTCAGACAGATGTCAGCCTTCTCAGCTCCTGGAAAGCAGAAGTGAACGTTTGTTTCATCCTCAGAGTCGTCTCCAAGCTGGAGGCTCAGGTGAAGCAGCTGGAGCACGAGAACCAGGCCCGGGTCCGCCACGTTCCCCACGCTCACGCACAGCCATCGGGGGCGGGGTGAGACCCTTAAACCTTTTATCAGAAACCCCAAATGTCTGGATGTCCCCCGCTGAAACCCTGAAGCTTGGTTCTGAATCTCTGCAGCCTGTTCCACCACCCGGACCTGCTGCTGTCGCCCAGTAAAAGCACGGCGGGGTCGGACGTTCCTCGCAGGAAGTCCGACCAGCGGAACGGCGCTCGGAAACCACAGCTTCCCCAGAACAAGCAGCCGGGCCTGCAGAGGAGGTCGGCCTCCTCGGGGAGCTCCGCAGACGCCTCCTCGGCTGACGGGAGCTGGAGGTGGGTTGGAGGTTTACGTTTGGTCCGAGTGAAGGAGGAGGAGGTTGACGGAGCTCCTCGCCCGCAGGGGCGCGTCTCCTCCTGAGTGCGAGCAGAGTCTTCCTCGGAGCGGAGCACCGGAGTGGAGCGGAGCTCGCAGAGACGGATCCAGCCCGCTGACGCCCATGATGAAGGCCCTGATAGAGCTGGAGGAGACCAAAGCCACCCAGAGCCGGGCGCCCTGTAAGACACTCCCTTCATCCTCGATCTTTATTCAGCCGTTTACGTAAAGAAGGGGCGGAGTCCTGTTCAAGCATGCACTGTATTTTCACGACCATAAGGCGCACTTGAAAGTCAATGGTGCGGTGCGCCTAATGTGTTGTTGTGTGACTTTGGTAAAGAGGACGTGGGAGAGGACACCCCCCCCCCCCCGAACAGTACTAAAGGGCAGGTATGTGCATTCTGCAGAACAGCATCGACTCTGAAAATGCAAAGAGCCACGCTTAAACTGCAAGCTATCAGGGAGGAACCTGGGAATGGAGCAGCTGCCAGAGAACTCAAGATGATGAATCCATGGTTCACAAGTGGAGGAAGCTGGAAAACAAACTCCGACAAGTCGAGAAGACGCAGCTGAGTTTCCGTGGAAACAAGGCGAGTTGGAAGACCGGCTGACGCGATGGATTAACCATCAGAGAGCAGAATCTCTACGGTCACCATTCCACTGACGGCAGGAACGCTTGCAGAGGAAGCTTTAGCTTTGGTTTTATGAAACGCCGCCATCTTTCCATCCGGGCGAGGACTGCGGTGGTGCAGCGACTTCCAGCCGATTGCAACGAAAAGCTGTCCAACTTCCACTCCTCTTACTGGGAGGCGGCGCCGGGCGAGTTACGCCACGCTTTGTGAATGGATTGGGCTAACGTGTCTCCTTTTGCAAAAGCCTGGCATCCTTCATGAGGAGCCGCACGGCAACGGGACGGACTCTGACGATGACGACAGGGAAGCTGGCGTGTTTGATAGAAATGTAGCCCGGCTGTTCATTTCAGATCCAGAAGACGAGGACCTTTTGGACTTTTTGGATGCTGATTAATGACAAAAAAAAAATCACAACCAACTCAGTTTTGCTCCCGCTGTCTTTTTTAAACACACACTTGCGTGCACGTTTTACCGGTATGTGTTGGCGTGCCCAGAAACCCAGTGCGCCAGCATCACCACTGAAACCGCGCCCTATGGTCGTGAAAATACGGTATCTGATTTCTTCCTGGGAAAAAAGGAATCAAAAACCTTCCAGACCTTCCAAAGATGGAAGATCCTTGTCAGAAGCTTTAACGGTTGAGCGTGACTCGGCCTGGTGTCCCTGCAGGGGTGGGCCGTCACAGGACCACGGTCGGGTTCGTGGAGCGGAAGCACAAAGAGCTGCTCCCGGAGCGAGCCGAGCTTCTCCAGGGAGGACCCAGAGGCGCCGCTCTGCTGAGAGCGCGGGGGCGTCTTTCTCCAGACAGCCACAGATCCTCCTCATTGCCCCCTCCAGCACAGAGAAACGGGCTCCCCTCCACACCCAGTAAGGAAGCCATTCCCTCCCCCTTTTATTGATGCATGACCCAACGGACGAGAACGCGTTCTCTGACAGGAATCCTTCCTTCTTTTGTTATAGCAAAGAGAGAGACGTTACTGACGCCTCGGTCTGCAAAGTCCAGCCCTAAACGCTGCCCCTCCGAGAACTTCTCCACGGCGTTCGGTCACCCGATGCCAAGAGAGGAGCACCTGCAGCACAGGTGAGACGCAGCAAAGCTCCGAACTTAACCCCCATCACGGGTGTGGTACATTCAGGCTCCGCCCTCCGTCGCTCGCGTTTTCTTCATGAGGTCGTCACCCATAGTGGATTAGGAACCACTGTGCCACAGCTCACTGGTATCAGCTCTGTGTTTCCCCCCCAGGCGGGTTTAACACGGAGCAGTCAGGACTATTTGTGTTTATTGGATTTAAGGCGCAGATCAGAACAATCGCTCTCTTCTTGGAGAAGCCCCACCCCTCCATCGCTCTTGGAGGCTTTAGCAGAACATCAGCAGTCTGACCAATCGCTGGCTAACGTCCTCACTTCCTCATTCCGACACAACTCAGAAAGTCTCTCAGTTCGAGGGCTGCACGATACGAGGAAAACTCACGTATTGTGGTATTGGTGATCAATATTGCGATTTGACTAGCAATATATGAACAAACGGCAAAACAACCAGAAACATCATTTCACTGCAACAGTTTAAAAATGAGACTCCAAATGATTCTCGTCTACAAAGGAGGTGAGCTTCTTTGATTAGCTAAAGACTTCAAGCTGCCATACGGTTGCTTTTAGCACATTTAAGGTAGCCGTTTATCACAGTTTCCGCCGTCTTTTGCGATATACGTATTGCACAGCTTGATATTTGCGATTTATCGTGCAGGCCTATTCAGTTCCAACAGCTATAGGTCGTGTTTAGCGGCGTAGCGTCTGGGATCCGGTGTCAGGCCGCGTAAAAATCACAAAGAATAAATGAATGAAGCTTAAAGACGCGAGTCAGTCCGGCCATTTCTCCCTACATCTCCCATGATGCATTGGGTTTACATGACGACTGCTGTGAAGCACAACAAACACAAACGTCGGACAGTCGGTTCTAAGTTCCTCTTAATGAAATCAGAGGTTAACAGTTAAATTCTGCGTCGTGTCGTAGCACTGAAGTGGATTTTATATGATATAGACCCTTTAAAGTTACATTTTGTACTTTAGACAAAATAAAATACATCTCATAGTGTTCATTTAAAATTATAAACATAAACGTCTTTTCTTCATAAGAGTATCAAGCTTGCTGTGATTATATAGTTGTTCAAAAATCATAGTTACTTTTGCACTAGCATAAAAATACAGATTAAAATAAATCACCATTTAGAAAGAATATATAATAAACTGGAGGGAAAAACGACTTTCAACCGATTTAGTAGAAAATAATATTTGAAAACTATTATTACAACTTTTAGGAAAAACAGCTGGAACTCAATTATTTGAGAGAATGACGGTGAGATGCTGGAGATCAATACAGATGACAGTTTTAGAAACCCTGCATCAAGAAACGCGGTGTTTTATCTGAGCGAAATGAGCTCCAGCTGGATTTCAGACTTATTTAAATCCATTTACATGATTTAAAAAATCCAACGGTTTCTGTTGTCTGACTTTTATTTTGAAAATCCTGTGATTTTTCTCAGAAATCGTCGTTCTTTAACCTCGTTTTACCTTCTTGTCTGCACTCTAGGTTACTAATGCGCTCCCTGTTTTTACATTCTAGACCTCCAGTTGGTAAATGTTTCTTTTATTTACACCCGTCTGTCCGGGGATGTTTTTTTTTTTTGCAGGTCGGACGGCGAGACGCACGGAAGACGCCACTCGTTCCACAGCGGCAGCCCCAGGAAGAGGCTGCAGTTCCCACTCGCAGACAAAGACGGTAACGCTCGCTTGTTCAGGCAGACTGCTCAGCAGGTCGGCTCTCGGAGTAGGTTTGTTTCTGCTCGGTCCAAGTCACCCGACGTTTGATTTAGATTTAGAAAAAAATCCGGTTCAACCGTTTACATGGAGCCATTCTAGAATAGCAGGACAAACCTCCAGAGCTCCAGAACACGTGTGACGGCCGCAGGGAAGAAGGCATCCCGGGATGAGACCGAGCAGAGCAAAGCGGAGCGTCTGCTTCCTCCTGAAGTAACTAAGGCTGTCTACAGGCCCGTACACACCGGGACGAATTTCGCCAGCGATTTTCGTCGGCGAAATTCGCCTCGTGACTAAACAAAGGGTACCAATGAGAGTGTGCACACCGACGCGAAAAAACGCCACGCGTCAAAGCGTCAAAAAACAAAAAACGCCTCGGGTTCGTTTTTTTTTTTTTTGACGCCTCACGTCGAAATCTATACGACCAATGAGAATGGCGGTTTTGCTCACGTGTCTGGAGCTTCTGAAGTTACAGTAAAACACAACTTGGGGGCGCTCAAACACAACACTGCCTTTCTGAGCACACATACCAGCAAAGAAGATAGACGCCAAGCAGCATCTACAGTGCCGCAAAGAAATAATGACGGACATTCTAAAATATCCCCGAAAACGCTCATGAGACATTTTCAGCTCTTGTACCAGTCGATAAAACTCACCATGTTCTTCTCTTCTCGTAACTATGGGATGTACCCAAAATCGGCGTCTTTTCCGGCGTCTTTCATCATTCAACAGAACAATAATGTCTTCATCATTGGAACTGGAGCTGGAGCTACTGGTGCTTGAAATATTCATGTTTTCTTTGTTTGATTCTGACAAGCGCGTAAATACTGGCTCTCTTCTTCTGAGTGAAAACCACCTTGTGTACAGGAGTATTTCTGTTTTACATTAAGCGCCATCTAATGTCAGGGAATGAAATTGCATGTTCAGTCGGCTCATCGTCAGCGAAAATCGCCTGGGTGTGAACACAAAAGACGTGGCGAAAAACGCTGGCGAATAACGCCTGGCGAATATTCGTCCCGGTGTGTACGGGCCTTAATGCTGAGGAACCCAATCATTCTGAGACGGGAAGTTCCTGAGTTCAGAAATGAGAGAAACTCGTGTTTCATCTGAGTTCAGGGGGAAAAGTTGGAAGTCCTCCGAGTCTTCAGACCTTTAGCGTGTCCTGGACGGTTTAAGGAGGTTTCTGTGTCCTCCTGGTCCTCAGAGCCTCAGGAGCAAGCCTTCTGCTCCAGCATGAAGCCCTCAGAAGGGGACTCCCAGCCGGGCTGGGAGCAGCAGCGAGTCTGCGGCTGGACGGATCCGCAGGACCCCGGCGAGGACTCGGTTCTGCTGAACCCGGGCAGACCCGAGTCTCTGGCTGAGGCGGAGAGGCTCTTTGACGAGCTCACGCAAGAAAAGCTGCAGGTGAGTTGGAGCTCCGTGGCCCCCAAACGCAGCGGACCGTAGAGCGGTCTGCCGATCGTCACCCCCCCCCCAGCAGACCGCCCCATCAGGGCTGTTTCTGAACCCCTCTGTGTGTTTCTGCGGTTCAGATTGAAGCAGCTTTGAGCCGGATCCCCGGAGCCGGAGGAAGAGTCAGCCTGCAGACTCGCTTGGATGAGGTGAGTCGACCTCCAGTCAATCGCTTTTGATAAAACCCCAAAGTCTGCACAGAACCTGCAGGTGTTCACCTGTAGGGGGCAGACTCGTCTGATTGTTTAGAGCAGGGGTCGCCTCCATGGTGGCTCTGTGGTTGAAGGAAACAACTTCATTGTTTATTGGAATTGAGTAGATTATTTTGCACAATTAGAAAACAAAAAGAAAATAACGTACGAGAAATGTAACCTTTAACACCAGAGATGTAACACGACTGTTGACGCGGAAACGGCGGCTTTGCTCCGACACGTTACTGACATAAAGTGACGCGCATCAGCGCCTCCCCCACTTCAGAGTCCACTGGAGTTACGGCAGTCGAAATGTGAACAAAGGAGCTAAAGCCCCGGGGTCAAAGGTTAGGCCTTAGTCACATGCATTCATAACGGGGGGAGGGGGGTGATGAGTGATGGAACCGACAACAAAAGGGTACTTATCTTCATCCAGAGCCCCAATGGAGGGGTAAGAGTGGCTCAGTGGAGGGGTAAAAATACTCAATGAAAGGGTAAAAGAGACACATTGGTGGGGTAAAAGAGCCTTGATGAAGGGTAAAAGTGGAGAAAGAGACACAATAGAGTAAAAAAGGAACCAGAGCCTCCAGTTGCAGAGCTCTGACCTGGAGGATGTGTCTCTGTGTGTGTGTGTGTGTGTGTGTGTGTATGTTTTTGTGTGTGTGTGTGTGTGTGTGTGTGTGTGTGTGTGTGTGTGTGGGTGTGTGTGTGTGTGTGTGTGTGTGTGTGTGTGTGTGCGGTTTTTCAAAAACTCGTGTCGTGGCTCAACATAAGTAACTTTGACATCAAGTCACATGTGACCATCAAGCTCCACGCGTGACTTAGTATCCATTGAACATGTGTGTATCTTACTTGAAGTTTGTGTTACACAGCACACACATGCACACCTTAGACCAGGGGTGGGCAATTATTTTAACTGGGGGGCCACATTGGGTTCTAAGATTGGATAGAAGGGCCGGACCAGGAGCAGATGGTGGAGTGAGAATGATAGAACATGGAATGTAGATGAAAACATTTGGAATAAAATTATCTTCTAAAACAGAATATTCTAGAGTTTTTAGTTTAAAACGTTTGTTCCCATTTTAGATGTATTTTATTGTGAAGTCCTTTGATACCTTCAAGGAGTTGTAAAGTGTTGTATGAATAAAGTTTCATTCATTCATGATCCCTTTAAGAAAATAAAGAACATTATTGATGAAATAAAACAATGACCAAATAACACTCTATGATTTTCAATGACAAAAATTCAGGAAAAATAAACTGATACATTAAAAAAAAAACAATAAATAATGGATCCTCTCCCGTCATAATCCTAATAAAGACTCTCTGAGGGCTGCAGCTCATCACGTCTCACAGTTTGAGCAGCTGCGTCTGTTTCTCATCCAGTAATACTGAAAAAGCTCATTTCATGTCTTCTGCTGCAGCTACACATATATCTGTGTTACTTTTTCACCAGAACAGAGTTCCTCATTTATTGCAGGAGTGATGTTCTAAAAATAACCGTGAAATCCACGGAGTCTGATTCCAGACGTTCATGGCAGTGAAACTCCTCACTGCATAAATACACATTTCTCACACAGACATGAACATTTTCACCTTTTCTCTGGTTTAAATTCTTAAACCTTCATAGGAATGAGGTCCAGGATCTTAGAATGAAAACAAAGATCTGATGGATCACAGATTTCTGTAGATCTGAAGAGCTGCAGGTTTCTGTACAGGAGACACGGCACGGAGGAAGGTGGAATAAAATTAGATAAAAAAAAACAAAACCAAAACATGTCTCTGATATTGTTCAGCGGGCCGGATCAAAGATGGAGGCGGGCCGGATCCAGCCTGCGGGCCGTAGTTTGCCCACCCCTGCCTTAGACCATCATATTTATGACTGAGAGTCACAACTTTGTCCCAAAAAGGCATCAAAAGATTTGTTTGATAGAAATGTGACTTTTTTTTTGTTTGTTTGTTTACATTTGAACTTGTCCTGTCCAGCAGGTGAACAAACCTCTTGTGTTGGGGAGACGTTACTGTTACAGCTGGGGGGGTTATGACTCTTTGAACACATGAGGTGTATATTTGTATAAACCCCTTTTGTATTTAAGGCTAAACTTAGTTTAAATAACATTTGCATGCATGAACTCATTTCATTTGAGGCGTTCTCTATAAATCCAATTGACTTGCATGTGTCATAAAATGGACTTTTATTTTGAAGGCTGTAATGGTGTAAACCATCAGCGTTCCCGTTTCTGAAGTCCTGGTGTCGTTTTTCTGCTCAGGCGGCTTTAGAGAATCGGCTGGAGCGTCTGAACCGCGATCTGGGCTCCATCCGGATGTTCCTGAAGAGATTCCACATCCTCCGCTCTTCTGCCAACATCTAGGAATGTCTGGTTTCCTGGTGACACCGATTGTACGCCGCCGTCCTCCGTCTGTACAGCAAACCCACACCGACGTCCTTTATACGCAGTACTCTGGGATATTTTTTCTAAAACATTGCGATATTTGGAGTATATTTTTGGTAAAACAGATTTGTACAGTCGTTTACTTTTATAGCCAGGAAAATATAGAAATGCTAAAGTTTTATCACATTAAGGAGTCCGTTCCTTTTTAAAGAGTTTATTATTTAAAATGTGAATTCACTGTAAACATTTATTCCAAACCACCACTGCCATTTTTCTGTTTTTGACAATGTTTACCGTTTTATTCAACATGATTTGAATGAAGTCGTGTAGTTTTATTTTTTATTTTTTTAAGTTTTTTATTTGTTTACAATATTTGGGGCCAAACCTACTGGACTTGAAGGAAATATTTGTTTACTTTATTCTTGCTTACTTTCCATTTCTAAGCCTTTTTTCCTTAGGTTTGTAGATCGACTTCAGCATGGACACATTTCAGACCACTTCTCCCTCGGCAACTTTTGTTTCACTTACCGGTCATTTTATTTTACGCCGTCTCTTTTTCATCTTTTCTTACAGATTGAACTTTTCACTGGACCTGTAATGTTGTTGCACAATAAAGACATTTTTTTAAACTAAAATCTGGATGAAAAGTGTCTTTTTTTTGACAAAATCCTGTAAAATGTTCACATTAATATCTCCGTTTGAGTCATTTATTGGTAAATATTCCGACAGGTGCAGTCCACGATGACACATTTTAAAAGTTTAAAACTTTTCAACTAGGGGGGGGGTCTCTCAAATGATCACATTATTGCCCATTGTTCCACTTGTTACATTGGATGTCACCTTGAAGGTATTTGATGGACCAGTTCACCTGGTTTGCAGGGGGCAGGTAATCTCTCATTTGTGTGTCGATGGATTCAACGCAATTCAGAAAGGCTTCAAATAATTTAGAACCTCCTCTATTGGTGTCTAATATCAATGTGCCCTGAAGTCAATGTGTAAATTAATATTTTTGCAACCACACACCAAATATAAATAAAAAAAGTACTTTTTTTTTGCAGTTTTAAGTTTTCATTTTGGTATTTTTAATGACATAATTCAGACTGTGCGTGTTTGAACAGGATAGAATGAGAGGATCTCTAGAGCCATGCAGGTCGAATTCACAGAAAAATTAGATACGGATTTGTAATTATGCTAATGCTATTATGATCATTATAAATTAACATAGCCATGAGGAGAAAATAGCCTGTTTTTTAAAACGTGAAATAGTTTTTAACAGGTTCATATGACATCCTTTCAAAATAATACATTTGTCACTGAGTGTAATTGCAGTGATTACAAAAACAGTTAATTTAAACATTTGTGGTGCTTGTCAGTCAGATTCTTTAAAAATCTAAATAAAATAACAGAGCTATTTCTAAAACTTTTTTATTTTGCTAGCAGATAGCCATAATAGAGAAGTAAAATAGCCATGTGTGGCCCTGGAGCTGCAGGTTGAAGGCCCCTGGTTTATTTCAAAGAAAACAAATTCCCTAAAGTGGTGCTGTATGTTTAGAATTTGAAGGTTTGTCATAAAAAAGGTAAACTCTTTTCTAAAAGTAAAATATTCAGCATTTATTTAAATTCCTAATGAACTAAAATACATAAAAATTGAGTAATTATGAAAAGACAATAGTTGTTTTTTTTAAAGTTGAAATGATTTTAACAAAACAATTTTACATTTGGCCCAATTCGCTTTCCGTACACAGAACCCGATAAAAGCGGTAAAGTGTTTTAGCTAGCATCAATGACGTTAGCCATTTTCACATAATTGGAGTATACAGGACTCACGTTTATTTAAAAAAAAAAAAACAGCTGTTTATGTTTATTGAGCAGAAAATGAAAATTATTTACCCTAAGTTTTTTTTAATTAGATGATTCTGTTTTTAATTCGGAGGAATTTTATTTTTATGGCAAACAAAAATCTTTTTTTTTTTTTTTTACTAAATTAAAATTGATGTTTTTCTTTTGGAACAGTTACTGTAGTTTGAAGGTTTAATTTTTTATGATAATGGTTAATCAACGTTCACTAATAACTTATTTTTTATCCTTTTTTTTTTTTTTTTTAATATGCTTGAGTCAATGTCGCAACTCAGTCGCCGCGCGGGGGCGCCATCTTCCCTTCCCAGAGCCGGGAAGGCTCGTGCTCGGATGTGCTTGTATGACCGGAGCACCAAACTGTCACCACCCGGGCAGCACCGACGCTGAAGCCCGGGATGAGCAGCGGAGCGCCGGGTGGAGAAGAGTGTGGCGCTGACGCGGCAGACGGGCGGAGGAACGCCGCCTAAGCAGCGGAGCGGCAGGACCCAAAAACACCGAGGCTGCGCCGTCATCCCCGCCCTGAGGGGACCGTCAAACCCCGGCGGTGTGGTTCCTGCACCGAGGAGGTCAGGTGAGCCTATGATGGTCACGCTGAGGAGGCCCTTACCTGATGACATCATTACACCGCTAATTAACTCACCTGTCCTCCTTAATTAGGCCTATAATTGTTTCCAGTATTGTTGCTGTCAGAGTTAACGATGCTGCAAATCAGGTTGGGGGGCCACAAAGTCACAAATGAACGCCGCAGGGGCCACGGGTCTTATTATAGGGCCCCATACAAAGGCTGTTTGAACATGATGTTGTTTAAAAGATTCCTAATGACTAGACTGTAAGTGTAGTACTTTCTTTTGTTGTCTGACAGACACTGTGGTATGGATGTGCTGTCACAGCTTTTTTATTTTCTTTTTACATTTTCAGTCTCACATTTAGTATTCAGTTTGCTACTTTGCAATTTCTAGTATTTTCTGCATTGTTCAGCATCCATCTAGATATAAAACGTTTTCTAAGGCTTTGCAGTAGGTCTGTTTTTGCAGAGGGGACCAGATTTGGTGAGGTGAGTATTTGTGAGGGCCAATCATGCAGTTTGCATTCTTTGAACTATTTTATGGAAATGTTTTTGCTTTCAATGCTTTCAATTTGGACAGTGAAGTTGATCTTTAAAGACAATGCTTTATTCTTTCCCAGTAAGCTTGTCTTGGTTATGTGTTTCTTGTTGTGCCTCTTGATGTTGAACTCTCTTGGCAGAAGTTTGTATTTCTCTGGGGAAAAAAAAAAATCCTCCAATTGTCACTTTTCCTGGCTGTCAACATACTTTTTTTTTAAAAAAAATTTTCCCTTTCTTTTAGAAGTGAGCTAGAAAGTGTCCCAATACGTTCATGCAACAGTTGTCCTACAGGTTAAATATGACTTATAACTTAATTTTTAATCATTGTCAAGAAATGGAATGCAGTTTTCTGAAAGTGCTGAAGGCTGCATGTTATTGATTTTATGACAGGACCCTGGAAATGTTAACGCTGGCCGCATTTGGCCCACGGGCCGGACTTTGGACACCCCTGATTTAGCAGTCATAGCAATTTAGGATGTACAGTTATTACAGTTATTTCCCATTACAGCTATTTATTTGGTTTTAGCTTAGCAGTGATATTATTTATCAATTTATAATGCAGGAAATGCTTTTGGTGTTAAATTTTGTACTCATTTAGCCATCCTTTTATGCTTGTTTTTTTTGTTTAGGGTCTTCCTCAATTTTTGTTGTTTAGCTAATATAACAGTAGTTTTGGCTGCTATATCTTTCTGTTGCATTTAGATTTGGTCATGGACCTAATAAAGGTTACAAATATTAAAATGATTACAAATTTGGAAAAATTCCAAAGTTTGTAAAATCAAAAAAGTTTAAAAAAAAACTGTCCTTATTTATAACTAAGGTTTACATGACAGTAGTCTTTATTGGCTCTATGTCAGCAGGATCCTGATGGTGTGCAAACCTTTAATCTTTACTATAAGAGTCAAAACTGCATCAAAATGCTTCCTGTGCAAACAGGAGCTTTTAGCTACTTCATCATTAAAACTGCTCCACTGTCAAAAGCTCCCGGAGAACACTCAAGGATTTCAAAAATGACAAACTGAGAACTCACTGCCCTAGCAAACTGTTATCAGCTCCCAATGTTTGTCTTTTCTCTTCATTCCATTTTTTTTTTTTTACTGACTTCCACAAACCCCTCAGAGCTGTCCAGTCGCAAAGTTTTCATCCAGATGGATCTATTTGTCTGCAAGTGGATGCATCAGAATAGAGTCGGACAAGGAGCTCGTGACCCCGCCCAGAGTATTTTCTACGTCAAAAACAATTTTATCCCAACTGGATTGTTTATTTTTTATTGTCTGCTCCTGATTCACAGCGATTTGAACAAACAAATACTCAGAAACGCCCTTTTGAGCTTAATTTGATAAATTTTTAATCAGAAAAATGTCACAAGAACAAAAATACCATTTTCATATTTAAAACTCAAACAATTAATTTGAATTTGCTTTAAAAAACTGTTTACTTTTCCTTGTTTGGTATCATTCTTTTCAGCACATCACCCATGCGCTCTTACAGTTTGTAACACACATTGTACCCAAAACCACACAAAAAACAGTCAGAATGAAAATGGTTTATGCTTATTTACCGTGCTTTAAAAACCCCAAAAGAAATTTTAACGGCCCTTTTTTAACCTAAAATAGGATTGAAAAAAGGGTTTAGTGCTTCAGACGGATGAAGCCACTTGGATGAACGGCAAAACGTTTCAAGGAGGAAGATTTAAGTCCAGTTTCCATGACTCAACTGCGAGACAACGCCACCTGGATGAATAAGAACCTTTGCCGATGCATAGACCACAATGCATTGCGTTTGAATGATTTGTCATTAAAATTTGTCATCAAATCGCGATTTGAAGCTGTGCAATATCCACATCGCAAAAGTTGGTGAAAGTCGCAATAAATGGTAAACCTTAAATGTACTAAAACATCTTATGGCAACTTGAACTATTTAATCAATTGAATAAACCCCTTCATGCATTCTACCAATCAGATGGAGCCCTTCACATTGTTGGCCAATCGGAGGGAGCTTTTATGTTAGATGTTGCCCTCCTAATTAGACGAGGGTCATTTGGAGAATAATTTAAGGTATTTTGGTATTTAAATTAAACTTTTGCAGTGAAATGGAAAGGTTTTTGTTGTTTTTGCTATTTGTTCGTTTATCGCGAGTTAAATCGTCATCGCAATATTGATCACCAATATCGCGAGTTTTCCTCATATCGTGCAGCCCTACTGTAGATTCATAAATAGTCTTAGTAAAGTTAGCACTTTTTGAGGTTTTTCCTTCAGAAAAAAATGGTGAAGTCATATTTGGGATTTGAAAAAATAATTTTAATAATGTTGTGGCTGTACCCGGTGGTCTGTACGCGATGGTCTGTACCTGGTGGTCTGTACCCGGTGGTCTGTACCTGATGGTCTGTACCACAGTATCAACAGTCAGACATTTGACAGCGTTTTTTGTTCCGTTTCCCTCCACCGATTTTATTTTGATAGAAGGGGATGGGATTATCCAAACCAGAATGACATTTTTATGGTAATAACTGCTGGTAGGACGTATCTGTGTCTGCAGAATGTATGAGTCATAGTATTGATCGCTGCACCCCCGCCCTACTTTCCTCTTCACCCCCAACTCCCTTTGCTCTCCCTCCATCTGTTTCCCCGCATTTGTCGGAGGAGAGGTGGCGTGCTGCGATGAAGGTTGCATACCAACAACAGCGTGACTCCTGGTTGGGAAGATTGTGCGTGAGGGGGGCGGTGGGGGGGTCTTGTCACGAGCATCCACGTCATCTCAGTGTGTGAAATCTATTTTTAGCAGCGCAAACACAGGGATTCCAGCTCAGTGATCACGGCTCCGCTGGCAGGAGTGTGATCGGAGTTTTTTTTAAGACCTGTCTGTCAGCCTCTGCTGTCATCAGCAAACACCCCCCCCCCCCTTCCTCCGCCTCCTCAGTCTGTCGAAGCGGAAAATATCTGCCACTTCCTCCTCCTCCTCCTTTCCATACATCCACAAATGAACCATCTCTGCTGTGGAAATGTGGTTTCAGCTGTAAAACAGGCAGTTAGTTCTGTTTAGTTTTTAAGGTTATTTTCTGACTTGGGGTTCTTTTGTGTTGCTTTGCAAGTGCATGATGGTTGTTTATTGGATGTCTTTGAACTTATTACGTTATTGAGGTTCAGATTGTGTCTGTTTGTGATGAATAAGAATTAGACCTGAACAATATAGAGCAAATTTAGCGTTTGTTTTTTTTTTTACACAATATCAAGCTGTGCAATACGCATGTTGCAAAACATGACAAAAATTGAAATAAATGGTTACCTTAAATGTGCTAAAACGATCTTATGGTAGCTTGAAGTATTTAGCAAATCAAATACATACATTTATGCATTTGACCAACCGGCTGGACATCGGCATGCTGTTGACCAACCGGATGGACGTCTGCACGCTGTTGACCAACCGGATGGACGTCTGCATGCTGTTGACCAACCGGATGGACGTCTGCATGCTGTTGACCAACCGGATGGACGTCTGCATGCTGTTGACCAACCGGCTGGACATCGGCATGCTGTTGACCAACCGGATGGACATCGGCATGCTGTTGACCAACCGGATGGACGTCTGCATGCTGTTGACCAACCGGATGGACGTCTGCATGCTGTTGACCAACCGGCTGGACATCGGCATGCTGTTGACCAACCGGATGGACATCGGCATGCTGTTGACCAACCGGATGGACGTCTGCATGCTGTTGACCAACCGGATGGACGTCTGCACGCTGTTGACCAACCGGATGGACGTCTGCACGCTGTTGACCAACCGGATGGACGTCTGCACGCTGTTGACCAACCGGATGGACGTCTGCACGCTGTTGACCAACCGGATGGACATCTGCACGCTGTTGACCAACCGGCTGGACGTCTGCACGCTGTTGACCAACCGGATGGACGTCGGCACGCTGTTGACCAACCGGATGGCGGTCTGCACGCTGTTGACCAACCGGATGGACGTCTGCACGCTGTTGACCAACCGGATGGAGCTCTTTGGTTAGATGTTGGCCTCCTATGTAGACAAGGGTCATTCGGAGTATCGTTTTTAAATTTTTGCCGTGAAATGGACTTGATTTTTTTAGTTGTATTGCTATTTGTTAATGTATCGGAAGTTATATCATCATTGCAATATTGATCACTAATATCGCAAGTTTCCTCATATCATGCAGCCCTGATGAGGATTCTGTAATCATAAATGATGGAGGAGAAGCAGCCAATAATATATCTGAAGGGATTCAAAAGCAAATAGTAACCCTTTAACATTGGAGATGTCACCGGAGACACCTAAATAACATTTTGACCTACTGGCTGACCCTTCAACCGCTTCAGCTTCAGTATCCAGTAGATACTGATGTGTTTTAGGATTACTGTTTACGTGTCACTTCCTGTAACCTTTCTGTGATTCTGCTCACTGAAAACATTCATCAATTCAGCTGATTCCTCTGCTGGGGCTCACAGAAAGCCTGTATCGGGTTAGGAACACCTCCGTCACAGGTCTATATCTGCATGGCATTGCCAGTTGCTCTGTTATAATCGGGAATGGAAAGAAGGGTCACATGACAGCGGTGGGGGCGTGGTGAGGTTGCCCCTCTGGGTGCAGCTGTCTAATTAACAGGCTGCGTTGTTCAGACGTGGCGTTTGGCGATCATTAAATATTCAGCTGCTCGCAGATTTAGAAGAGCGGGCCGCACAGGAACGGATGGATTTGTTCCCTTCAGCTCCTCTACAGTTTTCTGCAGTAACATATAATAAGTGGTGTTGAGTGTGAACAAAACGGATGAACAAAATCTGTGTTGTTTTGTTTTTCACGGAGGTTACAGTTAGATTTGGTTGATTCTGTTTACCATGAATGAATAATAACAAATAATGTGATTAAACGTATTATACGCCAAATGTTTTGTATTTTTAAAACCTGATTAAAAACCCCAAAGTCTGTTTCTCAAGTAGGAAAATTTCCATTATACGACTTTATAATAGTTTAAGTAGCTCAAAGAAATCTCTAAATTGAAACTTGCATCAAGAGTTTTCATCCTAAGGGTTATTTATTTATATTGGACGAATTTCATTTCAATAACTCTTAATTTTTTTTTAAAAAATTCATCCTCTTGTCAGAAAAACAATAAACAGATCGGTAGCCTAAATCAATGGTAATATCTTTGGGAATCAAACTTTGCTGCTGCTGTGAATCAGCTGAGCTCAGAGGTTTGGAGTTGGGCCAAATGCTAATGGTGGTGGTTGGAGGAGAGAATTTTTCTCCTTTATCTCTGCTCTCCAAGTCATTAAAAGTAGTGTCTTTCTGCGCTGGCTAGTATATCACTTCTTAACAACCTCCTCCATCTGATCTCTCCTCTTTTCACCAATTTCTCTGATTATCTTTGATCTATAATCGGTCCAACCTGTTGTCTTATGGGTCGCATTCACGTCTTTGTTTGTGGATGTATTTTAGAAACTGAACTAAAACTAAATTTTCTTTCTCTCCCATTTAATGACAGGTTTATATTATTCTAACAAATGCAGAGTGCTGATCTCTCTGCTCTTTATCTTTGATATTGTGATTGTGTGCTGAGTACTGTGCATTTGTCTCTTTTGTTCACGCTTTCTATGCTACTTTGTGCTTTTGATCTTGTCTAGTCTGCCTCCTTGTTCATTAAATGCTTTTATTTCATCTTTAATTGAGCATCTGGACTTTGGCCAGAAAGATGGTGCATCAGGACCTTCAGGGGTAGAACTAGTTGAAGAGTTTTTCCCACAAAAAAAACAAGAGAACTTCAACGTCAGCAGTTTGTCTTTTAGAGTTTATGTTCTGCGAGCCCTTATGAAAGCATTTCCCTGGAGGTTTGCCTCTTTCTCTGTTGACGAATAAGGATGGATGCGAACCACATACTGGCAAAAGTAACGATACAGCGTTGGATCAATGAACGAAGTAACAGATCAGGATTAATCGACTAGATCAGGGGTGCCAAACTCCAGGCATAACTTGTTGGAGACTTGATTGTTTTGAAATATTCATACGCTTCCTGCTACAGTTTACCTGGATCTATGGAGGGTATGAAAAAATCAATTCGGCGATATATCGCAATAGTTCCTTTTTCCGATATTTGTATCGCTATAAAATACTGTCAGGATGTTATTTATTTCATTATTTATGAGCGTAAAAGTACTGGAGAGGCTACATTAAGAAATGTTGAAAATAAAACAGCACTTTATGTCCCCAATCATACTTTTTAAACTTTATCGGTGAAGGCACATTTATTCCATTTTTTTCTTGTACTGAAACATATTTTGTTGTGGAAATCCGACAGTATTGACTGTTCCCTTTAAAAACAAATATATTAAAATTTTCCAAAATAAAAGCAAAATGAATTTTCTTGGGTAAAAGGTACTTTTTATCATAATATACGGCATATTAATATTCAGGTAGATTTTTTTCTCTAAAAAAAGAAACTGTGTTTCAGTACAATATCACGCTATCTAGCGTATCGTGAGAGGCGTATCGGTCTACGCATTGTATCGCCAGACTCTTGCCGATACACACCCCTACTTGGACCCGTTTGGTTCACCAGTGAGTAACTAGAAAGGGTAGTGATGGGTGGAAAAGAAGGGCGACGCCCACCCCTAAAGACTGGAGTTTGACGCCCATAGACTAGATCAGTGTTTTTCAACCAGTGTGCCGCGGCACACTAGTGTGCCGTGGGAGATGGTCAAGTGTGCCGTGGGAAATTGCCCTCATTAACTGATCTAACAACATTTCCCATCTCCAGGATTTCAGCTCTTTGTTCATCCAAACAGGCCCCTGATAAAACACAGAGTAGTTAGGAATATAAAAGATCATAAAATTATTTTTTCTTTGTGTTTATTTGATTCTATTAAATACATTTTGATAAGAATGAAGATACAGCGATTTAGCTGCAGCTATACCTGTTAGCTATACCAGCTATACCCTTTAACTGTCTCCACCAATCATTCTTGAAGGCTGAATCACATGTCATCAGTCTGACCAATCAGAAGTGGTTAAAGTCTTAACTTCCTTGTTTAGATTTAACTCATAAAGTCTTTCAGTTCTAACAAAAATACCAGCTAAAGCTCGTCTTTAGCGGTGTAGCTTTCCACAGAATCCGGTGTCAGGCCGTGGAACAAGAGAACAAAAACATGAAGCTCAGAGAAGCTGGTCTTTCTGCGGTCAGCGGATTTACGGCACTACATCTCCCATGATGCATTGGGTTAGAACGACAATGAGCGCACAATGAGCCTCTCCTCTTAACGTCTTTAAACAAGGAACACACATCAAACAGTTTTTGAATCTTTTAACTTAACTTTTAATACAACTTTTAGAAAAAACAGCTGCAACTTCCAGCTTTTTCTGCCACAATTATCATGAAAATGCCCGTGAGATTCCGGAGGGCGGGGGGCGGCTGTCGATCAATGCAGACTGAGTTTTTGCTTTTTTTGCTTTTTTTTTTTTTTTTTTTTTTTTTTTTTTTTTTTTGGGGATGCTGGTGTGCCGCGGGATTTTTGTCAAGGCTAAAGTGTGCCGTGGCTCAAAAAAGGTTGAAAAACACTGGACTAGATGATAGAAGCGAATTTGTAAAATGATAGATGGACGAAGAATCACCGTAGCCCTGAACAAAATAGGCTTCTTCTTTCTCCCATCAGTGGCTTTAATTTGATGCTTGGTGGTACAGGATGGAGCACAGGGAGAGAGCATCACACATATATTGAGCTGCTCAACCAGTGTAGCTTAATGGTAACCTACTGATAACACTTTGTTTTTTGATGACCACATTTCCTTGGTGAGGAGCTCAGACATAATTCAGTCTTGCGCATTGGCAGGTGTCAAAACACACTGCTTCGTAAAATGATGTGTTCTGGATTGAATCCCAAACGCAGGACTTAAAACAGACCAGCTGCTGGGTCTGTAGAAAGGCCTGAACAAAGGTTCTGCAGTAACTGGTCTTTGCTATGCAGAGCACTCCTTTAAATCCTTCAGATGGCAGGTGCTGTGTTTGTTTGTCCTCCCTTTGTGTCACTTTTGTAATCCTCCCATTTGTTGTTGTGTAGGGATGAAAGCCCAGATTTCCTCATGCAAAGACAGTGTCTGTCTGGAAAAAAGCTAGAGGGTGGACGAGTTCTTCGCTAGAAGATAGGAAGTGGGCTGGCCTGGAACCTAGAACCTCTTAAATTGTGACTGTTGGAAGTAAAAATAAACTGCTGGATTCATCTTTGTGAAGGAGTTAGACACAAAAAAGTGGAACTGTGTCAATCTTTCTGTCCTTCTGAAGACTTTGCTCCTCTAAAAACTACCTAAAACTAGAAAACCTCATATACTTGTAAAGCACTTTAGTATCTTCTTAAGTTCAGAGCGCTTTACATTCACAGTCCCCTATAACCACCAGGAGCAATGTGGGCTTCAGTGTCTTGACCAAGGACACTTCAACCCATGGATGGGCGGGCCGAGAACCAAAACTCCAATATTCCAATCAGAGGTCAGCCGCTTTACCACTGCACCACAGCCACCCACTAAAGCCATAGTTGCATGCACTTGTATCGGGTGTCGAGGCCCGTGAAGGGTCATGGAGAAGAGTGGTTCCATCTTAAGGGGAGCACAGTCTTGTAGTTCTCTTGAGGCTTTTACGGCCGGCCACCTCAAGGGACGTCGTAAAGATGGAACGTACCATTGCCGTGCGTGTGGTGAAATATTCATAAGGCTAATCTAGGTCTCACACACTGAAGACGTACGGGTGATGCTGTCATACGGAGCCCTAATGCCACACCCTATTCATTGGTGAGGCGCACAGTCAGGCTGTATGCAAGGAAGGCGGAGTTATCAGGTGAACAGCACAGGCTCCTGGTCCACTCCACACCTACGTTACCTTTACTTGCCTTTGCGTGTCGTACAAGTGTCCGTCTACGACCTGCTGCTGGCAGCATGTCCTTAGGAAAAATTTATGTGAATATTCTCACTCTACGGGTTCACTGAGCGGTCTATGATATTGATATTTCCTTTGAGCCACCAGCCTGTACCAAAACAGGTTTGACCATTTTTCACCTGCAGACAGCCCAAATCCACCAGTAAGGGCTGTTGGGAATGTAGCTTAGAGTTTTACTGCCACATTCGGCCTGCACGATAAATCGCAAATTTATCGCTATCGCAATACGCATATCGCAAAAGTCGGCGAAGATTTCAATAAATGGTAACCTTAAATTGACTAAAACAATCTTTTGGCAGCTTGAAGTATTTAACGAATAAAATAAACCCCTTTATGCATTTGACTAGTCGGAGAGACTCCTTCACATCATAGACCAATCAGAAGGAACCCTTTCACGTTGTTGACCAATCGGATGGAACCCTTTTATGTTAGATGATCGTCTCCTATGTAGACGAGGTTCATTTGGAGTATAATTTAAGTTATGTTGACTTTTATTTAAATTAAATAGAAATGATGTTTCTGGTTGTTTTGCTATTTCTTCATGTATCGCATGTTATATCGTCATCGCGATATTGATCACTTATATCGCAAATCGCGAGTATTCCTGATATCATGAAGCCCTACGGTACATGGATTGAGATTTGTACTTGTGCATCATTGCTTCTGTGACTGTAACACCAGTAAGTAGTAGGGCTGCTGGGCTAATCAAACTGATTCATCGATCAATAGTAGGGCTGGACCATATTGAATTATTTTGATTTACAAAATAGTTTTCTTCATATCAGGCGATAACTATATGACGATTAAATCCAAATAGCTATATTTGTCAAATTTGAATACTCTGGTCATAAGAGAAATGTGTAATCATCAACAGGCTGTGTAGACTTAAATATTGACCTCCTATCACACTTTAAACATAGCAGAGGAACTGAAGGAATGCGATTTCAAGTTTTAAAAGAGAACATGAATAAAACACAATGTTAAAACTGCTTGATTAGTTCCATTTAAAAGCCATTAATTCTACAAGTAAATTCTAACGTTTCCAAAACTTTACAGAACAAACATAACGTGGACAAACATTTTTGTCAACATTCTGTGAATAAGCTAGGAACTAAAAGCAAACTCTCCGAATTTCTTGTTGTAGTTCAGACTGGTCTGACCTTTGTTGTTTTTGGTGGAGAATTATGGTTTATCTGAGATTGAACACGTCTGGTGGCTCTGCTTCAGATGACTTAAAAAAACCAAAAAAGGGTTGGTGCTATTTCCAGTTCTAGCACGATTGCATAATTTGCAGACTTAAATATAGTATTGTTTAAAAACTGGATTTTTATGGTGAATTTTCTGCATTATTTAAATAAGAAACGTGTCTATAGAAGTCAGAAAGGCTTCCACAGACAGACAGACAGACAGACAGCACATCTTTGTGGGAAGGATCAGTATTCATGCTCCTGAAGAGACTTTTCCAGCTCGTGAGCCTTGACCAGCTTTGTCCAGGCGGCGATGCATTCACAGCAATCTGAGCAACGTCACGATCTGCCCCTACCCTGTCACTCTGCTCCCTGCTTGCCCCCGCCCCACATCACCCTCACCCCCACCGTACTGAGCTTAAAATAGCCCGTAACCTCTCTGATTCCCCCAGCCCTCACGTCAAGCCTCTGCTCACGCATGTGCTGCATCTTTCCGTGTCAGATGAGAACTCAACAATGACATCAGGTCTTCCAGGAGATCCAGACGTCTTCCATGCTGCCTTGCGCCTGTGGTTACGAGGATGCGGCACGAGAAATCATACAAGTAAACTCTGCTCCATCTGCTCCTCATGCAGGGAAGGTGTGGCTGATAACAACAGCTGCTTCTTTTAGGGATTTCAAGGATTGTAGTTAAAATAGTGCATAGATCTTAATGTAAAAATCAAAAAGCTAGAATATCTCTACAACTGCAAGCAGCATTGTATGACCTTCAGGCACGCCAGAAAAATACAAACAGGTCTGCATCGTTTTGAGAAGAACCCGCAAAGAGTACATCTTGGTGTTTCCTTGGTGACAGGGTTTTTCTGTTAACCACGCCCGCATTCCTAATATGTTCATATTGTATATCCTGTTGTGTCGTTCAGCTTGAGCCAAAAAGTCAAGGATTCTTGTGTTACATTTTCACAATATTCTAGTAAAAAAATGTGCGAGCGACAGGGAAACAACATACCAGACCATTCCATTCCATATTTTGTGGCTGTAGAAATGATTTATAGTTGAAGTCGGTTTATTTTGAAAAACCCAATTCGAGCTGATTTAACTTTGAAACTGTTTTTTCAAATTTCAATTTTTTTCCCTCCAAGTTCTTAGCATGTTCTTGTAGCATTTTTCTTTTGATGGAGGGCACACATATGAGGATTGAAGATTAAAACCGCGTTCTCTGAGTGTTTGAAAAAGCGCGGGTCTGTGAAGCAGAAACTGCGATGGGCGGGGCCAAAGTCTCCTGTACGGCTCTGATGATGCTCGCTATTTTTTTGCTACACCAATGTTAGCCTGAGGTTGTGAGGGGCTGTGAGCTAACAGTGTAAACAAAGGCATGCTGGGATATAAACGTAGGGTTACTTCCGCACCACTGTCCCCCACACACAACCCAGAGGCGAATTTCTGAGGGACTCCTGCAGCGATGGAGAAAATATTTCTTTAAAAATGGCACAGGCTTTTGGATTTGGGCTAAAAAAACCCCTGTATAATCATAATTAAAAGACCACTGGGAACGCTTTTACAATAGAAAGCTTTTAGTTGGAGTGGAACTTTAAGGGTTTAGGTCAATTTGACCTGATTCGATTAACAGCAAACTTGTCTCAAACAGATCCACCGATTTCCAAGTAGCTTCCTTAATATGCTGCAGGAGGTAGGTGGGATTTATTGTTATTATTTTTTTAGGAACAGGTCCGACCCCCCCCCCATGCAGGTGCATGTGTCCAGTGAGAATCTCAGGAATGGATGATCCAGCAACAGCTTTTTTTCATTTCATGTTGCGCATTGGTTCAACATGACAACAAAAAGACACAAAAAATCCTCCTAAAATATTTCACAAATATTCCTGGAGTCCCGTCCGTGTCAGCAGAGCAGCGTGTTTGTGTCTGGATGATCAGCAGAGTCTGGTGGTGAGGACAGGTGCGTCTGACGAGATCACAATTGAACAGGCGCGCCGGCAGCAGATGTCCTTGTTACGAGGCGGACTGCGCTCGTGCCGATCTGGCGGGCGGAGCTCCCATCAACAAGTCCTGTCATGCTGACAGTGTTGCAGATCAAAAGGACAGTCTGCCGCTGCACATACCTTGAAGCTCCTTCTTCTCTCTGACGTGGAACCAAATCCACGCAGGCCGTGTTCTGCAGTGGGAACACGTCTGACGGCCTTCTTCATGCAGTGTTTCCTTTAAGGTGAAGCAGCTGCTGCTGCAGAGCTCGCTGGGCTGCAGGTGGGATATTTTTATCCCACCATCCAGAGATGGATAGAATTAACGGCAGACGTGTGCGTTCGGTCACATTTATGCGAAGAATCCCTTAAAGAATCTCTGAAGACTAGAGATCAGGGCTACCAGATTCTGGGGAAGCCACAATTCCCGGTTTGAATCTGAACCGAATCAATCAATTGGATTGATTTGTTCTGTGATCAATGGGGAAACTGAATTATTGCATCCCTACAGAGTGTTTACGTTAAACATTGCAGCCAACTGAGGTTTTTCCTCATTGTTACTTGCTTATTAGCAAATTCAAAAAAGGATTTTTCTGATTTATTTTTCTTGTTTTTTTGTTGATTTGTGATCGTAAATCAAACCATGACATGACCCAAAAATCGAGGTTTAAACCAAATTGTAGGGAAAACGAATCGTTGCATCTCTACTACGATACAGCTGTTCTATCTAAAACAGAAAAGAGAAAGGGCTTTAATGTGTTTAGATTCTCTGCTTCTGAACTCGATTTATACTTAAACTTTTATTTTATTGCAAATCATAAAGCTGTTTGACTGCAGGGTTTATGGGGACATCCCTTAATGTTCTGGACTCTGCATTCACACAGTGCAGAGATATACAGGATACCTTTGACACTATTTTTAAAATAAAACTTACGGTATTAGTTCAATAAAAAAAAACAACAACAACAACTGTGGAGCAAGTATGAGAAGACAGTGGAGCTTCTTTTTTTTTTTTGCAGATGATTTTGTAAAAGTGAAAGAAATTGAGAAAACGTGTCAAAAGCGGAGATTTTAGTTTATGTAAAACCCAAACGTCTTTTTCTAACGAGGCATCAAACCGGTTTGTGAGCGGGAAAGCAGATTTGCTCAGTGGGACACGATCACGACAAACCCGAATTCTAAAAGTATAGTATAGCAAAGTCTCAAACAAGCAAAAGGCTTAGAGAACAGCTGAAACTTTCTCAATTAGTCCACATAATGATCTACCACAGAATGAAATGTGCATAAAGAGGAAGAGGAAGGGCGCCCCTCATCATCAGCACTACAGCTCTGCACGACTCTGCTGTCAGCTTCGATGGCGAGGATTTGTGAGGATACGTCAGCCGTTTAATGCCCCCCCAGGTCACATTTTCATTTGTTAAAAAAGGTTTTTACAGCAGGCTTTCATCAAGGCCGCCTCCCCCTGCTATGAAAAATGAAAAGGATCAATTTATCATCTTCCTGGATGGAGAAGTACTTTGAATCTCCAGGAGGGGATTGATGGCTTTGGATCATAACTGGAAGAACAGTTAAATATCTCACTGTTTGGCCGCAGCAGGAAAATATGAAGTCTGAAAAGGTGTTAAATGTTGGAGGCCGTGTCGCACAGCCACTACGTGCGTTTTTGTCGCATGTTGCACACGTGAATTTACGTGGAAAAAGTGAGAAAAGTTGAGGTTTTCAGGTGAAAATTTCACAGATGTCACAAATGAACCACGTTAAAACCACGAAAGAAGCACCAATAAACCACGCAAAGAACACGTAAACTAACCTAGAACATGAACTGTCCGTGATTATAGTGATGTTTATATGCAATTATGTAATTTGATTTATAAAAGTTATACAACGCATGAAAAGTCATTTAGACATACGTGGAAACAGTCGTGGACAGACACAAATTTGTGTTTGTATCTAGCAATGTATGTATCTTGCTTAAGATTTACATAATAATGGCATATAAAGTACATTAAATTTGTATGAACTGCGTAATTCTCAACCAACCAAAAATTTTGACCAACTCAAAACAGAATTCATGTAAAGACTCTCCGGCCGAAACGCCCAACAGACGCCTGAGCACAGATTTGTTTGCTTGTAAACAGTTGTAAAGGGAAAAAAAAGTTGATTAATGTATGTCATAACAAATAAATAAAAGGAAATAAAAAGTATTTTTTTTAGTGTTTCAAAAGTCAGATATGTGAACTCTTCCTCTAAAAAACAAACCAATTTCCTATTGAAGCATTCTGCTTCTCCCTGGGATGAACATTTTTGGGCGGGAGCGTTAATTCTCTAAAATTAAATTCCAGCATATGTGATGAATCTGGCTCAGTGTTACACAACAACGCTCACTGAAAAAGGCAATCAATCTGGTGGGCTGCACCGCCAGCCGCGCTGCATCCCAACAAACCCCACCAACCGGGCCTGAGCCTCGTGCGTCTCCATGGTAACAAAGCCTCATCGGTCTAAAGGAGGTGGAGACAGGCAGAAGGAGGAGAGCAGAGGACTTGGGGAGGCAGAAGAAGCGGGGACGAGAGGCAGAATTTCATGCCGCTCTTTGAAACACCAGAAACAAACCCCTCCTTTGGAGCGCTTGGTGGAGGGCTGGGGAGGGAGCGGGAGCCCGGGGAGCTGAGGGTGGAGACGCCGTGATGCGGTGCAGGGCTGGCACTCTTTCCTGAAGCGGGATCTGCCATGGGCCTGAGCTCAGCGGATCAGCTGGGAAGCTGCGAGGTAAACATTTGTCTCACATGTCCGCCCGAAGCGAAGCCGATCCGAGCTCCAGCGGGTCGGGGGGTGGGGGGGTGGACGGTTTGTGTGGAGCAGTGTGAACATTTTACAAATGTGTCGTTGCAGCATCACTGCAGCTCTGTGGGGTCAGTGTGTTTGGAAAAAAAAAAAACGTGGTTTTGTAGAATTATGAAGTAAATCCGTATGGAGGATCAGAAACATCTTCAGGGTTTTGATGCGTTTTCACTTGTTGCAGATTCATGTGATGGCACATGTGTTGTGGTTAATAAACAGATGTGGGGGGGGGGGTCACAGGACTCCATTAGATGCATTCTGATGCATTTAAAAATCAGATTACAGCAGATTACACACGTGCCGTACACACTGATACGCAGTTTTCTGTTTGAAAAAAGAACTCGACAAAAATGCAGTGAAGGAGCAAATTTCACTTTACTGTGAGAGGACATGACTGTCCCTTTAAGTGTCTTTAACATTTTGACCAAAAGCAAGGCGTAAAGCTAAAATTATTGGCTGAATTTGCATCACTGTGTGGATTTATAGAGCTTTTCAGGGATTGAGGAAAAAGTGTCTACGATTGTGTGAAAATTACAGGCAAATACACTGCAAAAACGGCATTTTAAGACAGTGTATGAAGAAAAAATGTTCTGTTTTGTAGGAAAAATAAACTTGTCAAGGATGTTTTTCAATAGCAACATAATCCTAGTTTAAGAAAATACAGCTTTTCTTAGAATAAGAATTCTTGGTAAAACCATTTTTATGACCTTATTTTTTCCCGTCTATTTAAAGATGCTAATAGGGTAAAATGATTTAAATAATTTCAAGGGGCCTGTTTTTGTAGTGTAAGACAAGACCCAAATGGAATAATGCGGCATGCTCATTGATGGACAAGGAAAACCTAAACTTTCTTTCATTCATGAACCTAAAAACTCCACATACTGGACATTTAAAGAGCAGAGGTCATGTGACCATGGCCTTACGTTTCTTCAAATGTTACATTCTCATAACAACAGCTTTCTCTACACCTTTTTCATCATATTATTACATTTTAGCAGTTCAAGTCCTGGGAAATCAGTGCTGAAACCCCAGTTAATCCTTACGATGCTGAAATAAGAACCCCCCCCCCCTCCCTCCCCTCCTCGAAATCTCTGCTGAGAGATCTCTTCCTGGTCTCTCCCATCCACAAGTGGAGGATGAGTCATCATAACTGTTTAGAAATCCACAAGCAAATGTCAAAACAGTGAAAAGCCCAGACAGAGCTGGTTTGGTGTCACTAGTGTCAGGAAGGAACATGCTTTATGGGGGGGTTACTGTTGCCAGGGGGTAGAGAGGTTGTTACTTAGTTGGCCATCAGGAGTTAACATCACCCATCAACACATTAAACCAAGAAATTTAGCTATTTACTCAATATGTTTGTCTTTTTACTGCATGATAACGAAAATCACCATCATTTATACCTTTTACTTAGAATCAAATTAAAATCAACAAAACATTACAGATAAAAACACAAAGATTCAGAAAGAAAGGCCTGGTATTTATCACTCTAAACAAGTCACACTCAGTTTTTCTGTCAACTTCCTGCTTAACTTCAGCAGTAGACGGTTCATAAAAGTTGGTTTGCATCATTTGACAACAACTCCTGAAAAAGTTCCCCACAGTTTTTCCATCCTTAACATTTTCTGACTACAGTTCCATCAGATGGACGACATAGAGATAGATAGTAAATGAAGACACAGCAGCACCTCAATAAAAACCAGAAAACACTCATAGTCCTTTCATCTTGTCAGAAGTCAAAGCTCTGCCTCCCCCTCTGGTCACCAGCAGGAACCATCTCCAGAGTACTGAATGGACTTCATCTCCCAGCAACCCCTGCGTGCCACACACCTGACTCTCATTCACTCCATCAATCACAGTCTAGTTAAACACTGCTTGAGCCTCACTCAGTGTGAAGTATGCCTTCATTACTGAGCGGGGAATTTGGACCTGATCTGACCCTGTTCTGACTGTTTGCCTGCCCCGACTCTCGCGTGGATCCTGACCACCCCTGTCTGTCCTCTGATCTCATGCCTGTTTTTGACCTGATTTACCGTATTTTCTGGACTATAAGTCGCCCGTTTTTCATAGTTTGGCAAGGGGTGCGACTTATACTCCGCAGCGACTTATATTAGAAATAAATTGAAATAAATCCATTGTTAACCCTCCTGTTCTGTTCATTTGTGAAGAACAGAGATGATGTTCCTGGGTCAATTTGATGTATGAGGTATGTTAAGTGTTAAGAGTTTGTTAAGTGACTCAGAGAATCAGCAAACTTTTTTACAGTAAGATCTTGAAGGCTAACAACATAATATTCTATTTTCCAATGATTTCATAGATTCAGAAATGCAATAAAAAGGACAACTGTTTCTACAAATACAGGATGAAAACAGAGTATTAGTTGGCCAATGATGCTTCATGAAAGGAATAGATAAGTAAGTTTAAATTATGAGATAAACAGTCTGCTATGATTGTGTCATATGAGGTTGTGCATGTTATTAGTTCTTGGTCTCAGATTTTGTCAGATAAATTTCCCGTCAAAATGCGACTTATCAGTGTTTTTTTCTACTTTATCATGCATTTTTGGGCTGATACTCCGCAGCGACTTATAGTCCGGAAAATACGGTAGCTTTATGGACTTTTAGCTGAGCTAATAAACCTGCAGCATTTGGAACCAGCCGTTCCAACCAGCCTGTTCTTGTGACACATCTAAACTGAAATGTGTTTCCAACAGACATGTTTTACAAACGGACTATTTTCATCTTAAGAGGAAACGAATCACAAGATTTTAGTTATATTCCTAAATTCCTAAGGATTAATTATTGTAATGTATTTATTTTTTATGTATTTCAATCACATTTGTTTCTTTCAGAGCTTGTTTAATTAAAATAAAATGTAGTTTTTTTTAAATTTTTTTATTTATGAACACTCCATAGCTTTACTTTGAAATTCACTACACTTTACTTTGAAGATTGATTTACTTTCACAGTAACAAACTTTTGGTTTGTTTCAATCTAGGTACTTCAAATCCCAAATTATCCTCAATTTTAGAGTGATGTTGACGTTGCCTGAATTGTATTTTTACTAAACTCGCGAATTAGCGATCTAAGACGTCGCAAACATTCATTCTCGTTTTTTCAGCAGCAGGTAGCACTTATCTGAGTATTTGGATACAGGTGCGTCTTGCAGTTAGTTCACCTTGAGGCTTGTACAGCAACCTTAAGGGACATCATGAAAATGGAACGTACCATTGCCGTGCAAAGTGTTTGTAAGGCTAATGGAAGTTGCACATACTTACGGAAAATGCCGTCATACGGTGGGTGCCCTTATCATGTGAACAGCACTAACAGGGTTAGGGTTTGGAGGGGCTTAAAAAAAGAAAAGTTTCAAATCCTGCATCTCCCCCTACTTCACCCTAACTTTCATTTACGTGTTGTATAATTGTTCGCTAGGACCTGTCGCCCTTGGCATCCCCGTAGAAATAGCGTCCATAAATATTTTTTGCCCTACGGGTTCAACAAGCGGTCTACGATCTTAAAATTTCGTGTGGGCCACCTGTGTGTCCCGTACACGTCCACCCCTAAGGACAGCTGGGATCAAGGCATTAAATGTTGGACACATTTGGAAATCTTATCTGGAATTATTTGAAATCAAAGTGTAAAGGAAGACAGTCTTATTGTATTTTGACCCGCTCAAGAAGATGAAAGGTTTTATATGCTGCATTATTTTTGCAGGAACACATAAATAGCTTTGCTTACACACATCCACACAACAGTAACAGTGTTGAAAGTGGGAGAGAAAAATGTCTGCTTTGTAGCTGCATCCATTCCTGGCGTTTTTAGCTCATCCTAAAGAAATGATGATGAAAACACCGGCGGCGGTTTAGGATTTTTCTCCCCATCTTGGTGATGTGTGGACGCCAGCAGCGAGTGTGTTGTTCCCTCTCTAGGAGCTTTTCTTTGCTCACTCTTTGTGAGGTTGTGCATTAGAAATTGTGAAGGAAAACACATCAGAACGATGGAGGGGTTCAGGAAACTCCTCGTTTGAATTTGTCAATTTGTGAAAAATGGAAAGTGAAGCCGTATATGCTGTCTCCGTGATCAGGCTCCGGCATCGAATGTTTCTGTTTACATCCTGGGTGACACAACAGTGTCGCATTGTCAATGCACCATACTGTAGAGCAATCGTATAGCTTCTTGATACTTGGTATGCTTGCTGATCTGCATCTGTTTATATGTTTGAGTTTTGTTGGCTTCCATGGACCCTTCTACGCCATCAGCTGTTTTATTCATTTTGCTCAACTCACCTTTTATTCTTATGGTTCTGTTGGACATTCCAAAATGCTTTAAAATGAGATCTTATGTTTTGGACACAATTCCATTTTTTGGCACTTTGTACAGTTAGTCTAGGAATATTTGCATTTGTTTACATTATGTTTTGGCAAATTTCAGGTCTGCTAGACTTTTTAAGTTAATTTAGTATATAAGCTTTGTAAGTTGCATTGCAATAGCTTTTTTGTGCTAATTTTGCTAATATGAGCATAAAGCTAATAAGCTAACTAGTTAGATTTAGGCATTTTCATGTTTTGTATTTTTGCCAAATTTGGTATTTGGTCTTATCCTTAGCCTTAAGCTAGCTTGTTTGGTAAATTATGCTAATAGCAGACTTTTGCTCCCTTGTTAGGTTAATTTTGACATGTCCAAGCTAAATTAGCACTTAGCTATATTGTTCGCTTTTAGCAAGATTTTTATAGATTATTTAGCCCATTTTGTACATATTGCCAAAAGCCAGCTCTTTCAGCTAACTTTGAGATTTCTCGCGCTTTGTCCAAATTCCTTCACTACTCACGACTTTAAACACTATATAGAGTGTTTGCCATTTTTTCAGGGTGTCCTTAGTTACAAATATAACTAGTATGCACCAATACTCACTAGATGGATTAATATAGACCACAATGCATTGTGTATGAACAATTAGTTGTGTAGATCCATGTAAATTATTTTTTAAATCTAAATTATCTAAGTTTTCATTATCAGAACACAGTGGATTCACACGTTTTCTTCTAAAAATGTTCATATTTATTAGGTTTTTACTTTGACAAAAATCCCATCTGCTTAAATTCCCAGACTTGGTTGATTCAAAAATGTTGTTGTTCATGTTAAAAGCCATAGACAAGATTCAGTCTTTATTTAAACCAGCTTCGGAAGAGGACTCTATTATTTTTGCTAAATTACTAAACCCTATTGTCTGAACCAAATGCTCAGTTGCCTGAACTCACTGATTGAATCAAACATTCCTTTGGCAAAACCATCAGGACTTTCACCCGTTGAGACACAACTTGCCAACACATTTTCATTGTGATACAGAAGTCACAAACACAAAGAAAGCACAGGTGTCACCACTTGAACCCGACAACTCAAAACTGATCACACGTGTGGCTACTGATGTGAGAGAACATATAAAGTTTGTGAGGCCCTACAATGGATAGAAATCTGAGAGGAAGAGTTTGTGTGAGAGGAGGTCAGCAAAGACAAAGGTCAGTAATATCTGATGAAATCAGAGCTACTGTGATTGACCATGTGTCTACAAGTGCTACGTGTAAACGCACAAGATTTCTGTTCTTTTTTTTCTTTCTGTACAAGTTTTCTGCGAAACGTGATTAGTGACTGTTCAATGTTGCTCTTAAACATGGGGCACGATTTCACAACAAAGTTCAGTTTTGAGCACAGATGGAACTGTTTTGAGGTGAAAGTTTGAAAGTTTTGTGACTGTAGCTTGAAAATTAGGTTTTTGAGTTGACAGTTTAGAGAAAAGAAGTGCAAGAAAAGCGTCTTAACAATATAGAAAAACTGTAAAAGGAAAGATCATTTCAAAGCTCCCTTTGCTTGTACAACTCTGAGGCAGACCCATACTTCAATTCAAGGCATTAAGGCCCGTACACACCGGGACGAATATTCGCCAGGCGTTATTCGCCAGCGTTTTTCGCCACGTCTTTTGTGTTCACACCCAGGCGATTTTCGCTGACGATGAGCCGACTGAACATGCAATTTCATTCCCTGACATTAGATGGCGCTGTACACAAGGTAGTCCCTTGTCACTCAGAAGAAGAGAGCCACTATTTACGCGCTTGTCAGAAGAACATGGTGAGTTTTATCGACTGGTACAAGAGCTGAAAATGTATCATGAGCGTTTTCGGGGATATTTTAGAATGTCTGTCATTATTTCTTTGCGGCAGTGTAGAAGCTACTTGGCGTCTATCTTCTTTGCTGGTATGTGTGCTCAGAAAGGCAGTGTTGTGTTTGAGCGCCCCCAAGTTGTGTTTTACTGTAACTTCAGAAGCTCCAGACACGTGAGCAAAAGCGCCATTCACATTGGTTGAATGGATTTCGACGCGAGGCGTCAAAAAGAAAAAACGAACCCGAGGCGTTTGTTTTTTTTGACGCTTTGACGCGTGGCGTTTTTTCGCGTCGGTGTGCACACTCTCATTGGTGCCCTTTGTTTAGTCACGAGGCGAATTTCGCCGACGAAAATCGCCGGCGAAATTCGTCCCGGTGTGTACGGGCCTTTAGACTGTGGAACTCATTGCATATAACATTTAAACAATACATAAATGCTATTCTGTTAAACAATGTTTAAGAGCAAAACATTACATAGACTACAATGATGGAAAGTATTTAAGGGAATGGAATTAGGCCTTGGTTTAGGAATTAGGAATGGGGTTCATTATCAGTTGGCAGCGTTCGAAATAAGCGGTTATCCGGTTGTCCGAGACAACCAGATTTCACGGAGGACAACCAAAATGAACCTGATGGTTGTCCGTGTGACAACTTGGTCTTTAATTCAACATTTTGTTATTTTTCTACTATTTTTCAAGTTTCAAGGGTTAGTTTTTGGCAACCTCTGAATTGAGACGTATGCAGCAAATTCTTTTCACTGACAAAATAAGTGTGTGCATGCTAGCCAATCCTTTCTGTTTCTACATGTGCACTTTTCAATAAAGATTATTCAAATAAAGGTGACGAACAACAGTACCGGGTGCGACCGCTAGAGGTCTTCAAAACACGCAAAAAGATTTCAAACACATTCATAAACACTATAACTTTCACTCATAACAGAACAGACTGACATGAGCTGAAAAAAAACTTTTTCCATGGGATTGATATGATATTCTACATTTTTACTACAGTCTTTGTGTTTTATATTCTTTAAGCAACAATTATCAAAACCAAACAAAAAAAAAAGAACCAATATATTTCAATCTGAGTAAAGATACTAGTTATAAAGATATTAGTTTCAAGTTTTTGGCAATACTTTGTGTAACCAGATGCTTCCATATTTAGTAAAATGTTTGTTTTTAATATTTAAAGAGTTTTTAAATGTCCATCATAAGAGGCAGTTGATATTAGATGTATAGAAGAAATAAAGATGTAAGTACTGACATTTGAGTAGGTTTCATTGCTGTTGAATATTGGTATCGAAGGACAACCAAAGATTGGAGAGGACAACCAAGTTTACTTGCCATTGTTTCCCTTATTTCTAATGCTGGTAGGAATTACTTGTTTTACTTTGTCTTGTTTGTGGTTTGCCCTTTTTTATTTGTGATTGGTAGGAACAGATATTCTGTCTGACCCCGATTGTTCATGTCCTTTTTTGGAAATGTTACTTGAGCTGGCGTGAACAATAAATAACAATAATTAAATGGGAAAGATCACATTTGGCTGAAAAATGTTTGAGCAGGTGTCCAAATGACATCCATGGTACTGAATGATGTCACAGTCTTTGGGGGTTTGGGGAGTGGGGAGGGAATTTGGACATATCTCAGTGGACATCTTTTTTCAGTTAATTTTGCTAATGCTACACCTTTGCTAGCTTGTTTGGTCAATGTTGACATTTCTGGCGCCAAGTGTCCACCAGAGGCAAGGTGGTCTTACCCGAGGACACTTGGACACATGGGCGGGCAAGTTGGGAATCAAACCTGCAAGCTTCCGATCAGAGCTCGACCACCCTACCGCTGCACCACGGCACTTGGTAGCTTTAAGCTAACTAATTTTTTGAGATGTTAGTTTTCGGCCATTATCTAAACTGTAACTAACCTGAAAACTAGAAAGCTCTCATGAAGTCTTGTGTCACACTTTATGGTTCATCGGCTGCAGCTGCTCCATGTGCAGCTCAGTCATTCACAGATGGGCACACAGTCTTTACTAAACATCAGCTCCACTTCCCAGCTCAGATTTCCAGCCCACCATCCCGGTCACATGACTCCTCTAAGTGTGCGTTCTGGTCTGAGCAGCAGCAGGTGGACGGATCAGGCAGCAGCTACTCAAAGTGATGATGCTACAGGGAGAGCTGGATGTTTAATGGTCATCAGACAAGCCATTCATCTTCATTTTCTCTTTGTTATAGATGGTTATGGAGAGGACAGAAACATAGGTGGAGCGTTGATGCTGAGCAATTTAAACAATCTTGTCAAAGTCTCATAATTGGAGGAAGAATAAATGAACTTTTTGGAGGTGGAACTAAAAGTGGAAAACATAGCAGGTTTATTTCTACTTATAATTATTTTTGGGACAAGAGAAATTAAAAGCACACAGACAAAAATTACAATTAGAACAGAAAAATATCAAAACATTTAGACAAAATAAAAGAGCTAAAATTTACAGCTGTGTCCAGGACTTGAACATAAAAAGTTTGTCCAACAAAATCAGGAAGACTGTTACAGATGCTGAGACACTGCCAGTGGAAACTCCGGCTTTGCACAGAATACGTTTGTTCATTCTCCACATAATATAGTCTATTAAAAGTATTTATTTTAAATAACTCCTCAGAACTTTCTTGAAGCGTGATCACGCATCGTACAGTTCCACCGTAGGTCTTACTCCGTGAAAACCGTCTCTCTGCGTCTTGTTGAGTGTCATGGAAACAGAAAAGGCTTCTCCCAGCATCCATATCTCCTCCCCTGCCTCGTCTTTGGTGCTGAGGTCACTGATTTGCATTCTGTGTTGACTTTGCTGCATGTTTGGCGTGGCAGAGCTGGGATTTAGGTTGCATGTGGATTTCAGCACTGTTGCTGGGTCACTGGATTACCTTGTAATAGATCCACACAGGATGTGTTCACCCGTATTTGTGTGTGTGTGTGTGTGTGTGGGGGGGGGTTAATCCTTCAGACAAGCGCGCTAATTCTTCCTGTGGACTGTCAGTGAAGCTAAAAGGACATGTTTTTCTGATACATAAACTCCCTTAAAGACTCCATTGTTTTTCTGTCTCAGGCGAGGAGGACGACGATGAGCGCTTTCATTTTCGCCGCTGGGGTAGCATAGGCGAGTGAGAGGAGCGTCCCGCCCTCTTCCTTTCCCCCCTGGACACGGAGACCCCCAGAGTGGGCTCAACTGGAGCGCAGACATGCTGATCAAGGAGTATCGAATCCCCATGCCCATGAGCGTGGAGGAGTACCGCATCGCTCAGCTCTACATGATCCAGGTGAGCAGTCTCCTCCAGAGTTTTTTCGGTTTTGCCATGTTCAATTCCCAAAGATCAACATTTTCATGGAGAAATTAACTTATTATGGTGCAAATCTATTATCCCTGTCTTCCACCTTTGAATGCCAGAATTATTCAACTTTAAGAATGTATCAGAAAATAAAGGCAAAATGTTTTTTTTTTGTTTTTTTTTTAATTAAAGTTCCAAATGAGTTCTAGACCATAAATCTGACATTTGTAAACTTGGAGGAAGAATGTAACAAAGCAGACATGTAGAAAATGTACCGGAGCAGCTATGTGAAGCACCAACATCATACAGATCAATTCTAAACACGGAAGTGAGCCAAAACATGAGAGGCCAGCGTGCCAGAGCCCGCATTCACTTCCCAAACCAAATCTACGGAAAGGATGCCCACATGTTTATCTCAGTATTGATCTGAAGCCACTTAAATCAAAGCGTTAACGAAGCAAAATCAAAAAGATTCCCCTGCAGGAAAGCAAGTCAGTCACATTAGGGAATGAAACCGTTTTTTTTGGGCGCACAGAGCAGCGACGGTCACCTGGTGTGTTCCAGCTGAATAAAGTCTCATCAGAACATCGGTCTGTTCAAAAACCTCCAGTTTGTTTGTTTGTTTTAAGTTTTAGGGCCACAGCTTTATGAAACATTTCCCTGTTTTTACCTGAAACACGCCAGAACGTTCAAGAGGGACTGAGTGAACAGCTGATCACAGCGTTCACTCCTCCGTTCGGCTCCCCCAGAAACCTGTTTCTAACCCAAATCTTAAGCAAATCGAGGTTTAGCTCCAGCTCACTTTTTTATTCTGCTTTTTCTGTTCGTGAATAGTTCCTGTAAACAGCCTCTTAATGTTGCATCCAGTAAAAATTCATGTCAACGAGGTTTTATTCATGGCATCATTGATTTTGAGAATAAATTACTGTTGCTTCAAAATCACAAAAGTGCAGATGAATTTCCTGAATTTCTCCCATGGGAGATTAATAAAGTTTATATACATATATATATATATATATACTTTATTTTATAAAACTATGTATCTATCTCTGACATTTAAATGTTAAAAGTAAAGTTTGTCTACATTTTAAGGTTTTTCTAAACGATTCCTTCAGAATTTTTTAACTGTTTCATCTGAAAATCTGCAGATTTTTTCATTTTCATGTAAATCTTGTTCATTGTAAAATTTACCACTTTTTCAACAGAAAATACTCAACTTTATTAGAACATTTGCAGTTTTTTTTTTTCAAAATAAAAATCCTGCAGCATTTTTATGAGAAACTTTGTCGTCTAAATAAAAAAAGGCTCTGTAGTTGTGTTGTAACAATGTCTTTCTTGCTTTTTAAACCCCCTTATTGCTGTAATGGATATGCGAGTTGGAAAATGACTCCTATGTGGCTCTTTTTCCCCCTGGAAACTGAATATTTCGACCCAGAGTGGTTCAGGATGTTTGTACAGGACTCATGATGGTAGGAAACGCTCGGGGTTGCGGTTTAGTGGTTTGTTTCTGAAAGAGGTCAGAGGTTCAGGGTGTCATCTTGTAGCACAGAATATGATCAGTGAGGAAACATGGCAGAGTTTCTCTGATCATCTCAACAGATGGTGCTCCATATGCCTCGGCTTTATGTTTCCTTTCATAACTTTGTGTAAATATGTTCAGAGACGATTCAAATGAAATTTTAATTGTCTCTGTGCTTTTGACAGCTTTGCATTTCAGCCATAAATCAAAGAAAATTAAACAAAACCTGAAATTTAACTTTGAATAGTTTACAGTAAACACAGTCAGTAGATGGTGACATTAAACTCTTCATTACATCATATGGAAAGTAACTATAAATCATCCATTTTGAAAATGGGCCATAAAACAATAAAAAAATCTCTTCAGGGTTTCGTTTGTGCATCGAAGAATATTACATAAACCCACACAGCTGGACCCCCCCCCCATCCTCTCTTTCCTAGCATCACAGCTGGGTGCTGGTCGCCATAGTAACAGGTGACATCAGCTGCAGCCTGGCAGCTGCTGCCATCATTATGTGGAAGAGAGCGGCGGTGATGCCGTTCCCAGAGCTCGCCTTTCAGTTGTGAACGTTTGAAGTTTCAGGCAGGGATTTGAACGCGACGTCCTGAAAACGTTGCAGCCGACTTCTCTGAAAGTAAAATCTGTTTTCTTCTCCATCGCCCAATTTACCTTGTTACCGTGTTGAATTCAATCAAGGCGTTTATCAAACCGGACGTCGCATTACGGCTGTATTCGGGTTAGATGATGCGTTCATGCTTTGGGGAAAAAAAACGGACTTTGTGTTTAGTCAATCAGAGCCTGAAAACCCCTGATCTAGATAATTAGCTGTTTGGCTGTTATGGGAAACTGTATTCTAGAGCAGGCATGTTCAAATGATGACCTCATCCAGGCCAGGAGCAACTTTTGATTGATTCCAGAGCTCAAGCACTTGAGTCACTGCTAATAAAACATTTATAATGTGCTTTTTTAAAACCAGTGCAAAATTGCCCCTCACATGTTTAGTCCCTGAATGCAGCACATCGGGCGACTCACTGTAGCCAAAGTTTTTTTCTTTTTTTTGTCTTTCTGCAGTTTTATGTCCTAAAAATCCACACACGCAGAAGAAGGATACCACTTCCCTTTTGTGCCCTTCAAAATAAAAGTGGCACCCAAGCCTAAACTGTGAGCTTCAAAGCATGGTTCTGCTGGACAAAGTATTCCTTCAGTGGGAGACCAGAAAAACCTCTAGATGGACTAAATGAGGGATGATGTCCAGCAGACGCAACCGTCCTCCACTTCACGTTGGACAGTTTTATTCCTCTAAGTCCATTAATTTCTGATATGGTAAACCTTAAAGAGCATTATTCCGTTTTGTAAGCATGGCCACTTACAAAAGAAATCAATAAAACATCTAATATTAGTACATTTAAAACATTTTTCGGAAGAAGCATACTATGTGCGTTGTCGTGGTAACGACCAGCACTAACCTCACTCTACTGCAGCTGGTGTGTGAGGACTAACCAGCGGAGGAAAGTGGTGTATCGGTAAGCCAATCACGTTGAGTTGATACAAAGCACCGTTTCAGAGGGAATGTGGTTTAAACAGCAAACAGCTGTTTACGGAGAAAGTATGGATTATACCAGGGGTGGGCAAACTACGGCCCGCGGGCTGGATCAGGCCCGCCTCCATGTTTGGTCCGGCCCGCTGAACAATATCAGAGACCCGTGTTTTTTTTTTTTTAAATCTGGCCACACGATCAAGATCACGATCAAGACGTGACATTTTCTTCCACCTTCTGCAGTCTGAGCTCCAACCATGAAAACCTCTAAAAATCTCTGTCAGATAGAACAGAAGACAGTCTTCCCTTTCTACGTCGCATTTCATTTTTCTCGGTTTAGCTTATTATTTCTGAGCATCATGCTGCTTTTTTTAAACAGTGCTCCCTGTTCTGTGTCCTGATTGGCTGGAGACCTTGTCAATCAATCTCCTCAGTCCGTGCCGTGTCTCCTGTACAGAAACCCGCAGCTCTTCAGATCTACAGAAATCTGTGATCCATCAGATCTTTGTTTTCATTCTAAGATCCTGGACCTCATTCCTATGAAGGTTTAAGAATTTAAACCAGAGAAAAGGTGAAAATGTTCATGTCTGTGTGAGAAAAGTGTATTTATGCAGGGAGGAGTTTCACTGCCATGAACGTCTGGAATCAGACTCCGTGGATTTCACGGTTATTTTTAGAACGTAACTCCTGCAATAAATGAGGAACTCTGTTCTGGTGAAAAAGTAACACAGATATATGTGTAGCTGCAGCAGAAGACATAGAAATGAGCTTTTTCAGTATTACTGGATGAGAAACAGACGCAGCTGCTCAAACTGTGAGACGTGATGAGCTCAAAGTCTCTGTAGAATTATGACCAGAGAGGATCCATTATTTATTTATTTATTTGTTTTAATGTATCAGTTTATTTTTCCTGAATTTTTGTCATTGAAAATCATAGAGTGTTATTTGGTCATTGTTTTATTTCATCAATAATGTTCTTTATTTTCTTAAAGGGATCATGAATGAATAAAACTTTATTCATACAACACTTTACAACTCCTTGAAGGAACCAAAGGACTTCACAATAAAAGACATCTAAAATGGGAACAAAAGTTTTAAACTAAAAACTCTAGAATATTCTGTTTTAGAATATAATTTCAATCCAAATGTTTTCATCTACATTCCATGTTCTATCATTCTCACTCCACCATCTGCTCCTGGTCCGGCCCTTCTATCCAATTTTAGAACCCAATGTGGCCCCCCAGTTAAAATAATTGCCCACCCTGGATTATACTGTATCATACCACGGTCTGGGTGGATACTGGCTTCTGATTGGCTGCAGATAATGTGATAATGAAAATCTAAAAATAAAAAAGCTTGACTGCTCTATATTATTGCTTTGGCTTAAACGCCAGTTGGTAACAGAACAACAGAAACTTGGAAAGAAAGATCTCTGTCCTTCAAATGTCTGTCAAATTTACCATCAGCAGCAATGTTCCTTTTAATTCTGAACAGTTTGTATTTATTGCTTTAAACAGAGTAAATATGTCTTAATAGATGATTTTGTTATTAATGAGAGAAATAGTTTGTTGGTCCACATCAAATGATTAGGGATAAGGGAGGATATTTATTCAAAGCGATCTTGAAAACTACTGTTATCTTCATCATCTGGACAAAAACAAGCAGTGAGAGGTGAACTTTCCCTCTGAAAGGATGCTGTGGACCACTTACCATGACGTTTAGCATAAAACCACTTTCCTCCGCGGCAGCAGAGCGAGGTCGGTGCAGGCTCGGTAGCCGTTACCATGACAATGTGTCGCTCCGTATATCAAATAGTCCGCTTTTTGTGAAAAACAATTTAAACCTAAAAAAAAAAAAAAAAACAAGATTAAAGTATTAATAATCAGTTTACTTTTTATGTCTTCATAAATGACCATGGTATAAGAGGCCTAATGCCTTTGGAGGTGTCCGTTATGTAAGGGTTAATGGCCTTCGAAGTGTGCATCGTCAGAAATTAACGCATGCCAGGTTGCTTCCACAAAGGGCGTTAAATTCTGATGATGCACACTTCGAAGGTCATTAACCCTTACTTATACCATGGTCACGAACAAAAGAAACAAATATTTAACCAGTTTTTAGAACTTTATTCTGGTTGTTTGTTCAGTTTGGATCGCTCTTTTTCCACAAAAAGCGGACTATTTGTTATGTGGTGGGGCGTGTTGTCACGGTAACGACCTTGACTGCAGCGCCAATGGTAAGCGATATATACGTTAAACAACTGCTTGTTTTTTTGTCCAGAGGATGAAGCCAAAGGTTGTTTTAAAGAAGCCGGCGCAGTGATATAAAACATTTAAGCTAGGTGACCGGAACTACTTTTAAAGGCGTGCTGTATTACTACTGATCATCACTTTTTATACCATGGTCCGGGTGAATACTCGATTCTGATTGGCTGCTGGGTGTACATTAAAAAGTGATATACCACAGGATAACCGCACGGTGAAAAAAGAAGTTCTTGTCACCTAGCTTAAATGTTTTGTATCACTGCGCCGGCTTCTTCAAAACAACCTTTTGCTTCATCATCTGGACAAAAACAAGCGGTAAGAGATAAACTTTCTCTGAACTGATGCTTTATTCAACCCATCGGAAAGATCAGCATATACCGTATGTAGAAAGATAGATCAGCATATATATCGCCGAATCTTAACTGCAGCGGTTGTGTGCTGCGACGCACCATATAACAAATAGTTCGCTTTTTGTGAAAAAAGCCATCCAAATCAGAATAAAAACAAGAATTAAGGACTAAAAACTAGTTACTATTTCTTTCTTTTGTAAGTGACGCACTTCCAGTCGGACAGTTCAGGCTTCAACGGCGTGCATTAAAAAGTGATATTGCACACTTCAAAGGCCATTAACCCTTACATCAGTGTTTTTCAACCTTTTCTGAGCCACGGCACACTTTAACCTTAAAAAAAATCCTGTGGCACACCAGCATCCAAAGATTAAAAAAAAAAAAAAAAAATAGGAGAAACTCATAGTCTGTATTGATCTACAGTCCCTCCACAATCTCACGTGCATTTTTGAGATAATTGTGGCAGAAAAAGCTGGAAGTTGCAGCTTTTTTCTAAAAGATGCAATAAAAGTTAAGTTAGAAGATTTGAAAACAGTTTGAGGTGTGTTTGTTGGTTTCAAGACGTTTAACAACAGATCTCATTGTGCGCTGTCTTTTTAACCCAATGCATCATGGGAGATGTAGTGCATAAAACGGCCGGAGATCGCTTTTCAGAGCTTCATGGTTTTGTTCTCTTGTTCCACGGTCTGACACCGGATTCTGTGGAAAGCTACACCGCTAAAGACGAGCTTTAGCTGGTATTTTTGTTGGAACTGAGAGACTTTATGAACTAAATCAGGGACAAGGAAGTGAAGACTTTAACCACTTCTGATTGGTCAGACTGATGACATGTGATTAAGCCCCCCAAGAATGATTGGTGGAGACAATTAAAGGGGCGGGACTTTTCCAAAATACAGTCGAAGCTGCAGCTTAATCGCGGTAGCGTCATTTTTATCACAATGTCTTTAATAAAATAAAATAAATGCAAAGAAAAAATAATTTTATGATCTTTCATATTCCTAACTACTCAGTGTTTTATCAGGACCTGTTTGGATGAAGACAGAGCTGAAATCCTGCAGATGGAAAATGTTTTTAGATCAGTTAATGAGGGCAATTTCCCACGGCACACTAGACGGCGCGGCACACTGGTTGAAAGACACTGCCTTACATAATCCACACCCAGCAGCCAATCAGAATGGAGCATTCACCCGGACCTCAGTATAATAGAAATTAATAGACTTTGCTAAAGTAACTGATTCATACGTAGCAGCGTCCATTAGTTTCCCATAACGGACACCTTGTGTGGGGCGGCTGTGTTGCAGCGGCAGGGCGGTCGACCCATGATTGTAAGATTGCAGGTTCGATTCCCGCCTTGCACGCCCATGAGTCGATGTGTCCTTGAGCAAGACACTGAACCCCGCCTTGCCTCTGGTGGAAGGTTGGCACCAGCGTTCGTGGGCGGAGCCGCCACCAGTGTGTGAATGTGTGTGTGACTGGGTGAATGGGTCTGTGACTGTAAAGCGCTTTAGGCCTTGTAGGTAGAAAAGCACTATATAAGTATACGCCATTTACCATTTGATAGCATGATCCCTCACATCATCTATATTTTCATGCTAATTCATAAACATTCAGTGTGTTTTGTGTTGAGCTTAGTGGCTACGCATGTAAATGTCAAAAGTTGGGACAAAAGACCTATGTAAACAGGAATGGGTCTCTTCGGATTCTGGTTCCACGCAGGTTTGTTGTCATTTGGTTGAATGGAATTTTGTTTTGCATTCATTGCTCCAAACAGTCTTTTCAGACCACCTTTGACTATTATTTCTGCGTAAGTTGAGTCTCTCAAGGCTTCCCCAAAACGATCGTGAAGGTGGCTGGTTAAAAATCCAGGGTGGGAAGATCTGCTTATCTGGATTTTGAGCCACTGTTTGCATGATTCCATAAACAAACAATGACCGGTTCCTTTCCATTTGTTCTTTTATAAATAGACTAAAATGCTGTTACGTTTTACCAGCCCATGAGAGCCAAAAAGGATGTTTAAGAATCTGACTCAAGTAAATTAGTCACTTTTTGGACCCTTGTCTAAAGCCAAACCTGAGCATGTTGAAGGCACCAGTGCTGCTGGAAGGTCAGCGACTCTGTGAGGAAATCCGCCCAAGAGCGAGTCTATTTACTGTAATTTGTGGAGCCATAAGCAAAAATAAACGTGTAAGTTGCTTCTTTTAATCTCCCAGCTGTCCGAGCGTTGAACCTGCCGTCTCTGCTCTAAACTGTTTCAAAAAACATGTTTGATTTTTTTTAATAAAAACGATTTTTTTCTGCTTTTTATTTCCATCGTTTTGAGAAAACTGTTCAGAAAGATTGAATCAAAGAATTCCTCTGCTGGTGTTTGGAGGCTATGAGCTGCAGCTGAACTTCACAGCAGTAATTTTCCCCTCGCTGCAGTCTGCTGCCACCATGATCGATTCTGCTGTTTCACCGAGAGGCTTTATGATGTTGTGAGATGTTTGTTTAGATCTAATGTTACCCATTAAAGCTCAGACATCAGAGCAGCCAGACGAGGACAGATTAATCATCACCCGGCAGTCGAGAGGCAATTCCTCGCTCCACAAATTTAGTTTATAGCTCTCTTTACCCCAGCTGTCATTGTACCCCAGACGGGTACATCCTGTCTGGGAAATGATGACCATCCTCATCCCGTTTCATGACCTTCGAGGAGACCATGAAGACTCAATTCAAAATCTCCAACAGCCGACTGTCTGGGAAAATCGAGGCAATTCCAGACGGGAGAGCTTCACCGTCCACGCTGCAGAGCAGCACAGCATATTAGTCGGTAGGTTGTATTTGAAATGCTAATGATAATGCTAGCAATAATGCTAAAACAAACATTACTGTGTCTACGCTAACTCCCAACCCTCTTAGTAACAACTTTTCCCATCTCCAGGATTTCAGCTCTGTGTTCATCCAAACAGGTCCTGATAAAACACTGAGTAGTTAGGAATATGAAAGATCATAAAATTATTTTTTCTTTGTGTTTATTTGATTCTATTAAAGACATTTTGATAAGAATGACGGTACCGCGATTTAGCTGCACCTAAAGCTGTTTGCAGAAAAGTCCCGCCCCTTTAACTGTCTCCGCCAATCATTCTTGGAGGGATTAATCACACGTCATCAGTCTGACCAATCAGAAGTGGTTAAAGTTTTAACTTCCTTGTTTAGATTTAGCTCAAAAAGTCTCTCAGTTCCAACAAAAATACCAGCTAAAGCTCGTCTTTAGCGGTGTAGCTTTCCACAGAATCCGGTGTCAGACCGTGGAACAAGAGAACAAAACCATGAAGCTCTGAAAAGCGATCTCCGGCCGTTTTATGCACTACATCTCCCATGATGCATTGGGTTAAAGTGACAGCGCACAAGGAGATCTGTTGTTAAACGTCTTAAACCAACGAACACACCTCAAACTGTTTTCAAATCTTCTAACTTAACTTTTATTTTATATTTTAGAAAAAACAGCTGCAGTTTCCAGCTTTTTCTGCCACAATTATCACAAAAATGCACGTGAGATTGTGGAGGAGCTGTAGATCAATACAGACTATACAGTTTCTCCTATTTTTTTTTTTTTTGGATGCTGGTGTGCCGCGGGATCTTTTTAAGGTTAAAGTGTGCCGTGGCTCAGAAAAGGTTGAAAAACACTGGTGTAGACGCATGTGGGAGGAGCTACCACCAAAGATGTTTTAGCCCCATCGTAACATGGAAGCATCAACTGTAGATCTCATTAACAATGTATGGAAGACATGGATGATGCTTAGAGATCAGGGTTTTTTATTTTTATTTTGAGGAGTTCTACTAAAGCGTTCAGAGATTCGCTGTGGTTATTCATAGAGCTCATCTCCACTCTTTTCCCAGAAGGGACACAGACAGGACGAGCATTATTCAACGCCTTTAGCTCCTCTCTTACATGACATTACCTGCTCAATTACAGCTGTTTGCCTCCTCTGACCTTCATTACTGATACCACTTCCCTAAAGTCTTCAGCGGAGAGAGTCTGAGCTCTCATTCTTGACCCCAAACACCTCACTGCTGCTCTTAATAATAATCTGAGTGGTTTGGATTCATCTGGAGCCATTCTTCATCCCACTGTAGCCCACACCTTAATAGGAGGAATGAAATAACGTCAGTCATCTGTTGGGAAAAGGAGGGAGTGTGGGTTTTCATTCTGATTTAACGGCGGCAGATAAAATATGGAGCCCTATATCTCACCATGTGATGACTCGCACAAAGCGCTGACCTGTTATATAATCACTGAATGCTGCCTGCTCCATCATCAGTCCTGAACGTTCAATAATCTGATTACTCACGGGATTTAGATTGACCTCGGTTGCACCATCAGTTTGACCAGAACAGAAGGAAGCATGGAAATACAAACCAAAAACAACTTATTTGTTCAGTGTTCCCTCATTTGTCTGGAGTTATATTTTTAAGGAAACCCCGCCAAGGAGTCATTTGTTTTTTAAAATAAATCTAGATGTTGTAAGGCAGTAAAACCCCTCACTACACACTTTAAACATGTTTTTCAGACAGGCACGGACATTTTCAGGCTTTTCTCACTTCTTTAAGGTCTTTGATTTAAGAGAAATAAGTCAAATCTGCTCCATAATTTTCTGCAGCTGCAACAAATCAATGGTGGATTATTCATGGATTATTTCAATCCAATCCTGCTGTGATTAATCTAGATGAACAAAAGACAAGGCAGTTTGTGAAGACAACATTTTTCCTTTTCACTTCCAAGTACCAAGTTCTGATAATTATTTTATGTTGAGAACCTCAGTAAAACAAACTATGGTAGTACATCAAGTAAAGTACTTTTTTTTTTTTTTGGTTTTCCCTCCTGCTGTACTATGACACTTCATTTTATTTTTACTATGGAGTATTGTTAATGGTTTTGATAAAAGGCTCCTTTATAATTAACGTGACTCCCTTTGCCAGCAAATTAAATGTGATTTTGGTTGTATAGAAAGCAGTTTAGACAAATTTGTGAGAACAGAAATTCTGAATTTATCTGGGAAGAAATGGAAATGTCAGAGAGTTTAAGAGCAAGATAAATCACAAGTAGGAACAATACTTTTCACCGCCATCATCCTTGTACTACAGCTGAAATTAAAACTACTGTACTTCAGCAGGAAGTGAGGAAGTAATGACTTGTAGTAAATAACCTTGAGCTGTTCTACAGGAGTGTTTTCAGCCGGTGGAGTGTAATGTCTAAAAAAAGATGAGCGATACGAAAAATCAAAGATTTTATGGTGAAATTGGTAAAATGTAAAAGTTGAAATCCTTAGTCACATGAAACCAAACAGGGGTTGACCCGTACAGGTTTTTGGGTTGTCTGGGCCCGCTGAGGGGTCGTAGAGAGGAGTGGCTGCATCTTAAGGGGAGCACAGGTGTGTCTTGCAAGTGGAACGTACCATTGTTGTGCGTGTGGAAAGTGTATTGTGACGGGGTTGTAAGGATAATGGCAGTTAAACACACTTTTGTTGCTGTCGTACAGTTCCCCTACGCCACACTCTAGTGATTAGTAGGAAGTGATTACTGACCGGGCGGGAATGCTGCACGCACGGGGTGTGCACGTGATCCGAAAGCGGCCATAGGATCCGCACTCAAACAACACTAATTTCCTCATTTCTAACAGTCAGGCAGCAGCAAGGAGCGCATGTGGACAGCACTAATGGGATTCTTATGCAGCCTGCAGGATTTAGAGGGTTTAAAAAAGGAAAAATGTGTACGACAGCCCTGCGTGACTCCTGCATTTGACCATTTTTCGCCCACAGACAGCCCTATCCACCTGTTGGACGAAAATGGTCCAAGATGAGAAACAAGACAGTAAAGCTAACACCACAATAGTTGTACAAATTTTTTATTTTTTCCCTTAGAGTATTACCTTATTAAATATAAAAAGAAAAAAAAAAAGAAGAAAAAGAAGAAAAAAAAAAAAAAGAAAAAAAAAGTAAAATAAATGATTAATCACTTATTGAAAATGGTTAAATTGATCGATGTTTAATGATATTATTTCACTTGCTCCAAAAATTGATAAATTGATTCAAAAATCTTTCCTAATGTAGCATAATTTTTTTTAACTTCTGATAATTCTGATACTTGATGAAAGTTTACTATGAAAATCTCTGAAACAGTGTTGTGTCTATTTTACTGATATAGTATTATGCTCTAATCATATGAATGACGTTTATGAGTAACATATATTTTAGATAACTGATCTGCATTTGCCATGTTGATTTCTAAAAGTTATTTTTTATTTTTAACATAATAATTAAGTAATTCATCTTTGTCATGTGCTTTATCGATACCTTATGATTTTTAAATCTGTCTGATAAAAAACTAGGAACCGGATATTGATAAATCATGTATTAAAATGGTTACAGTATAACGGGGTGGAATTATATAAGTTCGCTTCCTTCCACTCCCTTTCAAGCAATATTTATTAATATGTCTAATTATCCTAAGTTTGATTACCGGTAGTTACTGTATGAATGTATAACTGAAGATTATATTCCTTTTGTGTATTGTTTCTACTTGATTGCTTGAAATAAACCATTTCAAATAAAAAAAAAAAACAAAAAAAAAACAAATGGTACAGCTGATGAGGAAACTTAGATGGATCCAAATCCAAAATGTAACCATAAGGAGCTCCATTTCCAGAAGAAAATGCAGGGTAGAGTGCGATATTGCTGAATGAAAATAAAAACTTAAAGGTAATAATTGGCAACAAAACAAACAAAACGGCACAATACCAAAAAAGATGTTTATGAAAAATGCCAGCGCCGGGTATTGAACCAGCGAAATCCTGGAATATCTTGAAAAGTTCAAGGATTTGAAGGACCAAAAATCAAAGCTGGAAAGACCTGAAAGAGCTGAACATTTGAATAGTTGGATGGTTAAAACAGCAGAAAAAATTGTAAAAGCAGTTATACAGCAAAAATTGGCAGAAGATACTAGAAAAAGAAATAAAGACAAACAGAAAAACAATGGGTTGAACGCTTCATAGCATTCAAGGAATGATAAATGTTGATGTAGATTCTATGTAAACTCCACACAGCAGGGAATGCATGGATCAATATGGCTCCATTCAGCACAAATAGTTCAAATCTACATTTGACCCCTCCCACTTAAGTGGTGATGATCGTAACTGTGCCTGGTGAACAAATTTGGTGATTTCAATAAACAACATTTCCAACAACAAAACACGTATTTTCAAGAAAATGTGTTAAACTATGGTATTATTTAGAGTATAAGTTGCGTTTTTTGGAATAGTTACTATAGGCTCGTGTGTTTGTTCTTTTTCCGCTAAAAGAACCGCTAGTGGTGGGAAACAACAAAGGTAGGATCAGTGTGGATCAGTATTTGCTGCCGACAGCTACGCCTGAAGAAGAGGCACCGGCCTCGGCGGAGTTGTTCAAAACAACACAAAGGAGGAAGACTTTATTGGATTTAGGGATTTAAAGTAATACAAAGAGTTCAGTTGGCATGATCTTTATGCCTTTATGCTACTGTCTGGTTCTGCTGTTCCTCGCCAAGGTTCTTCTGGTTTCAACGCATGTTAGCGTGTATCGCTGCATGTGCTGCAGCTCAGTGCTGCTACACAGATGGTCGCAGTCTGAAGGAGAGCCTCTTAAGGAGATGTAGGTTGTTTATAAACTGATGCTGTAATCCCTGACTCCCTCTGTGAAGCTCAATGCGCCGCTCGCCGGACAGGACCCACGGCTGCAGCCATCTGCTGCTGCCTGTTGGAGGAAGTCGCACGCTGGGCAGAAAGGGAAACCAGCAGTTTGACCTCCTACGCCTAAACTCGGCCACAATAATTCAACTCCTGTAGGAGGTTCAATTATTTTATGAAAAGTGAAGGAGGAGTAGGAGTTATTCAGGTCTACTTATTTAGTTAAACCATTCAAATATATGAAAAAAGTACTTGTATAAAATGTCAATCCTTTTTTCTATAACCTAAAAAGATATGGACACGAGATTCACTGGCCTTATGAAAGGCTGTGTTCATCAAAGACGCAACACTAAAGTGGTGCAAATCATTTAATCTCTTACTCAAACACCAGCGTGTAGGCCTCAGTCACAACTGTCCTTACGGGTGGATACCATGGATACCTGTACAGGAATTCCAGGTGGGCCACAAGGAATATCAAATGTAGACCGCTTGGTAAATGTCCACACACATTTTTTCTACAGGCATGCTGCGGAAGACAGGTTTTAGCAAACACATAAGCAACATGCAAGGGTTAGTAAGGCTGAAGTAGGTAAGATGCAGCCGTGTGGTACAGATTTTTTTTTCCAACCCCCCTAAATCATGCAGACTGCACTAGTATAGCCCATTAGTGCTGTTGATGTGATAAGTGTAGGCGTCTTGCGTGTAGCCCGACTGAAATGAGGAAACTAGACAATTAGAGTGTAGTTTGTGTGGACATCCTATAGGCACTGGCGTATCACTTGCACATCAGTAAGGAGCCAGTACTGAAACCTCACTAATGACTAGAGTGTGGCGTAAGGACACCGTACAACAGCATCACCTTTACATATGTTTGTGCAGCTTCCATTACCCTAATAAATACTTCACGTTACACCTACCACACGCACGACAATGGTTCGTTCCATTTTCATGACGTCCCTTAAGGTGGGGCCTCAAAAAAAGGCACTCCTGCGCTCTCCTTAACATACAACCGCTCCTCTCTATGACCCTCCACGGGTCCAGACAACCCAAAAACGCACAACGCCTGTACGGTTTCCATGTTCAAATCCTTTTTGCTGGACGGGGATTTTGTCATTTTCGTGATCTCCTAATGAACATTATCAGCTTCATCTGAAAATATTCTATGATTTTCAGCGATGATGAGAAAACATTATTGATCATCTTTACATTTAAATAAATCCAAATATATTTGATATTCCACAGACCAGAGAGCAAAGTTGATTCAGTTTCAACAAGTCCTGGGTGAGTTTTTGAGTATGTGGTGGGGGTGACATTTTTCTCTGAAAAGCGCAGTAAGAAAGAAGAATTGGGTAAACAATCTGGTCCTTACAGTCCGAATCCATGATGTAACAAAATGAAACCTGAAACCTAGAAAAACAAGACAATCTTAAGGACAATGACAAAACCGCAGATCTAAAAACTCAGATTATTAAAGCGAAAAGAAACAGCTGAGATGACGGAAAACCAAAACTAGGCATCATTGACAGGCAGAACCAACTTCAATGACAGATAACAACACCGTTAACACAAACTTTAGCAGACACGCAGATTCTGACAAGCTTGACCTGAAAATGCCTCCCCAGCAGTGGACGTTTTTCACAAGTAGCAGTCTGAGTGCAATTCTGTGTAGTAAAGCTTTGCGGAGAGACGCTGATTTTCTACCAAAGGCAGTTTTTATTGCTACTCCTCACTTGTCTCTAAGGTATCCTCTCGTCAGCTTTGAGATGTGATGACCAGGACAGACGATGAGAGGCAGAAGTGCTTAGTCAGAGAAGGACGTCAAGGCAGGAGACCAAATTGGCTCTTCAATCCATTTGTTTTTTTTTTAAATCAAGCAGTTAAAAAAAAAGTTTCACTAGTTTCTGATCCACTTTAAAAACTAGAGTCTGTACAGTCGGGACTTCTCAGAGGGCAACCGTTTGCTCACTCATGTGGAACAGTGGAAAATTGACAGAGATGAATGTCATGAGACCCCCATTAATATTTAGAGGGAACTTTCTAAAAATACATAGACTGTGCAGTTGAGAAGAGTCTAGCTCTTGAAATAGTTATGGGATTTTTCTACATTAAACCTTTAATTAAGTGCTTTGGAACAGCTCTGATTTAAGGATTTGAGAGAAAAGCAAAAACGGTGAAATATGACTCAAAGGCTTTTCATTTTTACTTTTGAAATTAGTAGCTCACACTTTCATCCGAAGCAACATGCAAATGTTGTACAAAGTACTAAGTCAAACAACACATTTGAAGGTCGGGTCTGTAAGAAAAAAAATGCAAGAACCACCACAGTAGATGTGGTGGTTCAGGAATCACAGAAGTATCCAAGGGAAATTTAGTTGTAGTAGCAGCATCACAGAATGAGATAAGCGATAAAATAAATACAAGGCACAAAATATACAGGGAAGAAAAGAAAGATATTTAGGCAAAAACTCTAGAACTCTCAAAAATCTTATGTACATCCATGGCTGCCAGATGAATTGGGAAGTCTAATGGTGAATGGCAGGAATGACTTCCTGTATCGTTCCTTAGCACAGCAGAGAGAGCCAGCGGGGCGAGAGCCAGCGGGGCGAGAGCAGAGCGGCGCTTTTCACGGGGCGTCACAGAGCAGCTGATCTGTCCCGTATGCGCTCCAAAGCTTTCTCTCAGCGAAACACCATCTATGCGTGACGCAAACCAGAGCAGTAGTGACACACGATCAGAATGACCCGTTTACATGTACCACGATCGGATAAACGATCGGTATAACCCACCTATCTCCATCGGAAAGAAATTTTGATCCGAACGAGTCTGATCGGGGCAGACTATTCCGAACGGCGCGTTTACATGACACATTTTCTTTCCGATCAGGCGTTCTTTCCGATTACTTTTACACATGTAAACGCAGTAGCTGCGTTTACATGTGTAAAAGTAATGGACTGATAAAGTAAAGTCTGCTCATGCCCTTCCTGTTGACCGCCTCAGTGCTAGTTATTATTGTGAAATTACTGAGCTGAAAGTGTAGTTGTAAGTAAGGCAGGGACCACCAGTGGCCCTTCCTTATCACAAGATGCCAATGCAAAAGGGGACCAAATGACTCCTTTAAGTCTCGTTTCCACTGAGCGATACGGTCCGGTTTAGGCAATTCAGGTGAGCGTTTCCAATCAAAGTTAGACTGGTACGAATTATGTGGGGTTAAGCCAACAACAACTGAGCTCAAAATTTTCCACTTGGCTTTTGGTACTTTTTAGATACAAAGCATTTAATGTTGTTTGAGAGAAGATTCCAGGCGGGGAAGAGGAATACAGCCACTTTCTTGGCGCTTAGTTTTGTCGTAACGATCTTTAGTCAATCAACAGCTTTCAACAGTAGTTCCGCCCCAACCGGCCTGTTCCATTTTTCTGTGGAACTACAACTAATGGGGGCCCAAAAATGGTGCAATTTGGCCGACTTAATTGGTCCATTTTATAATGGAGACACTCAAACTGCTGGACCGCTCAGTTGAAATGAGGCTTAAGTGAGTCCAAGGGTTGTAGCTCTTTCTCACATGATCACATCTATCTCAAATGTCATCTCTTAAAAAAAAAAAAATCTAAATTGATCCAAAGTAATTTGTTTTTTTTAAATGCTTATTTTTTTTCTCTTCCATTATCTTAAACCTAACAAAAGTTTTAGTTTCCTTGATCCTTTGCAAAAGTTTTGTTTTTGTGTGTTCTTTTAAGATGACAGTAGAAAATTGGACTTGAATATCAGGACTTTAAGTTTAGCCCCAACAGCCCTTACGGATGGATGCATGCTGTCTGATGGTGAAAAATGGTCAAACCTGTACGGCGGTGGCAGGGGGTCCACAGGAAATATTGAAGATGTAGACCTTTCTGTGAACCTGTAGAGTGAAAACGTTGTGGTGCCTTTTTTTTCTTCTATGTGCATGCTGCTGGTGACAGGTCGTAGCGAAAACTCGTATAACATTTTTCTGAAATTCTCAACATCCCTTTCAGAAAAAGAGCCGAGAGGAGAGCTGTGGCGAGGGAAGTGGCGTGGAGATCTTGGAGAATAAGCCTTACGAAGACGGGCCCGGGGGCTCTGGTCAGTACACCCACAAGGTGTACCACATCGGCAAACACATCCCATCCTGGTTCTGTGCCATTCTCCCCCAGGCAGCGCTTCGAGTGGAGGAGGAGTCCTGGAATGCCTACCCCTACACACGGACGCGGTGAGGGAGCTCCACCCACAACAACTCAACTTTTGTTTGTAAACAACTCTTTTAAAAACAGTTAACAGCAAACAAAACGAATTTCACCCAGAAAGAATCATCAAAATGAAACCACTGATGGAGCTGCAATGATTATTTTTCATTTTTCGGAACTATCATTTCAGTAGATGAATCAGAGAATTTTCTGTTTGTACCCAGTCAGTCATGACACGGGGTAACGACTGCTACCGGTACCGTAGACCCACAGAAAACTGTTGGAAATTGGATTATGGTTGGTGGACAAATGAAATTAGGAAGTTCTGTTTGTAGGAAAAGGAAAAAAAAAAAAGAAAGGAAAGGCAGGAGGGAAGGACTGAAGCTGCGTTCACACCAAATGCAATTTGCATGGCAGAGGGGGCCAGTTTCAAGGTCAGTGGTACAGACGCGATCTGAGGTCCTGCGGCGCGAATGTCTGGCAGCGGCGCCATTTGGCCAGAGTTTAAAAATCTGAGCTCTGGTAAAGTCGCTGGGTTACGTCAACCAATCAGGGGCTCAGCTTTGGACACGTGATGTAATACACATCCAATATGGTGGATGGGTGCAAAAGTTCTTCTCCTTCACTTCCATCCATTTTCTTAGACACAACAGCGGGACTAAGAACTACAGTACCAGGAGAGTCTCTGAATGGTCTCATGAAGTCAAACACGGGGATGCGATCATTAACAATGTTCGTGTTAAAATAAATAAACCTGATCCCTAAACATCCTCCACAGACACGGCTCCATGCAGCGGTTAGTTGGTAGCTCCTCCCACACCAGGGCAACAAGTTGAACCCATTTTTGGACAGGCGTCGAGCAGAAAGAGTGGCAGCCAACTGGAATTTGTCCGTTCGGTGTGGACGTAGCCTCAAGCCGCCTTCGTTTCAAACGCTACACGCTCAGCAGGGGCGTCCAGTTTATGAGTCAATGTACAGACGCAATCAGAAGTCCACAGCGCCAGGAATTTATATATCCGACCTTTGGTGAAGAATTTGCAGGGACTCAGCTTCAGTAGACACATGTTCATGATGTGATCAGTGGGTGGAGTCTAAAACCAGTCTAACGCAGGATAATCCGATCAATGACATTTCTCTCCGTCTGAACCTTTTGACATGTTTCTTATTTGCACCAAGGAAATAACAAAAGGTTCCTCTAATTTAATTCCTTTTTTTTCTTCTTTGATCAATGTGGGACAGCGAGTCGTTAAACTGGGTCAGAGAGAGATGGACGTACCGTTCAGTCATACAAGATCTGATCCAAAAAGAAAGGATTTATATGGCTGTTATGGACTTTTGTCCAGTCAAAAATTGTTGAAATCCACCAAAAACTATGATTTCCAAGCCCCCCCCTTTACATTTGGTATCATTGGAAAGCCCAACGTCTTCCATACCAAACGGATTCAGCAGTATGCAGTGGTTGTAGGTATGGAGGTTCACAAATCCCCTCTACAGAGGACACATTTGCGTTGCTGGTAGTCAGGAGGTTAAGGATTCAAAAAATGACTTCACTTCCACCCCAGTTTTGATTAGAACTATAACCTCATTGAACTCCACCTGTTTTTGGTGTCAAACTGTGGCCTTTGGCTACATCCAACCCCAGTTTGGAGCTTTAATTCCAGATGATTTTTCTTCTCTAATAATAAAATGTTCCTCTTTTGTGCTGCAGGTATACCTGTCCCTTCGTGGAGAAGTTCTCAATAGACATTGAAACGTATTATAAACCGGACACTGGGAATCAAGCAGACGTCTTCAATCTGTCCTCTATTGATAAAAGACAAAGGGTGGTCGGTAAGTTATTCTCCTGTTGTGTCACATGGTCTTCATTGTGACTTCAACTCGGATCTCCTCATCAGCATAAGAGGGGAGATTCTCGAGCCTCTGGATTGGGGGGGGGTTGAAAAAGAAAAAATTTGTAGGACACGCCTTCGTCTCACCTACTACACCATTACTTACCTCGCACTTACACTGGTCCGGTCCAACCCCCTCCCCCCTTGGCTACCGGAGGAGGAATTTGTCCTGCTATCCCTGCGTCATCCAAACTTTGGATGCTCTCTCCTTCCTCACTGAGTCCATGTAAAATGCATGTTTTGTGTCATAAAGCATGCTATGTTTGTGTACTTTCAAAATTAACTCTTGTCGTCCGTGGCGAGGAAGGACAGTCATCCGCGGTGCTGACGTGCGTAATCAAGTGAGCACGTCACCGCAAGTATGAAATAACATGCTATAAGGTTTTATTTCGAAAGTACAAGGAAGTTTTTATCCTGAAACCGAACCCGTTTGCTGTTTTTCCAGCTTTTTACAGCAAAATTGATGGATTGGAAATAGAACTCCTGCGCAATGTAAAAATTCCAATTGACTAATGAATGTTCTGTCTTTTTGTCCCATTGCAACGGAGACGCACCGCAAACTGACCAGTGGAAATTTGGTGCTATGTGTTGTGTAAATGTTTCCTGGAATCTGTCATCGTAGAAAAAAATGAACATTTTCTCTATACGGGTTCTCCGAGCGCTCTACGCCCTTGACATTGCGTCCTGATATTATTTGACCATCTTTTGCTGTAAGGCCAGCTGGGACTAAAGCCTAAAGCTCCGTCTTTACCTGGTCTTCCTCCGCCCGCAGACCCCATAGACATTGTCAAAGACTACATTCCTCCCCACGAGTACCTGGTGGAGGAGGACCCCAAACTGTACCAGTCGGTGAAAACCAAGCGGGGTCCTCTGTCGGAGGACTGGATTGAGGACATCAACCAGAACCCCAGTCAGACTGCAGTCATGTGTGCCTACAAGCTCTGCAAAGTGGAGTTCAGATATTGGGGCATGCAGTCCAAGATTGAACGTTTCATACATGATGTTGGTGAGTACGAGTCATTTCAACTCACCGAATGTTTCTCTTTTGTGACTTTTAATGGTGTTTGAAGTCCAACTATAGTTTTTTCTAGCGTAAAATCTCTTCCAACGATCTTTTTATCTATGTTATGCAGTTCATAGCCAGAATCAAAAAACCTGTGTTGCTTTTTAATCTCAATTGAAATTCGGCTCTGAGTTGCTGATGCGACTGTTGGCTTGGAAGTTGACCTCTGTTAAAATCCCAGCATTTCTTTCTTTACGCTCTCTCCTGTTAGCTTGCAGCTCCTCTCAACCCCAAGCTAACAAAAAAAAAAAAAGGGGAAAAAAAAGGCTAAATCAGAGCTACCCAGCCCAGGTCAAAGTTCATAATCCCTTCAGGACAAACAGGGAGCCGTGAAGATTCAAGGAGAAAAACTGCTGAGCAACAAGAAGATACAGAAACATCTGGAATTATCCCCACAAATGACAAATGTTCTGTTCAGAGAGAAGAAGAATGTTCTGCAAAGATCTAGTTCTGCTAAATCTGGACTCATACTAACAGAAAAAAAACAGTCAGACATGGTGGAGGAAGTGTGATGGTGTGGGTCTGCTTTGCAGCTGCATGATCAAAAATGAATTGAGGCTTAAAGTGTTATAATAATGGGCTTTTTACTCCCGGAAACTTAGATTTAGGGTTTTGGTTTTCTTGTGTACCGTAAAAGGGGGCGGGGTTTAGATTTTTAACATAATACGATGTGGGTTTCAACAGACTTTCTTGGTTTCTTAGTGAAAATAGCAAAACGAACAATCGATTAAATTATTACTGGTTATTTTTAGGCGACAAATAAACTTAAAAAGGAAACGAATCACAAATGACTTTTAAAAGAAGCATTTGTTTTATTTTTACAAACCTTTACCAAATGAATCACAGCAGGAGGTTTTAACAGTGTGTCAGTGTTTTCTTTACATTTTTCTACCGAAACACTGAGATGAGATTAAAAGAAATTCTCCTAAAACGTTAGAGATCAAGCATCAGAAGATTGATGGATAGAGGGGGGGATGAAAACTGTTGAACGGAAGGGAAAGGTGAGCAGGCAAAAAGCTAAAGCTGGTTTCAGGGAGAGGCGCCTGGCTCCAGCAGATAACGGCGCCGTGGATTCATTTCCTGCCAACGTATGGCCGTTTTTGTTCTTCATCGCTGTGACTTCAGGCGGCCTGTGCCCTCCAAACTTTCAGTCTAACGAAGCAGCAGCTGTTCGTGGTTCTCTCACACATCCTCAGGCCCAAAGTGAGCTTTCCTCCCACTGAGGGTCACTTTGACCCTTCCAGAAGCAGAAATGTCCCCTATGCTTGTCGGAAAAACTCCCCTCAACTTAAATCTGCTTTAATTTAGAATCCTAACTTCTGCTGGACGGTTAACTTCACAGCTTTGATTGGATGTGTAACAAGATGCTGCTTTGATTTTTTTTTTTGTCTGTTTGTTTGATTTTGATCGATTTTGAGGTTTTAAAAATGTCCGTTTTTGATTGACGCAAACATAAAAATACTTTTTTACTGCTCATTATGAGTCTTTATAGAACCTATTTAATGATGTTTTACAGAAATTATCATCCTATTAAAGTTATACAGGTTAAATAATAAACATTTCCTGCAAAAAAAAAATGGTATCTTGGCTAAAATTGAAGAAGTTAAAATGTTGGACGTTTCTAAAAATGGCATAAAAACTCAGCTCAGATACATTTGAAATGACTTGAAAGAAATGTAATTTTCATCTTAAACTTTTACTTTTGATACATAAAAAGTCAACAAAGGGGCAAATATTGGGAATTAAAGCAAAAAAGCCCTGAAGGCAGAAAATAGGCTATAAATGAAAAAATTCTTAAAGTACCGGTAGATAATATATTCCAAATATTATACACACAGAATAAATAATTAAAAAAGAATATTTTATGAAGGTGAATATAAGTGAAAGAGCTGAACATCTGTTTTTAGGATCTTTGTGGCTCATGAAAAACATGTTAACTACATATTTTTGGCTTTTGAATTTTATTTTCCATGAACTCAAACATGCAAAACAAAAAAAAACCCAAAAAAAACTGTAAAAGTGAATTCAACCTAAAGGAGGTGTATGTTTGTGTTTACCAGAGAAAATGTGGATTTTGTGTGCAAAAATGTGCAAAGGAAGAGATCAGAAAAGAGAACAATCGACTGTTTATGAGAACTGGACTGAGTGACTCCTCCCCCCTGGCGTTCCAAGCAGGAAGTACCTGCAAAATCTCATAGACTGAGATAGACAGAGAAATAAACAGCTGTTACTCAGTCATTCTATTGGTCAGAAGAACTATTCCTGATCTGAAACCTTTTTTAACATCTTCTTAATAAAACTCAATTTTTTCTGCAGTTCAAGTAATTCAAGTTATGAACTGACCAATCAGATGCCTCATTAAAAGTAGGTGGAGCTTGCTGGACCTAGCGTCCAACGTTCAAAACATTTAACAGATACACCACCTTTAAGTCCTGATTGGTTAGAGTGGTTGCCATAGAAATACTGACTCAGACCGGTCGGTTGCTGTGGACGTCTGGCTCCAACATGGCGGCGTCCATATCGCAAAGAAATGACGGCTGAATTGACTTCATTTGGTTGAAGCTGAAAGTAATCCATTTCCTATAGATGATGTCAGTCAGTCAGTCCAGTTTTCATAGACGGTCGATTATAAAAAAAAAAATGCACTCGTGATGTGAATGTAGTACCAGTGAAACACCACCTAATCGAGGGTGGAGTCTTTAGGATCACAACATTTAAAGACGTTTTAGTCTGCTGTTTGTCTGTAGCTTTGGTTTAGTTGTTTTTTCTGAACTGTTGAAAATATTCGTTTTTGATGCAGTTTCTGTTTAAAGTGTGTCTAAAGATTCTGTCTAAACCCGGATCAGATGGCTTCTGTCCTAACAGAGAAACCCTTTTGAAGGCGTGCAGTGAACCCCTCCCTCTCTGAGCAGGCCTGCGTAAGGTGATGGTTCGAGCCCACAGACAGGCGTGGTGCTGGCAGGACGAGTGGTACGGTCTGACCATCGAAGACATCCGGCAGCTGGAGCTGGAGACCCAGCTGGCTTTAGCCAAGAAGATGGCCCAGTACAGCCACAGCGAGGAGGGGGCGGGGGAGACCAACGGCCCCTCCGGGGGGCAGGACCCTGAACAAGGGTCCGGGGTTTCAGGACCGTCTGCAGAGTCGGAGGGAGGACGAGCGAAGCTGGGAGACTCGCTGGAGACTCGAGGGGAGCTCACCAAGCAGTGGTCCACGTCGTCCAGGTCTTCCAACAGGTCATCAAAGAGAGGAGGTGAGGTTCCGCTCTTCTTCTCTGATTTAAGCGACTTTAACATTTACGAATGTTTTTATTTTCGTTTGATTTTATTGGTTGTTTCTGCAGCCAGTCCGTCTCACCAGAGCATTTCCGAGTGGAGGATGCAGAGCATCGCCCGGGACTCTGACGACAGCACAGACGATGAGTTCTTTGATGCTCATGGTAAAATACCCACAATGCAGCACAAACTCCCTCAGTCATTGTTTGCTATATACACTTTAATGAGAAAGTCTTTGTTTTGCTTTTTGCTTTTAAGTTTGATGGATGTTTTATTCTTTAAATGCCTTTGGTAGGAAAACAGGTTTATAAAAAGTAAAGTTTGATTCTGGATTATAATTTTAATTTCTTCTCCAAAAGGAGGAGTGTGTTTTCTCGCATTGCTACCTTCCAAATGAAGATCATTTTCTGGGTTTTGTTCTGAAAAACGCATACATCTCTACATACCCGTTTACAAACTTTGGAGTTTTTCAGAATATTACACGATTCACACTGATTAACACTGTCCACCCCTGCCCTGAAAATGACTATTAGGATATCCATGGGTGATATTTCTGGATTTTTTATTTAGTTAGACATTTCAAATAAATATTGTATTTATAGACCCACTCTGTCATCTTTTTTGGATGATTGCATTGAAAATTGCATTTCTGCATATTTCTGTAAATCGTGCATCAAGGGCAGACGACCAAAAGGTTGTAAAAGCGCGTTTTTGTGACGCTGGGTGGGCCACAAGCTCCTCCCTCCGCTCCATTCTGACTAGATCCATGTCCGTCATGGCTCCTCGTCTTCCGCTTGTCCCTACATTTGTGCTGATTGCCACTCTGCACTTCCTCTCAGAGGCCCTTTCTGACAACGAGGACATCTTCTCCAAGGAGATCACCAAGTGGAGCTCCAACGATCTCATGGACAAAATAGAAACAACAGAGGTGGATGACGCTCCAGGTCAGTTCAGTTCTGGAAATGTTTTAAAGATGAAGGTGCTTCAGTAAAGTCTGTCAGCGTTCATTTAACATGTTTAAAGCCTTAAGTTCACACGGCGCTCACTGACGCGCGTTCAGGTTGCCGCTTCCAATGAAAAGTCCACGTTGGAACACGTCAATGTGCATTTCGGGCTTCTGCGTTCAAAACTCTCGCATTCACACATAGCTACGCAGGTTTTAACAACAGTTTTCATGATCTTCATGCAAAACGCGCGGCCACTGAATATGTGAATGTGTTTGACCAGGCTGAACTTTGACCAATCAGGGACCTGATGTGAGGTGATCCGTATCCACCATCACCAGGGTGCTAGCAATGAACCACGAGTGAGGGAAGACCAGAGCGGGAGATTGACAGGCGGATCGGAGTGGCGTCCGTAGTTATGCGGTCGCTGTATCGGCCCGTTGTGGTAAAGAGAGAGCTGAGCCGAAAAACAGAGCTCTCAATTTACCGGTCGATCTTCGCTCCAATTCTCACCTGTGGTCATGAGCTATGGGTCATGAATACAAGCGGCTGAAATGAGCTTCCTCCGTGGGGGGGCTGGATGCTCCCTTAGAGATACGGGGGAGGAGCTCGGTCATCCACAGAGAGCTCGGAGTAGAACCGCTTCTTCTCCACATTGAAAGGATCCAGATGAGGTGGCTTGGGCATCTAGTCTGGATGACTCCTGGACGCCTCCCTGGGGAGGTGTTCCGGGTATGTCCCAATGGGGGGAGGCCCCAGGGAAGACCCAGGACACGCTGGAGAGACTACATCTCTCAGCTGGTCTGGGAAGGCCTCTGGGTCCCCCAGAGGAGCTGGAGGAAGTGGCCGGGGCGAGGGAAGTCTGGGCATCTCTGCTTAGACTGCTGCCCCCGTCACCCGGTCCAGGATGAGCGGAAGCAGATGGATGGATTAGGAGTGGTCCAGGCCCGTGGACAGTCGTAGAGAAGAGCCGTTGGATCTTAAGGGTTGGGCTATATTTTTAAATGAAAGGACAGAGAACTTTGATGCAGGGTCTAAGGAGTTTTTTTCTGCCAGTGACTGTTTTATAATTTCACAGGGATATATCAGGAGTCGACAGAGGAGACGCAGATGGAGGTAAGGTTTTCCACTGTTTCTATCCATGTTTCGTTAAGGGTCGTGACCTCCAGTCTGCTCAGATTTTTCTGGTAGTCCAATCAGAAACTGGAGTTTTTTCTTTCAATAACCTTTAATCCAAGAGAAAACACTTTTTCTGGACATGTACAATCATTCAAATAATCATTTTAACTTAATTATTTCAAAAACTTTTGAAGTAAGAGCTCATATACTTATAAATATATTTTTACTATCTGAAGAATGATAAATTGGTAAATGGCGTATACTTGTATTTTGGATCAGAAAATATATTTTTGTGTTATCTGAAACAAAATTTGAACATTTTGACTCAATAGACTTCCTTAGAATTCATTACAGAATTCCTACAAAATAAAAGACTTGGAGTTAAACCTGTTGGAGTTTTCTAGTGTTTTCTAGGAAAAGTTGAGTTTTTATTTCAAGGTTTTGTAGTTGTGATCCCCAACACACACACACACACACACACACACACACACACACACACACACACACACACACATACACACTTGTGTCTCAATTATTCAGGAAAAGACAAATGTTTATTTGTAGTTTTCATTTTAAGCTCAGACGCTCAGAAGCTCCTTTCTTCTTCGTGTTAGCAATGCTAGCTCACAGCACGCTGCACGCCATTTATTTAAGGTGGTGTATAAATATCAAGTGACACACATTTTTATTGTTTATGAATACTTTTGGTACCTCCCCTCCTCAAAAAAAGCAGAAACTAAATAAACTAGACCCTTTTGCATGTCTAGGCTTCGTTCTATAGTGTTATGCTGGCAGAAAACATGCTATTGCGGTTTCTTTGATCTTTTCCGTCTGCCCTTGTTTTTTCTCATTCCTGCTTGGTTCTTATCTGAATGCAGGACTGCTCTTCCCAGCAGTGTCCTCAGCCGTCCAAAACCCACGTCCTCATCCTGGTCCTGCACGGTGGAAACATACTGGACGCGGGCTCTGGTACACAAATGACTCCAACCTTTATTTTCCAGCCATATCATTGTCATTTTATAGGATTCATATCCTCAAAAAGCAGCTAAGATGTTGAAAATGCTAGTAAAAGAAAACAAAGTGTTTGTTCCTCCAGCTCTGAACCTCCAGACTTGTACATTTCAGGATAGTGGTCTCGCCTCACTCTATATGTGCAAAATACCTTTGATCAGATCAAGGATTCGATCAGAGTTAAACTGTTTACGTAATTCCAGAAAACCTTTATCCAATTATAACAAACGTTTACAACCGCCACACTTTGGGTCTGAATAAATCATTGTGACACGCGCAGAACTGTCGAAAATTCCGGAAACGACCATAGAAGAAGAAATATTGAGTTCCGTTATGAACAAACTAGCTGCAGCACAGAACGAGATGATCTTCTAAACACGCTTTTATTATTGTTATGATTATTATCGAGTGCTTGTTTGCTCATAGTTTTTTTCTTCTTGACGGAACCCAGCCGCAAAGCCAGCGCAGTATTCATTCATTCATTCATTCATTCATCATTCATTCATTCATTCATTCATTCATTTTCCTCCGTTTCTCCCTTTCGGGGTCTCGGGGCTGCTGGAGCCTATCCCTGCCACTTATGGGCGAAGGCAGGGGACGTCCTGGACAGGTCGCCAGTCTGTCGCAGCCAGCACAGTAGCGACCCACAATCAGGATAAACTGTTTCTATGCACCACGATTGGATCAACAATCGGCATAACCCACCTATTTCCATTGGAAAGAAATTTTGATCGGGGCAGAGTATTCCAAACGGCGTGTTTACATGACGCATTTTTGTTCTGATCAGGCGTTTTCTCCAATGACTTTCGTCCGTGTAACCGCAGCTCATGGGAATCATGCTTCAGAGGTTAATTGGAGTCTCCAGTAACAGACTGGTGACCTGTTACCCAACAGTATCTGGGTTGGCTCTAGCAACGCCGTGACTCTGAAAGGGATTCAGCGGGTTCTGAGGATGGATGGATTGATAGGTGATGAATGGACATCTCCACCCACCTGAAACCTCTTACCTTTGTGTGTTTGCCTGCAGGTGAACAGAGCAGCAAGCAGGCAGACGTCAACACTCTCAGTGGGGCTTTTGAGACTGTGATGAGAGTCCATTATCCCGCAGCGCTGGGCCGCATCGCCATCAGGATGGTCCCCTGTCCTGCTGTGTGCGTCGAAGCCTTCTCACTCGTCTCCAAGTGAGCCGACAAGCCTTTCAGGAACCCGCCGCGAGGCTTTTTCCAGCCTGCTGTGCAGACGTAACGCCACGCTTCTCTGATCTGCAGCTTGAGCCCCTACAGCTACGATGAGGGCTGCCTGTCCAGCAGCCAGGACCACATCCCGCTGGCCGCTCTGCCTCTCCTGGCTACTTCTGCTCCGCAGTACCAGGACGCCGTGGCGACCGTCATCCTACGAGCCAACCAGGTGTACAGTGACTTCGTCAAGTCTGCAGAAGGAACGTCTTTCAGCGGCCAGGTCAGTTTTGTGAAGCGTTAGATATTTCCGGATCTACAGATTGTGTCATTTTTTTGTTTTTCTGTTTTGTGCGTCTATCACAACCCAGGTGTGTGTTATTGGGGACTGTTGTGGAGGCATTCTGGGATTTGACGCCCTGTGTAGCAGCTCCGTGACGGTGTCAGAGAGTCAAAACAGCAGCAGGCGGGGCAGCACCATCAGCGTTCAGGTACCGGACCGTCAAACCAACCTGAGAAAAATCAAAGTTTTCATCATTTTCTGCTGATGGAGCAAAACGTCTACAAGAAAAATGTGTGCAGAAGTATTTGCTTTATACCAGACTACATAAAGAAAGCGTATTACATGGAAAAGAAAACTGAATAATGCTTAAAAAAAGTAATTAAACTTTAGAAAAAAAGTAGATGGCTGAAAAGGAAGCTTCTTTTTTACTTTTTGGTTGCAGTAAATCCTATAATTTATCCTAGACAACTAAAAAAACAATCCGCAAAAATGCTAAAACATTTAGAATTATTTTTACTTGTTGAACACATAAAAGTTAATGATCTTAAATGAAAGGGCAAAGTAGCGAAAAAATGCCAACCTACTTCTGCTCATTTAAATCTAAGTTCAACAACAACTTATTTAGAAAAAGTAAATGTGACTCTGAGCGACATAAAACTGCTTTATTGTGAAAGCAGAAAATTCTGTACATTTTTTCTTTTTTTTTCTGTTATTTTGACACATTTGGGATCTATTTAATGCAATCAAAACTAAACTTAAAACAAGCCAGCCCTTTAAAAAGAAAACACTTTTGGACACCACTACAGCTTCAACTGCCCCTACAAGTGGAGCAGGGAAGCAATTCTGATTTGCCCAGGGACTCTGATAACTCACTTCACTTCGGTGAGTGATTGATTAAAACTTGAGTCAGGAAAAAGAAATGAAAAGAAATTGAGTTTACCATCGCTGGTACAGGAGACACGGCTCAGAGGAGATTGATTGACGGTGGCCTACAGCCAATCAGGATGAAGAACACGATGCAAAAGAGAAAGCATACAAAATTCCACTTTAAAAAATTCATTAGACTGTGATACAGCAAGGAACGACTGCATAGACATGTACATATACATGTTATGATTACTCTGAGGCATAAACAGACATTTGCTCGTGTACGTGCCGGACATGACGGGCTGTTTTTGTTCTCAGGACACAGATCTTCTCTCTCCCGGCATCGTCATAAACAGCATCTCGCCGTCACTCGAAGGAAGCCGCCATCTCAGCCGCAGCAACATCGACATCCCCCGCTGTTCAGGGCCCGACGACCCCAAAACCCAACTCCCACGCAAGCGCAGCGACTTGTCCACGTACGAGCTGGACACCATCAAGCACCACCAGGCCTTCCTCTCCAGGTGAGACGCGGGGACGGACACGGGCGTCTGCGACCGGCTCGCTTCACAGAGATCTGACTACTTCCTGTTTGAGCAGTCTTCACTCCAGCGTCATCCACGGGGAACCTGGATCGCGGCGCTCCAGCAACAGCACCATGTTGGAAGGAGGATCCCTGGGAAAGTTCGACTTTGAGGTGACGGACTTCTTCCTGTTCGGCTCTCCTCTGGGTCTGGTGCTGGCACTGAGGAAGACTGTGGTGCCCTCTTTAGATGGTGAGAGACCTTCTATGCTTTTGCTGATGGTGGTGAGGTGGCTTTCTGTGGGACCGGCAGCTGCATGTCGGTGACTTCTGAGGGGTCAAAGGTCGCTGACATGCTAATTACTGTAGTGTTTTTTTTTTTGGTTTTTTTTTTCTCTTTTTACTTTTTACTTTTTACTCTTTTTGATGACTCTATTACTGTAGTGTTTGACGTTTTAAAGTGAGAAAAACATGAGAAAAACAGGGATTGTTTTTGTGGCTCTGAGTCGATTTTCAGAGTACCAAGTCCCAATCCAACACACATAAAAAAAGAACAAATGTAATAAACACATCCACGTTTTTATTTTCTTTTAACCTTCTTTTATTATTTAACTCAGTGGCCCTGAAGTGCAAATCCCAAACAACAAATCACTCGACACAAAAACATACAAAAGATCAATCAAAACGAAAAACACAAAAGCAAAAACAAAAAATGGAAACATGACATTTTAGAAATCAAAACAAAATTCCAGAAGCTGAAAACACAATTACTAAAAAAATGAAGCAAAATAAAGATGAAAGGTTTTGTAGTAGAAATATCAATGAAAAAAGCAGAAACGGTAAGTACTATGGGGCATCAATGATTAGATGATGACATCACTTCCTGTTAAATAACTTCCTGCTAAAAAGGAGAACAAACATCATCATCCAATCAGTGATGTCCTATCATACCTGCCTTTTCTAGTTTCATCCTTTGTTTCATTTTTTAACATTTCTGAAGGATCTATAGGGTCAACAGTCCAGAGGAATGGAGGAGAGGGTGGAGAAGAAGCGAGTGCAGGCAGGTTGGAATGGGTGGAGAAAAGGGATAGCAGAGTTTCCGCTCAAATGAAAGGAAAGAGCAGCCATGTTGTTCAGCCCAGAGACAGTGGCTCTGAGGAAAAGACAGGAAGCAGAGCTGCAGGTAGCAGAGATGAAGATGCTGAGGTTCTCTTTGGGAGGGACCAGGATGGATCAGGAATGAGGACTTCAGAGGGACGGCACATGTTGGAGATAAAGTCAGACTGAGACGGTTCAGACACGTCCAGAGGAGAGACGGTGGATCTATTGGTGGAAGGATGCTGAATGTAGAGCTGCCAGAGGTCTAGAGGAAGACCGAGGAGGAGGAGGAGGAGGAGGAGGATTCTGGATGACATGAAGGTAGCTGCTGTTGGAGGAGAGGATGCAGAAGACGAGGTTAGATGGAGGAAGCTGATTGGCTGTGAGGGAAAAGCTGAAAGGAAAAGAAAATTTTGATTTCTGGAAATTACTCTTTTTACCAAAATGTTTTTTTTTTATTTTTTGCTGCTTGTGATACTGAAGTGCCCGTAGGATGTGCACACAAACTACGTGAACAGCACTAATGAACTCCTTGAGCAGTCCGCAGGATTTGGAGGAGTTTAAAAAACAGAAAAAAATCGACTTCCCCCTTACATGCTGAATAGCGTTGAAGTGGATTCTATGAGCCCAGATCTGAATCCCATTGAACATCTGTGGAAGGAGCTGAAACATGCCATTTGGAGAAGACACCATCAAACCTGAGACAACTGAAGCAGTTTGCTCATGAGGACGGGGGCCAGAATACCTGTGGACAGGTGCAGAAGGCTCAGTGACAAACACAGAAACCGTTTCATTGCAGTGATTACCTCAAAAGGTTGAGCAACAACATATGAAGTTATGGGTCCCATCATTTTTGTCCAGCCCTATTTCATTAGTTTGGTTTTTAAATAATTCTGTTAATCAACTCAAAAGTAATGGCTGATTTTGATTATTTAATTTTTTCAATCAATTTTAAATTATGTTACTTTTGAAGGTTTCAAGTCATTTCAGTGAGCACTGTGGACTTTCTCTCTTTAACTGAGGGCTACCAACACTGTAAAAACAAAAGACAAGTACTCACATTGCAAACAAAAGTAAAAGCTCATGCAACATGCAACAGCACAGAGGAGACATGAGCACAAAACTTTAACGATTGCACTGAAAAACAAACACTAAAACTAAAATACTATTGAATGAATGCATCTGAAGGATCGCTGTAAATAAAAATAAAGATGTCTGATTTGTCTTTGCTTTAAAACTGCCTCAAATCCTAAATGCAGTCCTGCCTTTACGTTTTTGTTTCTGCGTCAGTGTCGGCTCTCCGGCCAGCGTGTCAGCAGGTCTATAACTTGTTCCATCCGGCCGACCCGTCCGCCTCCCGCCTCGAGCCTCTGCTGGACAAAAGGTTTTACCTGCTGCCTCCCTTCAGCATCCCCCGGTACCAGCGCTTCCCCCTGGGAGACGGACACTCGGCGCTCCTGGGTGAGGACTCGTGCCCACGCTGGCGTGGGAGAGCGACACAAACCGCTCGACTGCCGCAACTTTCTCTGTTTTCGCAGTGGAGACGGTGCAGAGTAACCCTCAGCTTCTGACGGAGCCTGGCAGCACGGCGTCCCACCGCTGCCAGGAGACCACCGTCAGTGAGACGTCCATCGCTGTCCCCGTCCTCAACTGGCAAACATCACATCTCCACGCAGAGAGTGCGACCAGATGCTTCCCTCACTCTTTTCTCATCTATTCGGTTTACGGGAGAACCTCAGCCTCTCATAGACCTTTTCCTCTGAGGCGTTTCTCAAGCGGTTTAACAATCACCTCTGCTGACTTGCTGAAAGAAAAATCCTTCTTTGGTCTTTTTCTGCTTTGAAATAACCGCTCTTTGCTCCACTTTCCTTTTGAAGAGGCGGGATTTCAGCGTATTCCTTTGGTTTGATGTTTTATCCACGACTTTAAAATCTTCTCAGAATGAAAACACTTTATTTGGGTTTGTCAATTTTAAAACAGAAACATAAACCTTATTATTTTGGGGAAATGTGGGGCTTCGTTAAATTAATTATATTTATATTTCAGATTATTATGGAGTATTTTATGTCCCTTCAAATTAAAATGATATTTCCATTCAGAAAATACATCTGTTGTTGAAATACATTTAATTATAAACAAATGATAATTAAATCTATAAGGTTGTTTCATGACTTTTTATGGCAGTGGTGTGTTAGTGTGTGTGTGTGTGGGGGGGGGGGGATCCTTTACGTTAAGAGAATGAACAGAAGGCATTGATGTTGAGAAAACAGGCGTTACAAATGTACGGTGGCCCTGAAGTGCAAATCACGCAAAGATCACAGCAACAATAAAAAGAATCAATAAAAAAATAAAATCATGATGTCATAATGTCATTTAAAGAAATAAAACATAAAGAAAACATTTTGGAAAACAAAAAGTATGATGTCATCCTCCAGATTTCCTCTGACACAGGATTTTTCTATAAGCTTCTGGCCACGCCCACTGCAAGCTTTTGCTCTCCAAAACCCCTTTTTTATTTTATATTCAAAAGTGTAATTTTTTTCTTAAAATTGTTGTTTTGATCTTTTAACATGATTTGTGATTTGGACTTCAGGGCCACCGTACAAATCTCCATCGTCTGTCTCCGCAGCTGAAACGTCTCACATCCCTGTCGACGGTCCGAGTCCGTCTTCCCCATCTCCCGGCGTTCCTCACCTTCGCTGCACCCGCAGATCCAGCGAGGCCAGCATCGCCAGCCAGGCGTCGGGTCAAGCCGACTCCTACACGGCCTCCAACATCGCCACCAGTAAGCCGCTGACCTCTGACCTCTGGCTGCTGATCCAAGTTCCGCCGTGTTGTGTGTTGACCTTCACGCTTGAAAACGTTCCCCCAGCAAACACATGTGTGGCGAGGCGCGGCAAAAGGCCCAGCCTGCTGTCGCAGCTGCCTCTGCCCTACAATAAGTTCGTCCGTCGGAGCTCGACCACGCGCGTCCACGTCCAGCGCGTGTTCCCGAGATCCCAACGGGGCGGACGTCTGAGCATCAGCTCAGAGCTGAGCTCCGAAATGACCTCTGACATGACCTCAGAGCTCACCGATATCGCCTCTGACTTCACAAGCGTCGCTTCCACAGCCCCCTCCCCCGGGGTGCTCGTAAGCGTAGAGCAAGGTACTCTGGGAGCTTGTAGTAGGAAAACACGAGGAAGAGATTTTTTTTAGGGCGTGTCCTAGCTTCCTGTCATCCGTCCTTCCTCACGACTCCTTCTGTCGTCTTCAGTAGTTCAGAATCCGCAGATCCAAACCTTCCTAGTGCAACCTCTTTCCTTAAAAGACCCACCCAGAAGAAAATAGCATTTCTGGTGTTTTTAAGGTGATCTTGTAGAATTTTTCTGATGATGTTGGACATATGGAGAGATAATGACGGTTAAAATTGCATTTCTGAGTGACAAAAACATGCCCTTTGAAAAAGATCTTGTGTGTGATGTAGAAAATATGCGGGGCGGAGCCACAAGCTCCCTGCTTTCAGCAACGGGGAGTTTAAGGGAGTTAATTCAGTCTCAATCTGAAATGCACACAAACTGTTTAACACACATCATTTTAAGTGTAATTTAAACTCACAGATCATACAAATTCCAGAATGTGTATTTACGAAACGCCTCTCATTTGTGAATCTCTCTGTATTTGATGGAGAAATGCGTGTGGTGATAATATTGAGACTCTTCTAAATCAGGGCGTGTGTATTTGTGAAACAGTTTGTGCGCATTTCTGATTATGTAAGGGTTAATGGCCGACGAAGTGTGCGGTTATTACTTTTTAACGCACGACGTGGAAGCCTGAACCGTCCGACGCGAAGCGGAGGACGGTTCCGCGAAGTGCGTTATAAAGTAATAACCGCACACTTCGAAGGCCATTAACCCGCTTATACCATGGTCACTTACAAAAGCAATACATATTAACCAGGTTTTAGTCCTTAATTCTTGTTTTTTTTCCGATTTGGATCGCTTTTCTCACAAAAAGCAGACTATATGTTACGTGATGCGGCGCGATGCGCCGCGTCATGTAACATATAGTCCGCGTCGCGCAGCACCACCGCTGCAGTCAAGATTCGGCGATATATATATGCTGATCGTCCCGATAGGTTGAATAAAGCATCATTTCAAAGAGAAACTTCACCTCTTACCGCTTGTTTTTGTCCAAATTATGAAGCAAAAGTTGTTTTAAAGAAGCCGGCGCAGTGATACAAAACATTTAAGCTAGCTGACCGGAACTTCTTCTTTCACCGTGCGGTTATTAAGTTTTAACGCATACCCAGCAGCCAATCAGAATCGAGTATTCAAGCGGACCATGGTATAATGAGACTGAATTGACTCCATAGGGTTGCTCCACACCAAGCTCCGCCCACCACTCAAAAGTGCCGCTCTGTAGAAACTTATGTTCCAGAAAAAAACCAGGTTTTTGGATTTTGGCTAAAAACTGCATCGACGTAATTAAAAAAAACGCTTTGAAAATAGTTTGGATTTGTAAAGGAATGTTCTCTGCTGCAGTTGCGTGTCGTTGGTGGGGCGTTAAGAGGATGGACTACGCCCTGTACTGTCCGGACGCCCTGACGGCGTTTCCCACCGTGGCGCTGCCTCACCTCTTCCACGCCTCCTACTGGGAGTCCACAGACGTCGTGTCCTTCCTGCTCAGACAGGTTTGTAAAAGCTGCCCGAAGCACGTAAAGTGTTTTTTTTTTAATATATATATACATTTTGATTTGATTACAGACAAATTTTGTAAGGAAAAGAATGTTTTTAGTGTACATCTGAGTGGGCAATTACTAAAATAATGCTCCATCAGTCTTGAAATGTGGCTGAAGCTTGTATTTAAAGAGAATTTAAAAAAATCCTAAATAATATTTGTCCCTGTTGTCAATATTTTCCTTCTTTTCAAGTTAATTGTCATTTATAGTTTATGCCACTATTTTTTTTGGCCATTTTAGCTATTGCTCAGAAATTGTCATGATTGAGGATGTGAAATCTCTGATACCAGACTTACTTTATTTGCCTTTTTATTTAAACATCCATTCCCTTTTTCAACAAATAATCTTTTAAGTTTACTATTACAGTAAAAAATGGTTACAGTTTCCATAAGTTAAATATTATGTATGTTATGTATGTTTTTGAATATTTGTATATATTTCACAAATTTGAAATCATAACTATGCTTTTGACGTTCATTTGGTGTTAAACAAAATAAAATCAAGGATATTTTTACAGCTCAGTTCGCATGTTGGGATGTAGCCAGCCCATCTAATAATGGCGTTCTTAATAAACAGGTGAAACCTTTTGATCTATTTTCAGAGCGTTTCCAGTGGTCTTTAAATTATGATTACACCGTTTTTGTTTTCACCAAACTCAAAACAAAAATGGTGAGCAATGTCAGAGCCGATCCAGATTCCAGCTCAGACCAGGAAAACAAAGACGTTCATGGATCTGTTTGTGGATGATCAGAATGGAGCGGAGCAGCGAGGTGGTGATCCGCCCAGCGTGTTTTCTACGTCACAAATACGATCTTTTTCAAACTGCATTTTCTCCTTCTGCTCCCGGTTCACAACAGTTAGAATAAAGAAATACTCAAAAATGCAAATCTGAGCTTAATTTTCTTAATACATGTCCTCCATCGTGATGAAAATGTAAGAAAAACAAAAACAAAACACAATTTTTGCCAGTTTTAAGGAATCATATGAAGTTGATTTATAACCAGAAATCAAAAGGTAATGTTAACATTAAACGCCACATTTTAGTGCAGATATCTCAACACATTTTTGTTATTTAACTTGTATTTAATTGAACTTAAACTATAAAACGGCACTGATATTTAAACCGTGATCTAGAGTTGACCGTTATCCGCTCTTGTGTTGACTGATGCAGGTGATGAGACATGAAAACTCCAGCATTTTGGAGCTGGACGGTAAAGAAGTGTCTGAATTCACTCCCTCCAAACCTCGGGAAAAGTGGCTTCGTAAGAGAACGCACGTCAAAATACGGGTGAGAAGTGACGTTTTGTCCTGTAATGTTCAAACGACGCTCTGAACCGCAGCTCAGGTATGACTTCCTGTTGTGTTCTGTTTAGAACGTGACAGCCAACCACCGCGTGAACGACGCCGTGTTCACAGAGGACGGCGCTCAGACGGTGACGGGACGTTTCATGTACGGACCTCTGGACATGGTGACCCTTACCGGGGAGAAGGTACGGATAGGATAAAAATAAGCAACCCATACTTTCTGTGAAAACACAAACAAACGTGGATAAAGTAAGAAATGGAGCTAAAGAAAAGGATGAATCAAGAAAATGTCTTTTCGTATCATATTCTGTCCAAAGATGATGTTAAATTTACCGTACTTTCTGGAGTATAAGTCGCACTTTTAAAATTATAAATAAATTCTCCAATCCCGGCGTAACGCTGCGTTCACACCCAATGCGATTTATGCGTCAAATTCCCGTCCGCTTCCTCTTTGATGTGCGTCAAATGTAATGTTCAATGCTTGTCCTAAATTGTGTTAAAAAAACTAGACGCTCCCATTGCGCGTGGAGAAGCTTGTGGATGCTTTGACTGTATATCTCGTATATAATGCACGTAAAATAAAGATAACGTCGAGAGATTAAGACTTTTTATTTTAAAGAGCTCTACAAAAGCGTCGACAATCACGTCTCCATGTCTAGGGTTCATGAGATCATTCCGTCTTTTTTTTTTTCCTCTCACGGCGATCGTTACCGTCTACGCTGCAGGAGCTGCACCTGAATGACGGCGGATTTAGCTGCTCCTCCGTCTCTGAGTGACTCACTTTGATGACTTGCTGTCCAAGGAGAGAAAACATAAATACAATAAGAATAGCAAAAAAATCATAACATTCAGGAGGAAAACCATCAGATTCCATGTTTGTTATGGCGGCCGCTTCTTCTTCTAAGTTGCTGTCAGCAGCAAATACTGTTACATGCACCTACAGCGCCCTCTAGTGGTTGTTAGTGAGAAACAACGACTAAAGGGCAACTGGTGGGAAAGGAATAAAATTATATTAATCTATTTATGTTTAAATACCACAAATAAGTTGCTCCTGAGTATAAGGCGCATCCTTGGCTGATCTATGGTAAAAAACACGACTTATAGTCTGTAAAATATGGTAGTTAAATTCATTTTATTTCATTTATAAACTGTGAAATATACCACCAACTTTACATTCTCTGTGTCCAAAAAAGCTAGAAACTGAAGTATTTTATAACTAACTAAAAGGAATGAAAATAAAAAAATGCAATAAAATGTTTCTTAAATTTTTAAAGAATATGTTTCACTTTTACCAAATGGATCTGCCACCTGACCACATTTAGGGAGATTTCTGACCGTTTTAGAGGCCGAATAAGGAAGTCTCTGTTTTTTTTGTCCTTTTCCTGCAGATTGACATCCACATCATGACTCAGCCCCCCTCTGGGGAGTGGGTATTCTTCCACACGGAGCTCACTAGCAGCAGCGGCCGCGTCTCCTATGTAATCCCAGAGAGTAAGAGGCTGGGTATCGGAGTCTATCCGGTCAAAATGGTGGTCAGGTGTGGAGAAGTGAAATCCCTCTGCTTAAGAGCGTGGTCACATGCACCTGTTTGCTGCAGGTTTTTGGGGTTGTCCGTAGACGGGCTGCATCTTAAGGGGAGCGCAGATGTATCCTGCAGTCCCCTTAATACAGTGTTTTTCAACCTTTTTTGAGCCAAGGTACGCTTTCCCCTAGACAAAAATCCAGACTCCATAGTCTGTGTTGATGTACAGTCCCTCCAAGAGCTCACAAGAATTTTTTTGTAATACTTACGGCAGAAAAAAGCTGGATAGTTTTTCCTATATGTTGTGATAGTTTTCATTAATAACGTTCAACTAAATCAGTTTGTCCAGGTAGTTGTTTTTCCTTCCAGTTTATTACCAAACAAGTGATCTTCCTAAACAGTGATTTCTTTTTAAAATATGTTATATGATCACAACATGCGTGATCAGTTTTACACAATAAAGACCAACATGTTCTGCATGTTTGGGTTCAGTCGTAACGACACGCGGAGCCCTGAAATGTGCAGATATGTGCTTTCACCTAGACGTTTCAGTGGAAGTGGTCGCTTGAAGGCGCCTTGCTGAGTCCAATGTGAGCGCAGCTTCAGACGCAGATCCTACGCCCCTAGATCCCACTCAAGGAGACGGTTAGTGCTGTTCACGTGATACGTGCACGCTCCGTGCTCCAGCCTGACTTTAAGAAATGAGGAAATTAGACAAGTTCAGCATTTGTGCGGCAGTGCTCGTATCTGACTTATAACTAAAGTGTGGCATGAGTGTGTTCAACATCCGTTATCCTTACTAAAACTTCACGATACACTTGCCACACGCGTCCCTTAAGGTGGCCGTACGAGCCTTAAGGGAACTGCGAGACACTCCTGCGCTGCCCTTAAGGTGCAGCCGCTCCTCCACGGACCCGGACGACCCAAAAACCTGCAGCGCCCGTTTGAGTCGATCCCGTGCGGGTGGCTAACTTTCTTCTTCTGCTCTCATATTTGTTCTGACCTCCTCCTTCGCTCCCCCAAAGGGGGGACCACACGTTTGCAGACAGCTATCTCACCGTTGTGCCAAAAGGAACGGAGTTCGTCGTCTTCAGTATTGACGGCTCTTTCGCCGCCAGCGTGTCAATCATGGGGAGCGACCCCAAAGTCCGAGCCGGAGCGGTGGACGTGGTCAGGTAAAGATAGCCGAAACACGGGAGTCCGACCTGCAGCTGTAAACAGTTTTTCACTCTGGGCTCTAACCCAGGTACTGGCAGGACTTGGGTTACCTGATCGTTTACATCACGGGACGTCCCGACATGCAGAAGCAGCGGGTGGTGGCCTGGCTCTCCCAGCACAACTTCCCTCACGGGGTCGTGTCCTTCTGCGACGGGTTGGTCCACGACCCGCTCAGACACAAGGCCAACTTCCTGAAATCCCTCATCAGTGAGGTGAGGCTGGAGTCCGGGGCGGCGCTCCAACAGACTCTGTGGTTGGGTGAAAACTGACCTGGCTGTGTCGCACTAGGCCCACATGAGGGTCTGCGCAGCCTACGGCTCCAACAAGGACATCTCTGTCTACACCTCCATCGGCCTGCCCCCCTCCCAGATCTACATCGTGGGACGGCCCACAAAGAAGATGCAGCATCAGTGTCAGGTCAGACATGCTAAAGAAAAAAAAAGTTCTGCGGAAAATTCTGAGACTGTGGAGAGAAAACGTTTGATTTCCTCACACGTTAGCATGTCGTTTGTCGGTTAACATGCAAACCATCTCCCAGTTCCTAGACTTCAAGAACGTGTTTGTTGGATTTATTTCCTCCTCCTTTTCTCTGTAGTGTCAGGAGTTCAGCAGCAAAACACGCAGAAGTCGAAAGAAACTTTACTCGTTCACTCAAAGCAGCTAGCATGATTTTAGCGGTTAGGTGGACCAACACGAGTCGTTTCCAGCTTTAGGAAGAGGGTCGAAAATGCTGGAGTTATTTTTAAGTGAGGTCCTCTGGATTTAAAATGTTTGTGAAGTCGGTCAAATCCCGTTTGTTCCAGTTTATTCCAGACGGCTACGCTAACCACCTAGCCCAGCTGGAGTACAGCCAGAGGTCTCGGCCCGCCAAGCCCGGGAGCGCCCGCATGGTCCTCCGCAAAGGCAGCTTCGCTTTGGGTGCAGCCGGAGGAGACTTCCTGCGAAAACGCAACCACATCTTTCGCACCATCACCTCTCAGCAACCCGGAGGGTCGGGCTCCGGCCCCGCCAACCAGCCGGGCCGGACTGAGCGCACGCTGAGCCAGTGCGAAGGCGAGCGCGACCGAGGGATCGCGGCGGCAACCCAAAGGAGCATGAGTATCGCAGCGGGGTGCTGGGGTCGAAGCGGGAGCACCAAGGAGGCCAGCGGGGAGTTACTGGGCTCCAAATGAGACTCAGCCTAAAGCGCTTTGAACTCCGGACCGCCGGATCTGCAGGAAGTGAATTCAGGAGGAGCGGACTAACCAGACCAAGTCTGTTTTAGAGAACAAAACATCTGTGTAGCATGACGATTTTACAGTAATACTTTTATAGGATGCATTACTATAGTGTTTAAAAGTGGAGAGAATCGAATTATTGTCAGCCTTAAAATGTATTTAGTGTAAAGGAATCCCCACCTTCACCTCTCTGAACACCGTCCATCCATCTGCAGTCATGAGCTCAGGACAAACCACCGACTCGCAGCCAGAAAAAGTCCTGGAGTCCAGGAGGTCAAAAGGTCGGTTCATCCAACTTAACATAACAAAAGAGGTCAAAGGAAAAAATGGGGCAGATACAATCAGGACGTCCTGAGACAAACAAAACAGGTCTAATTCTTGGGATGTTTTTTGTGTTTCAACTGAAAATGTAAAAAAGAATGTTTAGAATTTATGAGAGTCTAAAATTTTAAAGACAAAAATCTAAAAGAGGTTTATTTTAAACAGATTTCCCCTTTTCGTTTACCTAATGATTTTTTTTTGTTTATTTGGATTTCTATTTAAATCCCTAAACAGATTTCCTCTACAATTTACACAATCTATAAGTAAAAATAATCCCATCAGATATAAATGTCTCACTCTGATCCTCTTTAAATCCATTTTCCAAGCGTTTGGTTCATTATCATCCTGCCGTTTTTAGCCAAGATCTAAAATCCTGGCTTGTTTTCTGGGACATAGTTTCTGCAGAGCGGCAGAAGTTCATTTGGACTTGTGGGTGGGACTGTTAGCACAGAGTAGGCACACCCCCACTTCCCATCATCCATCTGTTTACACGTTCTCCTGCTAGCTTACAGCCCCTCACAAGTCCAACCTAACATTAGCGATGAAGCAAAAATGGCGAGCGATATCAGAGCTATCCAGGCGTACAGTTTGGATCCAGATTCCAGCTCAGACCAGGAAAACAAAGACGTTCATGGATCTGTTTGTCTGACAGTAGATGCCTCGGAACGGAGCGGAGCAGGGAGCTTGTGGCGCTGCCTAGTGTATTTTTTATGTCACAAATAGGATCTTTTTCAAACGGCATTTTGTCGTCTGCTCCTGATTCACAGCGGTTTAAATTAAAAAAAAAAAAAAAAACACAGAAATGCAATTTTGATCTTAATTTTTTTTATATTTTCAGAAAAATGTCTTTTTAAAGCACCACAAAACCCCATTTTCATTGGAGTCAAACATTAACAATGCACTTTAAAATCTCAGTAGGAACTTCATTAAGTGTTTTGTTTTTGTTTTTTACCTACCCTGAATCGATAGAATCGTCAAAGGACGTTTATAGCAGGTCAGCCGCTTAGATGTAACAATATGGACTCATCAAATATAACAGTAGAAAAAAACAATTAAAATCATTATACAGACAATTATTTTGTAATCAGGAGTGCTGCAGCAAAATCATGTTTATTTTTGAGTCATGGTGGATCACAATCCCAACAAACAATAATCCAACAAGGTTGAAATTAAGATTAAAAGCAGATAAATTGAACGACGATCAACTGCAGACATCTCTGTTCGTCTGCATTCAACAGATAAAACATGACTGTATCTCCAACATCACTGACCTCTAACCAGGTCTTCGTGGGTTTTCTGCAAATCCAAAGAAATCTTTAAAGCATAACTTGGATGAACCGTTCGTTTAACCCAGTGACCGTTATCTACCAATCAGAGAAGACAGCCACAGAAAAAAAAAGGATTAGGATTCTGCTGGCCTGGAGGGCTGGAGTTCTCATTCCAGCCCGTCTGGGACTCTCCTGTTATTGACTTTCATGTCGGCCTCTGGGCCGTTTGCAGCCTTAATATCCAACAAGACAGAATGAAAAAGCAGAAAAACAGGGCATGCACCGTTGAAGCAACAACTGTACAGTCCACAGCAACAATCCCTTTATATGTTAATCTGCTTGCAATACCTCTGATCCACCTGATGGTGGCGTCCCGTTTTATCTAACGTGCTGCTGCTGCTGGGAGACGCTCGTATTCCCGGATTTTTGGGGCTCGCTGCATGCAGAAACCGGAGCACCAGAAGAGCCGGAGCCCGAACCACTCAGCTGGAAATGTTGCAAAGACTGCGTTTGTCCTATTAAAGCTGAACGTGTGCGTGTGTGTGTGTGTGGGAGGGGGGGGGGGTGTTGGTGCCTCTTTTTCACGTCATAATTTAGCTGCTTATGTCTCCTAAACTGTATATTTCCGTGCAAAGGAATGTTCGGAAAACTACTCCCCTCATCTCTGATCCAAAAATACAACTTGCACAACACACCTGCTGTGAGGCGGCCCTCACTGGTGGAGGGGTGTGGCTGCTGTTGTTCAGGTCTAAGAACAACCAGGTGGCTTTTTTTTTTTTTTTAAGCCCGTTTTGTGTTGTTTTTTATTGTTCTTATGGACCATAATGTTAGCACTTCTCGGTGTTCCTTCAGTTCGGCTGACTGAGGAGGAAATCCACATGTGTAGACCTTGTGACATGTTCCCCTATAAGAAGGAGCCAATGAGGTGCAGGTGCAGAACACTAGAACTAGTCTGAACCACTTTGCGCTCTTCAGATAAGTTCTACGTGAAGCTTGAAGAGCTCTATTCGTAGTTTCCATTTAGTGTGAGCGGATTTGTTGTGTATCTTGTGTAGGGCCAGATCCTTCAAGTGTGGTGTGATTGTTGCTGTTAGTTCCCATTTTGCGTCTCAAACGTTTGGCTTTGGTCGATCAAAGCTGGATCGCCATCAAATTCTGTTGTCTGGTCTCTCCTTTGATGAGAACGCGTTGGGTTCTAGGCTTTGGAAAGGCAAGATATCCAGCCCTGTGAGTGTTTACGTTGGGCTTTACCAGTTTTTCAGCTCCGTGGTCATCCCCTTTTCAGAAAAAAAAAATAATAATAATAATAATAATTGGTACTTTATTGATCCCTCAATGGGGAAATTCTTCTCCGCATTTGACCCATCCCCTGGGGGAGCGGTGAGCTGCAGCGTAACTGCGCTCGGGAGGCAGTAGCGCTAAGGGCCTTGCCTAAGGACCCTCACTGGGTGATGTGCAGAACAACCACCACATCTGTCGGAATGATAGACCAAACTATAGCAGATCATCTCTGACATCTCTGATGCCCAAATGTTTCGGCCATAGTTAGTTTGCGACTAGGAAGGTGACAACTGCCAGTTGGATGTGACAGATTAAAGTGAAAGTTCTGTTTGATCCACCAATGAGTCGACGTTTTCACCCAACGAGCAGTTATTGATAAAATGAAGTGGCAATCAGTCGTATGGATTCAGACATGTGGTCAAGACTCCTCATGGAGCCCTACCCGCTAAGGGTTATCAATGTCCAGTCAGTATGGGAGCCCACTGCAGACACAAACCCTAAACCAAACAACACCTGAAGGGGCTGAGATTCAAGCCCAGGGGGGACCTGAACATCTTTGATTGGGTGTATTTTCAACCAAATGGTCTTAAGGGAACAGTTTTTTTCAGGTTTGGGGGCAGAAGGTCTGTCTTGTTTCAAAGAGGGACTGCTTGTGTTTGAGGATGCTGAACTCTTCAAACTTGACTCAACGGGAAATAATTTTTTTTTTTTTATTTAAAGTGTATAAAACACTATAAATTACCCACGGATTGGTGTTGTGGTGGTTTGCGCTATCACTCCACATTCTGATGGTACTGGTTCTCATCCCAGTTGGTTCCCTTTTTGTTTGGAGTTTGCATGTGTCTCTTCCATTGACTGTATCTGACAACTGGACCGAGTGAGTGTGATGTCATCTGCAGATAACGGTTCACCTCCGTCTCCAACTAAATCAAGTCAATTCAGCCGCCATTTTTTTGCGGCTTCGGACCCCGCCTTGTTGGAACCAGAAATCGTCAGTGAGCAGCGATTGGTCCGAGTGAGTCCAAGTCAACATGTCTTGCTGTTTGAAATGTTTAGAAGGAGGAGTCACTCAGTCCAGTTCTCTTCTGTGCAGTTAAAGCCCTCCCCCTGTGTGTGCAAACCAAATGTCCATCATATGTTAATTGGTGACTCTAAATGGTCTGTTAGGTGTGATACCTGTCTACAGTAAACCCCGCCCTCAACATGAAGTCTCTGGGAGAGATTCCTGCTAAGGAGATTGTGGGGAGAAGGAATGGGGTGAAAATGTAAGGACAAAAAAGGCATTTTTTCTCCTCCATTCTTACTCTGGAAACATAAAGGAAGTCAACCTGTTTTCTTTCAATCTGGAAATCCGTGAATCTTTTTCTAAAGTCTGTGCTCTGACAGAGATGTTCATTTTAAAAACCAAAATAGGTTTTTTGTTGGTGGTTTGAATCCACCGCAGCAGCCAAATCCTTCTCTAATGCTGTAGGTAATCAACTGTGTGACCTCATTATTGTTTGCACTAGAACACAGTGGACTCATGCCATGATTTCCATCTATTGTGGTTTTGGTAGAACACCCCATGTAGCCTAGCTTTTCATGTTTTCAGGGTAAACTGTGTTCTGATTTATGTTTGATTCTCATAAATTTATTTATTATACATGATATCAGTTCTCTAATTGTGCCAAACTGTTAACACAGATGAGGAATGTTCTGGTTCTGATACTCTGAGCCTCATAAACCCTGTTCTCTAACCTTTTCTGTCATAGTTCTACATGAACTCTGAAGAGTTCCCACAATGCTTTGCTGTTCAACACGTTTCTGCTCAAAAGGAATGACTACAAAAGGTGTATTTACTTTTCTTTTGTTTAGTGATACTTTTTTGAATAAGTACATGGATTTGAAGAAAATATTTCAGGTCTAAAAAAATGTGATTTTCAGTTCGTATATTTTAGTTTGCAGTAACAACAATGCCAAATCAGAACTATATATTTCCATGAAGCATACAGTCACAAGCATACAGCATACAGTCTTTGATGTTGATGTTGGAAATGACGACACTGAGAAACGTGAGTCGTGTCTCTGCGGTAACCATTCTCAAAGGTGATGATGATGATGAAGGACTTTGAAGCTTTGAAACTGTCAGATGGAGAGCATGAAGGAGCCCAAAGCAGGAAAAGCTTCAAATGCTCCAAAAAAAAGGTCTGAATGCTCGCATTTGGTTCATAAAACCTTCTAAAGAGCACCCAACCCTTTACTGGAGAGCGAAGAACACCGTGTGGATCCCAGAGGACAAACAAATGTTTTGCTCCAGACTTTTGAATGTCCATCCACAAATCTGAGACTGTTCAGTAGCTGTGGATTTGTCACCACACTGTACATACTCTAGAGCTGTATACGTAGGATTTAAAGGGTTAAAAGTTATTTATTTACACAAACGTGTTATTCTGGAAATTTCAGATGAAATATATGTGAGATATGTAGCATTTCATTATTCAATGTGGCTGCCATGAAGGCAGTTAGGCAATCATAAAAGTCCCAACAGGGGTACCACCTATCACACCACAAACTAAAGACCAGTTCCATCAATCACATCACAAACTACAAACCAGTTCCATCAATCTCACCAAAAACTACAGACCAGTTCCATAAATTACACCACAAACTAAACACCAGTTCCATTCACTAAACTACAGACCAGTTCCATCAATCACATCACAAACTACAAACCAGTTCCATAAATTACACCACAAACTAAACACCAGTTCCATTCACCAAACTACAGACCAGTTCCATCAATCACATCACAAACTACAGACCAGTTCCATAAATTACACCACAAACAACAGACCAGTTCCATTCACCAAACTACAGACCAGTTCCATCTATCAAAGCACATACATGGGTTCCATCGGCTTTGCATTTATACTCCAGCTCTGTTGATCTCTGCTGGATCTTTACAACAGGCAACTGCTAAACATTTTATAGGACTTCCTGAAATGGATTTTCCAATCTGGACTATTTTACAAACCTTTGAAATAACTATTGTTCGTTTAGTCATCTGCATGAAAGCTCCGAGCTCACTTAGCCAATAATAAACCATCTGTTGCATGTTGTCTGTCAAACTGGAATTACTTAAGCTCCATACTTTACAATAAAGCACTTATGTTGTCCACTGTTTTCTCCTTATAGAATAAAATGTATGTATGGTTAAAATGTCTTTACATTTATTGTGTCCTGAACAATCAGAACAGGAGCAAAGAATTATTTTGTAAACAAGATCTTTTATTTTACCTTTTCCTTTTGATTCAGCTAAATCAAAGCAGTTAAGAAAAACAAGGGGTCAGAATTCACCCGGTTAAGATCGTCTACCTTCATTCCTGAAACTGTTTCACTTTGATCCGATTCACCATTTACCTCTTTTCCTTGATTTTGATTTTATTTTTTAATATTTAGTGTTCATAACATTTTTAAAATGTATTAAAAAAATAATTTACAGCATTATGGAGATATGGGGTCACTTTACTTTTAATTCTTGTTTTTATTTATTAATCTGACCTTTTTGTTTGACATCGGAGGGACCCCGCCCCCTGAAAGGCCACATGTTGACATCTTCAAAGGAGAAATAACAACAACCACACTAAGTATTCTTTCTTTATTTGGCAGATGTAAAACATTTTCATGAATGTTGCTTGGAAACCTCATCAAACTTTATTCGTTCACTATCAACAACAAAAAAAAACATGTTATTTTCTGTTCTGGACACTCCACAGGACCTTTCCCTCCTCTGCAAGAGCAGGAAAAAGTCCTCTGAATATTGCACATAACTGCAAGGACTGTTTATAAAACCAGTGAAAATGAAGGAATCCTTTTTTAAAAAATTCATTTACAGTTTTTTTGTTTGTTTTTTTACATTTCCTTTTTGTTTCGAAGCACTTGTGACTGAACACGCAAAACCACGTAGATGCAGGATGGAAAGAGCGACGGCGGTCGGCTCTTTGGTATCACAGGGGGCTGATGGGGAAATCAAGCACACGGACAGTGGAGTTGTAAAATCCCAGCAGCTTTGAACGCAGCCCGAATCAGAAAGCCTGGCCTCTTCTATAGCGCCCGCGGCCTTTTGGGCGTTATCTGTTTGCTGGCTTGTTCCTCTTCCTGGAGCGTGCAGCGGAAAGATTTGACTTTATCTGGAAAAGAGAAAATCCGCTTTCAGGAACCTCGCTAGGAGGTGAACTTCGTTCAACATTCTTCCCAATTCACTCAATACTTGGTGACTGTCTGGGGCGTTCGCCATTTTGTCAGGATGTCCGACTCAACAATTCCAGTGGAAATTTCCCACAAGTCTCTGCGGAAAACCCGTGTGCACTGATGCTCAGTAGATTGTTGACTATAGACCACAATGCATTGCATTTGAACGATTTGTCATTTGGAAAAAATGTACCAGAATGTAAATCATTTTTTTAATAAATCATCCCTGTTTCCATCATCAAAACACAGTGGATTCATAAATAATCTTTGTAAAATGTTCATATTTGACTTTTACTTCAAAAAATGAATGACATATTTTCCTCATATTTCCTGAGGAAGCACTTCCATAACTTCATGGACCCATTTCCTTTCAAAACTATTGAGCCCGGGAACCGACATCAGTAAAACGATAACCATTTCGTTCCCTCGAAATAATTAATTTGTGCGAACAAAATAATTATTCACGTGATTAGTCATTCATAAACACGGATGTTAGTGATAGTTGGATTCACAGCAGATACCTTCATGTTTCTGTCTGTGTGTGTCTCATCACGTAGCATGGACGACACGGAGGATGCTTAGAAATCAGATTTATTTTGAAAAGCTCTACAAAAGCATCTGTTATCACGTCTCCATCTCTGTGTTCATTCACATCCCGGTACGGTCTACGTCCATCCTGCTACAAAAGCCGCTTTCCGCCGCTACTTCCGTGTTTCTGTGATCCACGTTCGTTCAAGAGGAGAAAAATAAAAACAAGAATGACTGATTTATTATCGTCTTAATGAAAATAACACAAATATTATATTTCGGATGCCCAAGCTTGCTGCTTCCCCAAACCGCAGCGATTCTCCAGACATAGCTTGTCCGAGCTATGAGCTATGAGCTCAGGCCCACCGCGGAGCTCTTTGCTTGTCATGCCGGCATTCGGGCAGCTGGCTGGCCGGTAGACAGACAGCTGATATTGTAGTTTAGGGTCGAATAGGAATAATAATATTCAAGACTTGTCTTTTATTAACATACTCGTCTGAAGGCCACATGCTGCGTATCCCATCATGCATCACACATATCCCATAAGGCCTCTCGACCAATCAACGCGTCCCTGTAACTGTGGTACATTCAAAGACAACAGGATAAATGTATATCAGAACATTATTCCGTCCCCGCGCATTGATTTTTCAGTGGGAACGAAATATTATTTTGTGGGAAAGCTTTATTTATTTATTGTACCCATGTCAGATCCCGCGCTCTGCACAAAGCAGTTTTGTTCAGCAAAAACTGTTCCAGGTTACGCTCTTTAAATAAGCAGGTCAAAACTGCAAAGTAGAACTCCTCACTACACACTCTGTCCACTTTTCTCAGAACATTTTCACACTTTCCCTATCATCAAAACTTTGAACGTTCATAGAAAAATATGTCTAGTTTTACAGAATTAAAAACCAGATCGGATCGCGATTTATGTATGGTAGATTTAGTCAACTGATGGTCAACAGCCAGTTAGGACGCAGTTTAAAGACCAAAACATACACTGAAATACAAATATGTAAGAATGCAAAAGAACCCCGATAGAGCGAGGCAACACTGTATTACTGATAAATGCATTCATGACAGTCTCTCCTTTATTTAGTTTAAACCAACAAGTCTATAAACACTTTCTTATATTGTAACAAATCAGTGCATTGAATTTAACTGAGCTTTAAATTGACTAGAATCAGAGTTGGTTCTTTGAAGTTTGGCTCTACCCTTTACGTAAAAGTAAATACCTATTGAAGAGTTCGTCCAACCGTGGCCTTCAGGAGCCACGGTTCTCCAGTCCTTCATGACCGGCTTGCTGCTGATTGCCTGCCTCAAATGATTCCACATCCTGATTGACTGAACACACCTGATTCAGGTTTTCAGCATCAAGAAGTGCAGCTGGAAACCAGGGAGGGTTGAGACCCCTGGGAACCCGGTCCATGCCCCTGACTGTATCTGAGAACTGGACTGAGTGAGAAAATGATTCACTTCCAGTTTCAACCAAATGTACTCAATCCAGTCGCCATTTTTTCGAAACGCAGTCTCCGCCATGTTGGAGCCAGATGTTGGTCCAAGTCGGGCTGAGTCGTCCTTTTTATGGCAACCGCTGTCACTAATCAGGAGTTAGCTTGTTGAAAGCCCAAATGCTTTTAACGAGGGGGCCAGCAAGCTCCACCTACTTTTATTAAGGGATCTGATTGATCAGTTGATAACTTGAATTACAGTAAAAAAAATATCATGAAAAAAATGAGGAATATCAAGAACATGTTAAAAAAAAAAAAGGTATCAGAGCCAGAATGGTTATTCGGAATGAGTAACGGCTCATTGTTTCAAGAGGAAGTCTGGGATTTTGGCTTCTGTGAGCCAGATGACACTTCCTGGTTGAAATGCCATCAGGGAGGAGTCACTTAGTCCAGTTTTTATATACAGTCTATGGTCTATGCATATGCATATGCTCTTTCAAGAATCTAATTTTGGGTCAGCAAAAGTGTAAACTACATTTATTCAGGTGGGTTTCTACAGCTCAGCTGGCGTAACAGGAGACAAAAAAGTGGATTGTTTAATTTAAGTGGAGGTGTCTTGCCTCAAGCGTACTGTTGAGTTTTCATAATATGACTAAACCTTCATGTGAGGGGCGGTTGTGACGCTATTATTTAGCGTTTGATCGGCATTCAGTCGGAGTTTACCTCTCAACTCGGTTAGAATGTCGATCTTCTGATCCAGAATCTGCTCCAGCTGAGTGGCGTAGGATTCCACGTCGTAGTCGACCTCCTCCGTCATTTCTAAAAGCACCTTCTCGTCTTCCAGCCAGCGGATGGACTCCTGGAGGCAACAACATCCAGCTCTGTCACACTGACCTCTAGAGGCCAAATCTGTTACTGCAGCACTCTGAAAAAAACGGTTTCCCAAAGATTCTACAAAGTAATCTGCATTAAAATCAATATGCTGTTTTTGTTCATCAGCTATTGTCAGGAGAAAGACTGTAGAGCAACAAGAAACATCTGGATGAACCACAAAACGTCTGAACTAATAAAACCGAAGAGGAAGGTTCTGTTACATGAGGAGTCAAACTAAAAGTAAAAAGATCAGAGCAACACTCAGACACGGTGGAGGTAGTGTGATGGTATGAGGCGTTTTTGCAGCTCCAGGACCTGGGCGACTTCTTTTAAGTATAAATAGAAGCAAAAGTTGTGAGCTCTTCCGAAGAAGCCTAAAGGCCCGTACACACCGGGACGAATATTAGCCAGGCGTTATTCGCCAGCGTTTTTCGCCACGTCTTTTGTGTTCACACCCAGGCGATTTTCGCTGACAATGAGCTGAGCCAACATGCAATTTCATTCCCTGACATTAGATGGCGCTTAATGTCAAACAGAAATACTCCTGTACACAAGGTGGTTTTCACTCAGAAGAAGAGAGCCAGTATTTACGCGCTTGTCAGAATCATAAAAAGAAAACATGAATATTTCAAGCACCAGTAGCTCCAGCTCCAGTTCCAATGATGAAGAAATTATTGTTCTGTTGAATGATGAAAGACGCCGGAAAAGACGCCGATTTTGGGTACATCCCATAGTTACGAGAAGAGAAGAACATGGTGAGTTTTATCGACTGGTACAAGAGCTGAAAATGTCTCATGAGCGTTTTCGGGGATATTTTAGAATGTCCGTCATTATTTCTTTGCGGCAGTGTAGCCGCTACTTGGCGTCTATCTTCTTTGCTGGTATGTGTGCTCAGAAAGGCAGTGTTGTGTTTGAGCGCCCCCAAGTTGTGTTTTACTGTAACTTCAGAAGCTCCACACACGTGTGCAAAAGCGCCATTCTCATTGGTTGTATAGTTCTGGACGCGGCGCGTCAAACCAAAAAAACGAACCCGAGGCGTTTTTTAAAAAGTGACGCTTTGACGCGTGGCGTTTTTTCGCGTCAGTGTGCACACTCACATTGGTGCCCTTTGTTTAGTGACGAGGCATTAAACGTCGGCGAATATCGCGCGCGAAATTCGTCCTGGTGTGGACGGGCCTTAAAGCTGCGAACGCATGTAATGCACGTTCAAGAACGGACTGAGAGCATACAGTGTTCTTGTCTGTCACTAAGTGATACTCTACGGCATGTACTGCCGGCTGGAAGAGGTTTGGTGCAAGGTGTCATAGCTCCATTCCGATGTATGAAACTTGAGGTATGTCCAAATTCCCACCCTAACCCCTACTATATACAGTAGTGCTGTCCGAATCTATAATTTCAAAATCCAGTGCTCTGGAAATTTCCCAGAAGTCTCTGCGAAGAACCAGTGTGCATCGATGCTCAATAGATCGGGGAATATAGACCACAATGCATTGCGTCGGACCTTTTTTTTTTACCAAAAAAATGTATTTAAATGTCATTTTTTGATTAACCATCACAACGATCGTAGCAATTAGATGTTAACTTTGTCAAATCGATGACGTCATATCCACCATTAAAAAACTAAAAAGTAGTGAGCGTGGTGTCTGAATTGCTTTTAAAATTCACAACACTACATAGTAGCACTATATAGTTTTTTATTAGTTGGGGGTTAGGGCGGGAATGCCAGCTGAGCACAAACCGCCATTATCAATTCATGATCAATTTTTTAACGATTGGCACTTCCGTAATTAAAATGATGCCATCCATCCGTCGCTACCAAATCCGACTCCCTGACTGTTCAAAGTTGAACTGGTTTAAGTTGCAGCATGCGTTCAAAACTGGCTTCAAAGCTTGTGTAGCGACACGACAATCACGAACACGGAAGCCCAAAACGCGCACTTACATAGACTTTCTGGCCTAGAACACGCGTTTCCGAGCCCAATGTGAACGCAGCGAAAGGGAGAAAGAAAGTCTGGAGAATTTGGGTTGGTTTGCCGGAAAACGATCCAAACACAAAAACATGAATGAAATCTATAATGAAGTTTGTGTTTGTGCGCTCTGAAACTGGCGTCCACGCAGGAAAAGCCTCGTCTGTGTCTGAACTACACCAACTCTCCTGATGGGAGTTGAGGAAGGTTCCTCCTGTTTTCACGGATGAAAGTTTCCCAGTTGGAAGGTTTTGGCACCTGGAAAACGGCTCTGTGGTCCTCCAGCACCTGCTCCTCCATCTCCACCAGCTGGGACACGGCTTCATGGAAGTTGAAGAGCTGTGGGGAAACCTCCTCCTCCTGAAACAGAGGAATCTGAATTCCAGAGGAGCTCTTTTTTTTTTTTTTTTTTTTAACCGTCTGAAACAATTTAACCCTTGTGCTGTCTTGTGGGGTCCAGATGACCCCAGGGGTCATCTGGACCCCACAAGACAGTACAAGGGTTAAGGAAACAATTGCAAACATTAACGACAGCTCTGGTAAAGCTCTCTCATCTCATCTTCTCATCGAACGGGACCTTACGTTCTGTTCGCAGAGCAGCTTCAGGTCGTCTCTCTGCGGTGAGCTGCCCACGCCCCACTGGGCCTCCAGAACCTCCAGCTGGGTGATGTGCCCCCCCTGGTGGAAGTCCAGCACCGCCGCAGGATCCACGGAGAGCTCGCTCATCCTGACGGAGACGCATCAGCCGTGTGAGCACCAACGTGCGAGGAAGTGCAAGGCTAAAGGATGCAGGAACAACCCGTCCATCCCTGCTGCTCTGGGGACACTCCAACGGGCAGATTATGATTTCAGATCACTGCAATCATCCGGGTCATGCCAGAGGTTTGAAAATGAGTGTATATTATTCAGCTTTCTCCTTTAGATCAATTTTTTTAAAGACTTTTCTGGATTATCTCCAACCGCCTGGATCTGCGTGCACGGAGCTGGAACTCTGTGGTTCCAAACCCTCCTGAGCGTCACATGTTAAAAAATGACAGGTAAAAGCCCACAGACAAGAAACAGACCATAATAACACTGGGAAGATGAGGTTTTCTGAGATGCATGAACCCAACACTTGCAGCGACGTTCGCATAAGACACATTTTTCTGTTTCTCAGAGAAACTGAGGAGTCAAAGTGGGAGAAAAGTTTCTTTAAGTGTCAGAAACAGAAGGATTTGTCTTCCAGATAATATTTCTTTTATATGCATGGATAGAAGACTCTTCTTGAATAGAAATGATTCATATATACTGTAAACAAACTAAAGTATACAGATGTGTTCAGCACACATTTCATTTGGAACCTCAGCAACTATTTCTGGAATTTTTCCAGCTTCAAATTCTGGAGCTTTAATCAAATCTTGTCTGTGAAAATGATCATAAAAATCAGAAATTTAGTTTTCAAAGACTTACATATTTTTTCCACTTACTCCCATGTTATTTTTTAAAAACAAACCATGTTTGGCCTTACTTTCTGAGTCTATCCTTCTACACAAAAAGCTCCACGATCTGTTGGAAAGTCGTCCTTATTTTCCATTAGTTTAACGAGTCTCTGAATAGAGAAAGGTCTGTTCTGTTTCTGCTGTCGGCTCACGTCTGCCCCCTGCTGGCGAGGCTCGCCTCACCGGCAGCCTTTTTTTCCGCTCTTACAGTGGCGTTCTGGCCTCACGTCACTGTTAAAACGGAGTCCTGCAGTCAGACACGAGGCGAAGCCACACCCGTAGTGATCGCGCAACACTCAAACTCTGCGATTTTAACCTCAGAAATTATGGAAAACGCGTTGAAAACAATCAATCATGGAGGAGGAAGTGTGATGGTAAGGGATGGAGTCTTCCTGAACAAACAGCTACCACAGTTTTGCTACAGCAAGGTCATGACCCAGAACTTAATTTCAAGCTCTGCTAGAGAACAGAAGAAGAAGACGGAAATGTCCAGACCCGAACGCCACTGAACTGATTTGGGAGGAACTGGACAGAAGAGTGAAGGAGAAGAAACCTTCAAGCTCCAAAGAATATTTAAACAACCGTCCAGCTGTTAAAGAAACATTATTTTCTCTTTTTTAATTTTCAACCACTTCTCTTTCTTCCACGTTGTTTACTTCTATAAAAAGTTTATGTGGATTTAACGATCCGGTTCATTTGATAAGAACTGGAAAACACATTCAGAATCGGTCGCCTGGTTGAAATTCGTGGTAGAAATGGAAAGAGAGTCCTGTTGATTGAAAATATGATGATGGACAACAGAGAAGCAAGGGTTGAGTAACAGACCCAAACGAGGAAGACGTCGTCCCGAAAATGAAAGACGGGTCCGCACTTCTGTGGAATGAACACAAAAAAAAAGAAGCACCGAATCGGGCAGGATGAGGACGGGAAAACAGGGATTGGCTCTGAAAGAAGCAGCTTTGAGGTCGTACTTGTAAGTCGGAGAGAGATCGGATCGGCCTCCCCCACCGCCACTCTGGGAGAAGGGGATGTCGGAGGGGCTTATTCCGAACTCCTTCACTCTGCAGAAACACATGGATGAGAGGAAGACGCTTTTTAAAGGGTCTATGTCAGGGGTCCTCAATGGCGGCCCACATGAACATTTATTCTGGCCCCTCAATAAATCCTAATTGATGATTTGCTTGGAAAAATATTGTTTTGTGGTTTCCGGCAACATCTGCAGGAAAAAACAGGTCATTACACCCAGGTGTCAACGGTGCAGTGTATTCATTTCACCACTAGAGGGCGGACAACACTTCCTACGTCACCGTCTCTGCGAAAGGAAGGAGCGTGACGGTGGCAGTAGATTCAGAGAGAGAGCCGGATCAGGTTCCTCTGAGGAAAAACGTTGTGTTGGCGAGAAGAAAAGGCGCTTTGAAGCTACGTGGACAAATGTTGACTTTGTCGAGCCTCATGGATAAAGTCCTGTGTCTGATTTGGAAGCAGGTCAATTCTCAAAGAAATCAATGTAAATCGTCACTTTGTTACAAATCATAAAAACTATGACAAATTTACCGGCGAGGAGCGCAGCAATAAGCTCCAACTACAACGAGGCTGTGCTGCACAGCAGACGTTTACTAACATGACTAAATCCAGGGAAGCGGTGACAGAAGCTAGCAGTGTAGCTTTGGCTTTGGAAACGGCGTAGCAAAACCTTCAGGGATGGAGAGTTTGTAAAAGAATAAATGCAGAAAGTAGCTGACATTGTTTGTCCAGAGCAAAAGTAAAAGTTTGAAGAATTAAGTCTGTCAAATGATACAAATATTATCAAATATTGGTACTGGTACTGTAAACCAGAAGCTCCCCGTTGATCTACTATGAACAGCATGTATCTCTATCAAAAATAACATTTACCTAAAAACAGTCAATTACTGACAGGGACTGGAAAAATTAGCTTCCCAATCTGTTGGGAACAAGTTTACATTCAAAAAATAAAGTGTTTCTGAAAACAGAAGGATATCGGTAGATTTTTTTTAATATCAGGCCGATACCGATAAACTTAAACTATGCAAATATCATCTGATACCGATACTGACACCGATATCTCGCCCATCCGTAGTCCATCATGACCTGTCGCCTGCAGTGTGTCTGTAGATAATGATGTGCTTGAATGTTTTCTTCCTTGGGGGTCATAGATCGACCGTACGGGTTTGTGTATTTTTTTTGTCCACAGACGGTCTGTGTATAAAGTATAAAGTCGGTTCTTGTCCAGATTGTCTCTTAAAAAACTTCAGACTTAAATATTTCCAATTATTTTGGGTGTGAAAACTGACTTTTTAACTTGGGACTCAATGGAGTTGCTCCCTTCTAAAACCAGCCTCCAGTGGTCGCTTGAGGTACAGCAACATTTGGTACTTCCTGGTTGGGCGGGGCCGTGCTTTCACATGAACCAACTTCTCTTTACCTGTTGGCGTATCTGAGCGTGTTCAGGGTGTTTTCACAGGACGCCATTCCAGGCGAGATGGTTGCAATCTGTTGAGGGGAAGCAGTTTGTTGGAGACATTTCGCGTCTGTTTTTTTTTGTTTTTTTTGGTGAGGACGTTCTCTTCTTACCATACACGTTCTGGAGTTTTCTCCTATGAACGAGTCCCGCAGCACCTGAGTTAACTTGCTGGCTCTGAACGGAGTGTGGGGTTTGTTTCTGCCCAGAGCTCGGATGCACTCCTGCAGAGCGACAAAAGTGTTCAAACCTTTTTGGGCCAAACTTTCCAAGGGCGGGGAAAATGTTTGAAGGTCTTTTTTTCCCATAAATGCAAAAATAAACATGTTCAAAAATAGAACATTCTAGTCATTTTTGTGTCTTTGCCTCCAACATGAATGTAGTTTTGCCAAAATGATTCTGACTTTTCTATTTTAAGGCCAAAATAACTAAAATAAAAATAGCAAAGAAAAGAAAGCTCATTTCAACATAAACATTCTAGCAAAACAGTTTTAGGTTCTAACACATGACTGTAGAATGTTTGAAGGCGTTTCATAAACCCAACCCGGCGCCTGAAACGGACCTTCAGCGCTAGCAGACTCTTGTTGATTTCGGCTCCTTCGAGGCGAGTCTGCCGGTCGGCGCTGGACGTGTCGGCCCCCCTCTCGTTCCCCGCCAGGTCGATGAGGGAAAACTTCCCGTGCATCTTCCCGCGCCGGCGCAGGATGATCTGGAAAACGGCGTGGCTCCGAGACGAGTGGGCGTTGGCCGACGTCTGACCCGAAGTCCTGGAGGGGACGTAAAGCACAGCGGTTGTAGCGGTGCCGCACCGCCGCCGCACCGCTATGCTGCGTGTTTCACCTGCAGCTGTTTCCCATCTCGATGAGTTTGAGGACGTCCTCCGTGCACTTCACCTCCCTCTCCTGCAGCCCCACCACCTGCACCTGCTGCTTCCCGTCCTCCAGGACGCGTAGCTTCGCTTTGTGGTTGAGCAGGTCAAACACCTGCAGGCGGAAGGGAAGAGTCTGCAGGGCGAACGGCGTCACACCGGGACGAGCCGCACCAGCGGCAGGCACCAACCTTTCCGCTGTAGATCTCAAAGAACGTTGCAAAAACCTGGAGGTCCAGTTTTTTATAAACCGGCTTCTTCAGCATGAGGAAGACGTCTCTGGCTGCAGAGGGAGACGCAGAAAGCGCCGTGACTTCAGCCGCTTTGAGCAGAAATGAAGACGCGCTTGAACAAACCTCACCTGACAGTGCATAGATGCCTTTGGAGCAGTCCTGGTTCTTTCCAGAAAAGTCCCCTCCCATCGTCTGAAGGGGGCGAGGAACAGCATGAAGCACAAACGCCAACCGCTGCCGGTTGGCGCCGACTGCACAACACTCACGTGAGTTTTTCCACTTCCTGTCTGCCCGTACGCGAAGCAGGTCGCCATCCCCCTCTCGAAAATGGTCTCCACCAGCGGCTGAGCCGTGAACCTGCAGCAGAGCGTCTGTCAGCGCCTCTGTGGGGCGGCGGCTGAAGGAGGCGGAGGGGAGGAGATACCTGTAAACCATTTCGTTGGTGGAGTTCTCGTCGAAGGCGTAGTCGAAGCGGAAGGTCTGGTTCTCCAGGTAGCGGGTCAGGTCGACCTTCTGCTTGGGCTCGTGGACCATGACCACGTCTTTGCTGGGAATGGTGATCACATCCAGATCCTTCACGGAGATTTCTGAAGAGAGAAGCTTCTGTTCATCTTCATGTTAGATTCCTCCCGTCAGCCTCACTTTGAAATAGGGGTCTATGAAATATATCGCCATATTTCATTTGGCGATATTTGTATGGAGATAAAATGCTGTCAGGAAGATATTTATCTAATTATTTCTGAGCGTCTGACTCTTGTTTTCCACTTCAACATCCGACCGCTAGTGGGCAGCAGAGAACACGGAGCCTCTGAGCAGCTCAGTGAAGCAGCTGTTTTCATTGTTATAAGACATGAACTACTTAGTTTTTACCTGGGATGGATACCGAACCGAAACTGTGCCACGTTGACCTTTAATCTAAGTTTTCACAAAAATTTTAAAGTAAGAAAAAAAATTTAAATTTTCAATATTCCTGTCAGGTATTTGTGTACATGCCTAAGTTTAAAAAAATGTTTTCAAATGTAATTTTTTTATTTTAAATTTGTTATCTCGTTTGCTATTCATTTTAAGCTGATCCTGATTTGAAGTGTTGACTGTATATGAAAACTGGACTGAGTGACTCCTCCCCCTGGCATTCCAGACAGGAAGTGGCTCCAAGAAGCCAAAATCCCGTAGAACTCAAATAGTTGCTACTCAGTCATTCTATTCGTCAGAATAACCATTTATGAACTGATACCCTTTTTTTTTAAACATGTTCTTAATAATCTGAATCTTTTCACATTTTCGCTGACCAACCGACCACTCAGACACTTTAATAAAAGGGGGTGGGGCCTAGTGGCCTCGGTTTCTATAGAAACATTGACTCAGACTAATTCCGACTAATCACTGCCTGCTTGTGACGTCTTGTTCAGATATTGCGGTGTTCGTATCTCGGAGACGGAATCGACTCCCTTGGGTTGGGGCTGGAATAAACCATTTTCTATGGATGACGTCCCTCAGTCCAGGTCTCGTATACAGTCGATGATTTGTTCAGCAGAATTGGCTGAAACTGCGTGAAGCTTCATCAAGCTCCACGTTTTTTTTTGTTTGTTCACGTCTTTGTCCTAAAGCAGACTTTGTCATTTCAAACTGCTGCCTTTATAAAGCAAATGTAAAACAAATGAAGCCTCTTTTTCTTTTTTTTGACAGATGAATCTTTCCGTTTCTCCGAGTTTAACGGAGCGTTTTGTCAGATAACCGTTGAAACCGTTGAAACCCTTACCTTTTTTGTTTAGGGGTCGTGCGCGAACGCACACGCATATCCTGTGCTCCTCGATCTGAAACGATGAAGATGAGCTCATTTGTCAGCCGCTCCGATGCTCGCGGTCTGTGTTCATATCTAACACTAAAAATGACATCATCGTTTCGAGTAGACGATCATTTTTCCTTTGCTTGAACTTCCTCCAAACTTCAGTTCCCGCACGCCGAAACTCACCAGGTCGTTGGAGGTCAAAGGTCTGTAGTCCAGACTGGCTCTGAAGTCTCGGATCATGCACATGATCTCATAGTTGGGTAAGTTTACATCCACTTCCTGAAAGGAGAAAAAAGAAAGGATGAGCGGATCTGCTGGATTTCTGAGTCACGTTCATGCGGACGGGTTCTGCTGGGTTCTTGGGTCCGTGGAGGGTCGCAGCGCGGAGCAGCTGCACCTTAAGAGGAGAGCAGGATTGTACGCCCACCTCGAGGGACGCCGTGAAAATGGAACGTACCATTGTGGTGGTTGGTAAGTGTAACTTAACACGCTGTGACTGCATAGAAAATAATTATTTATCACCTAATTTAGCATCATTTTGACTACAGCAAATAGTCGTTTTAACAAAACAAATAGCAATAAATTTATTACTATCAACATAAAGTAAACGTTCCCGCCAAAAGTAAGATTTCATGGAAGCAGGAATGCAGTGGTCCCAAACCCCCAGATACACTCACTTTAATTATTTCCGTTTTGTTTTATTTTCTGATCCTGAAAGGAAGTTTTATTGTGAAAAACTATCGGATTCTGTTCACCAAATCCGTCTGTTTCGTCGCGTCTCGTGACTTTAAGCTGACGCTCGAGCCGCTAAGTAAAAAAAAAAAAGAAATTGACTAAAAACCAAACAATAAAATGTTCAAATACATGCAGCCACTGACTTCTGAATGTTTCACAAACACAGTGGATTTACATTTATTATTATATTTAGAAAATAATACGAGAAGAAACTTATAATAATATAAGTTTTACGACGGGTGCAACATTTTATTTTGCTTTATTTATCCATCACACCTTAAAAGTCGGTCGCAGCCAAAGTCAGCGTCCGGTTGTTAGCGTCCACTTTGACGTCTTCATCTTCATCACACTGTTTACGTTTAAACCAAAACCAAACATTGTACAGAAAATGATGATTCAATCGCATAAAGTTGTTTCAGATTCGTGTAAACTTTATGTATTGTCCAACAGCAAAGCTAAATTAGGCAGACATCTGTGAAAAGACGCAAAAATGTTCTTCTGTGTTAAAAAAAACTCACAATCAATTATTATTTATGAAAAACAAATATAATAATAATAAAATGAATCTTTTTCCCCTGAAAGATGATCTGGGTTGAGTTCTGTGTTATAATGGCATTCTATGGAGAAAAAAAGCTAATCTTGCTTTTATTTATTTATTTTTTTTTTTTTTTTTACAAACCAAAAAGAAACTTCTACAAATAAACTATTTTGTTTCATTGTTTTTTTTTTATTTGTAAAAAATTTTTTAAAAAATCTACTAATGTTTTCAGATTTTTTTAAACTAAATTTCTTTTAGAAACATTTGAAATAAAAAAAAAAAAGGTATTTCCATTTAATATTTAAAAATATTCGGTCCATGAAAATAGTAAACCGGTCCGCAGCCTGAAAAAGGCTGGAGACCACTGCCCCAGTGGACGGATGATGGGCAGAAACCACGGACCAAGTTCTACACAACGGGTATTTAAGGAAAGTTGGGATCATGCTGATGATGTAAGACCCTCAGAAATGTGTCAAATATGATCTGAATGCTTATGTAAGGTTAATAACGCCGCCTCTCTCTGGGTTTCTCCTCACCTGGGCTCTCTTCTCTCTCAGCTCCTGCTGCTGCAGACGTCTCTTCTCTCGTTTCTCCTGCAGCTTCTCCACCTCCTTCACGCAGTTGGACTTCCTGCGAGCTGCGCGGGATCAGAACCGCATTAGTGAGGGTCGGCTGGAAAAAGGCTTTTTTTTTTTTACCCCCCAAGCACCAGGAGATCATTTATAGTATTTTGTGATCTTTGGTCGTCTGCAAGCAGAGCATCACTCTAAACAAAACACAAGTGCTTTTGGGACAAAAACAAAACAAAACGAAGATTTGAGATGCATAAAAGCAAACTCTAAAGATCATCAAAGTGGTGCAGAAGGAAACGACACCAATGGGGTCAACAGAAGCCTTTAACAGATTTTTAAAAGTGTTCTGGAAGGGAATCTGCAGCTCTGCAAACAGTTTCTGGTCGTCCAGCTGCTGCTTCATATTTTTACTGTTGGTTTGTGAGCATTAAGCTGCTTTTGGTCCGAGCTGGAAGCTGCAACTGGAGCCTGAGGGCTGTGAAAGAGGCTTTGAGTCTGCGGCTGGCAGCTGCGTGGGAGCATGAGGTCACTGCTGCAACACAGACGCTGGACCTCCATCCACACCAGAAGCTGCTGCAGCTGCATGCGCACACCGCTCTGCTGTGGCTGCATGCACAAACTTTTCTTGTGGCTGCATCCACAAACCGTTCTGCTGCGGCTGCATGCCGTTCTGCTGTGGCTGCATGCGCATACTGTCCTGTTGTGACTGCATGCGCAAACCATTCTGCTGCGGCTGCATGCCGTTCTGCTGTGGCTGTATGCGCATACTGTCCTGTTGTGGCTGCATCCACAAACCGTTCTGCTGCGGCTGCATGCGCATACTGTCCTGTTGTGGCTGCATCCACAAACCGTTCTGCTGCGGCTACATGCCGTTCTGCTGTGGCTGTATGCGCATACTGTCCTGTTGTGACTGCATGTGCAAACTGTTCTGCTGCGGCTGCATTTGCATACCATCCAGCTGCGTGCACATACTGTTCTGCTGGATGTGCATACTCTGCTGGTGTGGCTGCAAGCATGCATGGTTCTGCTACAGCTGAATGCGCAAACCGTTCTGCTGCAGCTGTGTGCGCATGCTGTTCTGCGACTGACCGTTTTGCAGCGACTGCAGCTGCTGGTTGGCTGCAGGGGGAGGAGCGATGGAGGGGGGCGGGGGCTCCGTGGCCTGGCTGTGCTGGCTTGGACGGGCCCTGGTGGTTCCAACTGCTGCAGCTGAGAAAGACACACTTTTTCTTTAGTTCTTCCAAACATACATTTCTTCTTAAACTCACAGATTGAGTGAATTTAGATAAATCGTCTGTTAACTACGACGTTACAGAAACCAAATGAAAACATAAATTATAACAGAAATGTTATAGCATTTTCAAAGCGTTCTTAGTGGTCTCTTATTAGGACGATTCTGTTTTTCGCCAAATTCTAAAATCCTGTGTCGTTTTCTAGGACATAGTTTCTGCAGAGCAGCAGGAACATTAGAAATACCCCTCTGGGTTGTGGGCGGGACCGTTGGTGGTGAGCAGCGGCTCAACCCTAACCTCCTGTACACCAGGTGGGCCTCCTCACCTGCCTCTGAAGGCGTTTCCACTCACCTCTGTTCTCCCTGGGGGCGCTTTCGGGCTTCGGTATGGCAGTGGCCCGTTTGGACTGAAGGGGCAAAAAGAGCAGAATTTTAGCGTCTGTCCGACCTTCACAGCACTTTAAAACACTCATTGAAATATGGTGAAGAAATGCGTTTTAACACGTAAACCATGGACTGTATCTGGGACCTGGACCGAGCGACTGTGACAACATCCATAATTTCAATTCAGTTGCCTTTTTTTAGTTGCTTCTAAATTGGTCCAAGTCGGTCTGAGTTGATGTTTCTATGGCAACCACTCTGGCCAACCAGGAGTGAGTTTGTTGGAAGACCACACCCCCTCCCACTTTAAAGCGAGCCCCACGAATCTGTCAGTCGGACGTTTCGAATGTCGGACTCAGGAAAGTGTGAAAGGTATCAGACCCAAAATCTACAGACATCTGTGGGGATTTTGGCTTCCTGGCGCCACTTCCTGTTGGGAACGCCAAGGGGGAGGAGTCACTCAGTCCAGTTTTTAAGTCAATGACCGGAATGGACAGGTGGGGGGGGGGGGGGACTGAGGAGGTGCTGGAGCTCCTGAAGAGCAGACCTTTGGGACTCTGCTGATCTTTGAGGCACTGGAGGGAGGAAGAGGAGGGTCTGGACTCTGTGGGACCTCCTCCTCGGGAGCTAAATCAGGATTGAGGGCGAAGACGCTTTCCAGGTCGATCTGGCGTGAAGGAGACACAACAGAGGGTCAGGTTTACGCGTCCACGGCCACCGAAGGCGGAAACCTGCTCGGAGCAGGACCGAACCGATCGGGATCTGCCGTATTAAAACTTTCAAGGCTGAAAAGACAGGCTCCGCCCACTGGCGCCTCCTGCTGCAGGTGGAGCAGCTGTACCTCCTTCCCTTTGGTGTCCCCGTTCTCGATCCACTCCACCGTCACGCTGTCGTTGTCCTCGTGCAGGGAGGTGACCATGGCCTGGTGGATCCGTCCTGCAGGAGGATGGAGAAGCCGGGTCAGAACCTCAGGAGATGAGAGGATCCGGAAGGGCGTGGCTGCTGGGCATACTGAGCCCCCCCCATACCCCCCACCCACCCACCACCACCTGGTGCAGGCAGTCAGAGAATGGGGGCCCGGTTCGGTCACCCAGACCCGCTGCAGCAGCAGAACCGGCAGGTGGACGGACCCGCCCCACCCAGCCCGCGTGACCCACAGGACCGAGTCGGATCGGAAGCTCGGTCCTGTGGGGGTTCGGGAATCGGGGGGGTTGTTGCCCCCCTCCTTCCTGCTAGCGAAAGCTGCGGGGACGCTAGCTGCGGTCGGAACCAGCCGGATGCGGGCCGTGCCGTGCCGGGCCGGACACGTACCGTCACTTCGCTTGATCTCCACGTAAATGCCCACGAAAATCCTCCCGAAAAGCGCGGCCATCGCTGGGCGTGGGGCGCTCCCGGTTCGGTCCAGTCCGGTCCAGGCGCTGAGCCGCTGCGGAGGCTGAGGTCACTGTCAGGAGGAGAGGGCTACTGCGCATGCGTCCGCCAGCATCCTCACTTAAAGTCCCATTTACCCCAGAACCGCTCTGTGGAGGCAAAACTACGACCGTTTAGCGGTCTTGAGGAAACCTGGACTGTTCTAGAAACCAGTCCGAAAAACCTGTTCTGGTTTTTAAGGGCTGAAATCATTTAGTTCTAGTTTTTCAAGAAAATGTCTTCTTTCTTCAGCATCACGCGGGTTTATGTCATTTGTTGGTTTGTCTGATGTCAATTGTAAAATGAAAATGATGATCTGTTTTTGTTTGTTTGTTTGTCCCGTTTTATTATTTTTTTCAGTCCTCCTTCAGCTTTAGGAAGGAAGGAAGGAAGGAAGGAAGGAAGGAAGGAAGGAAGGAATTATTTATGGTGCGTTCCCTCGCCTTCAAAATTTCCCAGAAGTCTCTGCAAAAAAACCAGTGAGCATCAATGCTCACTAGATTGGTGAATATAGACCACAATGCATTGTGTTTGAACTATTTTTGTGAAAAAAAATTGCATTTAAATGTATCTTTAAAATAAACTTACAAAGTTTTCCTCTTTAGAACACAGTGGATTTAAGTCGTTTGGGAGTTTTGTCGGAATTTCGACAAACCTGAGTCTTTCATCTGCAGTAAGCAGAGTTCAAGACAGAAAAACTTTATCGACAATAACGCTCAACATTGTTCAGTTTTTGCATTTTTAAACAATATTCTCTGTGAGCGTTGTCTACGCGGGATAATTCCCTTGTAGCTGTCTGTTCGCAGAAATGAATGGACTTCAGGGAAGCAACTGTTATCTGCCATTGCTGTGTTCAGGCCTCCACGTCATACGTGAATTTCTGGTCACGGACACCTCGTTGTGGGTCGGTCCTTAGAGGACAGAAAGCAGGGTTCTGGAGCTGGCATGGGTCTGCTCCCACACCAGGAAAGTGGACCATGAAGGAGTCTCTCAGCTGGAGAGCCTCCCTCTTGACAGGAACCTATTTGATCCCGTGCAGCGGCTGGTCTTCAGTCACCACAGCCTCATCACTGCAGGTTCCTGTGGTTCCTGAGGACCTGATGAAGCTGTGCAGAACACCAGAACTTCACACTCTGCTCTGGACCTCATGTCAGGAGTCAAAACAGACCCCAGTGTGCAGAGAGCATCCAGAGGGCATTCTACACACCCAGCCGGGCCGGGGACGGGTTAGCATTATTACCATCTTAAGCAACGTGTTTTTCTGAGACATTTAATGATGCTGATGGCAATGCTAACACTTTAAACCGTATGCAGTCACATGCAACTCACACAGTCTTACAAACAGAGAAGGAGGCGATAGATTTGCGTAGTGGCTGCTCATCAAGTGAGGTCCGGTCAAAGGTGGATGGAGAGAGCGGCGGTGGCGCCTAGATCCAGAGGGCAAGGGCGTTTGTGATGCGTAAGGGTGGGCGGGTAGCGCCTGTGTGCCATTCAACGGCGCTTTTAGTCTTTAATTTGTCATTGTTCTTTTAGCCAATATCTAAAAACCTGTGTTGTTTTCGAGAACATAATTCCTGCAGAGCGACAGGAACTCATTGGAAAGTTTCCTCTGGAGTTGTGGGCGGGGCTGTGGGCTCTGTTTACACTCTTTCCTGGTAGCCTCCCCCAAACACACACACCTCCAGCTTAACACTGCATGTGCAACAAAAACGGCGAGCAAATATTGAAGCTGTTCAGTCGTGCAAAGATCTGCAGGTGGATGCATCAGAATGGAGCAGAGCAGGGAGCTTTTCTACGTCACAAATACCATCAGCATTGTTTCATCTGCTCCTGATTCACAACAATGTGAACAAAGAAATCAGCTTTATTTCAGACTCTAGGTCCGTTTGCCACAAAAATACACAAAGCATATAAAAACAAAGAAATACTCAAATACTTTTACTCAAGTTTTCTTTACATATGTCCTCCGCCATCTGAAAAATATTACAAGATTATCATCAACCTTCTTCCCCCGTGCTTAACACTTTAGGTGGGGGGCCTGTTTGCCTTCATCCTGCAAATTGATGGATTTTCACCTTCCTGCAAAATAACTAAATGCAAGCAAAGCAAATAACTAGAAACATTTGATTTTCAAAAGTTATTTAATGTTTTGATCACTGTTATTGCAGACTAAAGAACAGTTCTAAAGGTTTTGAAATCACCACGTCTTCAGCTTCTGGCTTGTTTGTTCTTCAATACAGTCTGTTCACTTGTGTTACTTGAATACGATTTTATATATTTATATAGTTGTTTTTTTTTTAAAATAAAATCCTTGCAAGAATACATACATTTTTATGTTTTTATAACACTATGTATGGGGTATTTCAGGTCCTACAGATTGATTTGATGATAAAAACAGAGAAAACTTTGCAGTCTTCTCACTGCAGATTAACTATTTCCTTTGACGTTTGTTTATCAGATCACTCCAATATATATATATATATATATATATATATATATATAGATAGATAGATAGATAGATAGATAGATAGATAGATAGATAGACAGATTTTTTTTGCTTTATGTGGGTTTAACATATAATAAAACAAACAAGTACCTTTGTTTTTAGAAATAAACACGTATCTATGTTCTACTGATCAAACTGACAGGAATTACGTTTAAAATGTAGCTTGATTTACTCATTTAAGTCTTTTCATCTTTGGGATTCTGTAAGGAATTATTTTCTTAAGTTAAATGTTCCTTTAATCACCACTAGATGGCGTCAGACACATGTGAAGGAATCAAGTATGAACGGTTTTGCTGATTTTTTTCGTGCATATCTTTGTCAGTGTTTATTTTATGTATTCTATTGGTTTCAACGCTTATTATTACTAGTGATTTATTTTTTAATTTGTAGAGTTTCTTCACTGATTAGTTCAGTGCACTTAAAATGATGTAGATAAATAAAAGCCGTTAAGTAATCTGATGACTTGACAGTCTTGTTTTTTCTTTACATAAATCAAGCTTTAAAAAAAATAAGCTTTCATGTATTTACTAAGTTTGTTCTAAAATTCAAATCTTTACTCTGTTTATTTAATATTGATTAGGACACGCCCCCTCCGAAACACCCATATATTCTTCCGCCACACAGGTGGCCTAATTAGCCTCGTTTGCCGCTGGTCAGTGTTTTACGCTTAACTGTAACATCATTCCTTTTATTACATTCAAACTAATCGAGCTGTCACACTTCAAGTTAGAAAAACGCTCCGAGTATGATGTTAAACTGCTGTTGGTAAGTAAACAGTTTGCTTCGATGTTGTTTTGGAACTATTTGTTTTGGCGGAGCCACATTTTCTAAGCTTTTAATTATCCTCGCTTATTTTTGGCTCATCAGTTTATTTTTTTATTTTATTTTTTTTACTGTTATAATTTTAAAAAAAGATACATTTCTGATAAAATCTTGACTTGGTTTGTATTTATAATTTATTTAATGGTTGTTATCCTTTAGTTTTGACATAAAGTAGTCCCCCGTGGGTTAATTTTTCCGCATTTTTAGGTAAAAAAAAAAAAGAAAATTAACTTTTAAGTAATCTTTTAATATTTCTGGCGCTGTTGGTGGTAAATGTCTGTTTGTTTGTTTGTTTTGAATTTTACTGGCATGACAGAGGACGCCCAAAACCAGGCATGACTCAGCAGAACCCAGAGGAGCGCGAGGATGTCCCGCAGACATGTGAGCCCCCACATTTGACTGAACGGGTTTAATGCAAAGCTGTTATCAGTTCTTCACCTGAACTTTTCGTTTTATTCCATTTCCCGACTTCACTGCGCCAAACTCTAAATGACTAAGCCTCGTTACCATGGAGATAGATTGTGTGTTACTTGATTAGTAAATCTATTTAATCTTTTTTTCTTTTCTTTTTTTTATACTCTGCATAAAATCAGTTTAAAGAAAAACAAACCTATGAAGATTAAACCTTTGATTTGATTCTGGTCCAGAGTAGACGGAGGTGATTTATCTTCTAGTTTATCTCAAAAAACTATCGGAAATGTGAGTTTTCTGCAACCAAAATCAGCCACCCAGCCACCATCCCCACAAAAAAACAACCTAAAAGTGGAATTTTGATCCATTCATTTGAGTATTCCTCTAATAACCTGCGCTCTGGGCTCCAGCCCCTCCCAGTCCACGAAAACGTGCGGGTTTTCAGATTGTGATGTCACAAAGTGAGGACCCGCCCCTTCCAGGAAGAGTCTGCGCCACCAGCTCCGCCCCCAGGCTAACACACTTTGTCCGTGGAGCTAGCGGTGATCGGCTAAACGCTTTTGTAAGACTCCACACTATGCACGTCCATCTTTGTAAAAGTTCGGATGTCGTTTGTTTTTGTGGGCGAGACGCAGACACAACTCTAGGATGACATCATGACATGGGCGGCACCCACAAGGAGAGAAAGGAGATCCAGTCGTCTTACTTCTGGGTTGGAAACGGAACTGTGTAAATAACTTCTATTTTATAAAAAATAGTTCTTGAACGTGCCAAGTGTCCACATGTGTGGAGACGGTTTACTCTGCAAGGCTTAAGAATAGCAGGATAGACTCTTTAAATAAAGAACGATAAAAACCATAGTAGAGTGAGTCCTTAGTCGCGTGCTCCCCTACACACTCATAATATTTCAAAGATTTGTGTGCAGCGGGGGAACGCCACTTTTGGGAGTTCACCACGCTAACGGCGTTCAAAGTGATGCTCGAGGAGTCAGGAGGCAATAGATCGAAATCCCTAGAAGGAGTTTAAAGATGACTTTATTTTTATTCTAGGTGACGTCTTCCTAAAGCTAAACTTCAGTCTGTAAAACATCTTGAAGATCGCTTAAAGAAAAGATTTCTTTTCCCATTTCGTGCGAAAATGCATTTTTTTTCTCTTCATATTTCTCCCTCTGTGATGTCATCATTTTTTTTGGGGGGGGGGGGGGGGGCTGACTGCTGAGTCAGCGTTTGGACAAGAAGGAACCCTGGAAGAACGTAGACGCCGTCCGTCCATCTGCTCACTGAGGCGTCGCCCGTCTTCATCTGTCGTCTCCCAGCATCCTCTCTGGCGGGCTGGAGGCCTTCCTGGAACGGTGGAGACAAACGCTGAGAGCTGCATTCGTTTCCTCTGTGATGGGATGCAGATTCCTCTCGTTTCAGCGTCATGCTCTGACAGTTGCACGTCGCAGCGAATGCGCTGCTGAGCTAGAAACGTCCTGATTGAACCCAGACCGTCCATGCGGGCCGGCGCGCTGCCACCCGGGGGATCATTTGCATTATTTTACGCATTAATATTCCGCGCGGTGCAGTAACTGCAAGCAGGAGACGCGTTTGTGGGTCATGGATAATTCATGATCTGCACCGTCTCTGCCCATTTGAAGGGGGTTTGGGGGCTTTTCTTCCTCCTGCCCCTCACTCTGTGAAGATGAGATCCACCACACGGCTGAGGCTTCATTCACAGCGACACACGTTGCTCTGACGGCTTCAAGCTGGAGCAGAGGGATGATGGGTAACGGGTAGGCAGGGGTGCACGGGGGGGCATATTCGTTGCTCCTTTTGTCCAAATATACCCCATGGTGACACGAAAAGAGCCGGATTCAAGTTATGACGTGTAGAAAAATGTCCACTTTTAGTTCCCCTCTGTCAAAAACAAAGAAAAAAAAACCTTCATTGGTCACAAAAAATAACCATAAATTCACCAAGTAAAATCCAAAAACCCTTTAGAATCACCTAATAGAACCAACTGATAAATGAACACAAATTTTTATCGCCAATTAAATGGAAACGCGTCAATTTCAGGAAAACTCATATTTATTAAAAAAAAAAAGTTTTTGTGCTTAGAGGAGGTGGTTTTTGAGGCAGATTGAAATTGACATAATAGGCAAAACTGCAATGCAAAGCATTTTTTCTGACTAAACGAGTCACGTGACCAACAGCTCTGCATCCAGTCGCATCTTCGTCCCGGCTACTGTTGGGTGGAGGAGGGGTGCAGCCTCGGCCCGGCGCCCCACGGGGCTGAAGCGATCACGCTGGGGCCCCTGGGTGGGTGGAAGGGTGGCCGGACGGCAGACAGAGACCCGCTGCTGGACGGAGTTCTTTTAGGCTCGACCCGATTCGAGTCATTTGATTTTTAATAATCTGATGATACGGAGTTCCGATCTTTTGAAACCAAAAAAGAAGAAATTTAATAAACACATCTACATTTTTCCTTTTTTTTAACGTTTAACACTTATGTGAAGTAGCTTCAACAATCAAGGAAAAATAGTGAACCTGTCCCTTAGAATAAAAATAGTCAAAGTAGGTAATAATTATTCATTTGAAAAAGTTTTCAGAACTATTGAATATTTTTGATCAGATGTGATTCTGATCGCCATTAAAAATGACTTTTTTTTCCCCCAAAAAACTGACAAATTAATGATTTATTAGTTTCCGCTGTTTTTGAGACTTTTTTTTTTTTCTTTTTCACTTTTTCCCCAAACTTGCACTTTGCAAATGGTCCCTTAGCAGCCATTTCTCAGTCTAATTCTAATTAAAAAGAAAAATATTTGTATATATACTTTTTATGTTGTTTGTGGTAAAAACAAACAGAGAAACTTGCTGTCAGTTTTAAAGGTTTATTATAATAGTTTTTGAGCCCTGATGTCTGAATCTGTGACTGTCTCTCTGACTTAACCGAACGGTTTTTGTGCTCAAACCTGTGTCGCATTTTGCTGCACTTTATAGCAATAAGATGTGGTGATGCCTTTGTGGTCTGCAGACTTCTAGTATTTATCTGGAATAATGCGCTTGGAATATACAGCCTGATTCCCCGACTGGGAAGCAACGTCCGATTCCGATAGAGTCCGAACTATGTGATCGGATCGGGATATCCGTAGTTTTTATTTTTAACTTTGCCGTTTTTAGCGGCTCTGCGTTAGCTTGATGCACTGTGGTTTCTTCATCCTCTGCACACCAGGGGGCGCTGCAGAGGAGTGAATGTGGGTTGAGCTGATGCATTCTGGGATTGTTGTAGCTATAACTGCTTCTGATCCTGCTGCTAATTAAAACCCACCATCAGCCATCAGACCGGGGGGGGGTGTCTTTGAGGACAAATGACCGTCCATTTCCCTGATTCCATTTTTTACGGGGAAGGCCGCCGCTGTGGGACGGCTTCAGCCCTAATGGTTTCTGGCATCGAAGGGGCCCTTAGTCCTGTTCATTGGAGCTGCAATGCCCCCCCCCCCCCTCCCCCCCCAGATCTCCCGCTGAAGCCACTTAACGAAAGACGGGAGAATAATATTCATTTTAGCATAAGCTCTGCTGTCTGAAGGATCCGGGCTGGAACGATGTCCCTGTGCTGCTCATGGAGCTGCGTCTCCACAGCAAACATGCTCTTCTGGGGGGGGGGGCTTTACTTTGAAGTTTGCCCCATGTCATCACAAATCCGGCCCTGGATGCTCCCTTTCCTCCGCCTCCCCGCCGCCGTGTTTGCTCATTAGGCCCATTCCTGACACCCAAACGCCATGTCTGACTCAGGACAGGCGGGGCTCCAGAGGGACGGGTCGGGGGGAGCCCGTGTCGCCGTGGACTGATGCGTCTGAAATCAAAAAGTGCTCGTCTGACATGTTTGAGGACTCGGCTGTGGTTCTGTGTCGAGTTGTGAGCTGAACGTCGGCTGCTCTGACACGATGAATGACGACCAATCAACGCTGCTCCTGCGTCTGCGTCTGCGTGTTCACTCACCCGCATGAAATGGGTTTCTTTTAGTCCTAATGCAGCTCGGCTGCTCTGCTACTCTGCATTTGGACCCGATCATGTCACACAGGAGACACGGAAGGAATCATCTTTTAAAAGATGCTCGGGAGTCAGTGGTTTTGGCTGCTGTTATTCTTGTCTTTGTTGACTTATTTCCCAATAGGTATGTTTTGTTTTTTTGGACAAAATTAATGAAGTAAAAAGACACAAATGTGTGCAAACGTTCAAAAGCATCTTTTTCTTAACCTTTTTTGCCCTGAAAGTTTTATTTACCCTATTTTTCCCACGATAAAACGCACCGGATTATATGGCACATGAAGCAAAACACATCTGCTAAGAATGTGGTATGACTACACTTCCCAGAATGCCCTAGAGGTGCCAAGTGGCAGGTGATTGGTCAGAGAGGTTGATGGGAAGTTTCACTTAGTGAATTGTGTTCTTCATGACTATTTCCGAATTCCCTCCCCATTCCCCAACCCTAAAAGACTAAATAGTGCGGGACTATGCAGTGCCCTGGAATTTAAAACCATTTCGGACGCCATGAGCACTGTTTTCATTTTTATTTAATCATTTTTAACGGCAAAGATGACATCGTCCGTCTGAAATAAAAACCTAATAAATATGAACAAAGACTATGACTCCACTGTGTTCTGATGATACTTAGAGGATTTATACAAATTTTAAGAAATATAGACCACAATGCATTGGGTTTTAAAGATTTTTGTGAAAAAAATGTATTTAAATGTACTTTTTGAATAAACTTACAAAGTTTTCCTCTTTAGAACACAGTGGATTTAAGTCGTTTGGGAGTATTGTCAGAATTTAGACACAACCTGAGTCTTTAATCTGCAGTAAGCAGAGTTCAAGACAGAAAAACTTTATCGACAATAACGCTCAACATTGTTCAGTTCTAACACATTACATTTTTAAACAATATTCTCATTTTTTTTAGTTCATTAGGTTGAAGTACAGTGCCTAACACTCTGCTGGACTCCTGACTACATTACCCATAATGCTTCATAATCCATCAATTCATTGTTTGCCAGAGTCACACTGTGTCTCAGAATGCCATCCATAGAAAATGGTTCAATCGAGTCAATTCAGTTTTTCGCGATACGGACACCGCCATGTTGGAGCCAGAAGCCGTCAGTAAGTAAGCAGGTGATTGGTCAGAGTCGATCTGAGTCTGTTTCTATGGCAACTACTCTCAGCTAATCAGGAGCTTGCTTGTTGGAGGGCCACACCCCTACCACTTGAAAGAGGGCCAAACAAAATCTGTCAAACGTTTTGAATGCTGGACTACGGAGCCCCTGACCTGGAATCGGTATAAAAAATAAAACTAAATCGTTCCTATGAATCAGGATTTCGTTAACACTGAAAAGTATTTTGTTTCCACGAAGTAATAATTCGTTCCCTCGATATAGTAATATTCAATTTTCTGTCTGTATCTCATTACAATGCATGGGAGATACGGAGGATGTTTAGAGATCAGTTTCAGTTATTTTAAAAAGCTCTACAAAAAAGTATCCGTCTCCATGACTGGGATCATGAGATCAGTCGGAGTCTGTCCCGGTACGTTGAGGTTCCCTTGGTCCTCCCGCAAAAGCCGCTCTCTGCCACTACCTCTGTGTCATCAGTTTGAGAAACGAGAATCAAGCTAGGGGATCTTTTTGTTATTGTCCTGATGAAGATGAGAAAAATATCATGAGTTTGAAGGCCAGAGCCGGCTGCTTCTCCATCCCGCAAGACGTCTGCCGGCCAACCAGCTGCCTGGCTTAGCGAGCTCCGCCTCCGAAGCACTCTGCTCCGGCGGCGGATAGTGGCCTGTGGGCCCAACTTTGGGCACCCCTGTCAAATACAATCAATGTTTTCAAACCTGGACTCACAACGGTTCAAAAAGCAGTTGGTGTTTTATAAGCATTTTGATTTTCTTTACTTGTGAGAATCTGCCTCTTAGGCTAAATTTGGTCATTTTGGTGACTTCAATCAAACCAGCTTTCCTGGAGAATTGGGTTGGCTGTGATGATGTTTGGCGTTTAACACGACGCCATCGATGCTTTCGTGTCAGCCGCGGCGCTGAGTCCGTCCTGTCACCTGTTTCAGTGTGGCGGCTCTTCAGAGGCCGTCAGACCGCAGCAGAGCGGCTAACAATTAATTTCCTCCTGCCACCGTGCTCAAGCCGCTGCCTGAACTGTGACGGCATTTCTCTGTCAGCTTTGATGGGAAAATGTATTTGTCAGCCAACCGGGGGACGCCGACAGTTGGCGCTCAAGCAATCGCAAAAGAATCATAGATTTCCAGTAATGTTATTGTACAAGTTGATTTGTTTATTGAGACAAAAAGCACATTATCTGTGTAAAAGTCCATAAATCTGAATAAAAACATACAGAAAGTATAAAATGGTGAACATTTTAGAATAGAGTCAAACCTGCAACTGAAAAGTATTAAGACTGAAAAACAACAAAGCAGAACTTCAGACATTTAACGTAAACTTCAATAGCTTTAGGGGTTTAGGTCTAACTTTGTCTAAGAATTTTATTTCTGCTTGTCCACCACGTGTTCTGCCTCTTTTCTCTACTACTTTTATTCTTTTAAGTTTTCTCTTTCCTTCCTCCTTTATTTTCTTCTTTTTCCACTTTTCTGTTTTTCATTGTTTCATTTTGTTTTTTTTCTCCCTGTTTTTTTAATACTTTTTTATTTAATTCAAATTCAAATTAATTTGATTTATACAGCACCTTTCATGTCAAACAGACAGCTGAAGGTGCTTTCCATAAAAAACAAACAAGAATACAATGAAACCAATCCCTACACATGTAATAAAATAATAAAATACACAAAAACAAGCACAAATAAGAGAGAAATGACTGAGCTAAAGAACTAAAGCTAAAGATTGACTTTAACAAGTCTGTCTTAGACTTAACAAAGAGCAGTTCTCATTCTGGCAGCTTTATTTAACATTACAATGATTTATGTTAGTTGTTGGAGTTTGAACTCCAACAGTTTTCATAAACACAGAGTCTGACAAACCAGGTCGCTGCTGAATTCAACCTTAAATCCTACAAGCTGCTGCTGGGGGGAAAAACATATTTTGACTTGAACTTTTTCTGCCGTATTCAGCAGAAAAACGTCACAATCTCTTTTCATGATCCATGATGACAAGAATGCATGTTTCATCTGAGAAACCGGAGGAATTGAAAACGTTTGGAGGTGTTTTATTTCCTGGTGAGTAAATGACAGAAGGAAAGAAAAAAAGGTGCATGAAACTCCTCGTGGTGAACAGCCGCTGGCGCCGTCGGGCTCGTCGTGAATTTATGTTGGAGAATAAAGAACCAGAACCTGGATGATCCAGAGTCCTGTTCATGCAGCCTGCCGTGTTTGCAGCGACTCGCCTGCGAGCGGCGCTGTGGTCTGCGGTCATCTGTGCGTCTGGAGGCCGCCTCCCCTCACAGACCGCCGCAGCATCTGCTAAATTCAGACGGCGGTCCAGACAGAATGAGGCCCTCTGTGCATTCATCTGTACTGCATTTCTTTTAATAACCTTCATCCGAGGAACTCGTCTTTCCTTCTAACAAAGGCACAACTTTGATGTCAAAATGGTAAATTTGGTTGATTGTTTTTGTGAAAAAAAAATGGAACTTTGCAGGGATTGTACTGTTCTAGTCATTACTCCCAATTTTTATAGATCATAGAAAAATGTTTTTATTTATTTATTTTCAAACATCTTGAGATCTAATCATCAAGAACAGGACAGGAGACAGAATTGTATTCAGTATTTTTCTGAAGGATCTCATGTCACAATCTTTCTGAAATGATTGAAAAAAACAAAGATGACGTTACAGATGTTCTGTGTGGCGTTCTGTCAGGATCTGGTTCAATGGTTTCAATTTTTGTTGTTTTTGTTTCTCTTCTTCTTTGTTTTCACCCCCTAGCTTAAAGTTTCAATTCAAAATTTTTCGTTTTGGGTTGGCTAATTTTGCGTGGGGGGGCGGGGCTTTGAGCCTATTGGCTACCGGAACATGTTTGACAGCCAGTTATGGTGACATCATATCCATTACGTATCGTAGGAGAGATGACACAGGCGGCTATGGAAAGCCATTTTAACATTTAAAAGCTAGTTGTGGAGCCGAAATGACATCACTATAGCCTCTATCCCTTGATGTCAATCATCTACCGGTAGCCAATGAGCTCAAAGCCCCGCCTCCCCTTGTGAAATGAAGCTCAACACTAAAAACGGGTTTAGGTTTATAGTTTTGCTTTTCAGTTTTTCTTCAAATTTTTTATATTCACTATTAAATGTATAATATACGTTGTTTTTGTTTTGTTTTAATTTTTTAATTTTTCTTTCAAGTTTACTGTTTTTAGGTTTTATTTTTTTCTTTTCAAATTTACAATCTGGTTCTTCATTCACTGGAAGCTGATCTGGACTTTCCCCCACAGCTCTGATCCAGTTATTTCTTTCTGAGAAAGAACCAGGCGGGACGCCTCTGATGCTGCACAGTCGCGGTTATTCATGGGCAATGTGGGCGGTCGCCCAGGGTGCGACCCTGTAGGGGGGAAGGCGCTGTAGCGGCCAAAAAACTAAAACAAAAAACATTGACATATTTTTTTTTTCCTGCAGTTTTACTAGGCTAAACCGCCCATTTCCACATAACGTTAATGAAATTTGCGCTCCTACTATAGTGTCAACTTGCTGCTATAATGACGCAAATCACCGTCCAGTGTTTTGCCCAGGGCGCCAAACTAGCCTGGACCATCTCTGATGAAATGTTGCAAATTTCCTGATATTTCCTCTATTTGGCCGAGCCTTCATCAGATTTCCAAAGGTGTGAACTTCGTGTGGGAGGAGCTAACGGCAGTCTTTAACAACCTGTATGCCATTTTTCTACTTTAGAGAATGGGTTAGACAGCTGCCAGGTGAAAAGATGAAGTGCATACTTCTAAAAAGTCAGAGAAAGACTTCTTATTGCTATGAAATCTGATTTTTAAGGTGGGCTTCAATGACGCTGGCCTCCAGTGGTCTTTTGAGGAACTGCACCGTTTGTTACTTTGCTATAGTTTATATTCAATTTGGTGTTTTTGGTTTGAACTTTTTTAATTTGGTTTTAACCCAGCCCTCGCCGATGGGGTTGCAACTAAATCAAATATAGATAAGATTGATTAACCAACAAAGTCGCACTCCGATCATCTTCTGATCTGTTTCCAAAGCGTTCCCAGTGGTCTTTCAATCATGATGATGCCGTTTTTAGCCCAAATCTAAAAAACTGCAGTTTTCTAGGACATCATTTCTCCAGAGCAAGTGAAGTTCATCAGAAATGCTCCTCGGAGTTGTGGACAGGAATGTTTTAGACGGAGCAACCCCGCCCCCTCTTTTCTGAGAGCTCTCTGTTGACTGTCTCTCCCACTAGCTTACAGCCCCTCACACCCCCGATATTGGAGCTATCCAGTCGTTAAACCAGGATGTTTATGGTTTATTAGTCGCTTACAAATAAATGTATCGGATACTTCTTTCTACATCACACCTGTGATTTTTTTTTTTTTTTTTCCATCTACTTCTGATTCACAGCGAATAAAGAAATACTCAGAAATGCAATTTTGAGCTTAATTTTTTTCAAAATCAGAAAAATACTAAATGTTAAAAGACCAACACGGGGGTCCTCTAGCATCTTCCTCACTTTTGCACTTTGGGGAGGAATCCAGGGGAACTTGTTGCTCCAAAAAAAAAAAAAAAAAAAATCCCCTTCCAAAGACGCAGCCAGGTTTTTGTGCAGATCCCTCCCTCGCTGCTCTGTTGGGAACCACCGTGAGATGTGACCTAATGTGGCGAGGAGATCAGCAGACCATGTAGGAGTCATCAGATCGCCCCTCCCCCACAAACACATCCGAACAAAGAGAGCTGAATGTGGGAGAGGTGATCAGAGGCCGGACCTGCAGCCGCTTCCTCTGAACGCTGCATCATGGGAAACTTTGTTATGACTTGATGTGGGACGACTGATGCTGATTGATGCTGTGAACATCAAAAGTGGGGGCTTTTTGTCCTGAATGAATATTTCGGAGAGGAGGAGGAGGATGTAGTGTTTTTGGTAAACGAGTCTTATAAAGTATCACCTCAAGCTTTTATTACAGATTGAGAAAACGCAGAAGTTTTCTCAGTATTTATCGACATGATTCGGACTCGTTTTGAAGACGCCATCCCCGGTTTTCTGTTTTGCTTCAGGATGGTGTCTGAGCAGCCCAGGAGGTCTTTGCACACCTCTGCAGACTCGCTCGGGGTGAGAAGGTGGTCCTTGTGTATTCTGCTCACGTCGGGGCCGACTAGATGAGGGAGGTGGGGTGGCAGTGTTTGCCTGCTCCCCAGCCTGACCGCCCCGGGTGTCAGGAAGGGGCAAATGCATCCCAGCCATGAAAACCTGCTTCAGTTAATATTTAATTCCAATCATGCTCGCATGAGATCCCACTCGCCTGCTTTGTCCTCGCCAGGTGATGGTGTTTTAGGGTTTGGAGACGACCTGGAAGCGGTGCTAGCTGTTGGGCTCGTTTGGCCTCTGGGATTAGCTGGAACCGGGGTGATAATTGAACGGGGATGAGAGAACTCGACTGACTTGTTTTGTTCCTCCCTCTCCATATGGAGCGCCTCTCGGGCTGCCGTTGAATCTACTGGTTTGGGACCGCTGCACTAATTGAATGTTTGTCGGTTTAGGTTAGAAGAATATTTTAAAAGTGTCAGAAATAAGTATTTGATTCCTGTCTGGCTGTCATCCTAATGGTCGGTTTATTTCAGAGATGGAAAATCAAGAAATCAACCAAAGAATTCATTTAATTTTAATTGCATTTCATTGAGTTAAGCAAGTATTTGGACCCTCTTGACGGAGAGATTAGTACTTTGTTGCAAAACCACTATTGGTACAGAAGGCAGAGGTTTTTTGGACTTCTGGTCCACTCTTCTTCATAAATGACTTCTAAATCATTCAGATTCGGTGGCTGTTGCTTAGCAACGTCAGCTCTCTCCACAGGTTTTCTATAGGATTGAGGTCCAGACACTGGTTGGGTCACCCCATGACCTTGATCAGCTTCTTCTTCAGCCATTCCTAGAGTTGTCTTGGCTGTTCGTTTTGGGTCATGATTCTGTAGGAAGAACCATCCAACTGTTGGAGGGACAGTACAAGGCTCCGCCCATCCTACCATCCACGCGGTGAAGTAGTGCAGAAAAACCCAAGATGGTGTTCTTGTCATATGCAGCATGTCTTTTCCTTTAAACACTACGGGTTGAGTTGATGCCAGAGAGCTCCATGTTGGTCTCATCTGACCTCAGCAACTTCTGTCAATTTTTCTCTGAATCCTGAAGGTGTTCATTGACGAGCTTCAGGTTGGCCGACACGTGGGCCTCTTAAACAGGGGGACCTTTGCTAGATGTTTAAATATTGTGGTAAAAAATATAACCAATGGTTTTCTTGGTGACTGTGATTCCAGCTGAGATGATCAACTCATGATCATGGAAACTCCACCAGGTCAGATCAGGTTTAGAGTCCCAGGCCTAAAGGTGGATTGATGGTCACGCTAATGCTGTTTATAGTCTAGAACTTTTAAGTCCAACATTTAGTCCCAAGTAATCCTCTCAATGATGCTCGTGGAGTTATGAAGCAATAGACTGAAATCCCCAGGAGTTTAAATCTGTAGAAGGTACAGAAGGTACCACGGATGATTCAAGATGGCGACCTCTTCCCAAGGTTAGCATAGCTGCACATGCTTTTGAGGCTGTTTTTGGGTTCTATGTGCTACAATGCGCAGTCCCTGAAAACCCGGGGAATGTTAAACAAGTTCAACTCTGACCAATCGGAGACTTGGATTTGGAAGTGACCTACAAATGGAGTCTATTTTAAATCACAAAGGTACCAACTGTTTGACAATTAAAGTAATAATTGCGGTTTGTGTCCCGCTGGAATTCTATGGCACCACGTCTGTCATATGTTGGAATAGAGCTGTGAAAGAGGAAGTCTCAGATCTGCACCCTTTTGACATTTCACAATAGTTAAACCTCCAACTGTTGCTACATAGGCTAGCAGCGACTTGTGTGAACACTGCACGCCAAAAGCGCGTTGCAAAACCCACATATAGTACAGACCGAAAGTTCAAAAGAATGGGAAGGTGTGTCCAAACTTTTGGTTTGAGTTCCAAAGAGTGACTGTCACCCTAACCCTAACCCTGGAGAGGTTCGAAGCCCCTCCACGACTGACGGTGCTGCATCATTTCTATGAAGGTCATAATGGACGAACTTGTAGATTTGATGTGAGAACTTGTAAAATCGAATGTGAAGAACTAATGTACACACGTTAGAAAAAAGTCAAACAATTTCTACAAATGTGAATATCAATCAATCAATCAATCTTTATTTATAATGCGCTTTAACATCTGCCAGACATCCAAAGTCCCGCACAAGTATAAATACACTAAAACCACAAGTAAAATTCAAAGAGGCACAGTAAAACGATAGCAAGAAAATCATCAATAAAGGAAAACACTAAAAAAGCTGCCCTATTATCATTGTCTCTGGTGTTAAAAGCCAATGTAAAAAGATGAGTCTTTAGCAGAGATTTCAGATAATTTAAGGATCTGGCAGACCTCACCTCACCTCAGTTTCCAGAGAGAATATAAATGTTTCAACAAATAAAATCACAACTGTCAAATTACCATCGCACGTTCTCACATTTGATTTTACAAGTTCTCACATCAAATCTACAAGTTCGTCCATTTTGGAACATTATTACCTTCATACATTTCCAACTGGCGTAGAAACGAAACCACCGCCATGACCAACAATGATTACTGTAACTAATACTGCAGAGGTCCCCACTGCCTGCAATATGAACCCTTCTGTCTAGACGGCCATTACCCGCCTGCTCCTAAAACAGCGGAATCAATACCATTGTAGAGTCATAATGGTCCAATTACTGTTTGTAGGTTTGTCAATGCCACGTCTCTGAGGACGCCTGCGAAGGCCGCACATGCAGCGGTAATGCCACACACTCCTAATGCTTTGTGTGGCCTTTTCGATTGGATTGTGACATTTAGGGGAAAAAAGGCTTCAGCGCGGCGTTCCTGTGATCTGCCATGAGGGGGCAGAACCAGAGAATAAACTGCAGCTGGTTGGACGGGGAAACACAATGTTAGCATCCAAAATGAAACTTTCATTTTCCACGCAGGATAAATGTGGAGGCCGCAGCTCACTCCTCTCTGGATTTATTTAGCCGTCTCCGCCTTCAAGAGAACAGACTGTCTGTATGTTGTATAGTAATCCGATTACAGCGGCAGGACTGCTCTGTCTGATCGTTTTTGTCCGACTCTGATACATGTGAGGGAGCTGGAAAATGCTTTTATTTCTGCGGGGCTTTAATAAGGTTTGGGTGACTGAAAATGATTCGTGTGTGTTGTTGTGGGGGGTGGGGGGCAGAGAGGCTGGGCTTCTTGTCGGGACCATTAGTCAAAGGCATGGACACCATCACGGCTTTGATTACAGCGGAGGAGCCCGTCCCCTCAGGGTCGTCCTCTTCGTCACACTCATCAATTACCTGCAGCTGCCTCCCCGCTGCGGAGAGGGTTAACGTTCAATTACAAACACACACAATCGCGCACGTCTGATGTCATTTGCATGACGTGCACAAACGTCTCCTTCATGGCAATTCAGAGGATTTGATGTCACGTCGTGTCTGCCGGTGGTCCTCAGACAAAGAACTCCTTAATGGACTGAAGGTTCTGGTCCTTCTGGTCACCCGGTGAACCCAGTTATACGACGTTTGGTCCCACAATCATTTTCTTTTGCACAAATATGACATTAACATGTTTCAGAATCACCTTTTTTTTCGTTGACACCAGATTCACATCATCCTGTAACTCTCCACGTGTGAGATAACTGAAGCCGTAAGAACTTCTCAGGACTGAGACTGGAAGAGCGGCAGCTTTCAAAGTTCATGTAAAGCTGCAGAGTCTTGAAAATCCTGTCTGTCCATTTTTCCTCGAATCTCTAAAATGCCTCCCAGATCAGTAGAAAATGAGCAGCGGGTGCCCGCTTTGCTTGAATGGTCTTGATTTTTTTTTTTTTAATTTGAAATGCATCCTCCTCTGTTATCAGCTCATCAGACTTTTTTTCTTTGAGCCTTTTTGGTTTTCTCTCCCTGGAGCTTCGTTCTGGCCTCTGCATCCTGTTAGCGCTCTGAGAGCTTTAGGTGGACCTCTGTGAGGCAGGGGCGGCTCTCTGGAGGACTGGGGGGGGGTCGTGCAGATCTCATTTAGAGTAAAAACACTGAGGCAGCCTTTAAAAAGACCATTTCTGTGAGTTCAGAATCTGCAGATACACCTGGAAACAACAGGACTGCAATAACCATGCAGCGTCAACAAACCAAAGGATTTATATATAAAAAAAAAACATGTTTGTATTTGTTTATCTGTAAACTTACATTTATTCGTTAGAATTCTGTGGTTGTGGGTCTTTGTGGTTGCTCTTTAGAACGGGCCCTCCTGATGTCCTAGTGTGGGTTTGACCAACAGCAGGTTCTTCAGTTTGGGTTGAATGTTCTGAAAGTCCCGCTCCGATCATCTAATGATGTCTTTTCAAAGCATTTTCAGTCATTTAGGACGATGTCGTCATTAGCTGAAAATAGGACATAGTTTCTGCAGAAATTCCCCTCTGAGGTTTGGGGGAACACAGAGCAAACCTGCCGCCCCCTTCCCCTTCCCCTTAGTGAGAGCTCTCTGTTTACACACTATATCATGACTTTCCACCCGCTTTGAACCCAGATTCCAGCGCAGATGAGGAAAACAAAGTCACGTTACGTCACAGAGTGTGTTTTATTTCGCTATTTCAGCAGAAATGTTCGTCTCATCCAGTAAATAAAAATGTTTTAGCAAATAAACACATTAATGACGGAATCAGGATCTTTGATTCAGCTGCATCATATTGTTAGGAGATTCCATATTAGAAAGTAAGAAAGGAGGAAAATGACTTTAGAGTGTGTAAAGGCAGGCGCTGCTTCTCTCGACTCTTTCATGTCCCTCTTCTTCACGCCGTGAGTCTTGTCTCTCGTCTTCCTCCTGTCACCTTCCTGCTGGTCCTCCGGCGTGACAGCCTGACACCAAAGCCTCGTTTCATCCCCGCTGATCAAACCCAGGCCGCTCCTCTCCTCTTCTCGGGGACAGAAACGTGAAGAGAGAACAGAAGGAAGCGTTTTTTACGGCTGGAGGAGCATGAGAGCGGAAAGAGGATGAGGAGCGGAGCATTTATCGCTCCTTCCAGACAGAAACGCAGTTGAAGATCGCAGTTCTGACCGAGGCCCATATGAAGACGGGTTGAAGGGGATACAGGGCTGCCACCATCAAAATATGCTGACTCATTCTTTACTGCTTTTATTTGAAAGTATGTTGGTCTTTTTTTCTATTTTTATTTATTTTTTTTAGGGGGGGGGCATTTTTTGAGGACTTTTGTTCGTATGTTGCAGCTTTAAAGGGCATGTATCAGAATAAATTATTACCATATACATGATAATATTTTACCTCTGGAACGCTAAAGAACTATTTTTTTAAGGAAATATGAGTTCTTTTCACAGTCCCTTTTCCCACCTGGAAGTTAAGATGACCTGATCTCTTAGGCTCCGCCTTTCGCTCTGTGATGTCATAGTCGGCCTCGGCAGCATGTCTGCATTTCACCCACGAAAACAAGCAACATCCAAACTTTTACAAAGACGGATGTGCATGTTGTTAACATAAAGGAAGAGGAATTAACATTATAATACACTTAAAAGCTCAAAAAGTTAATTTTGGACATTATAGGGCCCTTTAAAGCTTACATGTTTCTAAAGCTCTCCTTTACTCTGACTTTTATTTGAAGTTTAAGGTGATGCATTTGGACATTTGTCGTAAAACTTTTAGTACAGAGATGGTGATACGTGAAAATACAGATCATCTGACACCAAAGCTTGTCTTTACTGTTAAGTATATTATAGTGTATTTTTATATACTCAACAGTATATTATAAAGAAATACTCGTAAATACGTCAACAGATTTTTGACGTACTATTTAAAAAAAAAAAAGTACATTTTAATATTCTTAACAGTATATTAAAATGTATTGAAATGTTTTTTAATAAATAAAGACTTCATTTTTAAGAAATAAACTCACTGGAAAAAATGTCTTTTTCAAAACAAGTAAAAAATATCAAATAAAAGACGGTTCTAAGTGAAAGAATGGAGCTGGCAGAGATTTTTAACCCCATAACACCGGAGATGCCGCCTATATGACAGAAGCCCTTTGGCCTACTGTCACACCTTCAGCCGCCTCCATGATCAACGTGAGTCAGCTGATTCTGACACTGAGAAAATCGGGTTTTCAGTTCCGCTTTGCAACACTTTAACGACCCAAATGAGCTTCATTCCAAAAATGAAAACCAACCAAACTTCTCTGACGCTTTTGATTCTATTAAGGGAGGCGTGGTGGTTTCATGAAAGCTTAAATTTCTGAATTAATTTGGGTTTGTCTTTATTTATTTTTAATTGGCAGACCCTGAAACTCAACACGATCCCCTATTAAACAACCAGTACCGGAACTAAAACAATGGTTGATGAAATGAAAAAAAACCATGAAGACATAATGTTATTTCTGTCTCAGCTCTTTGTGAAACCGAAGCCTTTACTTCTGTGCAGCTGTGCATTCATTTAGAGCAAAAACAGGTCAGTAAGAGCAGAATGAGTGCTGTGAAACACGGACGTTGCCTTTCGTCTACTTTATTTAGTCATTTCTACTAAAACTAGCTGCGGTCTGAAGTTCCCGTCAGCAAATCCAGTTTATGATCTCCTCCACCTTGAGGTGAAGCTTCTGTTTTCACTGTGAGAAGTTCTCTGGGATTAGATACTTCCATTACTGTCCAGTGAGGGGGTGACACACAGAAAGGTCCACTTTGTTGCTAGGAAACAGCCGACTTTACATTTGATTGGTGCATTATCACTGGGGTCTTCTTTTACCAACCTTCCCGTTTCCTCAGCTTTCTCATTAAGCTAATGTTCTAAATTGAGCCGCCGGATCAGATATTAGCATCGCCGGCTCTCCCACGTCTCACAACAGTAAAAAAAAAAAAAAAAAATCACCAGAATAATGTGATAAATGACATTTATGCGTGGCTGCCTTCCCTCTCTCTGCGTCATTAAAGCGGTTTGTCCTTGCGAGAAGACAGCCTTTCAAGAACACACCTAATTGCCAGCGGTTGTTTGGTTTGCCGTGACATTTATGAAAAGTTTATGGACAGCTCTCCCTCCAGCTTGTGACATTTTGCGATACCTTGAAAGCAGAGAATACGACAGGTTCTGTGCGTTACGGGCCACAGGACTCGGAACGAAAACGCCATCAGCTCCTGGTCTCATTGGTCCAGATGAAGGTGTGGAGACGTTCAGAGGTTTCATTCTGCCTGGAAAGGTCAGAAGGGTGATGTGTCCTGATGGAGGCAGAAGCTTTGGATCAACTTTTTATTTCTTTTTGTTTGTAGAACTGTTAAGAAAAAGTGCAATGAGAGACGCTGTGAAAGCTCACAGCCGTGCCACACAACCACTACGTCCTTTTTGCGCTTATTGCACAGATGAAAATTGGTCAATATGCGTGGAAAAAGCGAGAAAAGTTGTTGCTCTTTACGTAAACCTTTCACAGCCATCTCACGAATAAACCACGCAAAAAACACGTAAACCAACATAGATAATGAACCGTTTCTGATTATTACTCTGTTTTTATACAATTCATTAGTGATTTGTGCGTCAGTTACTTAATTTGAACGTGATATGTGCAGCGTATGAAAGTTATAACATCGGTGGTACATGCGTGACATCTCTGTTAGACATACGTCGTTGTGGAAAGACACAAATTTGTGCATGCATCTCACAAACAATTGCGTAAGTTTTATGTAATAATTGCGTATAAACTACGTAAAATACACATGTACTGTGAAAACAAAACTAGAGGAATTCAAGTAAACGGACACCTGCGCACATCAACAAATGACGAACGCAAGAAACACTTATGGATTACATATATTTGTGCGTATATCTTATATCATGGGTATATAACACATGTATAATGAAAGACAGAGATTTCATACGTGGAAAATGCACGTTGTGGCTGTGTGACACGGCCTTCAGCCTCCCATCACAGCTCTGCACTCTTTAGATATTCCTTCAGCTTTGAGCTTTTATTGTGAAATTTTGCTAATCATTAAATTGGTTGAAGCCTCACTGGGACTGAAATACAACTTACCCAGAATGCAACTTTTTTCCTCATCAGATGATCAAACTAGATCAGGGCTGGCCGATCCTGGTCCTCCAGATCCACCACCTGTTTTTGGACCATGAGGCGAACTGAAAACTATTATTGGACCATAAGAGACACTTAAAACTGTATTTTTGGACCTGCATGTTTTCCAAATCTGAGTGCACTTCTTGCTGCTGATTACCTGAATCAGGTGTTCAGTCAATCAGAATGAAGAGTCACTGAGTCAGCCAATCAGTAGAAAGCAGCACAGAGAGACCTGGGAATCAAACAGGGGGGGGGGGTAAACCTTGAGGAACGGGATTGGGCATCCTTGAACTGTCTTGATTTTTCTGTGTGAGAACTGAAACAGAGTCTCTGAAGACGGATGCTGCATCTAATGACTTCAATTGGCATAACCGTCACGGCGCATTAAGCCAGTGGGATTGTGGGTACAGCAGATGGATTAGAAACTGATCTCCAGGAAACACAGAAAGCTCTGTGCTGACAAACTCTCATGCTGCCTTGACTTAACCCCACTAAAGACAAACATCCCACTCACCTGAAAACGCTGCTGAGCATCCAGTAAGCCTGCAGACGGTTAGTGGAGACCAGTCGAGGCCTGACGTCCGTCCTGTAGCTGCTCTGTTCTACGTCTGGTCTGTAGTTATAGGCCGTTTTTTCCCCGCTGTCACTCCGTTCTGCATGCATCTGCATACACGATCAGATTATCATCACATTATGTATTCAATAACATCTGAGGTGTGATGGATGATTGCTGCAGGATAGTGATCTTCATCGAGGCGTTTCGTCACAACTCTGGTTTCTGCCTGGAGATGAAACAGTGGTGATGCAAACAGACGTCCACAGGCGTGTACATACAGTATCTATAAAGCGTCCTCTATTTGTTGTAGTTGGAAAGTATCTGATTTTATTGTTATACAATTGCAATAGATGCGGTCTATCCCACAATGTGATAAACCAAGCAGGGGGTACTGCTTAAACCTAGCTGAATGTGAAACTAAACAGACTTCCACGTGTCTCTGGATGCACCAAGAAACATCTCTAACATTTGTGCCTAGGCGCATTTAATCCCAAATTTTTGGACCATAAGGTGAACTTAACCCTTGTGCTATCCTATGCCCCCCCCCCCCCCCCCCCTTCCATTGACGTGTTCTCCTACCATGACAAAGGTGGATAAAGGTGGAGAGGATTTCATGTAATCCATGGACACCGGTGAAGATCACAAATCATTGAAGAAAAAAAGTTCAGAGCTCTGTCTAGTGGGTCTAGATGACCCCACTCTCAACGTTAACGTGCCTAGGATAGAACAAGGGGTAACCCTTGTCCATAAGGTGGACTTAAAACTGGATTTTTGGACCTTATACTGCAAGTATGTATAAATTCTGGTTCTGTTTACAAACTTGGAATCATTTTTTTGTGGTTCATGACGCCATCATGCCACCATTTCTGTTTGGTGTCTAGTTACTTCCAGAAACAGCTGATCGTCAAGATTTAGTAACAATCTGTGGCCTTTACGTCAAAACTTTGGACCCGGGGTTTGTGTTGATCTGGAAATGCAGGCATGGTGGGATCTGATTTATTTGGAAGAGGTTGATGAGCTAACTCTCAAACGTGTGTAAAATAACATGCATGTCTGTTGTCCATGTGCACAGAAGGAGGTCAGGAGGTCGGTCCTGTCAAAAAGTCATTTAATCAAAACAAAGTGTTGATTTAATAACAAGTTTAAAAAACAGTGATTTAGTTACATAAATAAATCAGTGTATCAAATCCTCGCCTCGTGTTGACGTGGTCGTACAATCATTCACGGAACAGAATAAATAATAAACAGGAGCATCATTAGTTTCTAGATGAAGGCGCTACGAACAGACGACACAGAACGAACAGATGAGCTTTTGAAGCCTAGAACACAGATCCAGTCCGCCCACTAAACCACAGACACTCCAAAGCTGTAATGCAAGTTTGTTGGCTTGGACAGTTCGGTAGATGCGACTCCCAATTTGGTTTCTTTAAAGCATTAAGACAAGGCAAGGAGGAAGGCTGTTCCTGAGGAGGAGCTCCGCCTCCACAGCGACTTTCTCAGACTTCTACAATCCTGAAGACGCCTCGGCGTTCAGGAGAAGAAAACCCACTTCCTGTCCGACTGATATGTTTTTTTTTTCTGTCAAAACCCAAAAGGACTGAAGCTTCAAGTATTGTGCCTTACATAGAATATTCTGTCATAAATTAGTTAACATATACATTTTCTCAATAATTGGACATATACTTTCATATGTACAGAGCAATAAAATGCTTTTGTTCTTTTTTTTTTTTGCTGTTTTTTTGTTTTTGTTTAGAGAAATCCCTGAGAACGAACACCGACAGTTTCCGCACGAAGCTTGAAGGCGGTTGCAAAATAAATCCTCATCTGGAGTTTCTTCAGTGGATGAGCAGGAGGAGGAGGAGGAGGAGGAGGAGGAGGAGGAGGAAGAGGAGAGCTGGATCCTTTCAGGAAGAGGTACTCGTCTCGTCGGATGGACTTTTGGTTTCAAGCCGTTTTTTCTCTTTGAGTCTGAGGAGCAGGACGCCGACACTCAGTGTACGACCATGAAAAGGCAAACACGCAGACATCCAACGACCGCCATTATCCAGCTTTAAACCAACTAACCGGGGACCACGCGCTACCGTTAACTGAAGCAGCTTTGTCGACAGCGAGGCCGTACATTTACAAAGACAAATGAAATGTGAACATGGTGAAGGTGCAGCTTAACCTTTTAACACTGGAGCTGTCGCCGGCGACGGCAAAATAACAAACGCTACTGTAACGCTTTAGCGATAGCTTCATTCTGACATCAGTATGTGACCATTTATGGTAGTGAAGCTGCTTTTCTCTGCATCAAAATAAGTTGCAATTGTGTTAATCGCATAAACATTTTAGTCCTGTAAAGGGTTGCATGTCGCCACAAAACTTGGTAATTTGTGGCAAAACAACAAATGATCTTTGACCTAGCAAAATTATTTTATGCAAATAACGTAATTCTGTTGCAGATATGCAACAATTTGCTTTAGTCTTAAGGCGGAAAGCCATTTTTCTCAGCGTCAACATCTGTTGGAATTACGTAAACAATTGACCAATGTGAAGTGTTGCGTATCAACTCAAAACTGCTTTTCACCACTTTACATGTTTTACACTGTTAACATGTTTCCTACGGGTTTACGTTCCAACAACTGCGATGCTGACAACATATCGCTTCAAAGCTGCCTTTCAACGCCTCAAAATGAGTTGGTTTACCTCAATTGCATTTTACTGCTGGAGTGTCGCATTTTGCCATAAAACGGCTTTTCTCCGCTTTAGCATCCATTGGAATGACATTAATTGGGTGAACGGCGATGAGACGGGCTCTTTGAACGGCCGTAACTCTGACATAATTCCTACAGATTTACGTTGCAGCAATCGGTGCAAAGCTGCTTTTCTATGCGTCACAACAGGTTGTTTCACGTTAACATAGTTACGGTATTTCAAAAGAACGCGAACGCTCCGGCGTTAAAGGGTAAATAGGATCATTTTTTAATCAGTTCCTGACAGCCTCTGGCCTCGTTAGCGCTCACTATTAGTATTTTATCACCTTATATTGCGGATTACATTTGTTTTGGTAACACAAATGTTGTCATGGATCTTTTAAGACTCCAGAGGATCTGATTGATTAAAATTTGTTCTTTTTCTTCACCAAGACTAAATTCTCTAAAGCTGCAGCTCTATAATGACCGATGGAAATGCAAACAGATCAATCAGATGTTTTAATCTCTCAGATTAGCTGTAGTCTGGTTTGATGCATCTGCCCCCCCCCCGGTGCTGCAAACTGAAACCACGTTTTCATCTCTGCTCGTGCTCAGAGTCGTTTGGTGTTTTCCTTGCCTTCAGGAAGTCGCTCTTCACATGTTTTAGGTGGATTCTGACTTCAAGTTGGAGGATTTAAAAAGGAAAAAAAAAAAGTTGGTCATGAGATCCGGTTTCATCCGAAGCGCTCCCGCACGAGCATCATCAGCTTCTTCTTGCCCTTGTAAATCTGCTTCAGGTTGTCTATGAACTGCGTGAACTGCATGTGTCCGTCGTGCGCCATCAGGAACGTCTCTCTGGCTTTGCTGAGGAACTCGATGAACTCGCTGTAGTGGCGCGGGCTGATGTGCGTCAGCCTGGAGTGCGTGGTGTTGATGTAGGCCCCGATGGTGGCGTCCAGTAGCTGCCTGAGTGGAGCCTTGTCCAGAGACATTAGCTTCCCATTGGTCCTGCGGCTGTGCAGCGCGACCATCCCCGGCGTCGTCAGCGTGCACCGCCGCAAAATGTCCGATAAAACGGTGGCGCACTTGACGCTCTTCACCACCAGAGGGATGACTGCCGCCAGCTCGTTTTTCCCCAGCGAGTGGCTGAGGGCGCACGCCCACAGCACGTCGTTGATGGCCGGGTGCGTGTCCTGGTTGTAGCTGAGATTCAGGTGCGTCATAGCTAACGTGGCTAGCTTGTACGCCCTGCTGGGAAAGCCGCGGTGCTCCATGTAATGTGCTATCGTGAACAGCTGTGTGCAGTTCATCTCCGTGGCAGCCGCGTCCAGCACGATCTGGTACGCCGTCTCAAAGGCAATCTGGTCCTTCTCGCAGAGCGTCAGCGCCGACAGAGCACAGTTTTGCGGGTCCTTCATGGCGCACTGCAGGGCGAGGGTCCGGGCGGATTTGGCCAGGTTCTCCTGCTGATTGCAGTCCAGGTGCAGGCGCACGATGGTGCTGTTGGACATGACGGTGGTCGCCACGACGCTGGTCGCTTCAGTCGGGGTGAAGAGGGTAAACCAGTTCTGCATGATGCTGTCCAGCGCAAACACACCTGCGGGACACAAAGTAAAGCATAACTGAGCAGAAACACACATGGAGATCCACAAGGCTCTGTTCTATTGCCCCTTAATGATGGATACGTTATAAGGAGAAATTTCCTTTTGACATCAGATGCGTTTTTAATTTTCTAGGCTGAGGGAAGATTCTTCTAATAGGTTCTTTGAGTTTAGAGTAATTTCTTTCAGTCTGGTGTTCCACAAGGCTCACTCATTGGTTTCCTAGGATTTCATGGTTCTACTGTGTTTGCCTTTTTGTCTACGTTAATGTTTTACACTTTGTAAAACAAATATTTTTTTATGTGATTGCTGCCTAAAGTTACAGCGGAGTTTTTGTAAAAGTTACGATATTTTATGATTTGAATTGTTTTCTACTAAAGGCTGTAGGAAATTTTTGTAAATTTATTCATCCTTGTGTACTGAAGTGGAAGTTTATACAACCCCACAAGTTCCCAGAAATGAACACAACTTTGTCATTGTTTGGGTTTGCTTTGTGGTTTTCTGGCCGGTTTTCATTTGTGCTCTAGCACAACCGGACAAGAAGAGCCAGACTGTCGACCTCCAGAATCTGTTGTACTGGAATCTTTACTTTTGCTGTGCCATATAGTTACAGTCGGACACTAAAAGATAATGTTGCGTTAACCCTATGAATCTTGGGAGATGAACAGACCCGCATCTTCAAGATCGACTCTTTTATAGACCAGGAAGCTCCAGGAAGTCAGCTACACCAATGAATAATGTCTTTTTTTAAGGACCGAGAGAATTTATCAGCTGTGTCGGCACAAGGAAGTGAGGATGTGAAGCACTGATGACTTTTCTGGTTGACATTCGTAACTTGATAAGTGGAGACAGATTGATGCGTTGAACTTTTTCAAATAAGAAAGATGATTGGAAACATTTGTGTAAATCAGTGCGATCATGACATTAAAACCTCTGTTGTTGATTGTGAGTCTGTGTTAGTTCCAACGTTTATCGTGAGAGTTCTGTTCCAAAAATAGTCCGTGAAGAAGGATTACTGGTATTTAAAGACATTTATGGGGTCAAAGGAGGATCAGATTGTAAATTTGAATAATTTGTAACATGTACTTTCCAGTTTAAAACATTGGTTTCTCACTTATTTGAAGCCTAATTTGACCCCATAAACACAAACATTTTCCCACTTTTCTCTCTTGTCTCAAACCTTCATAAAAGAAAATAAGTCCAGCATGAAAACAAACATCTGATCTGGATTGAAGATTAATCATGCATCAGTAGTCTCCAGCCAATCAGAACAGTTAAAAAGAAAAATACTGAAACTAATTCGCCAAAGGTGAACTGGAATACGGTACAAACATATAGGGTTGGCTTTGACTCTCATTGATTCTTATTGTGACATTAACTTACTGTTAAAGCTTTAAACTCCATTAGTTTTTTAATAAAAACCTAAAATATTGTGGCTTAACTTTTCCACATCAGTCCAGTTAATCTACTGGAATCAAACTTTGTTTCTAAGCTTACTTTGGACCCAACACGCCGGGCTTTCTTTGGTGTGATTGGATTTTCTGCGTCTAATTCTGTGTCATTAAGTGAAATAGTTGTGCTCTCAATGAATCCATTCACGCGGCCGTGGCAGAAACAGGGACTCCTTGTCGCTCGCTGCTTTGACATGAAATCATCTGGGAGGAAGGTTACCCTCAGGGCCAAACTTCCTGCCCACGTCAAGGAAATCGGCCGTGGAGCTCCGGGATTCCAGTCCCAACATAAAGAGCCACTTAATCCAGCAGAAGGCCACAATCTCCCAGAATCCCTGCCCCTCAGTCCTCTGCTCTCTCAAAGCTGCTATCAGAATCCTGTGAAGTCGGATGTTCCTCAGGAGCTTCCCAGCCTTTTTCTGGGAATGTCTCTTGTCCATTTTAAAAAACCAATTCTTTCATAGACTATTCCTGCATTTCTCCTTTCAAAGCGGAAAAACACACTACAGAGATGCTGCTCGGTTCGTCTTTTCCTGCTAGGATCTTGTGCTTTAACTCCGTTTTTTTCTGGGATTCAAATTCTGCTCCTGATTATCTAGAAAATATCTATAAAAACACTAAAAACACATAAAAAAAACCCCGTCAATCTTGCTCCGGGTGTTTTCTTTCACGGCTTTATTCCAATAGTAAATTCCGGTACTAATTTCTCCCTCAACTTTCTTTGAATCAAATAAGGAAAGGAATCCTAGAAAGAAAAATGTTGCTGTAAGTTTAGGATTTAAATGATTTCAATGACTGTGTTGTTTTATCTATTTGTCTACCTAAACTCTTTTCTCTCTCGTCTGGATAAATACAGGTTCCATTAATTCATTAAAGTTCCCCCGGTTTATCTTTCTACAAGCGTTCTGTGGACGCACGTTTGGGACGTAGAGTCTCAAATCCAGATTTACAGGCGTTTCCGAGGCCGGAGTGAACAGAGCTTCAGGATCATTCGGCTCAGAAGTCTGGATCAACAGAAATAGTGAATTCCTGATTATTAATTCTGGAAGTACTGAACATCAAACAGCTGCATGTTCTAAGTCGTTTTAAGTCTTTTATTTTTTTCCATTTAAGTTGTTCGTCACCAGAATGTTTAATGGAACCAACAGGAGAGGAAGAACACGTCTGGTTCTCTACTTTTAACTATTTTCTCAGGTTCGTCTAGAGCGCAGTAGGTTTGCTGCTTTTTATTTTTCCTCTCCAAGCAAAACAAAAGTTCCTCTCAGAGTCTAAAGAACTGAGAACTCTTAGAACGGAGGGTTTTGGCCGTCAGTAGATCTTCTGTGTCTGAGCTCAAACTCACCAACTTCTGTGGCACAGGTGACGAGCCAGCGCACCATCTCCCTCCTCCTCCAGTTCATGGTGGACAGGGTCATTCTCATCACCTGTGGGACACGTCAGGTCAGCAGGTGGTCTGACCCCCCCCCGTGCTGGGTTTTTGTCTGCTGCTTACCTGGAGGCCCAGCTCCAGGGAGACTTTGAGCAGCGTGAGGTCCGGCAGGCTCTCCATGAGCGTGGCGATTTTGAAGGCATCTTGAGCCAGCTTGAAGTTGTGGGAGGACGAGTGGATGTTCTTCTGGATGGACTCCAACACTATCTGGAGCTTACAGGTGTCACCTGGTGGCGACACAAACGAGCCGTCGTGTTTGGAAACGCAGCGTTCTTCAGTGTGAGGAAAGCTGCAGCCTCGTCCTGCTGGGAGGAAGTACCTTTAGCGGCGGTGAGCATGGTGGAGGCCAGCTCGCACTGCTGGCTCTCAATGTGGCTCAGCGTGAACCAGCGCGGGTAGCGGTTCGGCACCACCGACACGATGTGGTGAGGTCGAGACAGGTCAGCAGGGGGCGCCGGGGACTCCAGAACGGGCAGCCTGCAGAGACAGGATGGAGAAGTGGCCCCTCAGTTCTCTGAACGTCTCCCGGAGAACGTCTGCCAAAGTTCTGAAACCCTTGTGTTATCCTAGGCACGTTAACATTGGGAGTGGGTCATCTGGACCCCATAGGATAGCACAATTAAAGACCCTGGCGAAAATGGTGGTTTTGGTGTTTTTAACAGAAGGAAAACTAAAGGCCCGTACACACCGGGATGAATTTCGCCGGCGAAAATTCGCCTTGTGACTAAACAAAGGGCACCAATGAGAGTGTGCACACCTACGCGAAAAAACGCCACGCGTCAAGCGTCAAAAAAAAAAAACGCCTCGGGTTCGTTTTTCTTTGAAGCCTCGCGTCGGAAATCTATTCGACAATGAGAATGGCGCATTTGCACACGTGTCTGGAGCTTCTGAAGTTACGGGTAAAACACAACTTGGGGCGCTCAAACACACCACTGCCTTTCTGAGCACACATACCAGCAAAGAAGATAGACGCCAAGTAGCGGCTACACTGCTGCAAAGAAATAATGACGGACATTCTAAAATATCCCCGAAAACGCTCATGATACATTCTCAGCTCTTGTACCAGTCGATAAAACTCACCATGTTCTTCTCTTCTCGTAACTATGGGATGTACCCAAAATCGGCGTCTTTTCCGGCGTCTTTCATCATTCAACAGAACAATAATTTCTTCATCATTGGAACTGGAGCTGGAGCTACTGGTGCTTGAAATATTCCCGTTTTCTTTGTATGATTCTGACAAGCGCGTAAATACTGGCTCTCTTCTTCTGAGTGAAAACCACCTTGTGTACAGGAATATTTCTGTTTTACATTAAGCGCCATCTAATGTCAGGGAATGAAATTGCATGTTGGCTCGGCTCATCGTCAGCGAAAATCGCCTGGGTGTGAACACAAAAGACGTGGCGAAAATCGCTGGCGAATAACGCCAGGCGAATATTCGTCCCGGTGTGTACGGGCCTTAAGATTTTATTTCTGAGCGTTTCTTTTTTCAAATTGTTGTGAACCGGGAGCAGAAAAAAAAATACGACGTTTGAAAAAGATGGTAGAAAATATGCTGGCCGGCCACGAGCTCCCAGCAATAGGAGAGGAAGGGGGGCGGGGTTGCTCTCTGCCAACAGTGCCACCCACAACTCAGAGGTGAATGTCTAAAGGCCGTGTCACACGGCCACTACGTACATTTTGTGCATTTTCCGCCTATGATATTTTGGGCTTTCGTGATCCATGCATGATATCCGTCATACGTGTTTCTGGCGTCCGTCGATGTGGTCAGACATCCGTCGAGGGTTTCAGACGACGGGTCTGTACGCAAATTCGGTTTTGAGCAGCTAAATATTTTTGGTTGGTTGAAAATTACGCAGTTTACACGAATTTTACCAAGTTTATACACAATTATTACATAAATCTTACCCAACTGTAGGTGATTTTTTTTTTTTTTTTATAAGATGCATACGCAAATTTGTGTCTTTCTATGATCGTTCTACGTTTTTCTAGCAGACCTTTCAAGCATGGACCACCGATGTATAACTTTTATATGGCGTGTACGGTGCACAGATCACGTTAAATTTAATTAATTGACACACGAATCACTAATGAATTGCATATGGAAAGCGCAATAATCACGCACGGTTCATGTTCTACGATTTGCGTGTTCTTTGCGTGGTTCATTCGTGATCCATCTGTGAGAATTTCACGTAAACAACCACAATTTTTCTTACTTCATCCACTCATGTTTACGTATGACCAGTTTTTATCCGTGCGACGTGTGTAAAGTGGACTAAGTGGCACGGCCTGGACTGAAACTATGTCCTAGATAGAGATCGTTTCTTCAGGACGTCATGCAGGAGTTCTCCTTCTGTTCTTGGAGTCACTGGATCACAGAACCGTTTGAGTGAATGAACGTCTTGAGAAGCGTCCGCTGGACGCAGATGTTCTCTGGTGACTCACCTCATGGCCCTCAGTGCAATTCTGTACGCCAGCTCGGCGTCGTGAGGTAGCAGGGATGTGAAGAGATACTTGGCAAACGTGTGCATGGGGACGCTCTCCCTGTAGAGGATCTCCCCCAGACCGCTGTAAGGACCAGCTGGAAGAGACACAGACCCCCGTCAACCAGACCTGTTTTGGGGGTTCTGAAGGGCCACCTTGGCTCTGAGGTTTCAACTAAATCTTAACAAGTTCTGAGAAGATCCAGTTTGTCTTGACGCTGCTGTCCGAAGCTCCAGAGGTCTGCTGGGAGTTTCTAAATCTAATCTTCATCGAGCTCTGAGTTTTCTACAAATACATGAAACTCCGCCTCAAATCCATGTCAGGCACGGTCACATATTTCTAGGCCCAACGTGGCGCCTGAATCAACTCAATTCAATTTTATTTGTATAGCCCAAAATCACAACAACAGTCGTCTCGATGGGCTTTGAAGTGAAACATGAACTCAAAAGGATCATGAATACAAAGAGTCAATAGGAAAATACTAAAATGAACTAACCAACTGACTAATCTATACTGGCATTCCTGCCCTTAGACCCCCCTTCACGGTAAGGAAAAACTCCTAAAAAAAAAAAAATCGACAATGGTTGCGTCAGAATTCCATCCCTACTCACTATAAAGTGCGTTCTCCATTTTTTTTTAGTGCTGTCTGAATCTACAATTCCAAAATCCAGTGCCCTAGAAGTTTCCCAGAAGTCTCTGTGAAAAACCAGTGTTCATCGATGCTCACTAGATCAGTGAATATAGACCACAATGCATTGTGTCGGAACAATATTAGCCAAAAAAAAAAAAAAATGTATTTAAATGTATTTTTTTTTCATCTTCAGAAGACAGTGGACTCATAAATAATCGTCTCACAACAATTACATTTTAACTTCTTATAAAAATAAAAAAATGTAGTGAGCTTGGTGCTTCTGCTTTTCAAATTCAGGGCACAACATAGTGCTGCACTATAGAGTTTTTTTTAGTAGTTACTGGGGGGGGGATTCGGACACAGCCTTTGTTTGGTCGGAGCCGGAAGTAAACCCTTTTCTGCGGGTGACATCACGCTCGCTCACTCCAGTTCTCGGATACAGTCAATAGTCCTTATACAAGAGCTGTAGCAGAGAAAGCCGTCACCATGACAACGCATCACACCGCGTCTCAAATCACTTAAAGGTTGAAGAAAAAGAACAATTACAGCACTAAAAACCGATTGAATATTTATGTGATAAAAACCCGACAATCCCTGATGAGCACGAATGATTCTGCTGATCATTTTCACCTCGTTGGGTTCTACCCGCTATGTTAAAAATACACGTTTGTACCTGAGGCCGTTTCTGTGACTTCATTTGGTTTCGGGTTCTAATAAAAGTTCCGCTCGGGAACTCCTACTTACCCTCTAGCAGAAAGGTGGTTTGTTTCCGGAAGATTTGAACCAACGTTTCATCTAAATCCACTTCCTGGAGTCTGGCCAGCAGCTGCTCTTCGTTGCGGCACACCTTCTCCTGGGCGTAGAGGCCCTCCGGCATCACCCTCTGCTGGCCTAAGCCAATCAGAGCCGTTTCCACGGCCAACAGCACAAACGACTCGCCGTCCTCCGGGGGCCGCTGAGCCGGGGGATCCGGGCTCTCCGTCTTCCTGGCCGAGCCAGCTGATCCTTAAGGAGGAGACGGATGATGAGAGATGATGGAAGTGTCCCCTCTGGGGCACAAGCGGAGAAGTATTGATAAATCTATTGATCGCTGTGTTCATCGGAGCGTTCCTGCTTTCACAGCGCCTTTCTCCCGAGGATGTTTTAACGGTTTAATGAGCTCTTTGTGGACTTCAGTTCATCCCAGGAGGTCTGCCGCTCCCTGAAGGACCTGCTTCCACAAACGCTGATCAAAACAGCAGAGCCTTAATTGAAACCTTCATCCCGTCTGTCCCCACAGCAGCCGGAGACGCCGCTCGCCGTTCCAGCAGCAGAACCGTCTGGCTGTGCTGCTGGAACGGTGCTCCGAAGCCCGTCGGTATCAGGATCAGCTTAAAGTGGATCAAAAACCGGATTAAAAGAAGAAACTCATCAGCTGATCAAAGCTGGCGAATCCCCACAAAACTGGTTTTAGGTGAAGTTCAGAGACGGCGTAACCATGGCGACGAACAGGCGAACCGCACCTGTAAGCGCGTCTGAAGGTAAAATAAAATTTGGTCACGAAACGTAATTTTTAACTGACTCCTGTGCGTGAATGACCACTGAAACCAGAACTCTTTAGATGTTTGGTTTTTTAACTTTATGTCACTTTAGGGTCTCCCAAGAAAACCGTTTCAAACTCAAAAGTACCGTGAAATACTGAACATTTGACAAAATATTGAACACTGGAATAAAAAACTATAAAATTACTAGTAATAGCTGCTGTTTTATATTTTCAACTTTTGTTTTTCATTTTTCTCCGTATTAGTTTTTAGTCCTAAATTTACAGTTTAGATTCAGAATGTCTGTTTTTTGTACGTGGGGGCGGGGCTTTGGTATGATTGACATCGGGTGATGGGTCATCTCTGTTATGTTGGCGTACATCAGAGGAGAGACGATCAGAAATGATGTCACCGTAAGTCGATCACGTCCCGGTGGCCAATGGGTCAGAAGCCCCGCCCCCACGTAAAAGTACGCTCCAGTCTGAAGATGAAGAGTCTAAATTAAATCAGTAAATTGAAGTGAAGATAAAGTTGACGATGAAAAGAAGAAACAAATGTTCAACAAAATAGTTTCCTTAGAACTAAATGTCTCTAAAATGAAAGGAAAGAGTTTTTTTGTCATTAAAAACTGTTTGAACTGTTTGCAGTTTGAACTTTCTCAAACATGATTGACGTCATCGGTGGCGTTTGGTCATCTGGGTTCCATCCGGTCCAAACGCTGCACATCCAAACGGGTCATCTGGACCCCGTGCATAGTTAGTCTTAATTGGAGCTGCTGACACATTTACTCTGATGGTGGGCCGAGGACCGGCTGCGTCACGCGTGGACGTACCTGGTGGGTCGGGGGGACCCCGATCCTCTGCGCCCCTCCCGGACTCCATCAGGGTGCTGAACAGGGTGCCGATGGGGTCCAGCGGGTGGCCCACCCACCCCTCCAGGTTGGTGATGGAGGTCACTCCTCTGTTGAGCAGCTCTGCAGAAACAGACCACACCTCCATGAAACACAGAGTCTCACAGACACGCTTTCAAAATAAAAGCGTCCTCAAAGCTTCAGCTGATTCACTCTGACGGCGACATAAAACCACCGACAGCATTGAAACGGAACCGAACCCGCCTCTAAATATATATACTCTCTTCCCTTTTGTGTTTTAAGAATGAAGTGATTAGAGGAAGAAGAAACGGACCGTTCTTGTGGGTGCGGAAGAGCTCCAGCTGCTTCTGCTGCTGCCGGCGGAGCGTGTTGGCGATTGCGACGGCGAGCCTCAGGGCTTCCCGGGGGTACCCATGCGACCGCAGGGCGTCCACGCGGGCGCAGGCCGTGGGCACGTGCTCTGCAAAGACACGTGCGCGATCAGGTCTGTGCGCTCTCGTTCGCGCGCCCGCCGCCGGTCTATTTTGCTCGGGCCGTTCGGCCTCACCGTGCCACAGGGGCCACCATCCCGCATCCAACAGGGAGCTGTCCAGGTCGCCGTGGTAACAGTGGTTGGTGTAGTGGTCCGTGCTGAGGATGTGCTGCAGGTGGGGGTCCTGCCAGTGAAGGTCGCAGGCCTCGATGGCTCGAGTGAACACGGTCCGGTGGGGTCGCATCAGCGAGTCTGAGAGGAACAGAAGGATTTAAGATGTTACTAAAACCGATTTTCTATTTACAATCGTAAAGATGAATCCATCATTTGAACTGCATCTTCTTAATTGACAGCCGGTTGCTAAATGTTCTCCCTGCCTTCACCCGTAAGTAGCCAGTGAGCCCATGACCCCGTAAGGGACAAAAACTGAAGAAGATGAATGAATTATGGTCAAAATAAATCCATATTTGGAATAAAGACTCCTGGTTTTTGTCTGATTTCTTTTATTCAGTCGTTTTTCAAAATAAAACTTCTCAGATTAAAAATGAAACAGAAAAGCATGAAACTGCCATATTTTAATCCTTTCTTGTCTCTGTTTTCAGAGACGCAACAGAATGAAGGTGAGAATATAAACGGATTTAAATGTATTTAAGGGGAATTCTTTGTAGTTGTTTTTTTTAAGTTTATAAACTTTTAGGAAATAAGGGAGTGTTATTTTTAACAAATGATTTTCAAATGTTAATGGAGAAGCTAAATAAATTAGTATTTTCAAATCCGTTTGGAGGAAGGAAAAGTTTTCTTGTAAACTACAACATCTAAAAAAAATATTTTCAAGGTAATATTTAAAAGAAGAGAAAAGAAAACAGGCAGAGAATCTCCTGATGTTTCCTTAGTTCAATGTGGAAAAAGGCTTTAGGCATCGAGACCAGAGGAAGAAGAACGGAGAGGAGGAAGAGGAGGAGCAGACAGGATGGATGAGCTGAAGGAGGTGAAACAATGGGAGGACCCACGTCTGGCTCCAGGAACAGCGGGGTGTCATCTCACCTGGGTTGCCTGCTGGGCCATGAGGAAGAGCGTTGGTCAGATTGGTCAGCTCGTTGCTGTGGTTACCGTCCTCCAGGGGACACACGTCCACGCCGTTCCACCGGCGGAGCTGCCGCAGCCAGCAGCCCTTCTGCTGGGGTTTGCAGTGAGGGTTCAGCACGATGCACATCCACAGAGCTCCTGCAACGACGACAACGGAGACTCCAGATTTCTCTGCTTCACCTTCAAACGCCGGAAGTTCAACGACAGCGAGCCTTTTGGTCTTGTTTTTGTTTTTTTTTAAATGCAGAACCAAACCGTCGGCGTCCAAACCTGACGAGCTTCTCTGGAGTCGCTCAAAACAAACAAACTTTCTGTTTTCTTTTATGCAACGAGTGATGTCATCAAAGCGAGGCTCAGAATGAGCGTAGAAACCGCACTTTTTAACCTCCGCTGACGACACGACAAAAAGCTGAAATGTGGAGGGTTTTTTTTTTTTTTTTTTTTTGATGCTAAAGTTAAACGTTTGATGTTTTTTCTTTTTGGAATGAAGAAGAAAAAGCAGACTGACAGAAGTCCACATTAGAACCTGAATCTGCAGATCACCCAGAAGAGACCCGACTCCAAACCTTCGTCTGCTTTTAGCCAAATTCAGATAAAAAAAAATCAATAAAAATGACTTTAATTCTCCATCATCAATTTATTATCCAGGGTTTATATGAGAGACAGCTTTTTGTTTTTGTGGGCGAAACGCTGAAATGCCTTAGAGATACTTTCCAGGTTGGAAAAGAACTCAGCAAAATAACTAATATTCAATAAAACGTTTGTTCTTTAGGATGCCAAAAGTAAAAAAAATATATATATGGATATAGTTTACTCTGAAAGGCTTAAGAAAAGCATGATTATAGTCCGTTTATGGTACATCTTTGCCAAATTTGGTCCTGATGCCACTAAACGCATGATTACTTTAATAACCACCATCCATATGTTCATAGAAAACCCCGACATAAATGTCTCTCATCTGGAAATCCTGTTCAGGAGACATTCACCCAAACAGGAAGGTTTGCATGAAAGTCCACACACATCTGCTCAGGTCCGGTTTACCTAGCTCGTCCCACAGCTGCCGGTATTTGTCCGTCATGGCGGTCCCCTGCTGCCTCCACAGCGCCAGCCGCGGGTCCCCCATGAACTGCTCGGTGATCAGCGTCAGCATCCGCGCCCCGTTGGAGTCCCTCATCTTCAGCATCTCCCTGACCTGCAGGGACAGACGGGTCGACTCGGACGTCAGAACACCGAGACCAGAACAGATCAGAACCTGCGGACCCGGTTTTTCCCGGATGTCGGAAATAAAAAACGGTTTGAAACACATTTAGGATATAAATATTTAGGTTTTTAAAGACTCTGTTGATGACAAATTGAATTGATTTCGGGTTTTCAGTTTTCATTAAATATCATGTGCATTTATCAAAATCCAGAATTCCCCATAGATTGTTTGGTCCTCTGATGAGGACTATCAGTTCTTCTTCAGACAGTCGTCACGTCTTGTTTTCAAAAATCAGACATTTCTGAACATAAAGGTCAGGTAGTTTTGCCTTGTTGGAATAATCTGGATTATTTGGTCAGATGTTTTCCTTTCCTTCCCTGTGGAGTTTTTTAATCCTTGTGCTATCCTATGGGGTCCAGATGACCCCCCCACCCTTCCATTGACGTGTTCTCCCTACCATGACAAAGGTGGATAAAGGTGGAGAGGATTTTATGTAATCCATGGACACCAGTGAAGATCCCAAATCATTGAAGAAAAAAGGTTCAGAGCTCTGTCTAGTGGGTCTAGATGACCCCACTCCCAATGTTAAAGTGCCTAGGATAGAACAAGGGTTAGGGTGACCTCTGACAGGAGTTTCCCCGAACAGAATTAAAACCCGTTACCTTGCAGAACAGCAGGTTGAGCTGCTTCCCCGAGCCATGGTACCCCCCCTGGGACAGGAAGAGCTTGACCTGCTCCTGGACCTGCTCCTCGTCTAGATGCCAGCAGTTCTCATCGTCCACGCTGGCGCCCGCCGTCGGATCTGGAGCTCCTGCAGCAACAAATGCAAACTCATCAACTGTTTGAGTCTGAACTGCTTAAGAGGATATATTTACATCCAAAACATTGATTTCCTTCAACACTGTTGGTAAATAAAGCACACTTGGAGTAAAAAGGTTCAGTGCACTGTCTTGTGGGGTCTAGATGACCCAACTCCCAAGGTCAAAGTGTCTAGGATAGCACAAGGGTTAAGAAAGTGGTGGGTGGATTTTAGTCACATGACTGAGCGACTAGAATGAGTTGGATGTGGTGGAGAGAATCCAGCCCCTCCTACACTCACCGTGAACCTGGTTGATCTCGGAGTTCTGCGACAGAATCTCGTCGGCGAGCTTCTGCGCCGTCGGCAGCACCTCCGTGTGATGGACCGTGATTAGATACTGGACGAACTTCTGCAGCTGATCCCTGTTCATCTGGAACAGCGTCTCTGAGATGGGCAGGCGCAGTTTGACCTGCTCGGGCTTCCGTACTCGATACAGGGAAAGCGCCACCACATGGGCGCAGTAGAAAATGTCCTTGTTGCCGCAGCTGCACGTCACCGATGTGATCTTGCAGCGGTCGAAGCTGACGCTGACGTTGCACAGCAGCTCCGGCTCCGACGGCGTGGTGGCTTCCCGGACGGTGCCGCTCAGGTGGAAACCTGCGTCAGAAAAGAGAACGACTGTCAGTCATCGGGTAAAGTGACCATCATTTTTCTGCAGTTTTATTCTCTGGGTTTATGTCAAGTTCAACCTCATCAGGTCACATCTGTAAATATTTGTTCGTATCAGACGACTGCAGGGAAAACTTCACTTCGGTTCTACGCAGACGACAATCGACTTATTTATATATTAGAAAATAAAGCTCTAACCAACATCGGTTGAGTAATTTATTATGAAAAGTCCAAGGAAATCTGCTTCCTCTCTGCATTCAGAGTATGGTTAGAGTTTAAGACAACTGCTTTGAAGTCTGGGAAACTAAAATCTGGTGCATATCTATCAGTGAAATAAAAACCTGAAATATATTTTCAAATATATAAGAATTTTGTAAAATGAAGTTAATATTTAATCCTAAAGTGCAGCTGTGAGCTTCTATATTTCATGCTTTCCCATCTGATGAAAATCTGACGAGAACATCAGAAGAATTTATGATATTGAAGTTTTATGGGTTTTTTCTCTTTTGTTATTCTATATATTTATATGACTGTAACAGAAAAAAAAAACATTTTATTGCGTGTAGTATTGGTTCATCACTATCCATGCAGTCTAATATGAAGTTCTTCAGGCTTTTCCGGTTTGTTTGTCATCCTGATGACATGAATGGGTTTGCGAAAGCAGGAGGCGTCTCTGCACGGTGAACAGGTGTGACTCTGCTGCCGGGTTGAAAGCAGCTTTCACAGCCTGAAGGAACCGAGCAAAGATCGGGCAGAAAACCCCTTCCGTCCTAACAGGAACAGCAGCTGCAGACACTTCGGCGGCGGATGAAAGCGCAGACCTGAACACCTCAGGGGTCTCCTCCTAATGAGATGCTTTTCCTGAGCGCCTCCAGCTGAAACTCCACCTCGCGTCCCACATCAGCAGGTTTCGGATGAGTCAGCGAGGACGTCACGAGCGGTTCTTCTGATACGGTCGGTCAGAGAACAGATGGTTTTCAGAAGCTCCGTCACAGATAAGCTAATCGTCCTCCTCGTGTCTGCACGCTCCCGCCTGTTCCTGCACAGCTTGTGTCTTCCGTCCGATGGGAACAGAACCTGAATCACAGGAGCGGTGCGGTGCCTCCTGCAGAGGAGCCGAGCGGGAGGCGGAGGAGCTGCTGTGACAGATGATGTGCGCCGCTTTGACAGCCAAAGAAAATGGAAAAAGGCGTCAAAGATCCGACCTTCCGTCTGTGGTTTAGACTAAAGCCGTAAAAAGTCCATCTTCAGTCTTCTTCTGCTGCATTTTCCCTGTGATTACGATGATGCAGACTTTAGACAAAATTTGAAAACGTGCGCCGTTTTCTGGAACAGTCTCTGCAGAGCAGCAGGAGTTCATTAGAAATTCACTTCTGAGGTGTGGGAACCCCGCCCCTCATTTCTGAGAGCTCTCCGTTTACACACTGTCCCTCTAGCCTACAGCCCCTCACACCCCCAACCTAAAAATGGAGCAATACTGGAGCTGTCCAGCCGTACAGTGCTGATCCAGATTCCACCTCAGACGAGGAAAACGAAGACGTTTGTGGATCTAATCATCTGCAATGATGCATCAGAATGGAGCGGAGCAGGGAGACATTGGCTCCGCCCATTTCAGTTGGTGCGTCACAAATACCATCTTTTTCAAGCAGCATTTTTTTTTGTCTGCTCCTGATTTACCACGATTTGCAATTTTAAGCTTCATTTTCTTTAAAAATGTCATCTATCGTCATAAAAAAAAAAAGCAATTCTGTTCAAAGTCCAGCTGATCTTCTGGTCTGTTTGGACCCAACGGTCTGTCCTTCGCTCCTGCAGACCGGCAGGTGCAGTTTGAGTTCTACGGGAACTTTCTGTCCCTGGAAACTGCCTTTGAAGGAACAGGTTTTCTAGAGTTCATGAAGACTAAATAACTTTTATTTTGTCCACACGTCATAGTTCAAGGTTTTTAATTACGACCTAAGCTCTTAAATAGAAAGTTTGAGAACTGGTTTAGAACGTGAGAGCAGATCGTTGACCAACTATTGAACCAAACCAAAGTTTCTGAGACTGCAACGGATTATTTAAAAACATGCAGCAGAAATAATTCCTGAGCAAAACCAATAACTGATAGAATGGAATTCCAAAAAAAGTGTCTGTAAAACCGCAGACTCGTGTCTCACCACAACGTTAAGACACAAGAAGAAAAAAACATTTGAACAAGACAAACATATTGGTCACTTTTGCTTGCCGTACCAACTTGAAATATTCCTTTGATCTTTAATGTTAAGGGAAGTTTGGAACACAAAAAAAGTGGCGAGTTTGGACTTCTACCGGGGTTCAGCAGAACCGCCGTGTGATCTGAGAAACCGCTGCTGGTCACGTCTGGGTTTGTGTTCATCTTCTATAATGAACAAAAAAAGTGTTTTCCCAAAACAGAAAGGAAGGACTGGAACCAGAAGAGACAGAAATGAAAAAGCTCAGAGTCTGAGCTTTTTCACGAGTAAGCTCCAGTCAGAATCACATAAACGTGAGACGCAGCTGAAGTGAAACTTTCCTCAAACGGCGTGTTTGTCTGCATCAGCGCAGACGCCTGGAAGACCCACAAAGAGAGGCGGAGCTTGTCTGCAGAAAACCAAATGAAGACGTTGAAGAAAGGAGCCAAAACAAAAAAAAAAAAAAGAGAAACTTGGACCGAAACGGAGAAACCAGATTCAGTTCAGACTGACGTCTCTGCAGCAGAAAACACTACACAACCACAACAACACAACCAGAAGATCCTGAATCCCATGAGCACACAAAACACGCTAACAGACAAACACATAAGCAAACATGCATGCATACACACAACTCAAAACACATACAAAGACTCACACACAAAGAGAAAACAAGCACAAACAACATTTGCACAAATGTTCAGTACACACAACACACCCACACACATACAAGTAACATACACTTGCAACACACAAAAATATACGTACACAAAACTTCCAACTCATGTACAACAGATGCAAATAAACAAATACACACCCAAATGTTCACACAATGCACATATACACAAGTATACAAGCATCATAAAAGCACAAAACACATGCACAAACATACACAACACACGTACATGCACACAAACAACTACAAACACAAACAACAAATGTGCGACCCACAAAATGTAAACACAAACAACACTTGTAAAGACACAAATACACAGGTAAACGGAACCACAAACACTGCTCACCAAAACACACAACACCCACACACAAGAAAGTAGAAACACACACACACGCCTGGCTCACAGCTGACGTTCTGACGTAACACAAACAGGCGCCGGGTGGGGAGGAGGGGCAGGAGGGGGAAGCTCTGCAAAAAAGAAAAGTTTGCCCTCAGCTGAACGTGAGCGTGCACGTGCACACGCACGGAAGAGTGCGTCAGCTTGGCGGCGAGCCAAAGCCCTGAGCTCAGCATTCTGTGACGGGCTTCCTCTCCCTGCTGCCAGCTTGCATAATGCAGGTCTGCGGCGCCGTAGCAACCAAACTTTACTCCTCCTGCACCACCCAGCACCGTCCTGCACCGTCCTGCACCGTCCTGCACCGTCCTGCACCGTCCTCCACCCGTCTGAGGCTCTTCATCGCTGCAGGATGCCGGCATGTTACAGCTTTGGAGGTTTTCATGGACAAACTTTCTCTGTCTGATCCGCCCAACGCCCAGACTGAACTGAACAGTCGTTTTACCATCAACTACAGCCGCATGTTTCCATGGCAACCTGCCAAACTTTAAACACCAGAACATTCTAAAACTGTCTTCTGCTTTTGAAAACAAAAAACTAAGAAACTTTGCAGCGTTCTGTTGATGGTTTGCAAACCCCCAGGACTCATATTTATGCTGCATTTATTTGATATTTTATGTCGTTAGGCGATCTCTGACTCCAAATCTGGACGCCGTCGTCTCGTCAGAGACGGGAAATGGAAGAAAGAACTTTTCATTTGTTCATCCAAGCGCCAGACTTGTGCTCCCTTAAATCCACGACCGCGTTCCGGTTCCGGTCACCAAACCAGAGGCGTTTCCTTAAACGTTTGAGCCGATACCCTTCCAGCCGTCTGCCTCGGATCACGCCGTTCAGAGGAGGCGGAGTCACCGGTTCAAAGGCCGGCATGAAGATTAGGTGACGGTCGCAGCGGGAGGTTCTGGTCAGAAAAGAGAAGCTGATCTGGGGTCTGCACAGATGCAGAGCTTCCTCCCAGAGGTAAACAACCAATCAATGAGTGCGGTCGACCGATCGCCAAACTCCTCCCGTTGTCCTGGAAAACGTCTCAGTTTGTCACATTGCTGCCCGTGTTCAAACTGTTCCAGTTCCAGTTCAGTGTCAGCCACACAGCCAATGAAAACAAAGGAAAAGCTTCTTTTTTTTTTTTCCTTGGACAGGAAAATCAGGAATGCTGTCGACATTCCTGGTTGGCCGCCCCTGCAGTTCCATGGTGCTGAAATGCTGCACGGCTGCAGGAATGCTTCTCTGTGGAGAAGATGTCAGGCTGCGGGTGAAGCCGGCAGCTCGCCGTTTCACCTGCGGCGGGGAGCTGCAGTCTGCGTGCTGGACGGAGGCCCCGATGAGGCCTCCAGAGAAACCCGGAGCGCACGGAGAGCTTTGGGGAGCCCCGGGACGCTCTTTGGCATCAGAGGCGGCTCCGGGATCCATGACCAACGGCTGGCAAAGCACTCCGAGAGGATGCAGCTGATGCCGCCTGCGTTGCCATGGGTTACCAAGAGGCAACACAGACGTGGAGCTTTAACCTGACGGCTTCCTCTCCCAAAGTGACACAGACAGGTGATTGTTGGAGGGTTGAATCCCTGAAATACTCTGTGAGCGCTAACGTCTGAGTCCCAACTGCCCGTACGAGTGCAAAAAAAGAATAAATAAATAAAAAGGCGCCCGAAGGTGACCCGCCGGAATGGTCAAGGTCGTAGAACCCGTAGAGAGAAAATGTTCTGTGAATAAGGGTGAAGGCCGTGTCGCACGGGTGGACGGATGTGAACTGGTCATATCTGGAAGAAGTGAGAAACCCCGTGGTCTTTGAGTACAATTTTTACGTACGAACCGCGTTAAAACCACAGAAGAAGTACGAATAAAACACACAAAGAACACGTAAATCTACGAAGAACGCGAGCGATTATGGCGCTGCTTCTATGCAAGTCATTGGTGGTTCGTGCATCGATTCAAATCGAGGAAAGACACAAATTTGCGTATGCATCTCACAAAAACATCACGCTCAATTGCCTACGATTGACGTAATAACTGCGTATAAACTACATAAAATTACATACAAGCTGCGCGATTCTCAACCGACCAAAAATATTGAGCAGCTCAAAACCGAGTTCACGTAAAGACCCGTCGGCCGATTAGCGCTGGTCACGTGATCCGTGCGCGCTCCTCGCTGAGGCGTGACTGTTAGAAACATCCCACATGCACTACATATCACATGCACACGCCTGCGTGCCAACAACTTACCATGAGGTTCAGCATGTTTACCACTTCCCTTATTATGAGAAAATAACAGGATTAAAATGCTAATTATTGGTTTAATATTTATCTCTATTGTAATGGACCGTGGATAATGACTGAGGAAGATGCGCCGAACGGTTCCGGCTTCTGCGCCGTCCCTTCATTTCTGATGATGGACACATCATATGACATTTACCATGGTTACCTACCGAAGAAATGATTATTAAATCCATTATTAGTACTTTAATGTTGAACCATTGATTTGCTGTGCGACAAGTTGTCATGGTAACAGCTAGCGATCCTGAACCTGCTGTATGAGGACTAACCAGCAGAGGAAAGTGGTTTGTGTTCATTTCCTGTCATTTTGCAACTTAAGGCAAAAAAAAAAAAAATAATAATAATAATAAATTGGTTTCAACTTGGTTCCCACAATGGAACGGAGCTGGACCCATCCCTATACGATCACGCTCTTATACTGAAGGGCAAAGCCGTTCTGCTTCAGTCTATACGTCTGGTTATGGTTGTGCCATTTTTGGCAGAGTTCTTGTACTCGGTCGTCACAGTAATTTCACCGGAAACGACTTCAATCCGTCAAACGTTCTGCAGCTGGAACCGGGATCACAAACTACTCTATAAAGGGGAGTTTATTTTTAGGGTTTCCTCTGTTCCTTCAGCACAAACACCAAAGCCGGCTGATGATAGATGGAGCCCAGAGTCCCATCTTTAAATAAATCAGACAGTTCACTTCTGGCTGGGATAAATGCGGCCCCTCCGTGGAGGATCCCGAACACCGGGCCTGCAGTCTCTGCGGCACCTTTGATGGCCGCCATTCTCCGCTTGGAGGAAAAACAACGGTCATCAGAGGTTTGAGGAGAGGCTTCTGGAGGGAGAAGAGGATTTCTGCTTCCATGTTTTTCTCCATTTAAGAGCATTTGTTTGAGTGCTGCCTGCTCCCCATGTGCTCGGTAAAAGTCATTTGTTTGGCCTCCGAGGACCATCAGCTCGCCGGCCGGAGCTCCTCCTCTCCAAATGCATTTGTTTCCACTCCGGAGATGCAGCGAACCTCGGCAGAGATCCTCGCAGAGCTGCTGCTAATGAGCTCAGCAATCCATAAAGACGTGAAATCAAAGAAAAGCTCTTTAGGTTTGTTGTTCTGACTTCTTTTTCCATATCCGCCCTTCAAAAACAACTATGAATATTTTAAACTGAGGAAGATTGTTGACAGTGGGAGAATCCTCCATGAGACGCAGTAAAAACTGAAGATGAAACGTCAGAAAATTCATTTTTTAAGTTCATCTGATGCGTTTTAAAACATGATGGACTGTTTTTGCAGTTCTCCGTTTTTACCACGACATTCTGCCCCCGCCACAAACTGAGAAACTCACCACGACCAGCACACACCTCGTACCTGGTGAAACGAAATTTGTGATGTCATCAAAAAACACCATGACATCACAAAACATCTAAAAATATGAATCTTTTATGTGGGTCATAACATTTTTTTTTCCTAAATCCACTAAAAAATAAATAAATAAATAAAAACCAGGAGCGGGGAATTCCAAAGGAAGCTTTAGAATTATTATGGGATGGCCACAGGAGCTGCGGCTTGGCAGTCATTTGATTGCAAAGTGAGAAATTGGGGCGATTTTCACTCAATCAATAAACTTTTGTTCACGTAATCACCACAAAATTTCACACAAGCCACCAGGTTACGTCCACAACCACAACTGAAGTTTCATTGACCTTTGACCTCTCAAAGAGGCAGACGACTTGAATCTTCCAAAAAACCATAAATCCCCTTCTAAAAATGTCAACGTCTAGAGATTTTGATCCTTCGCTTTCTAACTGCTCGAGCATTGTTGGGGAAGCATCTTGGGAAAAAATACTTTAAAGTTTGCGGAATTTAAAAGCACGAGCGTGGCGAGCTCACAAAAGTGGCGTTCCCCTGTTGCTCGTAAATTTTGTCACCAGACGGTTGCAAAAGCTGAATGCATGAATGGTTGGCTCCATTGGATCCAAACGATGGACATATAAGGGACGTGGGCGTGGCTAACCAAAAACCTACACTGCCAAAGAAATCCAAGAATTTACTTTTGCTGAGTCGTAAAATGGTTGCTATGGCGATAGAACCAACAGAAAAAAGCGGCATTTTGGGAAAAATGTTTCATGAGCTCATGGAGCTCTGACCTGGGTGGAAGTGGAGGCAGGGCTGCCGCTCAACCAGTGAGGGCGGGACAACAGGGGGTGGCGAGGGCGGGAGGACCCCCCCCCCCCTTCAGCACCTTGCTGCTAAAACAGGATCTCACCTTATCATGGCGCCCCATCTCCCCCCTCCTCCCAGCCCTAATTCTGTTTGGGGAAAACAGACTCCAAAGTTGTGGGTGGGAGTGTGGGGAACCGCCGGTCAAACGGAGCCGATCTCCAACCGTCCTCCCCTTACCTCTGCAGAACGGCCTGCTGGGGGGGGGGGTCACATGACCCCCGGCTCTGCAAACGGGTTTACTGAAGGACCGGGACCGGCTGGCATATCAGAACAAAATAAAACTGATGGAAAAGTATCATTTTTTTTAATCTCTTTAGCATTTTAAATAATAGAAATGTAAAGCAAAAGATCCGACAGAGAAAGTTCCTAGTTGTGCTCATGGAGCCTCAACAAACAGACAATTCCAGCGATTAAGCTGAATATGAAAGTTCACGTCCCAAATAAACGCCAGAGTAAAGAAACGAGCAGGAACAGTCCAGAGCAGAGGAACGCTCGGGTCTCTGGACTGTTCCTGTTTGAGACCCGCCTGAATCACAGCGGCTGGATGAGACCAGTCAGAGGCTGCATCTGGTGCTGTTGGGAACCTGCTGCATGCATGTCATGAGAACACCCCCCCACCACCACACACACACACACAACCCCTGATAAAATGACACCCCAACCGTCAGATGATGCTGATGATGGCGAGCTGCACATCCAGGGGAACGGCGGCAAAATCCTGGTGAGGGAGCAGGGGACGCCGATAAGGATTCAAGAACCTGAAACTCCCAGCAGACATCGGCGCCATCAACCCCCCCCTACACACACACACACTTCTCAGAAGCACGGTTTTAAAATGCATCGCTCTCCAGCACCTGTACTGAGATTACTCATCATTAACAGATCAAAACCACGAGTCAGCCTGAAGCTGCACGTCTGGAGCTCTGACTCAAAGAAAACCAGCGGCGTCATTTTTACCGTCAGTTCAAACGGATTCATCGCCCTTCAGTGCAGCAGAATCACAAGAAAACTGCAACCCAGAAGAAGAGGCGGTTCAGAGGTTCAAGAAAAGCCAAAGTTGCCGTCATTTCTCCACCCGATGACTCGAGCGCAGCACGTGTTTACATAACACGCCGACTCGGAAGGAGACACGCTCCAAAACTGACCCTGCCAGGGAGGTTTTGGAGTCACGCTCCACTTCTGATGGGGCCATGATCAAAAACAACAACAGAAAGATCTCCTCAAGTTCAGCGGAGTCCAAGTAAACATCAGCACCTTTCAGTGAGTCATTTACCTTTAATGTGAAACAAATATCAGAACCAGAACACCCCCTCCCCTAGAAGAGACATGCCTTCAACTACAGCGTTAAATGGTCCTCCCCTCTTAAAGGCCAATCTGGCTGGAAAGATGCATTTGATCCAAAAAATACATTAAAAAGCAGCCTCCATAAAGACGACAGCCCATAGCAACCATTTACTTTTTTTCATATCTGGGGTGGATAAATATATGTACCAATTTACAAGTCTCTACATCAAAGCACATTTTTGACATTTCCATAGCAACCCATGTTTATCCTCATAATGATGACATGATAGAATTCTACTCCACACAGATGGGGTCAGCTTGGAGTAATCGTCAACTTTGTGAGAAATTTTGACGATAAATACAAAATGTGGACTTTTTGGATGTAAGATGGTAAATGAAAGGTAGATTTTAGCTTAATGAAAGATGAACATATAGACAAATAAAATAATAATCTCAACAAGCTGCTCTGCTGAAAGCATTTTTTATGTATTTTTGTGATTTCTATAAGCTCAAGTTTCCTTACTTTCGAAGCGGAACTTTCACAAATTTCACTTTCCACAAGTAAAGTGAAAATGTAAAATGATTTCCCAACATTTTTGCAGAACAACCGAGGTGTTGAAGCAGAAAAACATTTACTACAAATGACACCTGACATATTTTATGTCAGGTGTCATTTGTGTCGTCTTGGAGTAAACGGCTTCAATCGTAGAGTAACGTTGGAAAAACGCCGGATTCGGGGCGAGCCCCAAACCTCGCCTTCCTCCTCGCCGTTCAGCATGGCGGCGGCGGCGGCGGCGTAGTGCTGAGTCAGACGAGCCCGTGGGCCGCAGCGCAGGATGGGTACGGGCCTGCAGCGGCTGTTGGACCAGGAGAACGGGATCATTTGCTTTTTTTTTTTTTTTTTTTGCTGCAGAAAGGTGGAGCATGCAAAGAGGAGGCATAATGGCCTGAAACCAGACGGGCCATCCCTGCCGGTTTAGGTTGTGCGATTGTGTGAATTTGGCTACACAAACACTGACGAGTCCTTCCTCTGCGTCAACAAGCCAGGGCATATGTGCTGCACACAAACTGGGGGTTAACCTGGCAGAGCAGGTTCTGATCTGGATCTGAAGGAACGGTTCACCGCAAACAGTCGTTATTCTAACTGAAGAGCTTCCATCAGAGCCTCAACGTAGAAACTAACGTCCAGAAAGGGACATTTTCGCTCCTGAGAGAGTTTGTGGAGTGGAGCATCCGTCTGCGTTTAGCACGCTGCAGCTAGCTGCTCTGAGGGACGACACCTTCACCTCCCCATCACTGCTCCCAGCTCCTGGGGAGCCTCTGAAGGACGTGGGAGGCTCCCAGCTGCTTTGTCTGTTGTCAACCAGGCTGCTCTGTTTGCACAAGGGGGCCCCTCTGTGTAGGGACCGGCCTGCAGGGGCCCCGCGGCTCCCGGAGGGCAGGCCTGCAACAGGCTTTGACTTGCAGCCTGGCTGATAAAACTCCCCAGACACGAGCGAGGAAAGACACGGCTGCAGGTTTGGAGCGCCCGGATGAAGGCAAACATGTTGCCAAATCCTTTTACAGCAAAGCGGGAAAAATGCTTTCAGAGCATGTGTGAGCGGAGGTCTTTGACCAGAACGTTGCCTGCTGTACCAGCTCAGTGGTAGAGTGTCCGCCCTGTGACTGGAAGGTCGGGTGTTCAAATCCATCATACCAAAGACTCTAAAAATGGGACCCAGTGCCTCCCTGCTGGACACTCAGCATTAAGGGGTTGGATTGGGGGGAGTTAATCCACCAAATGGTTCCCGAGCGCGGCTGTGTCTGCGGCTCACCGCTCCCCCCGGGGAGGGGTCAAATGCAGAGAACAAATTTCACACACCTAGGTGTGGCACACATAGTGGGACTTTAACTGATCCAAAGAAAATTCAAATGTTCAGCGGCAACGAGGTTTCCTTACTTCCTAAGAGTTTGCCCTGGAAAAATGGTTTCCCTGACCCACACCTGAAAACAGGTTTTCTGTTTTACAGCAGAACCACCCATCCATCCATCTAAACATCCATCCATCTAAACATTCATCCATCCATCTAAACATCCATCCATCCATCTAAACATCCATCCATCTAAACATCCATCCATCCGTCCATCCATCTAAACATCCATCCATCCGTCCATCCATCTAAACATCCATCCATCTAAACATCCATCCATCCATCTAAACATCCATCCATCCATCTAAACATCCATCCATCTAAACATCCATCCATCCATCCGTCCATCCATCTAAACATCCATCCACCAAACCTCCTAAATCCCTTTTGGGGTCAGGGGGTTGCTGGAGCTTATCTCAGCAACTGATGGGCGAAGGTGGGGCAACACACACATTCACACCTAGGGGCAATTTAGAGACAATAATTAGCCCATGAAGCATGTCTTAGGCACCCGGAGTAAATCCCACATGACCAAGGAGAACATGAGAACTCCACACAGAAAGAACCCAGCATCAAGAACCAGCGTCCTACCTGAACGTGGGACGCCAACCCTCCTCCAGTGGGACTCGGACATGTGTAAGAAAACTGCTTTCTTACGTGTTTTAAAGACCAACTGTGATGAAAATCATGTTTTGAAAAGAGATCAAAGGATGACTTTAAGAAAAGCAAATAATTCAAACACGTTTTCAGAAAAGTCCTATAACTGAGATGTATCACTTCCGACCATTGATGTATTTCATAATCAAACTATTTAACCACGTGTGACCTTTCGTTTTTAAACCCTCTGGCATTGATCCCACAGGCGTGCCGTTATGCAACACACGCTTATCAACAATCTGTCGGCACGTTCCTGCAAACACGTCATCACCCTCTGAAAATTAAACCAGCCGAAACACCCTTTTCTGTTCCACGAAAAACCGGAAATGTGACACAAATGACGGCGTTTATGTTCCGGTGGGGGATTTACCTGCAGAACAGAAGCTTCTGTCCAGACCAGACGCTCCTCTAAAGTCGTATTTGTGCAACGTGACATCCGACATGTTGCAATTACCCCAATCGTTCTGGATCTCAGCAGACAGGTCCAGAACCAGACCAACCAGACCTTGGGGCCACTGAACGATCCCCATCGCTAACTTCTTTATTGAACGTTTTCCTGGCGTTTGCTGTTGCAGCAACTTTTTTTTAAAGCCTTCAGAAATGACAGGACTGAACCAACAAGATCCAGAAGAGCTTCATGGAGGTGAAAGTCCCTGAAACTCTCTAGCTGTCATTAGAAGTGAGGAGGAACCAACATCGGCTCCTCCTTCTGGCAGTAAAGAGTGGGAAGGAGGTGCAGGCTAGATCTCCACAGATAGGAGTGTTTTCTAGCACCCATTGCTCCATATGATGAACCCGTCCGTCATTAGCAGGTCGATTACCATGAACTACACGGACGGGACGGTCGGCCATGTTGGGAAACGACAACACCAGCCGAGCAGGATTTATAGAGCTATTGGAGGGCAGACGGCGGAAACACCAGCCGCTCCCCTCCTCCATCCGCCGCTTCTCCCCTCCAGCGAGTTGAAGGTTAATGACGAGGAGGTGCAGCAGAGGAATACAGATGTGTGAGATGGCATTCAGCAGCTGGGACCGCAGAGACAGAGGCTTTTTGTCAAAGGAAGACGTCCTAAAAACATCCAACTATTTCACCCCAACGGTCACTCCACCTCAGATTCTGGTCCGTTTTGACCAGAAGCTTCAACTGCTGAAGTTCAAAGGTCATCAGTGCGGGTGGATCCAGGTCTACTCCATGTAAAATCATTTGGCGCTCAGCTGTGAGCTGCTCCAATGAGCGCCCAATCACGCTCCAATAAACATTGATCTTGCAGCAGAAGCATATGGAGACGCCATTAACGCCGGCCAGCGAGCTAAAAGGCAGAGCGAGGTCGTCCCTCTGCGGGCTCAAGGTTCTGCATCATTCAGCAGGCCAGTTCATCGATTGGTCCTGCAGACGAGGGACGGTCGTCAGTGGAGGTTCAAGTCCGAGGCCTCGAATAAAAGCGCTTAGCTGGAACTTTAGAGGACGCCATGGCGATCAGTCTCAAGAAATCTGCTCCGTTTAGAAGGTTTGGTTTTAGAAACATCAAACCAGATTCAACTTTGCAAAAAAAAAAAGAAAAAGTTTGATGACAATAAAAAAAAATAGAATTTTGAAATATGAACCTAAAAAAACCTGAAAGCTTGAGCACAAAAAAACAAAAACAGTGAGAAGTAATCCAGTAACAAATGAAGGTGGGGGGGTCTGCAGAGTCCATTCAAATCCCAGAATCTTTAGTAGAGATGACATAAAGGCCAGTATCACATAGACGATGTAAACCAGTGTGTGTGTAATCTGTTTACACACATGCTAAAACAACCTCAATTCACCTTGAAGTGTTTCATTGGTCAAACTTTATGAGTAACTAGTTTGAGTGGGGCGCGTTTAGATTTTTTTTCTTCCTTTTCTTGCATAAATCTTCAAATGAATCGAGGAAACTTTCAGCAGGGATAAACGGGCCATAACCATTCCTCCACGTCAGGAGGTGCTGGCCGGCGGTTTGACCCACTGAGGCAGATGGGAGCCAATCAGTGGGGATCAGCAACGGACTCCAGTGTCCAGGGAACAACCTTGACCTCCGGTAAAGTCCAAGCTGCTTACATGTGACCCAATAACGGAGCCAGACGGGAAATAAACACGTGACAGCAGCTGTTTGGGCTCCACATATAGAAAAACGCTCAAATAAGCATGTTCTGAGCGCGTGGAACCGCCGCAGCCTGTACTTCAGCACACACCTATAATTGACCTCAATTGACAACACGCTGTTTTTAAAGAGACAACCACGTGTTTGTCGGCTGGAGAAAGGTGGAGCTCCCTTTTTTTTTTTGCTTTAATAATTTCTCCCAATATGGACATTTAAAGGGTTTATAGACATTCCCAGAAATTTCCTCAAGTCCTATTTTTCGTGTCATCTAAAAAAGGAAATAAATACGATTCTTGTTAGAAAGAAGGCTCCCGTTGGACCCCATCAGACAAACACTTGAGTTTGAACACTGAAACCTGTGGGGAGCAACTTCAATTAAGCACATTTAATGTATGATTGAATGATAAGAGAATATTGCGTGTGATGTAGAATAGCCGCCCTGCATTATTCAGATACTAGAGCTCAGTCGGGGTAAACAGTGAGGACATACAGCTTCTTTCCAAAGGCAATAACCATCCTCAATTCCAAAATGCACAGATAAAATCCATATTTCTGTCCACTTACTCTGTCCACAGCGTCAACACTCTACCTCATTGCTACCTCTTGCAATTCTGACATGTTTACACCCAATTTTTGTACGAAATTTTGCACACTGATTTGGGACACTCTTCACTACAGTTTATATTTGCACACACATATATATATATTGTTTTTTTTATATTGTATTACGATGTTCCTTCCTTGCTATTCTTGCACTGATGGCGATGCTTCAGTCTCATTGTACAACGGACAATGACAATCATCGACTTTGCATGGGAACTGGACTGGGCGACCACTCCCCCCGGTGTTACAAACAGGAAGTATTTGCTGGCTCCAAGAAGCCAAAATCCCATAGACTTTAATAGAGAACTATACAGCTGTGACTTAGTCATTCTATTGGTCAGAGGAACCATTCTTGCTCCAGTATCTTCTTTTTTTTTTGTTTTAAACGTGTTCTTGATAAAACTCTTTTTGACAGATTTAATTTAAGTGGTAGGGGTGTGGCCTTCCATCAAGCTCACTCCTGATTGGCGTGAGTAGTTGCCATAGAAACAGTGATTCACACCATTGGCTTTATAATATAACTTGACGACTTGCGTGTGATGTCACCCATAGAAAATGCCTTGCCTCCGGTTCCAACCAATTGAAGTCAATTCAGTCGCCATTTTTCCCGCCTTATGTTCGTCACCATGTTGGAACCAGACGTCCTCAGTAAGGAGGGCCACGTCCCTTCCACTGAAACCAAGCTGGGAAGAAACTGTCAATCAAATGCTTTGAACATTCGTTGTTCAGTTTAGAAGTTCAATAACTTGTGCTAGAAAAAAAAAAATCATTAACAAACTTTATATTAGCAAAATGTTAGGCTCCACCTACTTTTATTGAGGTGTCTGATTGATCAATTTATACGTTGAATAACTTGAACTACAGAAAAACACATCATGAGAAAACAAAAAAGAGCATGTTAAAAAAAAAAAAAATCATACTAGAACAAGAATGGTTCTTCTGAACATTAGAATGACTGACCAACAGCTGGCTCAGTCCAGTTCTCATTTACCGTAAATGTTTCCGACCAACTTGGACCGCTCACAGCTTACCAAGGACGTCTGACTTCAACATGGCGGCGTCCATATTTTGAAAATCTTGCAACAACGAAATTTTGTTGGAGCCGGAAGCAAACAGTTTTCTACTGGTGGCATCACACTCGCTCTCTCCAGTTCTCAGATACAGTCCATGGTTTTAACACACGGAGGTCGTCCTTCCAGCATTGAAAACTCCACTTTCAGGAAGCAACTCACTGTTCAGGGTTACATCCTGTCCTCCAAAAAGTTGCCAAATATCCTCAAGCTGATTTATCCTTTTTTTTTTCTTTCACTTAAAATGGTTTAAAATATATAATTGTCTTTAAAACCCAACATTTTATCACTTCCATCTGGGCATTTTAGCAGTTTATTACAAGGAATGCTGGGAAATTTATTTGCGAGAATAAAGGACATTATTAGAATAATAATAATTCAAAAAAAGCTAAATTGGTTAAAGTTTCATTTTTAAATTTTACGTTTTGGAGCTTCACAAACAGCATTATGGATCTGCACTTCCTCTATGGTTACCGTGGTTACAAACCTGTAGGAGGAGGGGGCTTTAGAAGCCTCAGCACAGCAGAGGAAGGAGTTGAAGACATTGATACGATAAAAACAGTTTTGTTTTTTTTAAACAATAGAGCCCCAAGCGCAGGTTTTTGAACCTGCAGCTGGGTCGGAGCCGCTCGGCTGATGTCAGACGGTCCTCGTCTCCTCCTGTGGGGTTTCAGCTCCAAGCTGCTGCTCCTCTAAGCAGGATGCGTCTCTGCTGCTGTGACCCTGTGATGAATTAGACAAAACCCCTTTCATGTCGGTTCTCGGAAAGAAACCGGCGTCTCAGAGAAGACGTCTGCGAGCTCGGATGAAACATTTCTGCATTTCGTTTAGGACGTACATTTCACAGCAGAGTCTCTGAAAACCCACGACTTTACAAGATCAGACTAGTCCGACACGCTATGACTCCTGGGTAAAGTTTCAGAAACAACCAAAATTAGAATTTCTTGTCTATTATTGACTAAATCTCCTGAACACCCCCAATGGCTTTTGAATTATCGACAACATTTCCTTCCGTTTAATGAAATCAAGTCAAGAAAGAATAAATGTTTAAATCTGACGCCGCTTTGCAACTGGACGGCGTGCGGACGACTGCCAGCCAGGTATAAAGCCGCCCTCACGGCCTCAGAGGCCGCCCTGTTGGCTCCTGCGGGGGGAAAACAGGTAGCGGTCTCCGATTAACAGTGGGGGTTTGTTGTGGGGGGGGTCCGCAGCTCCGGCGTGCCAGTTCATTTCCTCAAGGTCTGCTGCGCGAAAACCCTCCCTCCTCCGGTGCGGCCCACACGTGGGGGAGATTACATCTTTTATTTATCACTTCTGGGCTCTGTTTTTCCAGCAGATTCCAGGCCCAAATGCAATCAGCCAAGAAAGCCTCCCTGTGTGAGAGCGCGGACTCGTGTTATTCCTCGTTTACAGATACTCGCTCCCCTGTAGACGCACCTCCTCAGAATCTGGGAACACATAGACCCCCGTTTCAGCCGGTGGAGGAGGTGCGCTGACAAATACACAAAGAACCCTTCAGCTTTTGTGGGAGGAATCCAAGAGTTCTGATTGTATTACAATTTAAATTGAGCATGGAGAGTAAAGCCTCAGGCGCCCCGAAGGCCACAGGTTTTTGGGTTGTCCGGGTACACAGAGGGTCGTAGAGAAGGGCCGGATGCATCTTAAGGGAAACGCAGGTGTGCGTTGCAGGCTTGAGACTCGTACAGCCGCCTTAAGAGGTTGGAAAATACCATTGTTGCATGTGTGTGATAAATGGTTCGTGAAGTACTTGCAATGTTTCGTTCACATCGTCCTTGGCGAGGCACGTTCAATCGACTACTTTTGATGAAAAGTCTACATAGAAAGCACATTTTTAAGACGGTTTTTGGACCCCACGTACCAAACACGTGGCAATAAAACTTGTAACAAAAGTTAAACTAGCTAGAACTTTGACTGTTCAGGGACTTGAATTTTCAACACACTGAGGTACCAACCGTTTGAAAATTGTGGGGAAATTAACAGTTGCGTCCGGATTTCTATCACACCAAGTCTTTCATGTATAGGAATAGAGCTGTGACAGAAAAAGATTTGCACCACTTTGACATTTCAGGTAGCCACAGTCCAGTGTAAACACCGTATGATAAAACTGCGTTCTTGAACAGGCGTCACTTGTCCAGTGTGGACATCGCATACGACTAATGGAAGCTGCACCCGTTGATTACGTACGGGTGATGCTGGGTCAAATGAGGAGAACAAATTTCACACACCTAGGTGTGTGACAGATAATGGGACTTTAACTATAACTTAGTTGTTATCATGGTGCAAGTCCTTACGGATTCTGCACAAATGCGACACACACAGGATGTGTAAGTGCGTGTTGGTGATACATAAGTGGCCGTAGGACGCCCTTACAAACTAGTTGTCTAATTTTGTCATTTCTAACAGTCAGGGAACATGCAACGGGTACATACTTATCACTTGAACAGCACTAAAGGAACCCTTGCGCAGTGGTCCAAGGTAAGTAGATTGAGGAATAAGTGGAACGATACACCTGCGTCTCACCTACCCACAGTGTACCTGTAGAAAACATTGACATTATGTCTCTACAGCCCCCCTGAGTGGTCTACGATCCTAAAATTGCCTGTGTACCCTGTACAAGTTTGACCATTCTTCCCGCACAGAGATCCACCCGTTAGGGCAGTTGGGACTAAGGTCTAATGAGATTACAGCCCTGTGTGAGGAGGTGTCCTGAGCCTGATGATCCCACGTGTGACAGCCTGCAGGGTCAAAGGCCCGACGGCGCCACAACAACAGGCTGTCCACCTGAGCCGCCTCTCAACGCGCAAACACAGGCGATTGCAGGTGTGTGCTGCAATTCCACCCACTCCTGCTTCAAAGGTCAACAACCCCCGAGGTTCAGTTCTGCCTTTCAGGAAGGAGAAAAGAGTCGGACTCCCGCTTCCCCGCATGGAAACCTGAAGCAGCAGCTCTCCCTGTTTGATCAGAGTCAACAAAGCCACAAAGCATTGCTAATCGTCGTTCAACAGTAAATCCACAGCACCACTCACAACTACTCATTCAAATGTAATGCATGGCAGTTAGGACCCAGCCCAGAGCACTTCCCCTATTACTCAACCGGCTGTGGAGTCATCTGGAGCTGCCTCACAGCCACAGGGGCTTTAAACAGCAGCTCTGGAGGAGGCAGAACCTCACCTGACTGCTGAGAAAGCCGTTTGTGGAAAACACTGAAACTTTCCACGGTCCTCCTGACAGCTGCTGGCTGGAACGTCAGGGGGTTCCTCCTCCACCCTGTTCCATCTTCACCACAACTAACCGGGTCACACGCTCCCCACTCGCGTAAATACCCCCCCCCCCCCTTTCTCTCTTTCTCTCGGAGCTCCTTTGTTAGTCCGGCTCCCTTCCGTCAGCCTGGTTCCGCGTGGACAGACACTCACCCACTTGCAGGACGTTGTCCACGCAGCCGCTCTCCAGCAGCGCGACGCCTTTCCGGAACGGCAGCCGCGTGTCGTCGCCGCTCTCCCCGCCGCTCCCGGTCTCCTCCCCGCCGGTGCCGAACGACGAATACATGCAGATTTCCCGTTCGCTCCTCGGGAAAGACCAGTACACGATCCGCCTCTGGACGGGCTCCGGGATCCGCTCGAAGCGCTCCTCCACCCGCTGGTACGGCCACTTCTCCGCGACTCTCCGCGCCGCGATGTCCAGCAGAGACTCCGGGCCGCGGCGCCGGCTCGGGTCGCCCTGCGAGGCGGCGGCGCCGTCGCAGGGGCCCCCGGCGGCGCGCTGGCCTGCCCGCCACGTCGCTCCGAAGCCCGGTCGGCAGCAGAGCCGCTTAGCTGGGGGGCCGCGCTCCGACATGATCCTCCGCTCTGACGGCCACGGAGGAAGTCAGCGCAGCATATGAACGGGAGCGGAAAGCGAGGGGGTTAGCCGCGGCTCGGTTGTTGGCCGGGTATGACCGAACCATCCTTTTATGGGAACATGGGGGCGGGGCTTCTTCAAGCCTGTCAAACCCCTTTGTTGACAAATTAAGAGAAGGCGGGGTCTGCGCGCCTGGCCCCCGCAGTCAAACCCGACTCGGGGATTCGAGTCCCGCACGGACGCTGCTCTTTTGTCAGCCTCGCTCGTTTTGAAACGCGCCTCGCCGGGATGAGGAGCGGCTTCCAGGCGACAGCAGTACCGGTGGGACGGAGAGACGGCGCTTTGTCTGCCGGATAAGAGGAGGATGAGTGCGCGAGCCTGTGGGCGGTTATCGGCCTGTCAACACTCGAGCCTCGTGGTATGGGGGAGGGGGGGGGAGAACGTGGCCCCGCCCTTTGTGACGTTTTTACGCTCTGCTGGAATTTAAAGTGTTTGGAAAAAATGAGAAATATGGAAGGCCGAAGGGACAAAAAAAAAAATATGGAAGGCTGTTGAAGCCAAATTTAAAAACCTAATTTATGCAAGTATTTTTTACCCTTAATTCAAAGTGATATGAAATTCTCAAATTACAATTCAATTTGTACTTTGATTTATTTATGAAAATGCCTTTTGCAATTTAGAATTAAATGTGAAAAATTATAATTTAATCTGACAGCTTCAAAAATAAAATCTTAAATAAAAAACAAAGTAAATTGCCAAGAAAAAAAATATGGAAGGCGGTTGATGACAAATTTAGAAAATAATTTATGCAAGTATTTTTCGCCTATAATTCAAATTAATATGCAATTCTCAATTGACAATTCAATTTGTCCTTTGATCATATATATAAAAATGCATTTTGCAGTTTAGAATTAAATGTGAAAACTAATTTAATCTGACAGCTTTAAAAATAAAATATTAAACAAAAAGTAAAATCAATTACCAAGAAAAAAATATGGAAGGCTGTTGTACCAAAATTCAAAATAAAATTTATGCAAGTAATTTTCACCCATAATTCAAAGTAACATGTAATTTTCAATGGACAGTTCAATTTGTACTTTGATTATGTATATAAAAAAGGAATTTTGCAATCAAGAATTAAATGTGAATAATTATAATTCCATCTGACAGCTTTAAAAACAAATATTAAATAAAAAACAAATTCAATTGCCTTTTAAATTTTCAAAGGGTTTTCGATGCCACAATTTAAATTAAAGGTTAATTAAAGGTTTTAGCATTCATACTGGTTTTTCACCCTTGAGTCAAAATTAAGTTTTTTTTGTTAACCAGCTTATATCATGGTCACTTACAAAAGCAATAAATATTAACCAGTTTTTAGTCCTTAATTCTTGATTTTTTCCCGATTTGGATCGCTTTTCTCTCAAAAATGCGCCACATCACGTAACAAATAGTCCGTGTCGCGCAGCACCATATATATATATATATATGCTGATCTTTCAAATGGGTTGAATAAAGCATCAGTTCAGAGAAAGTTCTCCTCTTACTGCTTGTTTTTGTCCAAATGATGAAGCTTAAGTTTGTTTTAAAGAAGCCCGCGCAGTGATACAGAACATTTAAGCTAGGTGACCGGAACTTCTTTTTTCACCGTGCGGTTATCCTGTGGTATATCACTTTTTAATGTACACCCAGCAGCCAATCAGAATCGAGTATTCACCTGGACCATGGTATAAATCCTAAATGAACAGTTTCAACTTTTGTTTCATTTACAGGAGCTCAATAAAGATCAGACGGTTTGGTCTTTTCTAATCTTTTTTCAAGAAAATCCTAAACTAAACCTAGAAGATACATTTTCTAAGGAAGTCAAATGAAACTAACAATTTAGGCTAAATCAAGTACGACTAAAATATGAATGAACTGAATAAACATCATCATCCAAAATGATATAAATATTGTTTTGGATGGTCCTGGTTGAACAGGAAGCAAGAAAATCACATTTTCTATGAAACAAAATCTTTTGTAGAAATGAAATAAAAGTGGTTTCCAGTAAACTGTACGTACACTTTGACATTTGAATTTAGACGGTTTGTTGTGAATCAAAGAATCCTTTGGTGATAACAAAGAGACCATGATATGTTAGTCAACGACGGGCCGCCCTGACATCAGACCGTTGCAGCACTTGAACCCCCCCGATGTGTGCAGGATGATCTTCCTGCAGGAAACGCCGCCTTTCAATGGCCTCTGCACCTCAAACATGGAAAATGAATTCCTGTCCATTCCAATGTGGCCTCTATACGAGGAGGATACAACCACACACAGCGTTACATGTTATGCATTTCTATGAAACGTTGGCCCGCTTTAGAGATTTGTGTTTTCCACACGGCGCAGGAAAGTCGTTTTGGTTGAAATGACAGTTGGACATTTTGGAACAGCTGCTGCGATCACAAAGCCTGGAAACTGGGGCTGCAGCACGCGTCAGCTTGTCCGTGTTTGCACTATTCAAATGATCTATTGGGCTTATTTGCACAGGTTTTTTTATCCTAAATATCTATTTATCTCCTACTTTATTGTTTCTATTCAAAGACGTAATATCCTCCTTTTAAACCCTACCCGGGGAGCATTTGAGACACAAATTTACACAGCTTTACGGAGCCTAAACGCTACCGCCATTTGTCATCATAATGAGTTTATCCGTCATGAGTTACAGTACCACCTGCTTCAGGACAGCATTACCATCAGTCTCATTTCAGCACACACACCGCGCCATGCTGGGTAAATGATTCGGGCCCCCTGGATGAAAATCTCCACTATTGTCTCATTGTAACCTGCAGTCAGCACAGAAGAAGCAGAGTAATGAGTGAGCCTGTTCGCACAGCATGATGGGAGCAGTGGGTGGGCCGGGGAATGAAGACAGCAGCGCTCGCAGTTACTGCAGGAAAAGACCGTTTGGAGTTTGAACGTCTGACTTTATGCTCCGTTTTCTGTGTTCGTTACCCTAAGCTGGGGAGTTAAGACGCCAAAGCTAAAAGCATTTTCCCCACTGACGGAATTTTACAGCAGAGAATAACGTTTTCCTGCACCGTGGGGGGGGTGGGGGGGGTGGGGGTGTTGAATTGCACCAGGGTTCCTTGGTTCACTTTTTTCCCTGTAAATCAGAGTGAAAGTTCACCTAAACTCTGGTGGAACCAAACAAACCAAAGAAAAACAACATGTCCACAGCGTGAAAGAAGAAGAAGCAGCAACCATGGAAACGTTGTAAAAGGCCCATCATCATGAGTGTGGAGGGATGTTATTACACGTTAGTCAGAAGATTACGTTGGACCGATTCAAAAGAAAAATGTAAAAATTAATAACCCTTTAACAGGTTCACTAAACTATTGTAACTCTCCGACCGTTTTTGCACAAAGCTGCTTTTCTCCACATCAGGATCTGTTGGATTCATTGCGTCGATGGTGGAATAGTTGCGCTTGTTCAAAGAGCGTTTGTCATTTTGCCGACCCCGGCGACAGCTCTGGTGATAAAGTATCGCTCCGATGAAAACCAGGTTTTTGGTGTTTTTAACACACTCTTGTGGCATTTTTGTTTTATAATAGAGGACATATATATAAAGACAATGAAGCTCGAGTATTTCTTTATTGAAATCGCAGCAGATGTAAAAATTGCAGTTCGAAAAAGATCATTATTGTGACGTAGAAAATACGGTGGGCGGGGCTACAAGCTCCATTCTGATGCAACCACTGTCAGACAAACAGATCCATGAACGTCTTGGTTTTCCTCATCTGAGCTGGAATCTGGATCAGAACTGGACAGCTAGATAGCTTCAGTATTGCTCGCCATTTTTGTTGCACCAGCTGGGGGTGTCAGGGACCGTAAGCAGATGATGAGAAGTGGGGGTGGGCCAACTCCGTGCAAACAGCTCAACTCAGAGGGGAATTTCAAACAAACTCCTGCCGCTCTACAGAAACTATGTCCTAGAAAACGTCACAGGTTTTTTGATTTTGGTTAAAAACACAGAAATCATAATTAAAAGACCAATGGGAACGGTTTTAAAAATGGATCAGAAGATGATCGGAGTGGAACTTTAATGGGATTAAAGGGGAAGTTCACTGGGGCGGTCAGCAGTCTTTCAGGAGGGGCCGTGGCCCACCCCTAGCGGGGTGCTAAGACTTTTACGTTTTTTTTTCTTCTTTTTTTTTTTGAGAGAATCTAAAAAACTCAGTTATTCAATGACTCTGACGTAGGGATCGGTACTGTTTTGATTGTATCCAGAACCGGTGTGTTTCAAATGGTTCTGGTGTCTAAATGTTGTTCAAACGGGTGTTTCAAAAATGGAAAAAAAAAAAATTACACAGCAATTTCCCCCCAAACCTTTAAGTGTGACAAAGCAGCATGATGGTGTTAGGGAGAGCGCTTGAACGTTCCCATTACTGTCGTCTTTCTGACAGGACTGCACTGCGGCGCTGCATCTCACGTCGAACTAAACACGCATTTCACCGCTCGTCGCTGCCGCAATCCTCTGTTTTCGGAGCGTTGCACACATCCATCAAGTCGCCGAATTACAATCTTTCGCTGTGAGGGACAGCCAACGTTTCAGTCGCTTTGCCTTTTCCCTTTAAACTGAAGCTCCGCCCACGTCCACGGCCCCACCTTTTTTTTTTTTTTTTCATGAGCCTGCCCACAATCGTTAAAAAAAGGTATTTTTTAATGTGATTGGCTAGAATTGTACAGCAAAACTGAATGGAGAACAAGTGAGTGGCATGTTTTTATACCCTTGGTGGCGGTAATTCCAGAGGCGTCGGTACCGGTACCAACTCAGCCGTGAGGTTCAGAACCCACCTCTACTCTGAAGACAGAACCTAGCTCTACTCGATCTCGTCTTTGGTTCTTCCTTTAGGTCGTGTTGATGAATGCAGCCGCAGAAGCTGCTCAAACTGTTGCTTGAACAGCTTTGTTTGTACATTCCCGACTCTGGTTGGTTCCTTAAACTCACCGCAGCTCAGAATGGATGTCAAACAGTCTGCAGCTTTTCCAGGCATGAAGACGCTTCAAGCAGCCCATTAAAGTGATTTCTATGCTGGAGTGTCTCCGCTGGGCTGAAAATGACCAGTCAGGGCGATAATGACACCGTGGCTCACTCCTGGGGATAATATCATGCACACACACACACATGCACACGCACACACACACGCCTGTATCATTCATGCTGGGCTCATTTGCATCCTCATCAGTATGCATGAAATTTCTAGCTGAACTTTAATACCCCAACTACTGCATAATGCACTTTAATGAGCATAAAAGTAAGCATGACAATTAAAACTCACATTAATCACTAAATGCTGAGGGGTGGTGGTGGGGGGGTGTGATGGAGGGAGAACTCCTGAGAGGAGAAACTAGGGTAAAAATAAAGAAATGTGGTCGTGCTGGGAGAGGGTGATTGAAAGTGTGATAAACTTCCAGAACTTTTCATTTCTTTAAGAAGCGTTCTGTCATTTGTTGGTTCATCCCTTCGTTTCTCTTTGTCCTAGCTGCGTTTTTTTTCTATGGGCAATGTGGGCGATAGCCCAGGGCGCAATCTTGTAGGGGAGGGGGCACAGAAGCGCCCAAAAACAAAAAAAAGAAAAAAAAAGCTTTTTTCCCTGCAGTTTTTCTAGACTAAACCACCCATTTCCACGTAAAGTTAAAGAAATTTGCGCTACAACGCTGCTACATTTGTGTCAACTTGCTGCTACAATGACAATGGGGGGGCATCCAGTGTAAGAATCCATTTCCAAACCAATTTCTTTCCTTCAGTTAGAACAATCTGATTGTGAGGAAACACTGAAGCCGACAGAAGCAAACATGATCTCATTTGAATCTCAGATCTTCACACCCTCCATGGCGAGGTGCAAATGCATTCTTTATGCTCTGGAGTCGGGTTTTTCTCTAGAACTGATGCCTGCCAGCTTGTTGGAGCCTTCTGATGAATTCTTTACATTTTTTCTTTTCATCTCTGGGAGGTTTTTCATTTTACGATCATTTATACTTTTGGTTTCACCCTCAGTGTCCCATTTTAGAGTTCAAAATGTTCAATTCAATGCCAGAGTTTCTATTTACCAGTTTTTTTTAATGTAAGAGAATAAAAAACATAATAAATAAAACCTATTAACTTTTAATTTTAACCCTGTTTTGTTTTAAATGAATTGTGATTAGACTAAAAATATTCTTTTGTTTCTATTCATGCATCGTCTTCAGCTAAAATAAAAAAAAGGTTCTACATTTTTAGAAGGTTGGATTGCTGTATTTCTCAGACCATAAAGCATTTAATATCTTTTACTTTTCTAAAAAATCCTCAGTGCACCTTATATATAAAAACTGGCCGTGTTTACTGACATGGAACTTATTGCACATATTACACGGCCCTCACAAATCTGTGTAAACGTTTTAGTACAACTTTGGCAACTTCGTAGCTTGATTGTTGGAGCATTATGGGTAATGTAGTCAGGAGTCTGGTGGAGTGATACATACTGTCTTTCAACATAAGGAAGTGAAACAGAGAGTGTATTGTTTTATATTTGTAGCGTTACAAATGAACAATGTTCAGTGTTATTGTCGATAAAGTTTTAATAGAGACTGATTATACAAATATTGTGTCCAAAGTCCCTCCCTACTCCCCAACTACTAAAAAAACTATACAATGCAGGACTACATGTTGTGCCCTGGATTTTAAAAGCAATTCAGACACGATGCTCAATACTTTGTTTCAAATCAAAGATGACATCCTGAAGTAACCTTTTACAAAGATTATTTATGAATCCACAGTGCTCTGATGATAAAAAATCATTCAAATTCAATGCATTGTGGTCTATATTTGCCAATCTAGCGAGTGTTTATGCACTCTGGTTTTTGTAGAGACTTCTGGCAAATTTCAAGGGCACTGGATTTTGAAAGTAGAAAGAGAATTCGGACACAAATTTTTGAAGAACAACATCAGAAAAACCTCCTATCAACCCTTCTAACCAATCGCCTGGCTCTAAAGCACACGTGTCAAACTCTAGGCCTGAGGGCCAAATGTGGCCCCCCATGTCATTTTATGTGGCCCACGAGAGCATAAACGTTTTTAATTTCTTAAAATAAAAAATAAAAATTGGTGTGTATTTATTCATATCTAGGGGGAATCAGACTTTAAATATCAGTTTGGGCAACTATACATTAGGACTTAAACACTGTCCATATAACCAAATTTAAAAGGATTTATGCTAGAGTAACAAGCAAACATATGTTTTCTATGCAACTGTAATTGTCACTTTAAAAAGTTATAATAAATAAATAATGAGTTATTTAACATTAAGGAGTAGTTACATTTATTTTTCATTACATTTAGTTACATGTATAAGTTATATCTGGCCCTTTGAGGACAGCCACTATGCTGATGATGTGGCCCTCAGTGAAAATGAGTTTGACACCCCTGATCTAAAGCCTTATAGGACTTCTGGGTAGTGTAGTCATACCACGTTAGGACTGGCCTTTTGGCCAAAAAAAAAAAAAAAAAAAAAAAGTTATCCTAAAGGCTTTTAAGGAAATGTAACATGAGCAACATTTAACTTATGTAGTCGTTTTGGTCTTAGTCACTCAAAACAAATCATCTTAGACATTTGTGCAACGTACTCAAAGTTAAGCTTCAGCCGAGAGCCAACTGAACTCCATCAATAGGATTAAGTTCAAATGATGCAACAGTTGATTTTAGCCAGTTCCACCGCAGAAGAAGCTGCACATCTGAAAGTGTTAGGAATCCATGCAGCGCGTCAACAAAAACCTTCAGAAGACGCCATTTCCTGCAAACAAAAATGGCCCCCCGACACCACAGAAAACCATTACACTCACCCCACGAACCTGAAAAGGCCGCAATCACGCAAGTTTCCCATTATTAGCTCCACCTATTAAATATCAAGGCATCTCAGACACATGTTTCTTTTTAACCCAACTCGCCCCTATTTAGCCCAACTCCACCTTAAATCCTAAAATCCAGGTTGAACCCTTATAGATTTGTGGGCTTCGGGCCGGCAAAAGCCCAAAACCACGGCGTCATCTTTCACGCTGGCGCTCTAAAAACTGCTGAGCTCGCTCTCACCCAGTCATTTGTGTCCTCCCCCCGGTAAGAAGACGACACATTTGCAAACACAATGAAAGGGTCTAGACACATTTGTGCACTCACAACATGAGTAAGGCAGGCGGTCGGTCGGTCAGGCGGGCGGGTGATCTCGTCACCGTCTCCGCTGCAGAGCTGACACATTTCTTCCTGTGGTTGACCCTCTTTCCTTCTTTCAGCTGAACTGAGAGTTGAGGGGGAAGAAAAACCACATTTGCATTTTTGCAGATTTGTTGTTACCTGGCTGAGGAAGGCCAGCAGGGACCGTGAAACCCTTGTCTGCTTTTTTTTTTGAGTCATTCTCACCTAAATAACCACCTTTGAATATAAACAAACACATAAAAAAATTAACATACGCAAATTTTGGTAACAAAAAACAAAAAATTTTAGTTTTTTCCCAATATTTGTTAATTAAACACCAACTTAAAAGTGTATTTATGGACTGCAGAGTGCAGCATCAAAAAGAGCTTCTATAATATTTATGTAGACCAAAGACTAGATCAGAAGTGATGTCATCAAACCCTAATATGGGTAAATGGGCGGGGTCATCAAACCTGACAATTGCTTAAGCCAGTCACCCTTCAAACATAGTCTACACTGTTTTTAGGCGCAGCTTAAATCTTAAATTCATTCGTTAATTTTCTATACCGTTGTTCCCTTTCGGGGTCACGGGGCTGCCGGACCCTATCCCGGCCACATGTGGACGAATCTAAAAATCTTAAAATCTTAAATCTAAAATGAAGCATTAAAATGAAATATTAAGATTGAAAGTATTTTTATTTTATTTTTACATTGGACGTTCGCCGTTTTGTAGTGCTCTCCAAACATACAATTTCAAAATCCAGTGCCCTCGAATTTTCCCAGAAGTCTCTGCAGGAAACCAGTGTGCATCAGTGCTTACTTGATTGGCGGATATGACCCACAATGCATTGCGTTTGAACATTTTTTGCCAAAAATAAAAAAAGTATCTACATTATTTTTTAATAAACCATCAACGTCTTTATCATCAGAACATGTAAATAAATAGTAAAACGCTCATATTGATTAGGTTTTTGTGAAAACTGTGAAGTCATATTTGTCGTTTAAAAACAAACCAAAGAAAATTTGGACGTAGCCTATTTATCAGATTAACCACTCCTGTTAACCCGTCTTTTTTAAACATGTTCTTGATAATCCTCTTTTTTTCTGTAGTTCAAGTAATAAATAGACCAATCAGATGCCTCAGTAAAGTAGGAGGAGCCTGCTGGCCCACTTTAAAAACGTTTGACAGATTTTACGTAGCCCGTTTTCAAGTGGTAGGGTTGTGACCCCTTCAACAAGCTCACTCCTGATTGGCCGGAGTGGTTGCTATAGAGACCAACTGGGACCGATCGCTGCTTACTGACGATGTCTGGCTACAACATGGCGTCGTCTGTATCGCGAATAAATGACGACTGAATCGACTTCATTTAGTTGGAGCCATTTTCAAAGAAAATGGAAAACTATGAAAACTATGTAGCGTTGACGTCATCAATTTCATGAAGTTAAAATCTCATTTCAATGAGCATTTTGCAACGATTTTTCATGAGGCAACTGTCTAAAATTTAAATACATTTAGATACATTTTTTTTCCCTAAAAATTGCTCAAACGCAATGCATTGTGGTCTATATTCACCAATCTAGTAAGCATAGATACACACTGGTTTTTCGCAGAGGCTTCTGGGAAATTTCCAGGGCCCTGGATTTGGGAATTGTAGATCCGGACAGCAGTACAACATGGAAAACACACTATAGTGAGTAGTGAAGGAATTCGGACACAGCTTCAGTCCACTTCTCATTTACAGTCAATAGTTCTGCTATAATAAACAGAGTGGACTATTGTTTAACATAAAATTAAGAGTTTATGTATGTACTTGTAAATGATCAAACTGTGGGCGTTTATGAATATTTTTAAACTAAGTCATTTTAGTGCTTCATAGAAGTTTTGCTTTATAAAATTCAACCTTGAAAGACTAAATGACTTAAGAAATTGGGAGAATATTGTCAGGTACCAGGGGTCAGGGCGGTTAGATTTGTTTCCATTTTCACTTCCGGTTTTATTTTGACACTTCCGGTTACGTTGTTTATGTTTGCGGTCTTTACTTCTGTGATTGTCTCACCTGGTTCGCACCTGTTTTCACTTTTCTTTAGTGTATATATTCTGTGTTTGGCTGGTACTTGTCACCGGATCGTTTTGATTGCTTGCTTCTTGGTTCTAGCCATTGGAATAAATCCTTCTGACCTACCTTCTGGCGTCCCGCGCTTGTGTCCACCTCTCGAGTCCTGACATTACGATCCGGTCAAACTATGGACGCAGCGGGCGCTGATTCTTCCAGAGCGGACTCCGGTACCCAGGAGCAGCTTATCCGTCACCAAGCTGAACAGCTTGAATTCCTGCGTCGAGGAATGATGGAGATGGCCGATCGCCAGGAGCGTCAACTAACTGGGCTGTGCAACCGCCTAGACCTCTTAGCCACGCAGGTCCAGCAGTCGTCTCCACCTATTCCCTCCTCTGCGGTTCCTGTGGCTTCCATCCAGACTCCCCTGGCTCCTGCGGTGCAACTGGCTCGACCAGAGAGGTTCTCCGGTGACTCCGGGGATTGCAGGGCGTTCATTACGCAGTGTGAGCTGCATTTCGAGCTGCACGCCGCTGCTTTCCCGACGGATCGGTCCAAAGTCGCTTTCCTCATCTCTCATCTTACGGACAGAGCTGGAGCGTGGGCCACAGCTGAGTGGCAACGGGGAGCTGCCACTTGCGCTTCTCTTCCTGCATTCCTGGAGACTTTCACCCAGGTGTTTCAGCACACTAAACCAGGGAGGGAGGCGGCGCGCACACTTATGCGGCTGAGACAGGGGACTCGCCGGGTGGCGGATTACGCCATCGAGTTCCGGACTCTCGGGTCAGAGAGCGATTGGAACCCCGCAGCTCTTACGGATGCATTCCTGGAGGGTCTTTCTGAGGAGATGAAGGATCAGCTCGCGCCGTTGGAGATTCCGTCCTCCTTGGAGCCCCTGATAGCCCTCGCTATCAAGATTGACAATCGCCTGCAGGATCGCAGACAGGGGCGTCGGACCGAGGTTCCCCGTTCCGGGAGACGCGCTGAGGATTTATCATCTTACTCATCTCATGCTCGCTCCTGTCACTTCCACAGACCCCCCGGACGAACCCATGCTTTTGGGACGTGGGCGCCTGTCCCCCGCTGAACGGCGACGCCGGCTGACGGCAGGTGAGTGCCTGTACTGCGGACAGCGGGGTCATTTCTGCAGGGATTGCCCAAATGCTTCCGTTCGTCATTAAGAGTGGGCACATTGATGAGCGGAGGTCTAGCGCCCATTTTTTCTAAACCTGCTGCATGTTTATTAGAAGCTAGGGTTATGTTTCTTAATGGGGAAATTCCCGTTCGTGCTTTATTGGATTCTGGGGCAGAGCAGAACCTCATGGATGCTGAGCTGGCCAAACAGGCAGGTTTCTCTACCGAATTACTCCCTCGGCCACTACAAGTCAGTTCTCTTAGCGGTGAAATAGTTTCCACTGTTAACAGTGTAACTGAGCCAGTCCACCTCATTATCTCGGGTAATCATCACGAGTTCACCCGGTTTTATTTATTCAAGTCCTCCCTCAATCCTGTAGTCCTGGGGTTCCCTTGGCTCCTGGCTCATAGCACCACCATTGACTGGCCCACCAACCGCATTACTCGTTGGAGTGAATTTTGCCATAAGACCTGTTTGCGCTCGGCTCGACATCCAGGAGTTGATCCCGCGGTTCCAGTGGGGCAGCCGCCCTCACCTGATCTATCCCGGGTTCCCCCCGAATATAATGACTAAGGGGAGGTTTTTTTCTAAGGATCAGGCTCTCTCGCTCCCACCTCACAGGTCCTATGACTGTGCCATTGAACTGCAGCCTGGGGCTCCGCTTCCTAAAAGCCACCTCTATATCCTGTCAAAGCCGGAGAGGGAGACTATGGAGCAGTATGTGGCTGACTCCCTCAGGTCGGGTCTGATCAGGCCATCCTCATCACCAGTGGGGGCTGGCTTCTTTTTTGTTGGGAAGAAGGACGGTTCTTTACGCCCCTGTATTGATTATCGGGGGTTAAACGCCATTACCATCAAGAACCGTTATCCTCTTCCCCTCATGAACTCTGCTTTCGAGTCACTGCAGGAGGCCAGAGTGTTCACCAAGTTGGACCTTCGGAACGCCTATCACTTGGTGCGTATCAGGGAGGGTGACGAGTGGAAGACCGCCTTCAACACCCCACTCGGACACTATGAGTACCTGGTGATGCCCTTTGGTTTGTCTAACGCCCCTGCAGTCTTTCAGGGACTGATTAACGACGTGCTCCGGGACTTCATTCATCGTTTTGTGTTTGTCTATTTAGACGACATTCTTATTTTTTCTAAGGACCCCAGCGAACATCGGCGGCATGTTCGTCTGGTTCTCCAGCGGCTGTTGGAGAACAAATTATTTGTAAAGGCTGAGAAATGTGTGTTTCACTCTTCTTGTGTGTCCTTTTTGGGGTTTGTCATAGCCGGAGGGGAGGTTCGGCCTGATCCTGCGAAGGTGAGCGCGGTTGTGAACTGGCCCACACCTACCAACCGAAAACAACTGCAGCGGTTCTTAGGGTTTGCCAATTTCTTACGTCGGTTTATCCGAAATTATAGTGCAGTGGCTGCTCCCTTGACTAGTCTGACCTCCATCTCCACTACGTTTCGGTGGTCTGAGGCTGCAGAGGCTGCCTTCCTCAGACTCAAGCACCTGTTCACCACCGCGCCTGTCCTGATACAACCTGACCCCTCAAACCAGTTTGTCGTAGAGGTTGACGCGTCTGATATCGGCGTGGGAGCCGTGTTGTCACAGCAGTCTGGTACGGATAATAAGCTCCATCCATGCGCTTTTTTCTCCCGCCGGCTTACTCCGGCGGAGACCAACTATGACATAGGGGACAAGGAGCTCCTGGCCATTAAACTGGCTTTGGAGGAATGGCGACATTGGTTGGAGGGGGCGGTTCAGCCGTTTATGGTCTGGACCGATCACAAGAACCTCTCCTACATCCGGACCGCGAAACGGCTGAACCCCAGGCAGGCAAGGTGGTCGTTGTTTTTTACCCGGTTTGATTTTGTTGTGTCATACCGCCCTGGCTCCAAGAACGTTAAACCTGACGCCCTCTCTCGGCAGCAGGAACCTTTAGTGAGGGAGCAGCAGCCCACGACTATCATACCGTCGACCTGCGTAGTGGGTGCCCTCTCTTGGCGGCTGGAGAGGGACGTAAAGGCTGCTCAGGCTCAGGAGCCGGACCCAGGTGGGGGGCCGCCCAATAGACTATTTGTTCCCAGGACCTGTCGCAGCCAGGTACTCCATTGGGCCCATGCCACACGCCTGACCTGCCACCCCGGGATCCGCAGGACCGTCTCCTTCCTGCAACGGCGGTTCTGGTGGCCCAATCTGGCGAAAGACACCAGGGAGTTCGTTTCTACCTGTACTGTCTGCTTACAGAACAAAACGAGCAACCAACCACCGGCTGGGCTTCTCCATCCCTTACCAGTCCCGAGTCGTCCCTGGTCCCACATCGCCTTGGACTTCGTCACCGGTCTGCCGACCTCTGCCGGTAGGTCCGTGATAATGACTGTGGTAGACCGGTTTTCGAAGGCAGCCCACTTTGTGGCCCTGCAGAAACTGCCTTCGGCAGCGGAGACTGCCAAGCTCGTTGTGGAACACGTCTTCAAGCTTCATGGGGTTCCGGTGGACCTGGTTTCGGACCGAGGACCACAGTTCATCTCTCAGGTCTGGAGGTCCTTCTGTGCAGCCTTTGGTGCAACTGCCAGCCTCTCCTCAGGGTTCCACCCCCAGTCCAATGGGCAGGCTGAGAGGACCAACCAGGACCTCGAAGCGGCTCTCCGTTGCATCTGTTCCCGTCACCAGACTTCCTGGAGTTCCATGCTCCCCTGGGTTGAGTATGCCCACAACACTATGACCTCTTCTGCCTCTGGAATGTCTCCCTTCGAGTGTTCGCTGGGCTACCAACCCCCCCTGTTCCCGGAACAGGAGAAGGAGGTGGCAGTGCCGTCCGTTCAGCACTTCTACCGCCGCTGCAGACGCACCTGGAGGGAGACGCGTGCCGCACTTCTTCGCTCTTCCGCAACTAACAAGAGGCTGGCTGACCGGCACCGTCGTCCTACACCCGCCTACGTGCCAGGTCAGTCGGTCCTACTCTCCACGGCTCACATAAAGTTACGGACAGAGTCGAAGAAGCTCTCACCTAGGTACATCGGACCGTTTGAGGTGGTGAGGGTGATCAACCCAGTGGCGGTCCAGTTACGCCTGCCTCGTACCATGCGTATACATCCTGTCTTCCATGTGTCCCAGCTGAAGCCCCATGTCACGAGCCCCCTTCAACCACCTCCCTCCTTACCACCAGCGCCTCGCATCATCGACGGCCAGCCTGCTTGGACCATATGGCGCATTATGGACGTCAGACGGCGGGGACGGGGATTTCAGTACTTGGTGGACTGGAAGGGTTATGGGCCTGAGGAGAGGTCTTGGGAACCGTCATCCAGGATCTTGGATAAGGGCATGCTCCAGAGGTTTCGTCGGCTGCATCCTCACAAGCCTGGTGGTGCGCCTGGAGGCGCCCCTTGAGGGAGGGGTACTGTCAGGTACCAGGGGTCAGGGCGGTTAGATTTGTTTCCATTTTCACTTCCGGTTTTATTTTGACACTTCCGGTTACGTTGTTTATGTTTGCGGTCTTTACTTCTGTGATTGTCTCACCTGGTTCGCACCTGTTTTCACTTTTCTTTAGTGTATATATTCTGTGTTTGGCTGGTACTTGTCACCGGATCGTTTTGATTGCTTGCTTCTTGGTTCTAGCCATTGGAATAAATCCTTCTGACCTACCTTCTGGCGTCCCGCGCTTGTGTCCACCTCTCGAGTCCTGACAAATATATTTTTAATACATCAACTAAAAAACAAAACAAAAAAAGTACAGTTTTTCCTGGAACTTTTACATATATTAAGACATTTTAATGCATTTTGAGGTGAATAAAACCTGAGTGTAGCACATTTGAAGTGGTTTTATTAGCTGACTATTTGATTTTAACGGCTGGCTTCAGACTGACATTGATTAACATCCCGGACTGTCACAACAGATTCACTCTTTGAATTCGTTATATTTTGTGACGAGCTGAAAATGTCAGCGAGCCGTCTAGACTTCATGTTTAAGCATAACTGTTAATAATTCATGCTACAGTGCCCATATAATAATATTAATATGATCATCATTTTTAAAATGAGACGTCCAAATATATAATTCATCAAGTGAAGCATGTTAATAAATGTTTTAATCTATGCTTTCAGGGGATTTGATGGGTTACAAAAATATGAAAAAAAATCTAAGTGAACCCTGTAATCCAGTGGATTGCAGATCACCCTGAAGCAACAATGATGAGAAATAATAACGCTTTTTGAGTGTTTCTTTTAAATATATTCTCACAGATTATTGGTGCTGTTTTTGCACTCTTTACTTTTTACAGAACACAGTTTTCAAAGGGATTACAGTGACAGGAAGTAGAATTCTTTCATGTGGAGTTACTTTCCATTGAACGGAAAAAAAACAAACCGTGTTTAGTATTTAAGACAGGAAGTGATGTTCTTTTAGAGTTTTGTTATTTGGCAGATGAAAGGGAAAATCTGCAGAGAAAAACACAAACACTTTACAACCCAAATACAAAAAAAAAAGGTATTTCCATTTGAAATCACTCGAAATCTATGTCTTTCAAATGACAAAAAAACAATGCTATATTCTATTCTATAGGGCGCTACGTATAGATAAATGCATGCACGTTTTACACCTGAAGGCTGATAATTATTCGATTGTGAATGGATAAAATAAAGACTGAATGGGGTTGGCCATATTGACTGGAGTTAACTCCGCCCACCTAAACAGGCTGCATAAATGAGCCAATCGCTGGGACAGAAGTGTAAGCTATATCTATTATGTAATGGATGATTTGTTCAAAAGTAATCACATACCTTAAGCAGCCTGTATCATGTCATATCTACTTTTTAAAGTTTTTAAAGTAAACTTTTTAAAGTGTTTTGATACACTTTTCTCTGAAAGCCTTAAAAATTGCATCACATACGCCTTTTAAACCCTCAAAGTTCAAACCTCTATAGAAAAATAAGTGCAGTAAGTTTACACATTTTTTTCCTCATAAATCTACGATATTTTTAAGAAAAAAAATTTTTGTAAATTTCAAATCTCATAAATTTACACGTTATTTCCATATTTCTACGAGATTTTAAGTCGTAAATTTACAAGAAAAAAAGCGTAACTGTATGACTTTAAACCTCGATTTTCACTAGAAAAAATAAGTTTTTTCTCGTGCATTTACAACTTTAAATCTCATAAATTTACGTGTATTTTTCCTCATAAATCTACGAGATCTTCAGTTGTAAATTTACAGGAAAAGAAATCATTAATGTATGAATTTAAACAAAACAAAAAGAATTGAATTTAAAACTTTAAATCTCTTTTTTCTTTTTCTTTTTGTTGGCCCTCATCGTAGTTTGGGTTTGTGAAGGCTTTTTTTATAAATAATTTCTCAAAGTTCTTATTATCAGAATACAGTGGATTCTTAATTAGTTTTTGCAAAATGTTTGTATTGATGAGGATTTTACTTCTGTAAATGCGTGAAAAAAGAAATTAGAACCACTCAGATTTAAATTAAAATCCGGGGCGCTGCATAGTCCCGCACCATCAAGTCTATAGGGGTGAGGGGGGAGTTTTCGGACACAGCCCTGAATAGAAACGCATCTGTTCACTCCTGTTTTTAGGTGAAACGGGGCAGACAAGGAGACAGACGAGAAGAAAACTGTGACCCAGAACCTCTGGGCATGTCAGGGATTTAAATTAATTTGAGACTGGGAGACGTCTCTGAGCCCATCATTTCCACACTCCTCGTCATTTACGCTCCTGTCAATTACACAAATGAGTTTTAAACTGTTATTAATCCTCTCCAAAAAGTTCCCGCCCCACCGAGGACTCCTACCAAAGATAGCAAAGGCGTTTTTAGAGCGCCTGTCCCATCTGATCTGATCCGTCTGGATTTGTGCTGATGAAATTGATCCCTCGAGTCGATGCAGCAACAGGCGTGATGGAGCGGCGTTAAAAGGAATCAGGAAAAAAAAAAAAAAAAGCAGTTTCCCTGTTTGTTCTGCTTTTTAATAATCCAGCAAACAAGCCTCGGTGATGATGTGGAGCGGAAACGATCCACAGAGGATCGCTCATATTACAGATCAGAACCGTGTGGCTGTTTCATATTTTGTTGGCTGTTAAACATTAATATGGAGATGATATTTTTGTATTAAAAAAATAATAATAATAATAATTCCCTTATGGAAACTTCTGACACCTAAATCTATATTTTTTTCGGCATATTGCAGAGCTGGAGGGGTAAAAAAATAAATAAATTTAAAAAAAAAAAAAATCACAAACAACTGTTAAGTTCCTCCATCTAATCCCCTAAACGTGATGAAACATAAATGCAGGAGGAGATTTTGCCCCAGAATATTAGACGTTATGTTGCAGTAAAAAGAAAAAAAAAAAAGCTCATTCCATCCTCCATGTGTTCTTAGCATCTGAAAAATAAATGAATGCCCAGCGAACCGCTGAATATTTCATTCCGACCATTTTTCCAAATTTATACAGGCTTACCGACACCCCCCCCCCCTCCCTTTCCAAAAAAAAAAAAAAAGATGGTATGAATTTTTTAAGTATTTTGAATAATTAAGTTGAAAGTGTTTGGAGGTCCTGATAAACTCATCTAAGACGGGAGCGAGAGGAGGAGAACATTAGAAATTTATTATTTCATCAGTGGCCATTTATTATTAACAGGCAGAGATCCCATTAGCATTCATAGACAAAGGGACTCCTGGGAGGACGATTCCAAGGTGATGTGATCAAAATGAGGAAGCCCAGGAGGGAAACGGGGGGCTTTTTTTTTCCCTTCTCGGGGGTTTGATGGCAAAAACAGAAGAAAACACTAAGGAAAGTTTCTTTAGCGTCACTCCTGATGGGAACTGTTCGTCCTCCTGTCAGAAATTATTCTGAAAAGTGAGGAGGGTCTCTGCAGAGCTCCATTTCCAATCTTGGTCTCATCGTGGAGCATCCTGATCAAAATCCTGATCCGATTCGTTTGATTTGGAGAGTCTGCCGATTTCCGGTCCCGATCCGATACTTTATGGTACAGGGGTGTCAAACTCCAGAACGAAGCAGTGAAGTAAAGTCAACATTTATTGAAAAATTAACTGCGACCTTTTCCTACAGTGTCTTCTTAGGTTATATTCTTTCGTTACAGCCACGTTAGCTCCACACAAGACAAACAGGTCTGTCTGTGCATTCCTGCACAGATCATCTGCCTCCCGCCTGTTGTAAACCTTGTTCTATCCTAGGCACGTTAACATTGGGAGTGGGGTCATCTAGACCCCACAAGAGGGTACAGTAAACCTTTGTTCTTCAATGATTTGTGATCTTCACTGGTGTCCATGGATTACATGACATCCTCTCCACCTTTATCCACCTTTTCTCATGGTAGGGAGAACACGTCAATGGAAGGGTGGGGTCATCTGGACCCCATAGGATAGGTTAAAGCTCCTGTTGGCCATCTTTCTTTTGGCCATTTTTGTGGAGGGTGAAATGAATTTGTCAGTGACGGTCAACAGAAAAAAGGAGCGCTTGCCGGTTTTGGCGGCAATAGCAAAGCATTGTGGGATTTGTAGTATTAGCGGGACAGTATGTACTGCAGGCCAGCTCTAATGCACATTTGATATGATCTTACACTTACAGTTTGGGGCGGCCGTGGTGCAGCGGTAGGGCGGTCGACACATGATTGTAAGATTGCAGATTCGATTCCCGCCTTGCACGCCCATGTGTCGAAGTGTCCTTGGGCAAGACACTGAACCCCACCTTGCCTCTGGTGGGAGGTTGGCGCCAGTGTTCGGCAGCGGAGCGGCCATCAGTGTGTGAATGTGTGTGTGACTGGGTGAATGGGACTGTGACTGTAAAGCGCTTTGGGCCTACGAAAGACGGTAGAAGGCGCTGTATAAGTATACACCATTTACCATTTGTATAATTACACTGCAGGCCTGAGTTTGACACATGAATAATACTCAGTTTCAGGTTTTTCTCCTATTTTAATTTTCTTTTTCTTCTTCTGTCCTGGACTCCAAGGATCAGATTCTTCTCTCTTACGGTTCCTTTGAGCAAAAACGTCAAACACACACACAAAATTTAACCAAATTTGCTCCCACCTAGCACCTGGTAAATGACCCCCCCCCCAATTTATACTTAAATAAATGATGACATCACAGTGGGAGAAACTGAAAAAAAAATTAAAAAATAAATGAAAACTGAATGGAACCATGATCTCTTTTAAAAATGTTATTTTTTAAAATACCAAAACACACCTGTCAGGGATATCCAAAGGAAGTTTCGAAATTATTATTTTGAAATTATTATGGGATGGCCACAGAACCTACGACTTAGCTGCCATTTTGTGGAATATGTGAAAGAAAAAAGCAAATTTTCTTTGAGCAATCTTCAAAAACCAGGTTAAGTCTATAACCACAACTGAAGCTTTGTTGACCTTTGACCGCAGGATGTTTTAATCTAGAATTTAAAAAAAAAAAAAGAAACTTTAGGCTCAGCCACAAATTTAAACTCCTCCTCCTAGGGATTTTGATCTATCGACTCATGACTCCTCAAGCATCACTGGGAAGCTACTTGGAACAAAATGTGAAAAATAAAGTTTGTTGATTTTGAATAACGAAAACGTGGCATGGATGCAAAAGTCTCTGTTGCTCGCACATTTTTTTAATCAGAATCATGTGAAAATGTAATACATAAGTCGCTGGCTCAAGCTGAACATAACGATATCACATACGACATGAACACACTAGCAATGTAGGCGTGGTTAACAAAAAAACCCTGTGTTGCCAAGGAAACGTAAAAGTTTACTTTTGCCAATTCTTCTAAAAATGACATGGACCTCTTCGTCACCTCAAACCGACCAATAAACTCAATGGTTGCTATGGAGATAAAACTAACAGAAAACCCACCATTTTGAAATAAAAATTGTTTTCTTAAGAATTTGTCACATGCAGGTCTAACCGGGAGCGTTTCAGAACCAAACAGCTTGCTGCTGCCTATGTGATTTCCTACCTGGATGTTGAAGGACACTAAAGCCTTTTCTCAGCATCCGTGCAGCTCTTTGGCATCTTACAGAACTGTCTCCACGCATCTGCAGGTACAAATAATGTTATTTTTATTTTAGCAATTTTTATCATCCATTTCTGAGCCTGTTTTTTTTAAAAAATGATTCTGTTGAACAAATTAAAATCAACTTCTGTTTTATATCGGTTGATTGTCAGTCAAATGTATTCATTATTTTGTCACTTTCTAGTGATTTAGGCAATCGGCTCCTTCACTGACAGAACCAAACTAATCTTTTTTGTTTGCCTTTGGTTGATATTCATTTTGCTGTGATGTTTCGTTTGAAAGCTGCCACCGCTTCCTCTGTGTTTACCCCCACAGGTCCCACCGCCTCACTGTAACCAGCCCAGAAATCTCATTACACTTCCGATTTGGAGGTGCTTGTAATCTGCTGGCTGAGCCTGCAGCGGTCGCCGGGTTGAATCCTAATGTTAGGATCAGTGGAGAAGGAACCGAAGATCGGAGGCGTAGACCTTCAGACCTCACCAGCAGAAAATACAATATGAAGAAAATACATTCCGTTTGAAGCAAATGTTTACAAGATGTCAAGTTGTTTTTTAAAAAATGCTTAAAAATATCACCTAGTCCTGCAAATCCTCGACTGACTTCTGGGTTGAAGCTCATTCAAAAAACAAAGCATTTAGTGTCCAAACATAGTTTACCTTGTAACCACAAGGTTTTTTTTTTTGTTTTCTGGCAACTTCCGAGCAACTTAAAGAGAAAATATTTATACCTATATTTAATTAAAAAAAAAAAAGACAGGAATATATGACTGCACTAAATAAATCAAACAACCACTACATACATTTTCCACATATGAAACGTCAGTCTCTCATGACACATGTGTGATATACGTCAGTCATAAGTGCTTCGTGCATTCGTCATTCGTCGATGTGCGCAGACAATTTTGGGTCGGTTGAGAACTACGCAGTTTACGCGTATTTTACGTAGTTTATACGCATTTATGCAACTCTTACGCCATCGTGTGTGATTTTTGCAAGATGCATACGCAAATTTGTGGTTTTCACGACCGTACCACGTACGTCTAACAGACTTTTCACACATCGATGTATAACTTTCATATCGCGTAGATGGTGCACGTTCAAATTGATGGACGAGTCATTAATGAATTGCATATAAACACACACGAATAATGTTCTACGTAGATTTACGTGTTCGTTACGTGGTTTATTCGTACTTCTTCTGTGGCTTTCACGTAAAAAACCATAACTTCTCTCACTTCTTCCGCGTATTTTCACGTATGACCAACTTTCGTCCGTGCAATATGCACAAAATGTCCGTAGCGGCTGAGTGACGCTGCTTTTTCAGGACGCAGTGAACACATGGATGTGAGCAGATGAACTGAAGAATAAATATTTTCCTAAATGAATGAATTAATTCATTCATTTTCTTAAAATGAAGCTCTATTCAGCCTTTCATAGCACAAAGAAAGTGATTATACGCCATAAAGTTAAAAAAAACGGGAAAAAAAAAACCATGGAAACGTTCAAATCAAAGTTTAAGTAATATTTTCTGTCTGTGAACGGTGTTAAACCACCAAATTGCTGTTTAAAATATCACTTACTTCCACATTTAATTGTAAATCTGTATTTGTAGTTTAAGCAGTTGGTTCTGCAAAAAAAATTAACCAAAAAAACGCAATATTATAAATAATTATGTGGTCATTTGAACAGCAATAAGGAAATCAAGTGACGTATGGTTCAGATTGATCCGTGCCACATCTACAACAACAGCAATAGACAAAAAAATTAATATGGATTTGGATTTTATTTAAATTAATGTCAGAAATATCTGTAATTAAGAAGTACTGAGAGGAGGGATGTGAAAAGCTCCACGCAGGAATATATTTATTATTATTATTTTTAACCCACTAAATCAAAGACATAAAATTAACAAATAAAATTGGTAAAAACTAAAATTGCAACATAATTTTTTTATTTACAAGATTCTATTGATGAGATAAAGATGGTATCAATTATGATATGTTGGGTTTTGGTTTTTTCTCACAGCAATGTTAGTTTAAGATGCAAAAATATTGATAAGAAAAAAAGCCCACCTTGTTTACCCACTGTCATATTTGATCCATACATTTGTACAGTGTAATTACATAATAAAGAAGAAATGATTAATTCATTTTGCATTCTTTCAATACTGGATCTCAAATTCAATCTAACAAACTTACTGTTTTTTTTTTTTTTTTGTCTCATAAATAAAACTGCATACAGGATAGGAAACTGTGAGAAAAACAAAAATCTGATCAGCATAAATATGTAAAACAATGAGGAAACTAAACAAACCACAAACAAAAATATTAATATAAACAGTAGCCAGTGTGATGGATGTGAGGGAGAGGAGCCCTAGTGAACAGAGACACCTAGTGGCAATTTGAACAAATATTTTGCAATTTAACTGAAAATTCTTATTAGAATTTCAATACAATATAAATATTCATTCCAAACTTACCGTTTCAGTCTCTACCTTTCTGCAGAATATCCGTTTATATTTCACTTTTTCATGACGTCAGTTTCTAATATTCTGCTTTTTCGTACTCTGCCTATATAAACTATACAGGTGCAGCACTAAAGGAAAACAGGATGTTCTGCTTCAGGATACATCTTTCTCAGTTTTGGCCTAATAAACTTGTTGCACGTGACGGGAGCTCGCGCCAGGTGTGGCTCGTTAGGCCTCGTTCGTTCACGGCGTCGATTCAGGAATGGTCGATTTTAAATCAGAATCTTCCAACAATCGAGCGTTCTTCTCAGCCACAGAAAAGCAGCTCGTTAACGGAACATAAGAAGCGGAGAAACCTTGAGTTTTTACTGAATAACGCCGAATGTCAGCTATAAGTAGAAATGTAAGGACAGTGGTTCATGCCGAATGTCATTTCCGAGGGTCCCTGAACGCATTGTTACCGGAGCTTTCTCGAAGCTTGTCAATCACGTCTGTTGCTATGGCAATGACTCGTTTTCCTCTTTTTTTTTTAAGTGGAAAGTTTGAGCATGCGACTTTCTGGAGCCACTTTGTAACTACTACTTTGTAACCACTTTGTAACTAAATACATATATATACATATATATATATATATATATATATATATATATATATATATATATATATATATATATATATATCGCGTTAACATATTGTTCCTTTTAAAAGTTTTGCTTTTTTAAATGACCTCTATCGTGATTATAACTACAAATAAATGACAATATCATTATCAGTATATTTTTTAAATGACAGGTTAAACTTAAAAATAAAAAATCAATTGACTTGTTTTATTTGCCTCTGCATCAGACTTATAAAATAAATCAGCTCAGTATTTTTGTTTTACATTTATGTACTATAATGGTTAGATGAATCTTATCAAATGTAAAAAAGTTCCAGATGTGGAAATCACAAGAACAATTTTCTTTTGGCCTTATTTATTTGACACATTTTCTGGGGGGGTTAATTTTGGGTAGTAGCAACTAATAACATCCAAAAGAAAAGAAAGAAAAAAAAACTCAATAAAATAAATACAAATGTGACCCCATGGCTATCAGGGGTTAAATAATATCCTTCCTTACAATAAAGTAAAAACATTCAACACCTCTTTTTCTGTAAACTGTGGCAAAAATTTGGGTTTGTGTGACCGAAAATCAGAAATCTGTCAACTTTGCTGACCTGAAGATGTTGTTGTCGCCATAGCAACATTAGTTATAGGTGGATTTATGTACTTGGGTGCAACGAAAATTCCACCAGGCCTGAGGGGAGAGCTGATTTCTGGTGGGATTTTGAAGCTGGACGAGTTTTTTAGAACAAAAATGAACATTTCAATTTCCAGACCGCCATCGAAGTCGTTCCGAGAACTCCAACCACTGAGTAAATACACCAAAATATGTTTTCTTCAATGTTTGACTTAACATTTAAGAAGTCCCAAATGTTTATGTGTAAACTGACTAAGCTGTTCTGTTGTAGATCTGTCACTTTTTCCTTTATAATTATAATAAAAATGAAAATATTTTGATGATTTGAAAAGTCAACCAGGAATTCTCAGCAGACAACTGCATAGGTTTCACAGCTTTAAGCCACTTTTACTGCATGTTTTTCCACAGTCAGGCTCAAATAATACAAACTAAATCATTTTAATATAATTTTCTCATTTTAACTTGGTTAAAACAGTTGTAAAAAACAGGGAACGATCTTTAAAATAAACTCCCGATTGGTTGATGACGTGGCAGGAATGTGGATCAGAACACCAGGGGTTTGGGTTTTTCCCAGGGGAACTCCTCCCTCCCGAAGTGGCCGTAGCAGGCGGTGGCCTGGTAAATTGGCCGCTTCAGTCCCAGCTCTCTGTGAAAAACAACAGACGGAGATGCAGAAACGGGTCGTTGAACTCTGGGAGACGAAAGTCAAAGAGTTTCGTACCTCACAATGACTCCAGGCCGAAGGTCAAAGTTGTCCTTCACGATCTGCAGCAGCTCATCTTCGCCCCTGGAGGATGTGCCGTAGTGGAAGACGGTGATGGACAGGGGGTGGCTTACCGCGATGGAGTAGGAGATCTGAAGGACATTAAAAAAAAGGGACACTAGTATTCTTTTGGGGGTTAAAGCTATACGTACACACCGGGCGCAAGAACGCGTGTTTGGTGTTCACACTGGACGAGCAGGGAGGGGCTTCTGCTTTTACTTTTTTTACTGTTATTGAGCGCATGTTGGAAGAAGCTTGGTGCAAAATGTCGAAGCCTGACGCTTAGGGTAAGAAGTAGAAACTGTTCGGTTCATTGCTGGCGTCCCTGTATAGTGGATATGTACAAATGTACAAATGTACTAGCATCGTGTCAGGAGAGTGGCCTCAAATGTAGACCTTGTCAGTAGGGATGGACCCATATAATTTTTCTGGCCGATACTGATAACCGATATTTCTCCTGGAACTGTGACCGAGAGCCGATATTTCTCCTGCAACCGTTGCCGGTACCAATATTTCTCTTGCAGCTGTGGAGGATAGCTGATATTTGCCAATACCGATACTTAAGTGTCTACAGTAACACAAAGTTATATACAGAAAAGGATCTCATAGGAACAAGTATCACTTTCAAACCTTCATATAAATATATCTGAAAGCGTTTATTGAAAATTGAGCATAACTGTAAACCATAAGCTACCATTGATCTCTTATGAACAGCATGTATCTCTATCAAAAATAACATTTACCTGCAAACAGTCAATTACTGACAGGGACTGCATCCCATTCTGTTAGGAGCAAGTTCACATAAAAAAAAATAAGGGTTTTCTGAAAACGATCAGAAGAATACCGTTAGATTTTTTTAATATTGGGCCAATACAGATAAACCTAAATTGTGCAAATTTCAGCCGATACTGATACTGGCGATATGTCGCCCATCCCAAAACACCCAAATATGCGATCAAAAGCAAACTGTAGAAACTTAACATCAGATTTTTGAGGATTTAAATGAGTTTTACATGCAGATCAGCACTAGAGGGCACTGTAGGACAAGGCAGAAGCATTTTCACCTGAACCAGGGCCCTCCTGCACAGTCCCGCCTTCACCAGAGACTTGGCCACCCACCGGGCCGCGTAAGCCCCCGAACGGTCCACTTTGGAGTAGTCTTTTCCAGAGAAAGCCCCGCCTCCGTGCCCGCCCCATCCGCCGTACGTGTCCACAATGATTTTTCTCCCCGTGAGTCCCGCATCGCCCTTTTTGGGGTGAAACCGCCTCAGTGAGCTCAACACTTGTGTCAAAAAAACGTATCTCCATCCCCGGTTGGTTACAAACCTGTGGGCCTCCAAGGAGGAACTTCCCACTAGGCAGCAGATGGTAGACGGTTTGATCGTCCAGATATTTGGCGGGAATGACGGCCTTCACCACCTTCTCCATCAGGTTGCGTCGGATCTCCTCCAGGCTGATGTCAGGGCTGTGCTGGACCGAGATGACCACCGTGTGGACACGCTGGGGCACCATGGCCCCCGCATCGTCTCGATACTCCACAGTGACCTGAGGAGGAAATACATTTCAAACATCTTATTCTTTTCGATTATAACCACCACTATGAACGTTAATGTTTGTTCTGAAACGCTGTAATGAGCCAAAGTAGCCACAGGGGGGTGGTAGAGCCCGCAGAATGCAGCATCAGCATTCACTGACATAAGTGTGTCTGCTGTGCTGCTTCAGAGGAGTAGCACTATGAGATTTTGGATTTATCAAGATGCTTTAAAAAGTGTTTTTGGTAATAGTCGAGGTGTCAAAATACCACATTGATTGCGATTAATTAGCCCATTGTTTATTTTTTTATCGCGTTATTGTTGTGTTCTCAAATATAAATCAGATGTTCAACTGTTTCATTGCATGAACGTTTTATCTGAACTGAAACGGCGTCTTGCATCGCTTTTGGTGTACGCAGTGTGCGCCTGTCACTGCTGTGATGTCATCAATGTGCGTCTGGAAACCCAAAACAAAGCCATAAGGCCACAACTTTGACCTATTATGTAAGGGATGAATTTAATATTTATCAGAATTTAATGATGGCGTCTGATGATTGCCTCCACAAAGTCCATTCATTTCTGATAATGCACCTCAAAGGGCAATAATCCCGCTTAGACTATGGTCTCTTACAATAAATATTAAATTAATTATTAATACTTAAGTCTTCTTACTTAGTTTTTTTAATAAAAAGCAGACTATTTGATACACGTTGAAACACGTTGTCACGGTAACAGCTAAAGAGGCTGCATCGCAGCAGGAGAGGAAAGTTACATATGTTCTAAATATCAAAGCATGGTTTTAGAGGGAAAGTTCAGCAATGAAACAAAGTTTAAATTGTTCGATTCCTCCTGGTGTCTCATCTCCTCCGTCTTATATTCTCTCCTCTCTTTCTCTTCTGCTGCATCCTAGTCTTCAAAATCATCAAATTCACCAAACTGGTTAAAAGAAACAATGAATCACTCATCATTTTTCTACTGTCTTGCTGTTGTGGGAAACTGTGGAATGACTTATGACAACATACAGTATATATTCTGATATATATAGGAAGTTCATGGTAACTATTTTTTAGATTGCTCAGACAAGTGTTCCTACTGTTTTTGTTGTGGTAAATTAGAGCACTTTAGTTTTTTGTGTTCTTTGCCGGTGTAAAAGGATAAGCTGGATGTCTGTTATAATAACACAAATCATCACGTTTTGATCTTTTCCCATCAAAACTTTAAATAAAAATTTATTAGCTTTGAATAAAAAAAAAACAGATTAATTAATTACAGGCCATATTCGATTAATTATCAAAAAATTAACTGCTTGATAGCCCTAGTTATAAAAGTATTCTTCTATTATTGAGAGGCATTTCTACAAGGCAGCAGTGGATGCAGTTTATTTTTCTGGACTGTAAGCGTTTTGTTTATTTAGATTATTTACAGCTTTGTGTTAACATCTCAGAATGAAGCAGAATTTGTCACAAAGCATCTTCTCAAATAAACAACTTTGTTTTTTAAGCAGCCAGGAGCCCGCTGAAAAAATAAGGCGAGTGTATCCGCTCTGCATTTGAAATAAAAAAATAGTAAAAGGAGACGTCCTGAAAACAGCATGAATATAGTGCTGAGTGTCTGAATTCTAACCCCTAACTACTAAAAAAATCTATAGTGCGGCACTATGTAGGCCCTGAATTTTAAAAGCAATTCAGACACCGTGCTCATTCTTTTTTTTTTTAAACGCCGAATATGACGTCATCGATTTCGCGAAGTTAAAATCTAATTAATAGGAGCGTTTTGCGACTATTATTTATGAGTCCACTGTCTCCTGAAGGAAAAAACGTTGATGGTTTATCAAAAAAATAAATTTTCTTGGTAAAAAATTTCCCGATGCAATACATTGTGGTCTATATTCACCGATCTAGTGAGCATCGATGCACACTGGTTTTTCACAGAGACTTCGGAGAAATTTCTAGGCCACTAGAGTTTTGGAATTGTAGATCTGGACAGCACTAGAAAATGGTGAACGCACTATATAGCGAGTAGGGAAGGAATTCGGACACGACCATAGTCTTGAACAGTGTGGAAGAAGATCTAGAGCAGGGGTGCTCATTACGTCGATCGCAATCTTCGACCTTCAATCTTCAAGGACAAGAGGGTATATTGCGGGCCAGAAAAGATTAAAAAAAAAAAAAACCTTAAAGATCCACCTGCCAATCAAAATCCTCAGCGAGAAGTACGGGACTTGATTGACATGCATATTGGCCAATCGAACATCCTCCGGCACATACGTCACTGCAGACACGTGTTTAAATTCACTCAGCGCAAACTGTCTGTCATCAGAAAGTCACTTTCTGCCCCGTGGCACTTCAAGTTCCCGGCAGAAAACCACTCTGGACAACCTGAATGTTCATTGAAGCCGCCCCGCGTGTCCTCCTGCTATCAGCTCTGCAGGTCTCACCCGATTAATCCGAGCTCATTAAGGAAGCTGTTTTTTACGTGGCACGCGCTTCGTTTGGAGCCAGCAGCGCCTTTGAGATGCCATGATGATGCTCCCCTATTGCACAGTTTACAGCAGAGCCTGTGTATATACATACATACATACATATATATACAATATATATATATATATATATATATATATATATATATATATACACATATATATATATGTATATGTATATATATGTATGTATATATTTCATAGGTAGATCTTCAAGACATTGTCGATTCAAAAGTAGCTCACCCGCCAATAAAGTGTGAGCACCCCTGATGTAGAGGTTCTCACCTGTGATTTGCAGTCCGGCAGTATCCAAGGACAGTCTCCGTTACGCGACAGCTCCTTCATCTTGTGGTTGAGTTTGTGAGCCAGTAAAAGGGTCAGGGGCATGCACTCTTCCGTCTCGTCTGTGGCGTAGCCAAACATCAAGCCCTGAAGAGACAAACGGCCACACCAAAAGGGAAAGCTAGCCTCTGACCTGGAATAAAGTTTAGGTTCCAAATGTGTTAGATTGTCTAAACTTAAGCGGATCTACTTTGGTGTTATTGGAGTCCATCACTTATCCCAGCATCACAGACAGTTTCACAATAACGACATTATCAGATAACAGCTGTTTCAGTTGGAAGGATGACTTTGACTTCATCTGTTGGATCTCTGCTTGCTAATAAATCATTTGAATACATTGTAATTGTAAAAATGGTACATTTCTAATCAATTTAGGAATATTTTAAATAGATGTACTGTATCTACCAGGTGTATTATTTTCAAAAGTTGCTGTCAGGACGATATTTATTTTTTCTATTGTTTTTTTCCTTTGTTTTTCTGTTGAAATATCTTAGATTAAAACGATCGGTCAATCGAGTGTTTTTGGTTCCACATCTTCATAAACAGATCAGCAGAACTTTTATCAAATAGGTTTAGTATGAACATCAGGAAGTGGGAACATTGGTTGGACTGATGACGTTTATGTTCGAGGGACTCTTGGTATGACTACAGTACCCAGAATGCCTAGAGAGGCCAAAAGGCAGAGGATTGGTCATAGGGGTTGAACTTTTCTTTGGATTTTCTGCGTCCTGTTTATGTGTCATCGCGAAATCCCATGGCGAGTTTTTTTATTTCATATTTAACCTAAAAACTGTTCCAAAATGGTGGCATGTTTTTGATGGTTTCTGTGTCCCAACAACTCGTTTGCGTTCTCTGTCTGCTCATGGCTCTACATGTGTTTTCCTTTTTTTAAACTTGTCCTTTTCTGGAGCTGGTAATTAAAGGGAATTTTCCAAACTCTTTATTACTAATTTTAGTTTGGTTTGCTTTTTTTCCACAGACCAAACTCCTGGAAACGTCACGCCGTTCCTTCATTTTCATGTCACTGATGGACGTGGTCTCTTTGGTCTGCTGGATATTCCACGTTCAAACCGTCGCTGAATCACACCAGGGTTCATTTGCAAGTGTTGGTTCCTCAGCAGAGGAACGATTTTAGAACCAGACCATGAAGGTTTTACTTTGACCAAAGTCTGACTTTTACACAAATGTATCTAAAGTTTATCTTACGTGATATTTTTTGAAACAAAGCGGTTTATAAAAGCAAACTGGACCTGGTCTCCGGCCCCGATGTCCTCCTGCTTCCTGCCTTCAAAAACGCAGTCCGATATCTCCTGAGCCTGCGGCTCCAGGGCCACCAGCACGTTGCAGGTCTTGTAGTCGAACCCTGCAGAGACGTCCGGCTGAGATCAGCAGCGACTCTATCCAGAGTCGTGATCCATCAGAGGCCCACAGCAAACCTTTGCTGGAGCTGTCGTAGCCGATCTTCTTGATGGTGTTTCGAACCACAGCCTGGAGGTCCACTTTGGCTCTGGAGGTCACTTCTCCAACCAGTAAAATCATGCCGGTCTTTGCCACACACTCTGCACCCACACACAGATTCAGAGACGTAACGCCAGGCTTCAGTGGAATCAGATCAAAGACCATCATGAAGTGAAATAAAAACAAGGATACCTGGGAAAATTTTGATTTTGAAATCTGAGTTTCTAAAAATTCCCATAGAATTGTAATAATATTTACATGATTAAAAATGAATATTTTAAAATGCTGTTTTAAAATAGTGAACAGGTTTATAAAGCAAAATGAATAATATGTATTAATATAATGGCTAATTTAAAATCTGTGTGTAAGTTTTTCACAATTTTATGATCTTTTTATATATTTATGAGAGATTTATTGGTTGATTGTGTGATTACACACACACACAATATTTTTTAAAAACTACTATATGATCATATATTCTTACTTTTTACCTAATTTTCATTAAAGTGTAATTTTTCAAATAGACGTAATTAATTTATTTTTATTAATTTGTTTTTGATTAATTTATTTTTTATTTATTTTCATTAAAATACAATTTTTTTAAATATTTGTCAGTTTTTTGTTCGTTTAAAGTTTAAACGAACCAAAAACAATGTGTTTGGTTGACTTTGCTAAAACAAAAAGTCAAATAAAAATGTAAATTAGGACTTTTTGAAGCATATTTGTGCATAATTGTACAACTTTTTTTCTTAAATGTACACATTTATTCTTGTAAAATTTGGATTTTTTGGCATTTTTCTCACATTTTCTTAAACTTTATCTAATAGGGACAAATACAAAAAAACAGGTTATTACATTATTTAATGGTTTATGGTTGTGTTATTATTAAAACAATCTGATGTCTGTATGTATATGTTTTTTTTGGTACCATTTTTTATAATAATTATACTACTTTATTTTTTCTAAAATGCTGACTTTTTATCGTAAATTTATGACTTTATGCTCATAAATTGTTGCTGCAGAATTTACAATTTTACTCTCATAAAAATGAGACTTTTTCTTGCAAATTCACCACTTTATCTACATAACCTGTTCAATATCTATATATTCTTTTTATAATTGTACGACTTTATTCTCATATATTTTTGTACATCCATTGTTTTAAAATCATTTCGGTGAATTTTCTATTAAAGAGGCGTGTCGTCTGTTTTTGCCCCAGAAACCACACGTTGTTTAGATGCTGTTTGTTTTTTTTACGTATGTTTTCACATTATATTTTACTTTTACTTTACAAATGCGTTTTTTAATGGCATCCAGCGTTCATATTGACACTAAGTCGTGTCATATGTTCCTGTTTGCAGGACGTTCAGCTGCTCTTCCTCAGTCCCACCAGGAGGAAGATGCAGCTGCTTCTGTTTGTTTGGTTTAAAATGTTCCTCATCTTAGACTGTTCTCCTGGTCCGTTTGCTCAAAGGCCTAAGGTGGGTTCTGCAGAATCACGTGTGCCGAGTTGGTCTGATCATCTGTAAAGAAGAGCTGAGAACATCTGGAGCTCAGGAGAACAGATACGACACGGTGGATGACTGTGAGCTAAAGGTCGAGTGCTGTTAATTATTAATTATCCATGTACTTTGAGATGAACTGCAGAGCTGAAAATGTGTGCAACTTCATACAAGTCCACTCCAAACACAAAAGAAAGTCTAATCAGGATAATAAAAGATAAAAAGGTTGGACATCCGCTTGAAGTTTTTTTTTATATTTTCATAAGTTTGGTTAAAATCTGATTTTCAAAATAAAAAGCAGAGTTTTTATTCAAGCTTCTCTTAACTTTTATGGAAGCATGTCTGTAGCATAATTAAAAACAAAAGTCAAAACCAGAAATGTTTTTTCATTTTCAGAATGAAGCTGCATCAAATGACTCAACATTAAAATGAAAAATCAATTCTTCAAAAAGCGTTTTCATTTTCTTCCTCAGCACGGCTTATTCTGTCACTTAATTAAAATGATAATGAAAATAGTATTTGACATTTCATTTTCAAAAGGTTCTCTGGTAAATGTGTAGCAAAATTCATTTAGAAATGTCTAATTTGATCATTAAAACAGATTAACAGAAATGATTTTTCATTTTCAAAATGTAACTGCATCAAATGACTCAAAATTAGAATTAAACTTCAATATTTCAAAATGCGTTTTCATTTTCTACTTAAAAACCGCTTATTCTGTGTCAGAATTAAAATGAAAATGCAAAGAGGGGACTGCATTTTCATTTTCACATCCACCCTGTGAACACTGTCGCAATATTCAGTTGGACTTAGCATTTCCAGAGGGGGGGGCGGGGCGATGACATCACTGCTTTCTCAGTGTGTCCGGTTGCTAACAGACAGATGCTAGCAGCAGTGTAGCTTTGTGTTAGCGGCAGAGCAGAGGGCTTTGTGACGGTTGTGCTCTCCTGATGATTGTTCACTGCTTCTCAGGACTACGTAGCAGCATTTCCGCCTTATGCGGTCCTCCTTCGGACGCACCGCGGCCCCTCGAAACTTTCCCCCTTCGCACAGCGGAGCGTGAAGCCCCGCGATCCGGAGCCCCAGATCGCCGACGGCAGAAGTGCTGCTACGCAGATCTGAGAAACTCTACACCATCATATGGATTTGTGTTTCCAGTGGTGTCCAGAACAAAAGAGAGGCTGATGTTATTCCCACATATTTACATCCAACATGCTCATTGCGGCAGTTTTTTTTTTTTTTTTTTTTAATCATAAACCTGAAAAATAAAAGCAGAAACTCACCGCAGGCCACTTTAGAGTCTGGATCCTGACTCAAGTAGGCGTCCAGAACAGCATCGCTGATCTGATCACACATTTTATCTGTGAACACGGAGATGTGAACGCGATGACCAACATCCTCAGATTCTCTTAAGGCTCACATGAGTCAAATTTAAGCCTTCGGTGGGATTTCAACCTGTTTTTGAAACTAATCAAACACACCAAGAGGTCTTTCTGACGCAGATGTTTCAGATGTTCCGCCGTTCTTCCGTTGATCGTATCAACGAACCGGACCGAGCGAGCGCGACGTCACCCACAGAAAGCCGTTTACGCCCACCTCCAACCCACGGAGTCGATTCAGTCGCCGTTTCTGTCGCCATACGTCATGAGAAAGCGGCGATTGCTCCGAGTTGTTAACGTTTCTACGGCAACCACTCTCATTCATCAGGACTGAGCTTGTCGGAAGGACACACCCCTAACCACTTGATAGCACGAAATCTGTCAATCAGACATTTTGAACGTGGAACATGGCGGTCAGCAGGCTCCACCTACTTTAATTGAGGCATCTGATTGGTCAGTTTACAACTTGAACTACACAGAAAAAAAAGCATTAAAAAAAAAGGTATCAGAGCAAGAATGGTTATTCTGAGTAACAGCGGTTTATTTCTCTATAGACGTCTACGGGATTTTGGTGGGCACTTCCTGTTTGGAACACCAGGGGGGAGGAGTCACTCAGTCCAGTTATTTTATACAGTTGATGGTTGATTCCCTCACTACTCCCTAACCCCTATAAGACTAAACAGACCGGGACAATCCAATGTCTGGGGTTTTCATGCTAACTCCTTTTTTTTTTAATCGCAAAAAACATGTCGCCACGCATTTGTTAAAGTGAAAACTCAATAAATAAGAACATTTTACAAAGATTATTTATGAATCCACAGTGCTCTGATGATGCAAACTTGGATGTTTTATAAAAACTACATTCACATACTTTTTTTTCTAATGACAAATCGTTCAAAAGCAATGCATTGTGGTCCATATTTGCTAATCTAGTGAGCATCGATGCACACTGGCTTTTCTGCAAACAGACTTCTGGGTAATTTCCAATTTGACTCGAAACCCCCGACAAAATGGCGATTGCTCGATAACTGAGATGGTTTTTTTTGTGCCATTGCTACGGTTACTAACGATCTTACGACAAACGTTCCCGTGTTTTTGTGTTTATCTGACTCAGCCGACGGTCGCCTTCGCTGAGTTCTGATCAGCTGGACGCTCCTTCCAGGTCGTGTATACGGACTATCATTGCAACGGCGTGAAGATGATTGGACGGAACGGGATCACGATGTTCTGGAATATTAGGAATGACTTTAGCAATTGTAAAATATTTTACTTCCGTCTGATGTTTCTCCCTTTTTGAAACAAACCACAGCTTCTAAACAAACAGAATAAAAGGGTTAAATGCTTAAAAATGTTTGATTCTAAATCCTGAAGAGAATTTTGTGTTAAAATGAAAATAACTCAAATTAAAATATGCATCAGCCAAAAGTATTTGAACATGTCATATAAGAAAACATGTAAAATGATGCTTCTTTAATGACATATATTTATATTAAATGTATTTATTAAATATTCAAATGTTATCAGAAATAATACTTTTTTGCTTATGAAAGACGCAAAAACACAGCAGCATTAAAAGTAGAAAAAAGGCTTCTAAAAAAAATGGTTGAACATAAATGCATAAAAATTATGTTTTATTGATAAGTTTTTTGTTTTAAAAAAAAGTTGGACATTTTTCTTGTTGGGGTTATTTTCTATATGTTTACATATAAAACACCCAAAAATATTCCACCTCTATAACAAAACAAAAAAAGTGCAACTTTTGATCGAGTTTCTTTTTAACACGTACACACATAACACCCCCAAAAGGGTTACTAAGTTTGAACTTAATGAGCGGTTCGGTACCGGAGTGTCCCTCTCCCACGGATTCGGACGTGAAGAGGAAAGTCTTCCCGCCGCGGGATCCGCCGCTCGCGTTCATCTTCGGCTCTTCGACAGGAACGTTAACGGCAATGCTGGCGAAGGAAACGAAATCCGCTTTTATCAGACGATGATTAACCTCAACTTCCGCTTAAACTTTTAGCCCACGACGATACTCCCGGCATGAAGGGTCTTATTACGGCAGCTGTCATGGCTGAGCGTGTTAAACCGATCGACCGCTAGATGTCACTGTTGCATCGTTTCCACGTCTATCGTCGGTAATCCAGGATACTTGAAGCTCAGTACTGCCACCTGCAGGACAGGAGTGCGGAAATCACAATGCAGATTACGATCTATAAAAATCATTTCATATTGTTAATAAACAAACAACAAACAAATAAATAAATACATATTTCGTTCCTCCGCCCCCCAAAAAATGTGTAGAAAGAGTTATTGTTACTTTTCTATACTTTAGAATAATTTACAAACATATCTCACAAGCATGTTTGGTAACATTTTTGAACTACCTGAACATAAAAATAGGATATTCTTTTTTTTTTTTTTTTTTTCCAAAGATGCAATCTTTCATTCTGGGAAAGACATCAATCTAATCATAATTTAATGCAAATTTTTACATACACAAGATAAAGTGATTAGGAAAGGTCCCCATAATGAATCATGTTAAATGAGCATACTTTGGAAAATATTTGTCTCTATAGAAAAATTATAAATGACTAAGCGGAAATTATCAAAAACAAGACTATTTAGAACCTGCAAATGTATTACATTTAACTAGCATACCTCTGTTTTATTATTTTAATTGACATTCCTTTACTCTTGAACATGTTTTTTTTTTTTTAGAAATACAGTTGTATAAGTTCTCATTGTATATGGTTCTATGTATTTTGTATATAGATGTGTTTACATTTTGTCTGAAAATTTAATTGTCAGTAAAGTTTTATATGAATTAAATGTAAATGTGTACATATGTTAAAGCGTACATTATTTCTGGGAATGTATGTTAGATTAAATGTACAGTCAAAAAAATTCAGATAACATCTCAGTACAGATAAAGTACTTAAAGTTAGAACTAAAATGACTAACTTTAGAAAATCAAAAGTAGTTTTATTATGAAAAAAACATTTTATTTGACTCTGTCAAAATAAGTAATAAATACTTAATATAAATTCATTAAACAAGGAGCAAAACAAAAATGCTCAAATGTTAACAAACAAAAAAACTCTTTTTGCATTAATGGAACATTTATAATTCCAGTGGAAAAAAAACAATTTGACAAAAAAAATATTTTAGTCAGAATTATGCTATGATCCTTTTCATTATAATAAGAAAAATGCATGTTTGAAACAATTCTTTGTGCACATTTGAGCAAAAGTTCCACGACGCTCTCAATAACTCACCATAATTTGCACACACCTGCTCACACCTGAAATTAATTTACTGGACCACAAAGAATAGATTTCAAAATTAATTGAAATTATTGTGGGAACTTTAGCAATTTTTCCATTTTCCCATAATTTGGGAAAACAAAACTTTTGTTCCAGTGACTTTGTCATGGAATTTCACACGCCACCAGCTTACTGTAAGTCTAGAAGTACCACCCAAGTTTTGTTGACCTTTGACCTTGGGAAGAGGTTGCCATCGATCGATCCTCCAGCATCATTAGGAAGCTATTCGGGGGGAAAAAGTTGTTTTTAGAAGTTGTGGATCTTCGAAGGTGTTAGCATGGTCAGCTAGCAAAAGTGGCGTTTCCTGTTGCTCGCACAATTTTTGCTTGAAAATGTCACGCATGAATTGTTGGCTCAGGCTGATTAAAAGAATATGACATAGGATATGAACATATCGGGATTATGCGCGTGGTTAACAAAAAGCTTGCGTTGTCAAGGAAATTAAAAAATTTACTTTTGCCGATTGTTCTAAAAATGATATAGACCTGTTCGTCATCCCCAGGCGACCAAAACATAGAATGGTTGCTATGGAAATAAAACCAAAAGAAAAGCCACTATTTAAAAAAAAGTGATTTTACATACAACGCCGTTCACTGCTTTAATTTCGTTTTTTTTTTTTTTTTACTTTATTCACAGTGCAAACTTCAATAATTCCTCTTCCTCTTGCCAATGCTTTTTACTTCCCTTTTCTCTTTTCTTCTGAACTGAAACAGAACATTTTGAACCCTTTCTCACCAAGTGGGGAAGAACATCTGAGAAAGTCAAGCAGTTAATTAATGTGGGTTAAGTCAGAAGCTTCAGGTGACTCAGCATTTTCCATGTGAAAGCCAAACCAACAAAAATAGGTATGATAATGAGCTCTGTGGATCTGCAAAGCTTCGACCTTTGAGGAAAAGCTTTGCATAAATGTAAATGAGCGATGGTTGTTTATTTATTCCTCAAAAGTTTTCGAAAACATTTGAAAGTTTTAAAATTAAACCCCAAATTTACATTTGCTGATCATAAATGATCACAAACAAACAAACAAAAAAACTAAAAAGAAACCTAAAGATTTAACATAAATGGCAAAAATTTTAAGGATTAAAGCAAAAATAAAGCAAGAAAAAGAACAAAAATATCAATAAAAACAAAGGTTTCCTAAACTATTTAAATGTCCAAAGTTAAAAGATGCAACACAAATGTTCAACTGTAAAAACACTGTAACCTGTGATCAACATAGATAATTCAGGAAATCGTTTACTCCTCTTTTCTGATGAAATACATTCTAAAAAGTCAGTCAAAAGCTAAAATTCCATCCGGAGTTTGGAGGAACATCCAAGCTGGTGGAGACGTTGCAGCTTCTGGTTGCCATACAGCTGAATCAACACAGGATGAGGAAATGAAGTAGAGCAAGCCCGTGACTTCACAGCTTTATTGCCTTGCAAATCCTGTGCCTGTGTCGAAAACTCAGAGCGCTTTGCTCGGACGTGTCAGGAATCGAGCGCCGGCCTGGATCTGCTCTGACAGCTGATGGTATGTAGAACCAACTCTGCCTCTCAGGGCTCAAACTCAAACTTCTCCTCCTCCTCCTGAACTCCTTCGGAGGCCTCCTGCTCTCGGCCTTCCTCTCAATGTGATGAGTTTGTCGCTTTCAGCAAAGCAGGAAGCGAAAGTGCTTCAGCTTAGTGTGAGCAGGCGGAATCCAGCGCTCAGAGTTGATGCTGCTGCAGAGCCAATGAGACTTTGATTGGGGCCACTGATAGTTAATGAGTTACTGAGCAAAGGTGCAGCTGCAGCAGACGTTTGTTCAGCTCCTGCGTGACTCACGCAGTGACAAGAGCCTGGACTTTAGCAGGAATAACATCCACCGTGAGGAATTGGTTCTTATTTGGACAAATGTGAGCTTTGTTGATTGGGACAAGGACACGGTGCTGCTATGGTGAGTAGAGATCTGGGTTTAAACTGTTTTTTTCTCCCAAAATCAACCAAAGTCGGTTTAGTTTTCCTTCAGATGTACTTTTTGTCAAGATCTAGTTTGATGCGCCACCTCGCTGGCGACCCGACTGAGCTCTTTCTGACTGCAGCTCAGAAGCAGGAAGTCGTGGATGGAGTGGAAATGTACTCTTCTCCCTTCATTTCCCAGTCAAACGTTGTAGTTAAATGACCGTTCGCCGGGCCTCGTCTCTTCCAGGCCCAACAGAACCCTCAGCCGCCCGCCTCGGGCTCGTCTGGAAAGCTGGACCAGGTGCAGAGCCAGGTGAACGAGGTGAAAGACATCCTGAAAGACAACATCGACAAAGTGCTGGAGAGAGGAGACAGGCTGAACGAGCTGATCGACAAGACCGACGACCTGCAGGCGTCCGTGAGTGGAGCCACATTTAAACTAAAACGACATTAAACACTAAAACCAGCCAAAAAATAAATAAAATACCAGTCTTGTTCTGACTTTCTTTGCTGGTGGAGACAGTCGTCAATCAAATCAATACATGCATTCACTCAGTAGGACACTTGGCTGTTTCATAGTGGAATTGAGGCTGATATAAAGTCGATGCGGCTCTCTTTGCCCTGAATAGAAAGACCGGATCTACGGTGACAAACTGCAATGGCTGTGCAGAGTGCGTGTGGCGTTTGTGGCCATCAGTAAACCTCTGCTATTCTAACGAATTAGAACAAGTTTAATAAAGAAAAATCTAAGATTTTATAGCTTAAAACAATATTTCAGCAAACAAACACTAAATGTAACTGTATTTTTTTAACAGTAAATGTGATGACTCACTTAGGAGGAGCGACCGAAATCACAGCCAGGAGCCACACGGCCTAAAGCTTAAGTTACGGCTGTTGCACAATGGTTGCCTCATAACCAGCATTGGTGGAAAAACCAATGAGTACTCAGAAAATGGAGAGCACAGGGGTGTGGGGTAGAAAATTTAAGGAAGTAAAACAGAGGAAGAGGGAGAAAGTAGTGATAACGGTTTCAGAAGAGAGCAGGATCTGAATGGTGGCAGAGGCTGTGACCTAAAAACAAGGCGGTTTGTGGTCCTTGAACGTCTTTCAGCAGCAGCTCAGCGCCAACGCCCGCTCACAGTGATCTTTACTGCGCCAACAAATGTGCACACTTTGAGGTCTGAAATCAGTAACTGTCATGGCTGACTTTGCAACGGTGTCATTGACCTTATTGACTGTTTTAATCTGCCACAACCAAAAACTTCTAATCTACACTGAAAAATAAAATCTGTTGTTTTTACAGGGAAAAAAACTGGCAGCTGTGGTTGCCAGAAGAATCAAACGTATAAAAAAAATACATTGATTATGTAAACAACTTTACAGTAAATATCACATAATTTAACGTCTAAATTTACGTGAATAAACTTGATTTAATTTCCGATAAATTTTGTAAATTTGCTGGGCTAAACTGTGATTCTCACAGTCTTAATTTATAGAAAATACTGAATTTTAAGGCGAATTTGACTAATACTACAGGTAAAAATAACATTTGTTCACATAATATGACTAAATTACAGCAATCCGATGTTACAGATTCTTGGATGTTTATACAATGTTCTGTAGAGTTGTTTACATTTTTACTGTATTTCCTACCTTCTTTAATTCTTAGATGTATTAGCCTTTACAGAGTTAAACACAGCTATTCTAGTTAGCAGTATTATTTGTAAATCAGCTACTGTGGTAAACTGTTTTAGTTTGAATTTTCTTTTAACCTTGTATTTAAGCCTATTTTCTTCCCATCATTTATTTTAAAAATAGAGAATATGTTTAACAGATTGGTTTACTTTTAATCACACATTTTAGCAATGCCCCTTACAATTTTCAATTTAATTTGTTTCTGTTACTTTTAAACAAGGTTTTGAAATGCTGACATAAAAAAAAATCCACCGTGATCTTCTGTTTGGTAACTACTGCAAGACTTCACCACTTATTTACAATAAAATCTCTGTTAAACTACTAAAACTACTTTTACAATTCAGTTTAAACTGCTGATGCTTTCACAATATTGAACAATAAACGTAAGCATTTTTCCTAACCTTTTGCCCAGGGTGGAATTCCAAGCTTTTAATTTAACCTTTTCTTCTTTCAATATGACTGTTAAAATAATTAACAGCATTTTTTATTTATTCAAAGACCCCTGGATCTCTTGGTGACCTCCTGGGGGGGAAAAAACCATTAGGCAACTTTTCAATTTAAAGTAAATTACATTCAATAGCAATAAACAAAAAATCTTTATAACCTTTTGAACGACACAACAATCTGCTGTCTTTACACCTGAAAAACTGAAACGTGAGATGACAGATTATTCAATAAAAAACTGCTAAATTTAAGATTATTTATAGCACACTGTTTCCAACATCTGATTTTTTTCTTTCTTTAGTGAAAGTGGTCTTAAATCAACACAAAATGGGAAACATATTTCTGCTGATTCTATTCTATGACTACATGTGAGATTTTTTAGAGCAGAATGAGACTGTCCAACATGATGAGCAAGACTACCTACACAGAAGAAACGCCATTCAAATGTTCTACACTCTAAAAAGAAAATAGTTGATTCAACTTAAACGAATCACTTCAATTGGTAACACGTAATTGAATTAAACTTATTCAACTTATTTTTTTTATGTCTATCCAACTCAATATGTTGATCTAACTTAACTTTTTTATTTTTATTTTATTTATACAACTTAAATTGACACCATACATTTCTCTAAAGTTTCAACCAATGAGACTTGTAATTTCCATGTCATAGACATGAATGACCCAGCGATACACATGTCGTGACCTCTGTCTTTATTATTGGGACATACCATGTCTTTCCACACAAGGGGGTTGGTCATCATCCCCTGTCAGTGAGATCTGCCAGATCCTTAAATGATTTTAAATCTCTGTTAAAAACGCATCTTTTTACATTGGCTTTTAACACCAGAGAGAATGATAATTAGACAGGATTTTTAGTGTTTTTCATTGATGATTTTATTATAGTTTTACTGTGCTTCTTTGAATTTACCTATGGTTTTAGTGTAGTTATACGTGTGCAGCACTTTGGATGTCTGGCAGGTGTGAAAGTGCTATATAAATAAAGATTTGATTGATTTGATCCTCTCCCACACTCTAACTCACGGTGCAGAAAGAAAACAACATAACAGTTTAAATTACTAATTAAAACAGAGTAAACCAGCTAGACAACAAAACACATGGACAAAAACTCACACTTAAACCAAAATCTGCCCAGACAGGCAAAGAAAATGGTATCCCATAATTCCTTGCGCTGCCTTACGTTATGAAGTCATGACGCATTTACACCAAAGTTACATCAACTTAATTGAATTAAGTTGATTGAAAGTAAAATAACTATGTCAGACAACTACGTGTTATTTTTAAGTTAATGAACTCAAAAAAATTATTTATTTTTACCAAACTAAATAATTAAGTTAGAACAATGGAAAAAAGTTCATCTTTCCAACTACAGCCCAAATATTCTTTTTAGAGTGTAGATACACAGAAAAGATATTTTACAGATTGAACAATAAAGATTGATGCGATGAAAAATTATCTTTGTTAAGGCCGCTACGTACATGTTGCACATATTGCACATATTGAAGGATATGCGTGAAAAATTGGGAACGTTTTACGTGAAAATTTTAGATATTTATCATGAATGAACCACATTAAAACCACAGAAGTACAGATAAACCAGGTAAAGAACACCTAAATCAACGTTAGACATAAACCGAGTTTGATTATTGTGCAGTTTATATGCATTATATGCAATTCATGAGCGATTCGGATGTCAATTGCTGTGATATAAAAGTTATACATCGGTGGTTCAAGCGTGAAGTCTGTCAGACTTTCTAGGAAGGACACACATTTGTGTATCCATCCCGCATCATGGTGTAACGTAATGGCGTAAGATATAACCCTGTGCTATCTTGTGGGGTCTAGATGACCCCACCCTTCCATTGACGTGGTACCCCTACCATGACAAAGGTGGATAAAGGTGGAGAGGATTTCATGTAATCCATGGACACCAGTGAAGATCACAAATCACTGAAGAAAAAGGGTTCTTGTGGGGTCTAGATGACCCCTCTCCCAATGTTGAGGCTCATTAACGTTGGGAGTCGGGTCATCTGGACCTATAATATACCACAAGGGATAAGTAATAATTGGATATAAACTATGTAAAATATGACTAAATGGTGTAATTCTCAACCAACCAAAAAATTTAAAAAGCTCAAGACCGCATTCATGTAGAGACCCGTTAGCCCAAACCCTCGACGGACGTCGGACCACATTGACGAAACCCTTATGAATGTATGCATGTATCACGAAAGACGGAAATTTCATACGAGGAAAACGAGCAAACTATGTGAAGTGGCTGAGTGACCCGGACTTAGCAAGCGACTGCTTTTCATCTTTTCCTTCAGGCCGACTCCTTCCAGAGAACGTCCACGCGCGTCGCCCGCAAATACTGGTGGAAGAACATCAAGCTGATGATCATCATCGGCGTGGTTCTGCTCGTCATCCTGATCCTCATCATCCTCGCCGCCACCAAGGTCATCTGATCCCACCGGAAGCTCTGGGTGCAGCGACCTTCATCGAGAGACGGCGGATGAGGCCATCCTCACTGAAGTTCAATCTCAGAAGCTTTTTCTGACAAATGTCTGCAACACTCCAAGATTTGACAAACTCTAGCAATGAAACACAAATCCAAAGTGTTTAGAACGTTTTTATTGATGTCTTTTTAATGTCCAATACACCGTGTATATAGATAGAGAGAGTAAGTTCTTGACCGTCAACCTCTGTAATAACATGTAATATACGACAGACGATAAAATGAGGAAAAAAAAATTACTGAAACTTTGCAAAAAAAAAAACACATTTTCTGTTTGATTTGTTGGAACCAACAATACACTTCAGTACTGGACTAAATGAAGCCACTTTCTAGCAGCAGTTGAGGACTTAACAGGGAAAGGAGGAACAAAGAAATGCTAAAAGCCATCTAAACAAATGCAGAACACTGAAATGTTGATGTAAATATAGAGGAAACGTAGGGCTTTTTTTTTTTATTTTTTTTTATGTTTTTAAACGGTCTATCTCTACGTAATGACTGCTGCTGGATCATGGCTCTGGTCAACGCTCCTCCAGCGCTCTGCAGACGTTCATCACTCAAACCTGTGAAACAAAAAGGAAAAGAAACCCATCAGTCATGCGGGAAAAACAAAGCCGCTGAAAGAAATACTAAGAAATATAGGAATCCCCTGTGTTTTTAGTGTCCAATATAAAAAACAAAACAAACTGGGAACAATTATTTTGACATTTTACATCTTAAAAAAAATAAAAAAAAAAAAAGCTAGAAGAGGTCTAAATGGAAGAAAGCTTCAGATTGGTCAAAAATACACATTAAAGAAAGCATTACATGCAAATGTCTGCAAATGTGGCGACACTTTGACTCATTTTTTATCAAAGATTGTAAGAAGAAAATGCGTTACGGGAAAATTAACAAAAAGAGGAGTCTTTTCCATCGCTGTCAGTAATACAAAAACAGAACAATACAATTACACAACGTAAAAGCACTTTATCCCCCAACACAGTAGAGTCCGAATACGAACCAGCTTTAGGCTGGTGGATTACGGGCTAAATAAAGAAAAACATTTTACATATGATTAGGAATGAATATATTAACATTAGGGAACTGGAAAATCCAGAGAAAGCTGTTCATATCCTTTAAAAAGCAAATAGTTAATCTTTCAGATTTGAAGTCATTACTTGTGGGGGAGTAAGGGCCTGTAAAAAATGACAATTACATGTGTAGATTTTACTTTTTTTTTTTTTTACATTAAATAACACTTTCAAAGAAATTAAAAAATGGAAAGAAAGATGACAAAGCTGGACGTGTCCCATATTGTTTAGTTTAGAAATGCTGATACAGGATGTTGTAAGACCATACCAAATGGCAGCATTCGAGAGCGTATGCTTCTCGTACCCGGTCCGCATTGAGCGGGCCCTGAGAGTATCTGGGAGTCAGCTCATGGCCTGCAAGGAAGCTCCGCTGGCAGGTACAAACAAGGTATGTCAGTGTTAGGAGACAACATACTTCCTTTTGTTTCCTTGCACATCCTTAACTTTGGCATCCATTTACTGTAGTAGCAGTACTTTACCTGTTAACTTTACAGTTAAAAAAAGAAAACAAAGAAGAGGCAGCAGAAAGGCCCGCTGATAAAAAAAAAATAATCGCCACAAGAGCGTAGCCTCTATGTTACCACTACTGTAAAGCACTTGAGGGTGCTGAGAGAAAGAAATTTACGTAAGAAAATTATACAAAACAATTACAAACACCAAAGTTAATGTAGCTAATTTTAGTTGAGCAGCAGTAAAGTTGTTGTTGTTTCTACATACCTACTTGACGGTGAGGGTTTTGCCTCTTTAATACGGTTTGTAACTGTTGGTGTGACCGCCACGCCGTGGCGACTTCCCATATCCGCCCGACTGATCTAAAAGGGGAAACGCCAGAGCCAGCGTTGGAGCATTTTTACAGAGGGCCAAAGCACTGCCAGAACTCCTCACTCACCGTTGTAATCACCATATCCGTAGTAGTTGTTGTATCCAGAATAATCGTAGCCTCCATAGCCCTGATTACCGTAACCGTAGTTGCCGTAATTTCCGTAGCCCGGGTTCCAGTAGTTACTATAACCCTGGTTCCAGTTCTGGCTCGGGCCTGCGGGTCACATGACTTACGCCTTAAACAATTTATTTCAACCCAAAAGGGAAAAGTCTTCAACAACGTCTAGAAATGACAAAAACACTTTAAAATCTTTAAAACTTTAAAGACTCTTTAAATTTGCAAAGTTTTTAAGTCTCCAACACCAAAGTTGTTGCTGGCGACAGCAAATAACACACTTTTTGAACTGCAGTAACTCTTTGACCATCAACGTCATAACTGTGACTCTTTTAGTGACGTCAAGGAATTGAGTTAAAGCCGTAACTCTGACCATTTACGGAATTAACGTAAATCTTTTACTAACGGAAAGGAATTATGTTAATAGAGTTACTCTTTGACATTTCACACAATTAACACAAGCCTGTTTATGCAATTAACGTTATTCTTTACGATGAACGGTAATACCTGACCTCCTGAAGCGTTTACGAAATTAAAGTCATTATTTTATTAACGGAAAGGAATTATGTCAATACCGTAACCTTTAAACCGTTTACGAAATTAACACAATTCTTTTACTAACGTAAGGGAATATCGTTAATACCGTACCTCTTTAACCGTTTACGAAATTAATGGCTTTACTAATGTAAAGGAATTATGTTAAAACTGTAACTCTTACCATATACACAATGAACGTAAGTCTTTTACTAACATAAGCTAATAACGTAAATACCATAACTTTAACCATCTAAGAAATTATGGTGATTCTTTTACTAGCGTAAGGGAATAACGTTCATACCGTAACTCTAACCGCTCATGTAATTAACATGATGCTTTTATTAACGTAAAAGAATTACATTAATACCGTAACTTTTTAACCATTTATGTAAATAATGTAATTTTCTGTTAGCGTTTACAAACTGCATTACTACTGTAGGTTGTTTACCATTTATGGAATTAATGCAAATCTTCCAATGTAAAGAAATTGCGTTAATACAGAAAGTCTATTTAACGTAATTCAATTTTTAGCGTAAAGCGTTGCATAAAGCAGTTTTTCACAGCTTCAGAATCCGTTGGAATTACGTTAATTACGAAAACAATCGACAAGTTATGGTATTTTAAAGTAAACGGTGGAGCCAAAGCTCCGGCGTTCATGGTTAACAACTGGAATTAGCGTCTAATCTAGATTAAGACGACTGTAAAATCTGACTCACCACCTCCTCTTCCTCTGGACCTGGACGAGTATCCTCCTCTGCCCCCCCAGTACTGCTGCTGCTGGTACTGCTCCTTCGACAGCGCCACCTTCACTTCACACTGCAGCGGCCCATCATGCAATTCACTTTTTTTAGGGTTCATATACTTTTTTCTGGTCAAAATCAGCACTGCGGAGGCGTCTAAAACTTCTATACCACTTTGTTACAACAGTGACGCACAATCTATACATGGACTTTATTTTAATGGAGTCAGAAGATACTATTTTGGGTTTAATTAAACCCGAAAAGTTTTTACATATTTTATTCAGCCTTTAGTCTGACAGTTCTTAAATGCAACAGCTAAATATTCTCAGACTGAAAGCATTTTTGAATCCTTAAAAGCTGTGTTCAAGAGCTCTGTCCGCGTCATGGTCGACACTTAGTCCTACCTTGCTGAGGCCGATGTTGTGGTACTTCTTCTCCATGACCTTCTTCACAGCCTCTTCTTCTTTGAACGTGATGAAGCAGAAGCCTCTCCGTTTGTTGGTTTTGTTCTCCATGGGGAGCTCGATCGACTCCACCTGTTGACCAAAACAAAAAGCTCATTTTTCGGCAAACAGCAGGATGTCCACAGCAGAGCACAGGTGCGTTTAGTCACAAACACACTGTAGTTCTTCCTCCATGATTCTTCCCACATGTCTATTGTCTCACAGTTTGCTGAAGCAGCAGATAAAAGGTTAAAGAAAGTTAAGAAATAGATTTTATTATTCCCATGAGGCTCATGTTGCTGGTTTAGGCGATCATGCTGGCAGCTGATTTGCTGAAGTCTGTTAACTAGTAACAGTTTAATGACTTTGTGATTATACATAAGCCCCTGACTGACCTCATGAAGGCCTTTTACTGGGCACTGTGGGTTAACTAGCATGCAGCCTAAATGCGACAAACATGTGTATTGGATGCGTTTGTGAAGCAGCAGATTCTAGAGGAATCGACATCAATTCTGTCCTGCAGATCAGCTTCTCTGTTCCTGAGTTTGTCCTTTGTTTTACCGGCAGCCTAAACATTTGTGGCACTGATGCTTCACAGAGTCCTGCACCATAAGAGCTAAGACAGGAAACGCCTGTCCTCCTGTCAGAGCAAGTTTCAAAATAAAAGAGCAAAATTAATAAATAAACCTGAAAACCCCTGAGAGCCGTTTCACAAAGGCACAGAAGTCGAGAGCGCAACATTTAGTGACAAGAGTTGAAGAAAAATACAGAAGAATTACAAAGTTTAGGGTCTGCATTTAAGATTTAGGTCTCAAAATGGTTTAAGCTGAGTAAAAAAGAAACGACTAACCTCTCCAAAGGCACCAAAGTACTCTCGGACTTTCTCCTCCGGGGTGTCTGGAGACAAACCACCAACGAAGACTTTCTTCACCGGCTCCTTGCTCTTCATGGCCTTGGCTTTTTTAGGGTCGATGACTTTTCCATTGAGTTTATGTTCCTTCTGTGACGCCACCTTCAGGACAGAAAGCAGCAAATACATAAATAAAATTCACTAAATGACAAAAAAAAAAAAAATCAACGCTTTTTCATGAATGCAGAGTGAACATTGGTTTTTTTAATTCACATTTTTACTCTAAACATGTTTAATCCATCAGATGTAATAATTAGAAAAGGAATTTGGAGGAAAATGTTGAAGACCTGATCTGTGCGTCTCCACAGTTCACAGAAATATGCTGCTACATATCAAATATTAAAAAAAGCTGACGTGTTCACTCATGAGTTAGTCTAAAATCTTCTGAATTTATTTGATAAATAATATTATTGCTTTTTTTTGCATGAAGGAAATGACTAAACCTCCAAAATAAAAGAAAAAGCAGCTATTTTAAACTGCTTCATTGATTTCACGTCAATAATTCACACAAATATCTATTTATTTCAAAAAAGTTGTGAAATGAACTTTTTTGAAATGAGTTAATAATTGAATCTGCACGCATCTGTTGATTTAAACTGAACAAAGGTGGACGTTTTATGAATAAATTCTTAAACGTTTGAAATTCTTGGGGAAAAAAAAAAAAAAAAAGCTGCTTTTTTAAAAGTAAAAACAGAAGACAGTGCTTAAAAGAAAAATCTCCATTTCATTAGATCAGACTGTTTTTTTTAACACCACCCCAGTAAAAACAACATTTAGGTCTTGAACAGAATCGAACCTTTTCCACACTTTCGGCGTCTTTGAAGAGCACAAAGCCGAAGCCCCTGGAGCGTCCGGTCATGGGGTCCAGCTTTAATGTGCAGTCTACGACCTCCCCAAACTTTGCAAAGTAATCTTTCAGGTCTTTCTTCGTGGTGTCCCAGCTCAGGCCTCCAACAAACATCTTCCTGTCAGCAAACAAACATTTGGAAGGAGATACGTGGTATAAGTCTGTGTGTGTTGTGACCTAAGTCCTAATGATAAGAATCTTTCCTTGGGTTGCTACTGGCATTTTCATCATAAAATCTAAAATGAGTGAACAAGTGTGATGAACGAAGTGAAACAGAAAGAACGGAAGAAAGTTTCTCTGTTTTTATATGACCCTGTAAAACCACAGTGTCAAATTTGGCAGCGTTTTTCTATCGTGTGTTGTTTTTTTAGCCACTGTTAATTCCTGCTACCCGAAACAAAAACAAAAAACTGTCAAATTAACTTTAAAGACCCAGTGATGAAAAAAGGTGTTTTTAAAGTTTTTAGCGTGTTCATGTAGCATTTTTCTGATGATGGACCACATATGTAAAGAAAATTAAGCTTAAACTGAGTTTCTGAGTATTTCTTTATCCAAATCGTTGTGAATCAGGAACAGACGTTTGAAAAAGATGACGTAGAAAAACACGCTGGGCGGGGCCACAACCTCCCTGCTCTGCTCCATTCTGATGCATCCACTGTCAGACAAATAGATCCATCTGCAAATCTTTGTTTTCCTCGTCTGAGCTGGAATCTGGATCTTTTCAATCTTTTTCGAGCCACGGCACACTTTAACCTTGACGGAAATCCAGCGGCACACCAGCATCCAAAAATTAAAGAAAGGAGAAACTCAGTCTGTAGTGATCTACAGCCCCTCCACAATCTCACGTGCATTTTTGTGATAATTGTGGCAGAAACAGCTGGAAGTTGCAGCTGTTTTTTTCCCTAAAAGATGTAATAAAAGTTAAGTTAGAAGATGTGTGTTCCTTGTTGTTTAAGACGTTTAGCAACAAGACGCTGTCACTTTAACTCAATGCATCATGGGAGATGTAGTGCAAACAGCCGCCGAACGCAGACAGACTCTCTTCTCTGAGCTTCATGGTTTTGTTCACTTGTTCCACAGTCTGATACCGGATCCCGCGAAAAGCTACACCGCTAAAGACGAGCTTTAGCTGCCATTTTTGTTGGAATTAAGCGACTTTATGAGCAGAATTGGAACAAGGAAGTGAAGACTTTAACCACTTCTGACTCTGATTCTAGCAGGAGGGCTTGTAAACAGAGACCTCTCAGTTATGGGTGATGAGAGGGGGGGCAGGGTCTGTGCCAACGGTCCCGCCCACAACTAAGAGGTGAATTTCTAATGAACTCCCGCCGCTCTGCAGAAACTAAGTCTTAGAAAACGACACAGGTTTTTTTCATTTAGCTAAAACGGCATAATCCTAATTAAAAGAATCGCCAATAGATTGTTGGAACTCACCAAACGTTGCCGCAAATATAAAACAATTTGAAAATAACTACAACAAATGTGCGTCCATGTTTCAACAGCGCCGTGCAGCTTTCTCGGTCATCTGAGCTGTGGGTCCCAGAAGTCTCTGGGGGAATATGCATGAAAGGCTGGCCGTGCGGATAAACGTACCCTTCATCTTCTTCGTTTTTACTGGCGTCGATCCTTGATCCCTCGGCCTCGTCCCCCATCAGGCCTCCATCCCCCTGAGCTGACATGGGGTCGTCATTGTTAGCCTCTCCATCCTCCTCCATCCTCATCATACTCGGGTCTTCGCTAAATTCATAATCCTCAGACATCTTAACGTTTTCTAGAAAAGATCAAATGCTAGTTATAACGAAAGGATATCCGGAGGGGGGAAAAAAAAATCAAAAGTAATTCTGAGCCAAAAAAATTCGAATTATTTTAAGCTAACCGCCAAGATGGTAGCTAGCTAACAGATAACAAATAACAAAAGCCGCTGTTCAAAAACAGGATGAGGCTAGCTCAACTTATCCAAAGATATCTCAAAATTCAAATCGATAAGAACAATGTCTTGGTCTCTAGATATAATTTTCTTTGAGTTCTAATAATTTTAACGGATATTTTTCATCCGATATTTTGTTTTCTTGCCAGCCGTTTCTTGCTCGTCTCCTGCGAATCCCGAGTTAGCGTTTGCTTGCAGAGCGCCACCTGCTGCAGCGGAGATGTAACATCAGGGCAGTTTGTAATCGAATAATTTAAAGTTTATAAAAGGGACTTTATTCAAAAAAGATGTTCTCAAATTAAAATACTTAGATTTTTTGTTTTAGTTTTGAGCCTTATTTTCCAAGATCTAAAAAGCTTTAGATACAGTTAGAAATCTAAATATACAAGACTTTTCCAAAAATAATGGCTTTAAGAGAGACCTACACATCAATCAATCAACCAATCAATCAATCAATCAATCAATCAATCAATCAATCAATCAATCAATCAATACGCATTGATACGTTTTGTTTAAAAATGCTAAGCAACAAAAACAAAAATAAAATAGAAAAGAATTCTGAAAAAGAAATGAAAAGAAAACTGCTCAGCAAACGAGCAACCAGAAGAAAAACTTTGTTTTAACAAATTAAAAATCATACTAACACTGATACTCATGATGGTGCATCTGGGACACCAAAGAGGAAAAACAGACATATATATGAAAATAAAGTCATACAATTATTAAATGAAGTTAAAAGTTAAGAGCATCAGTTTGTACAACATGTATGACAACAAGTCATACAGGTATGAAGAAAAATGTAATTTATAAGAATAAAGCTGTACAATTGTGAAAATAAATTCAACAATTTGAATTTATTGTGATAAAAAAATCCTTCAAAAAGTTGTAATTAAAAAAAATATTACATTTAGCTTTTAAAATGTTCAAACAAAGAGTTGTATACCTGATGTATGCATGGGATGGACATCACACAGCTGTAGTCTCACGAAATCTATTTTTGTAACTGTATTTTTATAAATTCATAACTTATTTGAGAAAAGCATGTTTTTTTTTCTTCTAAAATTACAACTTTAAAATATTACATTTAGGATTAGGATTGATTTTGACTTAAAAAAAAGTTATTTTCAGAAAAATTAGGTTGTCTCTCTCTCTTTATTTTATGACTTAAGTTTCATGGCATATATGACGCCACCGATGTCACAAAGTAAATTACTTGGTTCATATAATTCTGAGAATTTTACTAAGACAATATATGTGCTCTGATGATTAAAAACGTAAGTGGTTTATCAAAAATAAATGATAAAACTTATTATTTCTTGCAAAAATTGTTCTAATGCTAGGTATTGTGGTCTATATTCGAAAATCTAGTGAGCATCGGTCCGGTGATGCACACTGGTTTTTCGCAGAGACTTCTGGGAAATTTGTAGGACACTTGATTCTGGAATTTCAATTTGAATATTGGGCCATTCGATTTCGGAATAGATTCGGACAAAATGCCAAACGCACTATAGTGAGTCGTCGTCTTGTAATTGAATAGTTTGGTTCTGATCACCAATTTCTGGTTTTCCCACAAAAAGACGTTTTACGACTCGACAGCGCCCTCTCCCGACGCGGAGGCTAAACTAACGATGCTGAACATGTGAGGCGGTTGTTGCTTTGTAATGGTGGTCGAGCTCATGCCACGGACAGGCTGTGTCAAACGTAACTGTTTAGGCTTCGATCGGTGTTGATTTTTCTGTCCGGAGAAGCAGCGATTACCGGCCCGGACCGAACCACCGGCTGGCTGAAACCTCGCGGTGCCGCCGCCCGCTGTCCTTTTAAGCTAAGACCAGCTAACGTCTCCAGCTGCTTTTTGTGATCAACAATGGCCTCTGTCTCCATCCCTGCGTGCACTGGTGCTCTGCTGTTGGACATTGAAGGCACCACCACGCCGATCACATTCGTGAAGGTAAATCTGTGGCTGGGTTCCTCCCTGCGGGGTCGTGAGGGCTACGGCTATGCTAACGGCTGCTAAACACAATGAAAACTACAGATTTTATTATTATTATTATGTATTATCATCTTTCTGTATTTTATATAAGGTTTTGACAGTGCAGAGGGTGTAATTCATTCAACCATTTTCTCATAAATACTTAAAAATATGAAACAAATATGAAAAATATGCTGCCTTCAGGGCCTTAGAGCATTCGTAATTCCGAGCTTTTCCTCTCGTAGTCATTGAACCCGTTTTACACACAAGTCTCCGTTCATGATGTCATTTCTTAAGATATAAGAATATTATAAAGTGACAAAAAAGAGGAAAAAATCAACGTCACTCATCCGGCACTGTGAACTAATGAGATATCGCATTAATATTTGTAGATCTCCCCGAGAGCCAACTCTTTTTGGGCATTTTTCTGTCCCTTTCGCTCACATTTTGTAGTTATACATCTGCGCATGTGTAAACGAAACGTATGGAACGGAAGTGACGTAAAACCCCAAAATGTGTATTTATTTGTGTAGGTATTCATTGTTTTTTATTAGATGTAGTATGATGAAATAAATGTGTCAAAAAGTGGTTTAATTTTTGAAAACAAACAAATAAATATATATATTAATAAACCATTTAAAACTACATTTAAAAATGTATCTCCTGAGAGTACTCCACAAAGTACTAAGTGTTCAGTGTATAAACAGGAAACTTTGAGCAACAGTAAATAATCCTGCCAAAAATATCCATATATGCATTCATAAAACAGACAACATATTGTTTCTATGTACATATCACAGAAAGTACAGTTGTTTACCTGAAAACTAAAACGTAAACATCACAGCTCCTTACTGGTACATTTTTATTAATGATTTTAAAATGAGTTAATTTGCATTTTGCATCAACAGGAAATTTAACAAAGTGAGGCCATAACTACTCACTTCCTCTTTTGTGTAAGTATGCAACAATATCTAACAAAAAACGTATAAATGCATTGGAGAATACCGTAGTAATAGTTCGACCATCAATCATCATAAAAAGGAAGGAAGCAGTTGAATATTATTATCAGTCAGACTGGAGGATATTTGAAGCAAAGATTGAGGGATTGCTTTTCTTTCCTTAATACTATTGTATTGTTTTCTAGAATTTAACTTAATCCTACCACAAAAAATAAAAAAAAAGGAAAATGTTCCCACTGTTATCAATAATTTAATAATAATAATCAGCAATCTGACCAGTTCTGTAAAATTCACATTTGTTTTATATGAAATGTTTCGACAATTCCATATGGGACTAAAGTGATCCTGGATTATTGCTCCTTTTTTTTCCAGATGAACTTGACGTTTGGTTGGTTGATTACTTTTTTTTTGGTTTTAGGTACTGTAGATGTTTTTTTTTTTTTTTGGGTAGATGACTCGTCAGGCACATTCCATTTTAGTGATAAAACCTCGGGCACAAATGGAAATGTCACCCCGCGACCACACGTTTAGGTTAAGTTGACGCCTTTCTAAAGTTTTCCTCCGCTGTTTTGGAATCTGTGGAAACGTGGTTTCCACGGCAACCGCCGGTCCTTTAAGGCAAAAGGATGTTTGTGGATTCTGTCACAGACCCCGTCGACATCAGCTCTAGACTATCAGCGCTGCTACCTTTTGGTTTTAAAGGAACAGGAAGTTTAAAAGTCACAGAATTGCGAGCCTTACTGTGGTGAATGTTGTAAAAATCTGATTTTATTTCATCATGTTGACCAAGACCTTTAAAAAAAAAAAAAAAAAAAGAATCATTTCAATCTTCAATTAGCATTTTTATTTGGTAATTTCTGGTTTTAAGTGCGATAACAACCTCAATGAGTCTGCATTAAAATCAAAAGTGATGCCTTTACTTGCATCAGTTTTTCCTAGTTTATATGACTCAATCTTTTGTTAAGGTTCTTTTTAAGTCTTATTTATCCTCTAAAAGGGTTCAGGACTTTGTGATATTTTTTTTATTATAATAATAAAAATTGTTTATTTAAAAAAAACACAGTTAAAAAAGCCAGAATTAGCCACGGGTCAGTTTTGCTCTGTAGGCCCCTGAACATGATGTAAAAAAACAACAACACAGACATAGACATGTTCAGCTTGTTGAAATGACCAGACTTTAATGAATGCTATAAATCCTTCACTCCATTGTTTTCCGTTTCTCTTTCTTTATTCTAGTATCTTCCGCCATTTTTTTGCCGCTTAACTCCGCCTACAATTCCTCAGCTGTTTTAATCATTCAGCTATTCAAATGTTCAGCTCTTTCAGCTTTTTCTAGCTGTGACTTTTGGTTCTTCAAATCCTTGAACTTTTTAAGATATTCCAGGATTTTGCCTCCATTGAAACGCACGTGGAATCTTTGGAAGCTCGCTGGTTCGATACCCGGCGCACATTTTTCACAACCATCTTTTTTGTTATTGTGCTGTTTTCACTTCATTTATGGTCAACTTTGACCATTTCCTTATTTATTATTATTATTATTATTCCAATTATTACCCTTTAAGTTTCATGCACTTTCCTCTGGAAATGCAGCTCCTTCTAGTTTCTAGTTGTATTCAGCTGTGCAAACATCGGTCTTCCGCCTCACAGTGTTGTATTTTTGCCAAATATGTCAAATTTTGATGAGCATCGTATGTTTTTCTCTTCAGGATATCTTGTTTCCTTACATCAGAGAGCATCTGGAGGATTACCTGTCCACTCACTGGGAAGAAGACGAGTGCAAAGAAGATGTTTACCTCCTAAAAAAACAGGTGAACATCGTCTGAATCTCTTTACATCGATGTGGACGTGTAACGATAAACGGTCGAACGCCTGGTTGCAGATTGAGGAGGACATGAAGCAGAACCGGGCATGTCCGGTCCACGTCGTGGACCAAACGGTCCACACGGACGAGGAGAAGGCCATCAGGAAGGTGGTAGAGGACGTGCTGTGGCAGATGGCGGCGGACAGGAAGAGCACGGCGCTCAAGCAGCTCCAGGGTCACATGTGGAGGGCGGCTTACGCTTCTGGGAGAATCAAAGGCGAGTAAGTACGCTGACCTCTTTTCCTTCCACGGTTCAGATCCACTGGAGTGTTTCAGCAGAGGTTGACCTCACGTTCCTCCAAACAGGATCTATCCAGACGTGGTTCCTTCCATCAAGAAGTGGCGAGAACGCGGCTTGAAGGTCTACATTTACTCCTCTGGGAGTGTGGAGGCGCAAAAACTGCTCTTCAGATACTCAGTGGAGGGAGATGTTTTAGAAGTAAGTCCCAGAGGTTCCTTTTTTTTTTCTTTGAAACGATCTTTCATTTCCTCATAATTGATGTTTGTTTGTTTTTTCAGTTATTCGACGGTCACTTCGACACCACGATAGGAGCTAAAGTAGAAGCTAAAAGCTACGAGAGGATCGCAGAGAAGATCGGATGTCAGCCTGAAGAAATCACATTCTTGACAGATGTGGCCAGAGGTGGGCTCGTTTACTGAAGCCGTTTGGGGAAAAAATCCAGTTAATTCTTTGAAACTTTTACTTTATTTCGCAGCTGATCTAGAAAAGGTTTTCCCGACCAGTTAAAACTCTGATTTAACCCCTGTGCTATCCTAGGCACTTTAACATTGGGAGTGGGGTCATCTAGACCCACTAGGCAGAGCTCTGAACCTTTTTTCTTCAATGATTTGTGATCTTCACTGGTGTCCATGGATTACGTGAAATCCTCTCCACCTTTATCCACCTTTGTCATGGTAGGGAGAACACGTCAATGGAAGGGTGGGGTCATCTGGACCCCATAGGATAGCACAAGGGTTAAGACAACAAGTTTTCGTTAAACTAGTTTCATAAAGCAGTCTGAACAAACTGCCTCACTACAGCCCATATATTTAAAAAACAAACTGCATCCACTGCTCCCAGGTGTATATATTTGAATAATCCAGACATTTGTACTTTGAATTTGTCCAACAGCCCAGATTTCGTGGAGCAATCCCATAGGCTGTGACATCATCTATGGAAAATGGTTTACTTTCAGCTCCAACCACATGAAGACATTTTACACCATGTTGCCATGTTGGAGCCAGAAATCGTCAGCAAACAGTGGTTGTTCAGAGTCATCGTTTCTATGGCAACCACTCTCACAAACTGAACTGCCTACTGCTTGGCTCATTAACCCTAGAGCACCATTAATAGGTCGCGTGTCAAGGAGTCTGTGCCTTCACCAGGGATGCCTCATGTGTCCCAGGGAATGGGTGGACCAAAGACCAAGTTACTAGTTGTTAAATTTTAATTTTTTGAAATTTTTTGTTTTCAAATTCCTAATTTTTCAGTAATGTTTTAGCGTGTTTTTAGGAACTTTTTCTTCTTTGTTACACATGCCATAGTTGAAAATAAAGGAAAACGACTCTAATTCATCCTGTGTTAATCCATTTTTTAGATGTACTTTTTGTTGGGTATATTAGATCGAGTAAAAATAACCCGGCAAAAGTGAAGGCATAACTTTTTATAGCAAAAGTGTTCTAGGGTTAAAGCCTTGGTTTCTTAAAATCAAGAGTTCAGAGTTCTCTACAGCAAACAAAACAAGATCCTTCCCGTATATGACTTCACACATGCTATGAAGTCATATATGGGAACGGCAAATTCTGATTTTGAAGTATTGACTAGATTTGTTGTAAAAAAATCTACAGAAAAACATTTAAATAAATGAAAGAAATGTGAAAATCATGGCCGGTTTCTGCAACATCCAAAACCGCTACCTTGATATACAAAAAAGAAAGAAAGAAGAAAAATACAAAAGGATGGTGGTTTTTTTTTAAAGGTACAACATTGATGTACGGACTGCAGTAAAGTCCAATATCATACAGCTTTAAAAACATTTTTTTTCTAATCCTATTTTTCTTTTAAAGCATGTCTGAAATAAAGGATCATCATATCATAGCTACATTTTTATGCTGCCAGCCATGTGTGTTAACCCTTTAACTACCGTAACCCTTCAACTGTTCACCCCAGGGGTCCCCAAATCTAGGCCTTGAGGGCCGGTGTCCTGCTGGTTTTCCAGAATCCCTGCTTTATTTGCTGCTGATTACCAGGTGTGTTTAGCCAATAAGGAGCGTCAACGGCAGGTTGGTTGGAAAACATGTTGGACACCGGCCCTCCAGGCATGGATTTGGGGGCCCCTGGTTTACGCGGTCAGTGCAAATCAGCTGATCTATGTCGATGGCGTAAACAGTCCGAGTTACGGTACGTCAACGAGCGTGTGCTGTCTGCAACGTCTCCGGTGTTGAAGGGTGAAGGCGATGTGCTGATTTACCGGCTGCTTTGTGATTGCAGAAGCCAAGGCGGCAGAAGAAGCCGGGTTCAACGTGCTGGTGGTGGTGAGGCCCGGAAACCTGGAGCTGACGGATGAGGAGAGCGCCCACTATAACCTCATCACTTCCTTTAGCCAACTTCAGCTGACGGGGCGGGCTTAACGTGGACCGCAGTGACTTCCTCTCCACGTCTGTGTCAAACCCCCACTTTGGAGGTGCAGAAGTCGTCGTGCTAAACCCCTGCCTCTCGGACGTTCAGCGGCCTCTCGTATGTTCACAGCCTCACCGAAAAGTGGAAAGACACGAGACTCTGTAGATACAAGAACAATCAAGAAGACGGCACAAAATCTGTGAGGTTTCTGTTCCTCAAACTCCCGCCTGAACCTTGTATTTGACCTTCCATCCGGCGTGTGTCGTTACTTTGTAAACATTACCTGGGTGTACATTTTAAAAAGGTGTTTTCCTTTTATTCATGTTTTAGTAGAAGCACAGTGTAGATGTGCTGGCAAACGAAAACTCACTTCAGACCGGGACTCCTTCGTCAGAGAACCGCATTCGTTCAAATGTCTTCAATGTTCGTCTGTAACGTGGATCACGGAAACAGAACCAATGCAGAACTTTGTACTGATCCAGAAACAAACTTCTAATAAATGCCTTGTCATACACAGAAATGTGCCTCCTTTAGTGTTTTAAACTTTAATTAACTTAAATTAAACCAAACTGTTTGACATTTCAACTGAGTAGAAAAGTTGAACATCATCTGCATAGAAGGTGATCACACAACAGAAATGTGTTTACAATCATAGTGGACAGATGGAGGGACACCATAAAAAATACATTACAATGATTCCATACGTTAGACGGGCTTCAATGGAGCCCAACACGCCTACAGTTGCTGCAGCTCTTGTCCTATCATAGACGTCCTGGACTCCTCCGGATGCTCCGCCTCGTCGGTGCAAACCGCGTCAAAGTGGCTGTGGCGAAAGTCAATGCCGAAAGTGCCGACGTAGATGATGAAGGACATGACCAGAGCCCACTGACACTGAGCGGCTCGCACGAGGGAGAATGTGACGAAGACTACAGTGGGGAGTTAAGGGTTAAAAAGGGTGGAGAAGGTGACAGATGGAGCAAACAAACCAAAGGTTTCCATGAGCAAAGAAAGCTGCAGATAAACTGCAGACGAGGGATTTATTAGAGCTTCTCAAAAGTCTTTGTAAACGCAACTAAATGCATGTTTCGGGCTGCCGTGCTTAAAACTCTCATGTTCAAGCGTCGCTACGCAAATTTTAAAGTCAGTTTTTGGGCTCTATGTACAAAACATGGCATGAAGGAGAAATTAATAATTGCAATTTGTGCCCAGCTGGAATTAAATGATTCAGTCTTTCATATATCGGAATACAGCTGTATGCGCCACACATGCGCGGTGTGTAGAACTGAACTTTGTCTCTGTCGCACGTCAAGAAAGGTTTATCAAAAGATTTACAACTTTTGTTTCTTAAAGGATACCGAACTTCAATATCAAGCAGAGAGTTATGAGTCCAGCCAACAGGAAACGGAGGGCGGCGACCTTCGTCCCCTCGCCCTTCAGGTTCACCCTCAGCGTGATGTAAGCTTGAAGCCAGCAGTACAGCGTGCCCATCCCGAACGTCATCAGGGTGCCGGAGTCATGAATCGCCATCAGAGTAAAAAGCTGCAAACATCAGTCAGTCAGTCAGAAAGCGGCGGTCACGGCGGGAAGCCGTTCCCGTCAGGAGCCACGTTCACCTGGAAGTTCCCGACAATCGTCATTCCAAAGCAGGCGATGGAGAAGAGCGCCAATCCAGCCACGTTCAGCCACGGTCTGTGTAACCTGTTCTTCAGCTGCAGGTATCTGAGGAAGCCGATGACCAACCCTGAGAAAGGAGCCCAACAGCTACAGGTCATTTACAGAACGACACCTGTCCTGAAGGATTACAACACCCACAATAAGTCAGAGATACTGTTATTTACATATTTTTGTCTCAATTTGGATGAAATACCTAAAAGTTAACTTTGATATTACTAATATTGAATGAGAAGAAAGAGCTTTATTACACCCAAAACGAAGAATAATAAAAAAATCGCAGGTATTTCCAAAGACAGCTTGACAGCGACGTCTCCTGCTCAAATAGAATCAAACTTTATTTTCCCTAGACTCATGATGTTGTTCTGAGGCGTTCCACTCTTCCACTAGTTCTACATGCAGTTCTGCCGGGTCACTTGGGGGTACGACCATCCAGTCTCTGCTTCAGCTGGTCCCAGACCTGCTCCATGAGGGTACAGGTCAGGGGTCATTGCTGGCCCTAGCCCATGAGGCCCTCCCACTTCCTGAAGTCTAGCCGTGACAATTCTGGCACCATGTGGTGGAAAGTTGGGGATATCCTGGTGGAATTGGGGGATGATGATGGTTCTATGATGTTTTTGAGGTGACTGGGGCGTCTACAATAGCCAGATCAATTTAGAGCTGCAAAGCTGTTTCACCTCCTCCACCAAAGCCAACCCTGGGTACCATGTGGACCTCGGCGCCTTCTCCATCAACGCTGACGACCATCATCTCTGTGGAAGGTGATGACACTCGTCATTGAACAGGACGGTGGACCGCTGCTGCATTGTCCAGGTCACGTGGTCTTGTGCCGGTGGAGTCGCCTTCAGCCCGGCTTTCATGTCAAAGCGGTGGAGTCGGTTGTGAGTGGTTTGTCTGGAAACCCTAGTGCCCCTCACATAAACGGGCCTGCAGCTGTGTGGCGTTTGCCAAACCATGTCAGAGGTCATTAGGTTCTGGTCATGGTTGTGGTCTGTCGCTGGCGATGTCCACTCCTGAGTCTGTCACACACTCTGCTGATGACGCTTTGAGACAAAGTTCACCTGCAACACCTGACCGCCTACCACCAACCTGACGGCGCTGTGGCCAGGCGGCGCTGTTCGTCCGTTAAATGACTTCGTGTTCATGGTTGTGTGAACCATGAACTTGGAGAGACTTACTGGCAAAATCTTCTTTTTATCCCCACAGAATGTTGACATTGATGCCACTTTGAAAAAGGTTTTGCTTTTTTTTTTTTTTTTCCTCTAAGAATTTTCTGGGTTTTGGCTCTAATAAGTAAAACACAGTGAGTCCATCATATGGAAAACACTAAACAAGGTGTGTCTGTCACCACAATACAATCGTCTCCCTCTGCCTAAAATCTGTGAAGGTAAACAAACCAGATCCACTCAGTTTTTCACCAAATCCCAGACTTATCGTAAATAGGCTAATAATAGTTTAGCTGCCACATTCTCAAAGAAAAAAAGCAAAGAGATTAGTTTAGTTTAGATCATTCGTCTCGTTTTCAAATGATTAACTAAACGGACTGATGTAGATGCATAAAAACAGGGTTCGGGTCACTAATGAGGAACTCTACAGCATCTGTACCTGCAAACGCTGCCAGGTTCATGGTCGCACTGAAGAAACAGCTTCCTGGTGGGAAGTTGCCTGTGACACTGAGAGGAAAAACGTTTGAAGCTGCTGGCAAGAATGAAGATGAAGTGTTTCTACTGTGACAAGACGATGAAGGGTACCTTATGAAGGGAGGATACAGGGATACATTTCTGTTGAAAAACAAAGTACAAAATTATTAAATTCTTTTTTTTTCCCAACCGGTCCCACATTATTCTCTTGTTATTAATCTTTTTTTAATTTTTTTTTTAGATGTCATGAGCGCAGTGGCATGCCTGCTGCTCATTTTTGGACTGCTTTTCCACCACTTCTAGTTCTGAAACGGTCTTGTCGTTGTCGCTAGGCAACAAAGCGGTGCAGGAGAAGTGACCGGAGATCGCCGGAGAGGCGGAGGAGACCGGGGTCCTTCGGAGTTTTGCTGCACTTTGCAAGACTTCTGTCCGCTTCTAGGGCGTGAGCAGCTGAGGGGGGGGCGGATGCACCAACAGACCCCCACAAGCTCAAAAACATGCTTAAAACCAGAAAGTTTCGATGACCTTTGACCTTGGGAAAGAGGTCACCAATTTGCATATTTCCAAAAAGAAAAAGACCTCTAGTACCAACTGCAAATTTAAACTCCTAGTGATTTCAATCTGTTATTATGGACCTCGCCTGTGGAACCGCCTCCCAGCATGCCTCAGGGCTGCAGAGACTGTTCATGTCTAGATTTCGATTGGCGGTTAGCGTGGCGAGCTCGGCAGGGTGGTGTTTCCCTCCGGCTGTTTTTTTTATTTATTTTTTTTACGGGAATATTGTGAATATTTAACCCATGAATCGTAGCCCTGTGACGGTGTGGGATTTTTGATCACCGCGGTGATGCGGTTACCGTCACACCCCTAAAATCGTTGGCTCAGGCTGAGCGACACAACATGACATGCTGTGGGCGTGGTCAACAAAAAGACCTCCGTTGCCAAGGAAATCCAAACGTTCACTTTAGCCGATTCTTCTAAAAACTACATCGACCTCCTCGCCCCCCCCGGGCAACCAAAAAATAAGATGGTTGCTATGGAGATTACATTGACAGAAAAGCCGCCATTTTGAAAAAAAATATATATCTTTGCACGTGCTTTGACCAGAGTGCCAGTGGTGGAAGCGGAGAGTGATGTATGTAGCGGCCCGTCAGTCAGTGGTTGCGGGCAGCACACAATGCAACTTTTCATTATTATTCTAGGTGTATTTTTAGCATTTTATGATCTATTGTAATAGAATAGCGTTCTATTAAATTCAAAACGTGGATTTTTTTGTCTGGAGCAGGTAAGGAACAGTCGTACCTGTGGACACCCAGAGGCGTCACAATCTGGTTATAAAGAGAAATGAAGTATCTGCAACAGAAGAGAAGAGGAAATGTTACGGAAGCTCACACAAAAGTGAAGAATCAGATGACAGGAGATGACCTCCACGTGTTTTTAACGTGTTCTTGTAGCGATGGAGGACATATCTAAAAAAAAAATACGCTTAAAACTGAGTGTTTCTTTACCCAACAAGGCAGAGGATGGAACGAAGGTGAGACTGAGTCCCACCTCAATAAATTTCAGAATAAAAGCCTCTGGAATCTTCCAGTCAAAGGCGGGTATATTATGTCACAGTGTTCCTCTGACACTCATCTCTGTTCTGTCCTGCAGAAACGGTTCAAGATGCTTCTAGTGTGACTCTGAAGGACGCTAAAGCTCCGGTGGACTCACACGGCCCAAAGCCCGCCGGCGGTGAAGATGGAGAAGGCCGGAGGTAGAAGAGCCCACAAACTGAAGTTCTGCATCTTCTACGGGTCTGAAAGGACAGGAGAAACGACCTCTGGTATGAACAGAATGGGTCTGAAAGAAGCATCTACTGCAGCTGAACAACATGACCTTACGTTTGAAGATTTATTCCATCTCCGTTTCCTGTGAGCAAAAACACAAAATAAGAAGTTTGTTAAAAAAATAAAATAAAGACAGAAACAACCAGTTTTGATTCTGACTTTGCAGATAAAAAAATGCTTTGGGGCAGCCGGACATCATTTCTGCAGGATTGGGACACGTTTTTTTTATTTGAACATGTTTTAGGGTGGCCAGTGCCGAACCTGCCATCGTCCTCATAGCCTACAAAAATACAGTAAATATGTGGATGTTGACACTTCCTGTTCGAATACAGCGCAGGCTGTGAGGTGATGGAGCTCAGAGAAGATGGTGCAATTCCACGGCAACTGGTCTGATCCCAGTGCTAATGATGCTTTATTACTGTTTCATACAATCTTTATTACATGTCCTCACTTTCTATTTAATAGGTCATTTACTTCATTGGTTTATTTAGAGCGGGCAGGTTATTGGTGATGTTAAAGTCCAGCTCCTTCCATCTCTTGATCCGTTTTCAAAGCGTTCCCAGTGGAAAATATCATTTTTCCAGGACAGAGGAGAAGAAAAAAAAAAAAAAGTCACCTCTGAGATGTGGGCAGGATTATTGGGGCAAAGCAACCCCGCCCGCCCTTTCCCTCACCCATCCGTTGACACACTTTCCCGCTAGCTTACAGCCCCTCACAATTCCAAAAAGGGTGATCGAAATCGGATCTGTCCAGCCGTACACTTTAGATCCAGATTCCAGCTCCCACCAGGAAAACAAAGACGTTTATGGATCCATTTGCCTGTAAAGATGCATCAGAATGGAGCGGAGCAGGAAGGTTGTAGCCCCGCCCACCGTGTTTTCTACGTCACAGATAAGATCTTTTCCCAGCAGCACGTTTTCATCTGCTGCAGGTTCACAGCGATTTGAATAAAGAAATACTCAGAAATGCCGATTTAAGCTTAAATTCTTCTTATATGTCAGCCATCATCAGAAAAAGGCCAAGAGTACATGTTCAAAACACAATTTTCATTGTCTTTGATATCATTTTACAATGAATCCTTTGTTTTATAAATGCATTTGTAAGTTTTTTACTGTTGATTTTGCCCCAAATTTCCCAGTTTATACACAATTAGAAAAACACTAATGTAATCTCAGGTGGTGAGTGAATTAATTTTGCTCACAATGTTTAATTAATACTTGGAAAAAGGTTTTATTTAAAAATCAAAGCAGCCTCACACTTTTATGAATTTTTTTCTTAGGGTTTGGGTTCATGAGCACTTTTATTATCATTTATATTTAAGATATAACGATTCCAGTACAGTAAAAATGTTATTTGTCATAACCTTTTAAATTACAATTGTAAAAAAAAATGTTTTCATTAAAATACACATCGACTGGTAAGAGAAAAAACTCAATAAATTCACGTAATTTACGTAAAGAAATAAACGTAAATTCAGTTTCATTTTACCTGAAGTCCTCTGTGGCTCGACGGTTTCCGTCCCCATAAAACACCTTTCTGCTTCTAAAAATCCTATTTGTTTTCTAAATTAAAAATATTCGACTATTTCAAGCCCGTCAGTTTGGAAACCGATATTTTTTATTTTACTGTATCATAGGTTTAATAAAGCTTACATCGGTAGGTCGGAACGATTGTATTCCGCAAACCGCATTTATAAATGGACTGCTGACGTCACGATCACGTGTAAGGCCGTTTGACCAATAGCCGTTCTTCTTCCTCCCCTTCAAAGTTAAAGCATGCAGGGTTTTTTTTTTAAATCTAAAAAAACAACAATTTTACCGGTAATATTGTTTTATTGTAATTGTAAATTATGGTAAATCATTGCTTTACTGTATTCCGGTGTGCTGTACACACCGGAATAATGATTGTAAAGAACAACAAATGAACAAAGAACTTAAAAGATGAAACGGAACACAACAGAACCACCAGGACGTCAAAATCTCTACCAATAGCAAAAGTTCAAAAAGTTTTAATGTAATTAAAAATTTAGCAACCAATATGTAAAATAAATATTTGTAACTGCATTAAAACAACATGTTTAAGAGAATGTTTTTAGTGGTTGTGTCCAAAGACAACAACTGGAACATATACTTCACCTGTCAGAATTCCAAAGGAAAAAAAAGGTTTAGAAACATAAAAATGAGCTCAAAGTTCTTAAAAACTACAAAGATATTCAGAAAAAAAATATATTAGGAAGCCTTAAAATATTTCAGTCTGACAATACACAGCTGTGGTGGAGCTTGCAAACACACAAAAAAAGAGATTTTGGGTTCAAACCAGTTCAGAAGTTGATTCAGGGGAATTAAACCTGCAGATGTGCTTCATCCTACCATAATCTTTAAAACATTCCAAGACAATTCTCTTATATATTTAATATAGCTTTTTTGGGGGGGGGGTTAGATTTAGATCTCAATTTTTAGCTTTAAATACAAATGTGTTGATAATCAATTCTTGATAAGTGTATTTTTTTCCCCCCGAACACTCAATATTTTAACATCCATTTTAAATTAACATTGTTTTGAGCGGAAAGCACCCAACGTGTCGTAATTGATATCTATATCTCACATCTCATTTAGTGAATTTTAAGGGTTTTAAAAATAGATTTTAATGAGGAAAAAAAATGATTTTTTTTATTTTTCCAATGTTGTGGGGTTTTTAGAGTTTAAAATCTTCTTTTTACCTGTTTTTTTTTAAATACCATGATCTAATTTAATGTAATTTGTTCTCATGAAAACCTTTTGAACAAAAAAAAACAAAAAAACAATACAAACACCACACTGTAAATAAATATTATTTATTGAAAATACTGCCCGTTTTCGATCTAAAACAAAGACTTATTTTCTTTTACGAACAGCGACGTGGGGCCGACCGCTCGTGCTGTCAGAACAGCTGGAATGAAAATCAGGTTCCCTCTGAGGTTCAGTAAATCACCAGATAATCACCTTCAGCGACCCGTTAGGATTCCACAACAGCCCATTTTCATGTGATTACACGGATAAAAACAACAACAAAAAGAGACGGGGTAAAACAGGAGGGTGGGGCCTTGCACCGCGGATGCGTTTGTCCAGAGTGGTAACCACGGCAACAGCCGTGGAACACGTCCGTCTTCCGAGAGCAGAACTTTAAATCCCTTTTTCTCTTTTCAAACGATCCATTGGCTTAATTCAAGCCGTCTGCTATCAGCTTAAATCTGAGCTAGCGAGACAAAACAGCCAATCTATACGTTCATGATCATATACCATTGCTTGTTGTAATGCCCAAACGTGAAAAGGCCGTCATTTCAGTTCATGTTTAATCTAAGAGTTGCATAAATTGCAAAAAAGCATGCATCATAAATTATCCACAGACAATTGCCACCTTGATCTTTGTTGCTTTTTCCTCTTTTAGTTTTCCATTTCTAAAACCAAACGTGCAGTTTTTCTAGCGGTAAAGCGTAGTTTCTACAGCCCTTTGTTTGGCTCCGCCTTTCCTTTCCCCGGCGGGCGGGACTGACCATGGCTTGTGTTTCAGTTGCGTCATAAAAAAAAAAACCATAAATGGCACGAAAAGAAAGAGAAGGTTTTTGCCGTTGGCCTCAGAATCCTTCGTCCTCTGCAGTAAGAAAGCAGCTCTGTGATGAGCAAGCGGAAGACCACCGACTTCTGACCGGCGGGGGGGGGGGTCCACCTCCGCCTCGTCACACGCCCAGCTTGTTGGCTTGCGTCAGGACCACTTTCAGGACGGGCATGAACGCCGACGTCTCGCTGAAGTTGCTGTGGCTGACAATGTGGGTGTGGATGTTGAGGCTCTCCGTGTAGGACCGAGCCTCGATGCTCCTGGTGATGTTGTGAAGTCCAGAGATGATGGCGGGAGAGAGCTGAGCACAGAACAGCAGCTGAGGTTAGTGGACAAGATTTCTAATACTTAATAAATCCATCAACCAATCCATTTCTTGGAAAGATTCTTAAGAATTGGACGGGCGTTAAGTTCTAGTCTCTGCACAGGAGAACGTCAGGGCTTACATGTGAAAGCCCATCCTTAAATATACAGACGGTTCTTCTTAAGCTACGTACACACAGAGCATGTGTGGAACTCGCTGAGCCGGCGTTTTTTGGTGGCATCCAGCGTTTACACTGCACTATTCGAGGCTAGCGCATGTACCTACACTTGGAAGAGGTTTGGTGCAAAGTGTTGAAACGGTGCAGATCTGGTGTATCTAGCTCCAGGCTTTTTCTTTCACAGCTTCATTCCGATACACGAAAGACTTGGAGCAGTGGCGGTTCTACACTGAATTACCCTCTGAGCGCTCCTGTCGGCTGAGCGCAGCTGCAGGGGGGCGCCAATTTGCTGGTTTCAGGCAGTTCCAAACAATACATAATATAGAAAACCATGGTGGCGCATATTCCCCCCCCCCCAAACTCGGAGCCGGTGCCTCCTTTGAATTGGCGCCCAGACAACAGTCCGTATCCGCTACTCACTTGGAGTCATGGAATTCCGGCTGGCCACAAACCGTAATTATTTAATTCTCTTTCGTGATTGATTTTCAACCGTTTGGCCATTCCAGGCATTGAAATTGACGGCATCCATACATCGCCACCAAATCTGAGTCCTTGGTTGGTCAAAGTTCAACTGGTTTAACTTTTAAAGAACGTTCCCGGGCTGCACGTTTTGTACGTGGAGCCCGGGAACTGACGCAGCGACACTCTCATGCGTTTACAAAGACTTTTCATTGGAAGTGTTAGCTTGAACGCGTCCAGCCCGGTGTGAACGTAGCATTGTATGCAGATGACACTCATCTGCATCTTCATGTCCAGATGACACTCCACTTGGTTACATGATGAGTTTTTGTGTTTTCATTTCTGAGGCGCCTCACCGTCTGCTCCCTCAGCTTGTCATAAAGTGCCTCCAAGCGTTTGTTGGCCTCGTCCAGCTTCCTCTTGGTTTGCTGTGATGAGACAAGAACCGGGTTAGAAAGAGTTCATGCGATCGCTAGCAAACCACTTGGTCCTGCAGACTCACAGGGTCGGCAGCGACGGCCAGACACTTCTGGATCAGGCTCTCAAAGGTGGTCTTCAGGATGAGGTGCTCCTCTGGGATGGGCTTCTTCAGGATCTTCTCTGCAGGAATGGACTGCAGCGGCTAAGGGACCGACACAAGGAGTCAGAGCTTCCTCACGATGGGCGCCTGCTGCAGAAACCGGGACTCGAAATACCTGAATCATGTCTCCTGTGGGGGCTCCTGGCGCTCCCTCCATGCTAGTGTTGGGCATTGCAGGGTTCAAAGAGGGGGGAGTCAGCTGCTGTTGGTGCATGCCTGAAAAAGGGACCTGGGGACCTTGTGGGGCCGCCGGGGGGATCTGCTGAGTCATCGGGTCAGTGCCGAGTGGGGCCATGATGGGGGCGGTGATGGGGGCAGGAGGAGTGTAGTTTTCTGGAAGCTGCTGCACAACGACAAACAGAGTGCTTTCAAAAGCAGGGTTCCTACAGGGTTCCCATAGGATTTTTACAGGGTTCCTACAGGGTTTCCATAGGATTTTTATAGGGTTCCTACAGGGTTCCCATAGGATTTTTACAGGGTTTCCATAGGATTTTTACATGGTTCCTACAGGGTTCCCATAGGATTTTTACAGGGTTCCTACAGGGTTTCCATAGGATTTTTACAGGGTTCCTACAGGGTTCCCATAGGATTTTTACAGGGTTCTTACAGGGTTCCCATAGGATTTTTACAGGGTTTCCATAGGATTTTTACATGGTTCCTACAGGGTTTCCATAGGATTTTTACAGGGTTCCTACAGGGTTCCCATAGGATTTTTATAGGGTTCCTACAGGGTTCCCATAGGATTTTTACAGGGTTCCTACAGGGTTTCCATAGAATTTTTACAGGGTTCCTACTAGGGTTGTGCCGATGGACGATATCATCGTCCATCGTGATGGGTGACTGACATCCCGATGGAGAGACCACCATCGTGATGCCACGCCCCCGCCACGTTGCAAGTGGACCCCATAAGCCGCGGTTACATGAACAAAATATCTTGATAGGATCAATGGTCGGATTAGAATCCAACCGTGTACATGGGCCCAGAAAAATGTGTTCAGAATATAAAAACGTTCACTAAGGTCACACTTTCCGTCGGAATAAAAACCGGAAGGATATAAATTCCGCCGAGCGGCTTTTTTTTTTTTTCAAACTTTATTGAATGTAACAATTAAATACAAAACGACAGCGCCGAGCGGGTATATTCATTGACATGTCAGCTCGGTAAAATACGAGATGATCTTCTAAACGTGCTTTTAATAATGTTACGGTTATTATGAAACACCTGTTCGCTCATCAATTGAATCTTAATCCGTGTTGTCAGTGCTTTTTCTGAGCGCTGTTGTTAGCCCATGTTAGCATACTGCTATGCTAACATGGGCTAACAACATTAGCTTTGGGTGGCGCTGCATCCTGAGAATAACATCAGCCGTTATTTAGTCGGGACACGACTGGAAACACAAATCCACGTCATTGTTTGAATGTTTTCTAAGGACTGAGCGACATTTCTGCTTTGAAGCTCAAACCGCTGTGTGTGCTGACGATCCGAGCTGTGCTCAGACACACACTTAGACCCGGTTCTGAGTTCGGTAGCTCGTACCCCTAGAGCTGCGGGACGGATCGCAGTCTTAAATCTCCCACACATACCGCTCATGTACCCCCCCCCCCCCCCCTTCCCATCAAACACAAAGCTGTAAGTCTGCGCTCCGCCGGTCCACTTCGCTAGTTAAGTGCAGGAGCGGACTACTTCTTTTCCATTTTGTTTGTTACTTTTTTTGTTGAAGTCACTTCCCTCAGTTTATACTGGATCACGCGGATGAGTCATTAGTTGGGAAATAAAATGAAAAAAGCAAAATAACGAATAGGAGTTATATAACAACAAAAAAATTTTTGTCGCGACGATGTCATCGTCCATCCCGATGGTTGACAGCAAACATCGTCAACGGCCAATTTAGGGGACATCGCCCAACCCTAGTTCCTACAGGGTTCCCATAGGATTTTTACAGGGTTCCTACAGGGTTTCCATAGGATTTTTACAGGGTTCCTACAGGGTTCCCATAGGATTTTTACAGGGTTCCTACAGGGTTCCCATAGGATTTTTACAGGGTTCCTACAGGGTTTCCATAGGATTTTTACAGGGTTCCTACAGGGTTTCCATAGGATTTTTACAGGGTTCCTACAAGGTTCCCATAGGATTTTTACAGGGTTTCCATAGGATTTTTACAGGGTTCCTACAGGGTTCCCATAGGATTTTTACAGGGTTCCTACAAGGTTTCCATACAATTTTTACAGGGTTCCTACAGGGTTCCCAAAGGATTTTTACAGGGTTCCTACAGGGTTTCCATAGGATTTTTACAGGGTTCCTACAGGGTTTTTATAGGGCTCCTACTGAGTTCCAATAGGGTTCTCATAGTGTTCTACATTTCAAATTTCAAAAGCTAATTAAGGCCCATGAAACTGAATTTCCAGCCCAAATCCCCCGGGGATGGAAAAAGTACTTATGGTTGCTTCAGTGAAACAACGATCACATTGTTAAAATGCTGCTAAAAGAAAAGCAAAAGTACTAGAAGAAAAAGGAATTAAATGAGAACTGAACAGATTCTTCTCACAATTCTAAGTTTTAGTTAATTTTTGACTTATGATGCTAAAAGGAGATTTTTTAAACAGGAATCTGTAAACTTGTAAAAAGACATCTTTACCCATTGTTTGTGGAAAATGCTAGAACTCAGCAAAGAGATCTACCTAAAGTATTAAAAGTGAAGCAGAATATCCAACTTTAAAGCATCACATTTGACAGCAGCTCCATAAATGAAAAAGAGAGAAACAGCACAACGATGGAACCACGTTGGAATCTGTTTAGTAACAGTCACACGCAGAACCATCCATCACCCAAAATAACACAACTTGAAGACTTGAAGGGTTCCAAAACTGCCAACTGTTCTGGATTTAGTGTGAAAATAGAAAAACAAATTGATTCAAGAGTTAGAAAATATTCATCTCAACTACAAATACATTCTTTACTCAAATAATTTGAATTTTCCTTCAAGCCAACCCTTGTTGTAAACGTTTACTGGCTAAACTGCTTTCCAGGCAGCTGCCGTTAGACATCATTTCCCATAATCCCCGTGGGCTAGCATTAGCCAGTTTCTTTGGCTATATCTGAATTCCCTCACTCCTAAAAACATTTCCAGTGGCCTGGATTTTGACATTCAAACATTTAAAACATTCAAACTGTGAAAAATAAAACTTTTCAAAAGATTAAAATCTAGGATAAAAAAAAAGAAAGGTTCCGGTATTTTTTATATAAAAACCTTTTTCTTTAACTACCACAAGTCCTTGGTTCGGATCTTTACCTTCTTCTTTGGTGCGTGGGTCAGGGATGGGGGGTCGTTCCAGCCGTTCTGAGGTCCTGCACAGAAAATAAGTTCTTAAACACTTACATAGAAACATGTTTTCAACCCAAATCGGGACAGAAAATGTAAAATTTCTGCAAGAATTGAAACCATGTAAAAAAAAAAAAAAAAAAAAAACAACTAAAAAACAAACTTGCGAGCAGGTATGATCAGGTCACATGACCGGCACATAGAAACTCACTTATTCACCGTACTCCTGTCTGTTCACTCTATCATCAGTTCCATTTACATTATTCATCTACGTTCTTTCCCTGAGGTCACCTTCCTCATCACTTTACATCATTCTTTTGTTCATTTATCTTAATAAGATGATTCATTAAAAACATTCAAGCTGAACTTCTCTCAAATGTTTCATATTCTCTAACATTTTTTATACTAGGACGTTAAAATCTGTCAAAAACATCAGTTTAGTAAATCAAAAATGACACTTTTCACCTGATAATTTTGCTCCCATCACTTGTTCGGTGAAACACTAGAGGAAACTATTTTCATAGAAGTTTTATATTTGATTCGTAATACATTTTGGATTTACATATTTTCATTTCGTTAAATGTATTCTCAATTCTAAAAAGCTTCAGTAAAATGCTTTTTGCTGAGTTTAGTGAACCATTGAGGATTTTAATGATTCATCGTTTGAGAAAGTTTTTCTCCTATATTTCAAACCTGATCTAAGTTTTTAGGAATATAAACATTAAAAAAAAGAGTTATAACTTTGTACATTATTCCATTTGATTTTTTTGTATAAACATGCAAAAAAAATAAATAAATAAAAATAATTTGAATAAAAACAAATTAAAGGTTGTAAATCTGGATTTTACCTGTTTGATCTCCTATTTACCTAAAATTCTATTTACTTTACCATCCAAAACATAAAAATACATTTTAATCGTCATTTAATCAATGTAAAAATTTCAGACCAAACAACAAAACTGTGAGTAAATTTACAATAATTGTAACAGATTATTAAATAAAACATGAGTGAATAATAAAACATGCAATGTAAGAATAAACTCTGATCATTTATACAGATTGGGAAAATGCTTTTTATTCAGTCAACAATGAAAAACTTTGTCCACAAAAGAAGTTTTAATTCCAGAAGTTCTTATTTTTAACCAAAACAACCTTCAATGTTTGACGTTTTGTCTGCGCTTCAGCGCTACCGTAAAAACAAATTGTTTTGGTACCAAAAGCACAAATGATTTATAATTCCTTCAAAAGAATTTGACCTTTTCTGTCTGGATTTTTTTCAGTGGTGGCACCAAAACGCAGTTTATCCTGTCAAACGTTGATGCGTTAAACTTTTAATTTTGTAACAAATTGAATGCTTTACTTCTTGTTTTGTCATTTGAGGTTTTTAAAAAGATATTTTTTTAGAAGTTTTATGGTAATGACAACTGTCTGATAGCTGTGTTTCATTTAAATGAATGTAATAGATGAAAAATGCAATCAAACATTTCCTTTTCCTTCCAAAAGGAAAGTTTTCCTCTGTGGACGAAGCCTCCCAGAGCGACCGGACGGATCAGCAGGAATCAGGAGGGCATGCAGACCTGGGGATCAGCGGGGGCTCGAGCTCAGTACCTGATACTCCGGTCAGCGGGGGCGGCAGGTACGACACGGGAGATCCTGGCCCCCCATGCTGGAAAGACTCTCCAAAGGACGGAGGAGCAGAAAAAGAAGAAGAAGAAGGAGAAGAAGAGGAGGAAGGAAAGAAGCCTGGGTGCGAGGAAGGAGGCTGTCCGGGATAATGTAGAGGCGCCGGCTGAGTGTACTGAGGCAGGAAGCCGGGGGGGTGGGGAGGAGGGGACGAAGGGTCGGTGGGAGGAGTTTGAGGAGGAGCAGCTGATGAGTACTGAGGAGGATAGGCGTGCGGGCCGCCGGCTTGGGACCGGGTACCGGTTGACCTGAGGGAAAGCTGGGAGTCGCACACGAGGCTCTGTTAGTGAAGAAGAGTCATGCAGTGAGACGGCGGCGCGGCGCAGCGCGGCGAGCGTTCAGACGGCGGTTAGTGCCACGCAGCGGAAACGCTTCCAAAAACAGAAGATGTCTAAAAGTCTGATCAACCCGGTTGCTTAAAAGTACAAAAAAACAGGTTTTTTTTTCTAAAAATACCATCAGTAAATCTTATTTAATTCACAATAATAATAATTAAATATGTGGGTAAAACAAAGTTCAGAGGGGGAGCTGCTGCTGCTGCTGCTGCTGCTAGCTTTAGCATTTTTGAGACTCATCTGAGAAAGAAAAGCTGGAGATTCCTCACAAATTTCTATTGGACAACAAAACTTCTTTAAGCTCCCCTCCGATCACCTTTCCATCTGCTTCCAGAGTGCGGTCTTGTGATTAGGAGTATGCCGTTCTTAGTCAAAAATCCAAAAAGGACCGTTTCTGCAGAGACAGGAGTTGTGGTGTTTTCTACGTCACAACTAGGATCTCTTTCAAACGGCGTTTCTTCTGCTCCTGATTCACAACGATTTCAATAAAGAAACACTGAGCGGAATTTTCTCCATCATAGGAACAAAGCCACAAAAAAAAAACTTAAAAACACCCAAAACTCCCTTTTCTATTGGAGTTGGTCTATAAAAAACCTTGCACTTGTATATTTTATAAATGCATAGAATCGCATCTTGGAGGTTAAGGATTGATCCAAAATTATAAAAAAAAAATTTTAAGCAAAAAAACAATCAAAACAGACAAAACCACATTTGTCTTCAAAGACCCAAAAATCTCAGTCTGACAGATGAAACTCAATTGCTTTCCACTGACTGTATATGAGAACTGGACTGAGTGACTCCTCCCCCCTGGCTTTCCAAACAGGAAGTGGCTCCAAGAACCCAAAATCCCGTAGACTTTCATTCCATTGGTCAGAATAAACATTCTGGATCTGATACCATTTTTTTTAACATTTTTTAACATTTAACATTTTTCTCGCGATAACGATAAATCTGCATTTTATCGTCCAGGCCGTCTGGCTCCAACATGGCGGCCTCCAAAAATGGCGGCTGAATTGATTTCATTTGGTTGGAGCAAACCATTTTCTGTGGGTGACGTCACACTCGCTCAGTCCAGTTGTCAGATACAGTCGATGGTTCCGGAACAAATTACAACAAGAACAAAACCACTGAAACCTTAATGTTGCTCTTTTTTATCCCCAAAAAGATTACCAGAGATCATTAAGAAAAAGCTAATCAAAGGACGAAGCTGTTGCATTATGGGTATGCTTTGTATTGCCCACATGTTTTTTCTTCTCTGACCTTTTCAAACTGGAGCCGGCGACAGGGAATAACAAATGAGCTCCTGTTACTTTTCCAGCGTCTATGCAATTAGCGTTACAGTAATTCAAAGAACGTCAACAACAACGATGGCGCTAAAGCGTTATGTCTTATAGGCTGAAATGAACATAAATAGTCGTTTGCTGCCTTGATTTGTTGCCGCCTTCTTGCTACTGTTTTTTTTATTTGTATTTAAATTGTGGAAACGTGTCTGATGAGGTTCAGAGTTCGACTTACGCTGGTACTGATGGGAGAACGCGTAGGCAGGAGCGGAAGAGGCGGGAGGAGGCGCGGCGGAGGCGGGAGCCAGCATCCTGTACCCCGGGGCCGGAGGCTCCGCCTACAGGAACACAAACAGATTCAAAGGATTTTCCTCTGTCTGTTGAATCATCATGGGTCGGTCACATCAAAATCAGATTACAGGCGATTCAAGCAAAGATGGGGAGGCAGTGAACACATCACAGCCCCAGCAGGCATCAGCAGGGGGGGGGGGGGGGGGGGGGGGGTGATATGAGCTGCAGGTGAGGGCGGAGCCACAGGCAGGTTGTTCGTCACAGCCGTGCTTTAATTGCAATGAGGTGTGCGGCTGGTTTGTGTGAGCGGCTGGTGTACCTGCGGGTTGGAGGCGCTGCCTACTGGATGAGGAAGAGGAGGGACATTGGGGAGGGCTGTGGGGGTTTGGTTACTCCAGGAGGTGACGGTGGAGGCAGCCCTCACCTGAGGCACACAGAGATGGCGATGGGCACGGCATGAGAGGGGGAGCGACACACAGACAACGGCACAACGAAGAAGAAGAAGAGTTAGGACAGGCCGCAGGTTAAACTCCCCAAGTTTGACCTCTACTTCCTGTTTGGCTGGAAACCAGGGGCCTCATTTATAAAACCTTGCGTAGGATTTGCGTCAGAAGTGGCGTACGGATGAAACATAGGACGTGCGTACGCACAGAAATATTCGAATTTATAAAACCGTGCGCACGCACATCCTACGCATCCTCCCCTTAATAAATCACAACCAATTCTAAATGCTGCGCAGCTTTTGCGGCTTCATGACACGCCCATAGTTGCCCATAAATAGTCCGTGAAACGCCCACAAATGAATATTCATTGATAGCGAAACCATGGCAAACGCAGAGAAAATAAAAAAAAAACGTAACTTCACTCGATGTGAAGTAGAAGTTATCGTTGGCGAGGTGGAAAAGAGGAGAAAAATGTTGTTTGGAGGGCACAGTGTGGGGGTTACTAATGCCGAAAAAGCACGTGAGTGGCAAACAGTGACAGACGGACATCAAAGTCGGGGCAAAAAACGTCTGGCGCTGCATCGCCAGAGTGTGTCTGCCACGGGTGGGGGACAGGGGACACCGGAGCTGACCCCTCTTGATGAGAGAGTGGCGGCAATTATTGGGGAGTCCCTTTTACGTGGAGTACTGACTGAGGCGGGGGTGGGGGGGTGTCGGGGGGGACACCGACGCGCCAGATGCACCGGGTGACACACCCCCAAAAGCTCCAACAGGACGGCTCGAAGAAGTCGGAACCGGCTCATAAGCCACTCGTCCTGATGCGTTCACTCCCAATTCTTCCATTTGCCACATCTTCTAAGATCCAAGATCAGCCATTGTGCGTCATTACGCATTGTGATGGGGCATTTTATTTCCATCCATTTAATTGCATCTGACAAGCTACAGATGTCGGTAATAATCCACGTGGAAATGGGAAATTGTTCACCGCAAATGTAATTTCTTGTTGCTTTCTGAATGGTTGAGACATACGCCATACATTGTTTTATCAAAAATAAAACAAACTAAAGGCATATGCATGAATACCATAATTCCATAGCTTACGAAGAAATGTTTTACTATGAAAACAACTTTCCCCAGTGGACAATTAATACGTCTGTCTGTCTGTCTGTCTGATTCGCACGCATCTGGCGGCGCGTGCACACGCAGCGGCTCTATCGGCTTTATTGTTTTTAAAAGAATGTATTTTTAAGTCGTTTATTTATTATTTTATATGCTGCTTGCACTGTGGGGTGAGAGAAGCTAATTTCATCTGTGCTGAATGTCTTACGGATGCTGCATATTTGACAATAAAGCTGACTTTGACTTTGACTATATCTGCTCCTCCAGACGGACACATTGACGGAGAATATCAGTTTTGTACATTATTTCGTTCTGTTAACTATATTATTTATGAGGATGAACTGCACAACATGCCAATATTGCAGAACATATTTCACTTTTCTTTTTGAAAATAAGTGTTCGTTTGAATTTCTGTTGTAATTGTCGTTTGATTTTTTTGTTTGTTTCACTGCTGATCGATCAAACGGGTTAGCTGTTAATTGTGAGACTTGCTTTGTGAAGTCCTCATGTTATTTATGAGAGGCAGTGTTGTCATTTTCACTTTCACGTGTTTCTTCCATCTACCGACGGTGTCGCCGTTTCTCATTTCACCCGTTTTTGTGCGTACGCCTGGGTCAGAGCTTGCGTGAAGGACCGCACATTTTCCCGTCAAGTTTGCTTTTTATAAATCTCAACTATTGCGTAGAGAGTGGCGTACGCCTTCTTTTGTGCGTACGCAACGTTTATAAATGAGGCCCCAGAAGAGGAAACTAGAAGCAAACAGCTGAGGGACATACGGATTGGTGGTAGTGTTGTTGGGCCGGAGGGGCGGCGGGCTGCTGGGCGGGAACAAATGGAGCTGAGCCGGGCTGGGGGTGATGTGACGGCGCCCCCTGGGGGTGTGTGGGAGGAGCAGCCACCTGATGCCCCAGAGCCCGGCTAAGGCGGTCCCGAAGCTGCTGAACAGAAACCTGAAACAGAAAAATTCAGTTTGTCAGGCCTGGTTTGATGTCATAAAAGTAAATTACTCTCCGTGTATTTACTAAATATGCCATAAAAATCTCACATGTGGATCAGTAAAATCTGATTTTTGTCTGGAACACTATGAATTAAATAATTGAAAGTCGAGTTTAAGGTAAATTTTTCCTAATTTTGCATAAAATGTTTCAAAAAAACAAAACAAAAAAAAAAAAAAGAATTTTTTGCGTGTTTTTTTTTCCGTTTTATGTATTTTTTTTATAAAACAAAAACACGTGTTATGCGTGTGTTTTTATTTTAATAAAACACACAAAAAATGTAAAAATAACCAAACAATTATTTGAAAAGCACTAAATTATTTATTAAAAAAAATAAAACAAAATTGTTTTGAAAAACCATACATTTTCTCAAAACACAAAAATTTTGAAAAACAAAAATATCTAAAAACAAGAACAACTGAAGTTTATGAAACACAAAAAAATTATTCCAAAAATAGTATTTTGAAAAAAGAAAAAAAAATGTTTTGGGAACGAGTAAAATTTATTTGGTAAAAAAAACTCACAAAAAGTATATAAAAAAAAACAACCAGATACTTTTTTCTTGAATTCAAAATGCTTCCATAGAAAACAAATGAGAGACTCAATTTTACACCTAAATAAAAATGACAATAAAAATAAAAGCAGATGAGGAAAAGGTCAAGAGGGCAGCAACCCCCCCCCCCGTACCTGGTTGGCGTCGTCAGGCAGGTAGGTGATGGCCGTGGCCAAGCTGCCCTGAGAGGCCAGCAGGTTCGCATAGAGGCTCATCTTCTCCGCCAGCAGGACGCCGATGGCGGCGGGGCCAGAACGCTGGGTCTGCTCCACCGCCTGACGCAGCACCACCACCTTCTCCACCAGATCCTGAGGGAACACAAGGCCAGTCAGGAGCCAGAGTTTCTAATGTTGCTTTAGGATCAAACATGATTTTAATCCGTCTTTTTAACAATTAATTTGATTTATATTGATTATATTGATTGAGGTTGGATGTGTATGTGTTTTTATTATTAATATTAGTATTTTTTTACTATATTTTTCCAAATATGTTGTTTTAATTGAGGCCCGCCGTTTGATCCACCAGGAGATCTAAGACGATCAACATGTTTCTTCCGGGCATTGTAAAATATAATAATGAATGAAGGATTCTCAAACTTCCAAAGACAAATTCCTGAAGATTCCTGAAGAATCCAGAACCACAATCAAAGCCTCATTAGAGCTGATGTTTGTCCATCAACCCTGAAATGTTCATTCATGTGTCTCAAACACACACAGATGTCGTAATGATGGGGAAGACAAAGTGTTTGATGGTTTAAGTGAAATGACCGTGGAGGAGAAATCAAGCTGCGAGGACTCCTCCACCCATCAGATGTACACAAACCTGCAGAGACAGAGGACTGTGTCCAGCCTGCGCTCGGGTCCAGCAGGACACCAGCTTATCCACATTTCCCGCGCAGATGTAGCACAGACAGGCCTGAGATTTCAGCTGAGCGTCCTCCGCTGCCTCCAGTCGGCCGCCGAGGAGGTCTGAGGAGAAGACACCGGGCGTTGAAGGCAGAGGGCGAGGCGGGGGGCGGGGAGAGGCCTTCGGCGAACTCACCGCAGAGAGACGAAAACTCCTCGGGCCGAGCGTAGGTCATGACGGCGGCCAGCGCCTCCTTCCAGTTCTGGAGGTCGCACGTCTTCAGAATGTCGTGCCAGTCCTTCGTGACGACGGCGCTGATCAGCTGCGGGACAGACGCCTCCGTCAGCGAAAGCACAAACTCCCTTCACAGCTCTGGGCATCGTCTTCCAGCTCTGACCTTCGTTATCCTGCTGTGCGTTTTCGTAAAATACTTTCTCTGGGTTGTTTCTAGCAGCTCGGGGCCTCCGGCGATGGCCAAGATGATGCTGTCCGCCATCCGGTTGTCATGGAGACAGAGCTCCACAGCGGCCTCGAAGTCTCCCGTCAGCAGAGCCTGAGTGATCAGCCCGTCCACATCTGAAAGGAGAGTTTAGTTGATTTGTGTTTTTTACGAAAAAAACGAAACATTTGAACAATTATTGGGTTTTCCTATTCCTCTGATTTTTTTTTATTTTTATTTTTTTAAGTTTCATCTCAAATATTCACAGTAACTCAACAAACTAGCAGGACACCTGCTAAAAAAATGTAGTGGTAAGAAATAAAAACAGGAAAAATGTAGAAATAATCTAAAAAAAAAACCAAAAAAAATCCAGCGCGACTCAGGGGAAAATGTAGATGTCCGAGCATGTGACCCTGAGGGACCCCATAGATCACGCTGACCCCTAAAAACGACATAGTCTCTGCCTTTAAAATCCAATCTGACCCAGTTGGTCGAGATAATCCCAATAATCCCATCCGTCTCCCGCCTGCACTCGGATGAAGCACCAGATTCCTTCAACAAGTCGTCTGAAGTCGCTGAAAATTTGTCCAGAAGGAGTTTTTCAACTATGACTAAATATAAAAATAATGATGCTTTTCAGAGAAGTGTGCTTTTTAACAATTTATAATAAGAAAATTAGATATTTTAAAGGTGGTTCAACTTTTGCAAATTCACAAAAACAGAGGAAATCTGATCATCTTAATGTAATCCATCCAATTCAACTTGGGCTTTCATCTACTGGAAAAAAATAAAACCTTAAAACTCAAACTTTGTCAGATGAACAGAGAAATTTATTATAAATAAAACACAATCTAAATTCATCTTTGCATTATTTAACATTTGCATAAAGGTTACGTGAGAACACCGCCAGAAGCTCACTTTGAGGCAGAAATGAGGAAAAAAAATGGTCACAGTGGATTTTCATGGATTTCAACACAGATTAAAAGTTTAAATCTTTCGTTAATAATCTTTAAGTTTTTTTTCTTTAAGTGCTTTCCAACAGAACCAGCATCACTGGAGGAACTATGGTTCTCTGCGGTGTGTCTCTCTTGCGTTGTGTGCGGAGACCGACTCACGACTGTCAGTTAATTTACATCGTCTATGTTCTGTTTCTGGTCCACTTCCCCCCGTTTTCTAGCGGAGTGGTTTGTCCTGCCACCCCCGTGTGTAGTAGTCCGACCCGCTCTCAGTCCTTGTAAAATGCACGTTTCGTGTCATAAATGATGCTGCGTTTTTGTACCAACAGCATTAAATGTTCATCACTCATGGCGAAAATGGACGGCGTGGTTATTCGTGGTGTGAACATGCATTATTGCGTCACCCTAAATATAAAATAACATTTTATTCTTTTGTTCTTTTGCCAGTTTAGCAGAAGCTTTTATTTTGAAACATTGACAGACTGGAAATCGAACTCCTGCGTAAAGGTTGTGTTGTGGAGGGACAGACGTGACATCCCATAATAAATAAAAGCTCTATTTTTCGTATCAACGCAACGGCAGATGGACCAGTGGAAATCAGCCTCCATGCTCAAAGAGGACCAGGGAGGCGGAGCTTTTACCTTGACTGACACTCAGGGCCACTCCTGCCGGCGTCGGAGCTGGAGTCGAGGTCTCAGCAGGCGTCTCAGCAGGACTGATCTCCTCAGCTGGAGCCGCCACGCCCTGAAACGCAGGAAAAATGTCCCACATGCCAACAAACAGCCACACAAATGCGGTTTCATTCTGACATCCAGAGCATGGATGTCCTTCGCTGGCACCTCGTTGAGGGGAATCTCCTCCTCCTCCTCTTCTTTCTCCTCTGCCTCCTCGTCCTCTTGGAGAACCTGGTCCAGATTTGCCTCCTGGTCGTCTTCGGCTGGTTCCTCAGGCTCCTCCGACTCCGGGGTTGGACTCAGAGTGACGGCCGGCTGCAGGTTTGCGGCTGCGATCCAGTCAAAAGCAGCTTCTGGAGCGTCTGCAGGCGGCTGCAGGGGGGCGGGAGCAGACGGGTCCGGCTGCGGAGCGCGACAGAACACGGGTCAGAACCAGACTCTTACCGAGCATTCTATCCTAGACGACAGTAACATAAAAAAAACTATGCTGCGTTGCCATGACAACCAAAACTGAATAAATAGATTAGAAAAATAGATAAATGTTTCATAACCTTTAAAAAAAAAAAAAAAAAAAAGATCAGCAAAAACTAAATTTTGTTTGCCGGATTCTGGATTTCAGTGATTTTAAATAAAAGATTTTAAGCAAAATTTCTTCCTCAATTTAATTTTAAATTTAAATGTCCTCATTTAACTGCTGTATCAATATTTCTGGATATTAGTTTTTTGGTCAAAACTTTTTTTTTTTTTTGCTGTAAAAACAAACTAGTTTTAGACTAAAGTTAAGATTTTAGTTTAAAATGAGCAAATAAAGGGTTGGATCTATTCTGACTGTTCTTTAAACTTTTTTTTTTAGTTTAAGTTCGAATTTTTACATTAATCCTCAGTTTGTTTTAATGTTATGTCAAATATAAAAGCAGAGGGATAATATACTTTAATTATAACCACAGATTTAAACTTCTGTCTTTTAAAAACACTTTTAGATTTTCCTGAAACAGAAATATCAGATGCATTTCTGAAACCGTTAATAGTTTTTTTTTCCCACCATTAATGGACGTTTAACGATCAGAACTAAAGATCTGGAACTTTCCTGCATTTCTCTGGACTTTGTGAGCCGATGTTTAACTTAAACTACATCGTCAGCCCTGCTTCAGAGGAACGGCGTGAATGAGACTAAACTAAAGATGCTGGAGCAAACTAAAGCCAGAACGTTTTGATCGAGGGGGAACTGAACGGAAACACAAAGAGGAAACGCGGCATGTGTGTCTTTTTCGGTGTCTTTTGCAACACTTCCTGCTGACAAAACTGAAGAAAGAGAAGAAAACACGGATTCTTAAAAACAGAAAAGCTGTTCACGTCTTCAGTTCCGGAAAACTTTTATATATATATATGTTAATCTCACAAGAAAATAGATATTGAACTTTGATAGATTTATTTCAAGCAATACAGATACCGGTACATCAAATCTATTATTCATGAATTGATTAGAAAGAAACTGATGGCAGGTTCTTGACATTACAATTGGTTCTAATCATCAATTAGACATATTTGCCCTGAAACCATTAAAAATAAAGTTTTTTAAATTGCTTTACAGGGAGTGGGAACAAGTGAATTTAAATAATCCCACCCCTATAATGTCTTACTTGTCTTTTCTGTTTTTTATAGTCGCCATTATCCAATTTTTAAAGACCCATTTCAAAGGAAATCGTGTTTTTAACAAGTCCTTGTAGCATTTTTCTCATGATTTTCATGATTCTCATGAAATTTAGGATTAAAATAGCATTTCTGAGTGTTTACAATATTTTGCTAATGTTAGCCTGGGGTTGTGAGGGGCTGTAAGCTAGCAGGAGAAAGTGTAAACAAAGGGATGATGGGATATCAGCGGAGGCTTACTTCCACGCCAACAGTCCCGCCCACAACTCAAGAGGTGAATTTCTAATGAAATCCTGCCGCCGTGCAGAAACTATGTCCTAGAAAACGACGGCGTGTTTTCAATTTTGGCTAAAAACGACATCATCATCATCAAAATACCGCGGAGTGGGACATTAACATCAATTTAAATTTATCAATACTTTCCATCTGCAGTCACACAAAAAAGGATCTTTATCTGTTAAACGTTTAAATAGAACATTAACCAATTTAATAAACATTATGGGCCAAAAGCAAGTGAAGATTATAAAATCTATTAACTGTAATTGTTAAGAAGGGTCAAACTCTGTCATTAAAACTTACTTAATTCACAGCAAACATATATTGTTAATTAATCAAGTTATATTTTGAGGCTAATAATAAGTGATATAATAAAACATATTAGATAAATTCACTTTCTGGACTAGTCTTTGTATATTTCTTTAAAGAACAAAAAACGTTCTGGTTCTCCATCTAAAGTGGAGTTCCACAGAGCTCCATTCTGGGACTCCTGATGATCCCAAATTATGGGAAGAAATTATCAAGGTACCACACAATTTTATTTAAAAAAACAAACAAACGAGTGAATTTATGGAAAATTCATCAAAAATTGTAACCAATGATCAAATGACATGAATTGTTTTGATTAATGTCTGACTTTTTTGTCCCCAAACTGAGTTTAAATCTCTTTGTATTCCCGTTTCTGTTTATATGGACTATTCAAAGAAGGTGCCTTCCCATATATTTTCAATATTATTGGATGTTTTTGTGTTCCAAATGTTCAAATTTTGCAAACAATAAATAAACAATTGAGAAACTAAATACATATATAAATATTGGATGGTGTGGTGTCTCACCTGTGGAGGGTCTGCAGGTTTTTCAGCTAAAGCTGCTGAAATCTGCCAAACAAACGGCCCAAATGTCACACAAAGTGCTGAGAAACAACAAGACGTGTCTGCAGGAGAACACGCTGATGTTCTGCTACCTTTGAGGCCAGTTCCTCTCTGTTGTACCCGAGAAGTTCCAGGTATTTGCTGCGAACGTCGCTCTCAAAATTAACCTGCAAAACAGAAAAAGGTCCAACTGAAGTTTCCCTCATTAAAAGAAAGCCTCGTGAAAGTGTTCTGGTTCGGCTCGTACCTTCAGGAAAGACCAAAGGGTTTTTTCAAACTCGTTTTCGGCGGCGTCGATCTTCTCCTGGCAGAACCCTACGAAGTTCCTGGAGCTGAGAGTGGCCTGAAGCTGCCCGGAGCGATCCAACAGGGCCGTTTCCGTGACAACCTGACTGATGTGCACTAGGTGGGACGCCGGCTGCTGCTGCTGCTGCGGCTTCGCATTGTCCAGAGAAACCAGCTTTCCTCCGAACTGGCCGGAGCACAAGACGATAACACAAAGTGTGAGGAGGTGAAAGGCTGTGCACCTCCTGCCCACCTGAGAAGACAAACAGGTTTGTATTACAGCAAACGAAGCCCCCACAGGGCGGCAGATCCACTTGGGGGGTTTTTTCAGGGGGATGACGGAAGCTGGAGGGGCTGAGGTTTGGGGCAGCTGGAGCGGCGGTAAAGTCTGGCCCGTTCCAAAAGGATCCATGTTCCCGAAGGAGTTGCTGATCTGAAACAGGAACAATGAAAAATTTAACTACAAGCAGCAAATCGGTAAAGAAAATACAAACAAACAAACAAACAAACACCTTTTCTTCTCAAAAAGGCAGCTTTTTGTTTGTCAATGTCAATTTTTCGATTTCCTTGGCAACGGAGGTTTCGTGTTAGCCACGCCCAGATTCCTAATATGTCCATATTGTAAAAAAAAACTTTACTTAGCTTCACCTTGTATTACATGTTCTCAATATTCAAGTAAAATTAAATTTGCCAGGGCAACATGCTGAAACCAATCAAATGTTCAACTTCTGTTTATTGATAACCTTCCAAATGTTTGGAAGCTGATTTGTTTGATTTATGTTTTATTTATTGACGGGTGGCTTGCAGGATCTCTGCAGCCGTTGATGAAGACGTCGGTGTCCCTGCAGATGTCCACTTCAATCCTTTCTTCCTCCATTAAAGACCAGATCTCTACGTTTGTGTGACGCTTCTGTCTGAGGAGCAGCCCTTTTTTTGGCATTTTCAACGTTCTGCTAATATAACAGACTATTTTCATTCATCTTTGTTGTTTTATGTTGAAACGGGACGTTTCATCTGGGGGGTGGGGTATGTAACTGTTTACGCATTGGTGTTCTGTGCATGACCGGTTCATGACGTCAGGAGACAGATGGACTTCTGTGTGTGTGAATGAAAAGGAAAATAAAGTATTGGTCCTCTACACGCAAACGTCTCTCTGAGCGCCTTATTTTGCCGACGAAACTCCGCTTTACCGAACCCCGGAAAGACGGCTACACTGACAGTAATCTGATTTTTGAGTCATCAAAAGGTTCAGAAGTTCTTTTTTTTTTTTTTTAAATCTATCTAGAAATAAAGCCTCCCAGAACGCTCCACATCTTTCATCTCAAAGCAGAAATACAGAACTTTGGTGTTTTTTTGTCGTAAATTTATGAGAAAAAAAAAAAATCTCCCGTGAATTTACGAGATTTCTTCTCATAAATTTATGACTCAAGATCTCAAAGTTTAACAGTTATGACTTTTTTTCTCGTATATTTACCACTTAAAAGTCGTAATTAAAAAAAATAGTTTGTAACTGGCTCTAAAACTCTCTTTTGGGGAGGTCTAAGGTCAACTGCTCTTTGGTGGTGGTTGTAGACTGGACCTGGAGGTGTGTGTGTGTGTGTGTGTGTGTGTGTGCGTGCGTAATTTTGTGAGAGAAAAAAAATAAATTCGATAAAATTTCATAATTCGCTAAAACACGACTGACAAATTTCTCCCAACAAAAGGATGCAAATCATGAAAAGAGGGAAAAGCAGACGGAACGCTCTGGCTCTGAAAGACTTGCACCTGGTCGGCGTGTCTCTGGCTCTGCGCCCTGTTGCTGCCGCCCATGATGGAGAAGATGTCGATGTGTCCGTCGCAGCCGGCGGCCGACAGCACCGCGGGGTTTCTGGGGCACCACTGGATGTCGAAGCACCACTGGCTGCTCGTGGGCAGCTCGTACAGGACCTGCGGACCGGAGCGCGCGCGCCTTTAAACGGCTGCAGAGGACATACATGTTGACGGAGCGCCGCCGGCCGGGCCTCACCTCCGCCGTGTTGGGGTTCCAGCAGAGGATCCTGCTGTCCTTCCCGCAGCTCAGCAGCAGCTCGGGATCAGCCAAGCTCCAGGAAATGGCCAGGATCCCCCTGCAGGTGGAAAACGGCATTACAGGAGCAACACACGAGTCCAGCAGGTGAAGAAAGATGGAATAACTTTATTAGAACCCCCGAGAATTCAATTCAGTTCAACTTTTTAAATTTTACTGCCCAATATTACAACAATACCGGTAATTAGTATGAAGCAGTTCTCTAGCATTGAACAAAATAAAAAAAATATCAAAGTGTGAGTAAATAAATGAAAATTGAGGAAAAAAAAAGATTAGGAAAAATCTAAATGAAATACATTCTAAATAAATTAATATTTAATATATAAAGATAAAGATAAAGGTTAAAAAATGTATATAAATAAAAATCTAAAAATGCATTCTTAATAAATAAATATTTAACATATAATCAGATTTAAAAAAACTATATAAATGAAGATCCAAATAAAATGAATTCTAAATAAATAATTATTTAAATATAAATAGATAAAATATATATAAAAAAACATTTTAATAAAACAAACTCAAAACAAATATTTAAAATATAAATAGGTGTATATATACATAAATAAAATAAAATCTAAATAAATACAAAATTAACATAATCAGGTAAATTATATATAAATAAAAAATCTAAATAAAATGAACTATAAATAAATTACTATTTAAAATATTAATAGATAAAATATAAATAAACAAAAATATAAATAAAATGAACTCTAGATAAATAAATAAATAACATAAATAGGTTAAAAAAACTATAAATAAAAATATAAATAAAATAAATTCTAAATAAATAAATATATAAAATATAAATAGGTAAAAAAAAAACTACATAAATAAATAAGGAGGTTAGAGGGTTGCACAGAGGAGCAACTGAAGAATTACCCCCATTGCTGGGAAATGTGACACCTGCTGATGACATCATCTGCTACTGGAAGTAGTGTAATCGCGTGCATATCGCATCATTCGAGCTGAATTTATTTAGAGTAATACGAGTACGTGATAACGGAGGAAACTTTGGCCAGAAAAACGTCTGATGATGAAAACTGAATGGAAATACCTAACTTCACACTTTCGCATTATAACTCATGATAACTTAACTATAATGAAATAGAGCAATTAACTGGAAAGACAGATCTTATATCTTATATCCTGCAGCACCAGAGAATCCAATTCGCCCCAGTTTGAATTGTTTTCTCCTTCTATTTAGTGGATGAACACACCAATGCCTCCTCTGCAAGTCTCTGATCAAGTTGTCCTTCACTGAAAAAATAAAACACTGGAGGTGATAGCGTCCCTTGAAAAGTGTAAACGCCACTCAGTAGTTCACCGTGGTTCTCGCGGACAGTCGACAGCAAAACCAGCCAACTTTAGTGTGAACTAGACTGCATGACTGTGGACCAGATCGCTGTGAAGGACAAACCGGGCTTTGGGCGAGCACAGGTGAGTCTCGCAGTTCTCTAGATCAGCGTTTTTCAACCTTTTCTGAGCCACGGCACACTTTAACCTTAAAAAAATCCCGTGGCACACCAGCATCCAAAAACTAAACAAAAAAAGGAGAAACTCATAGTCTGTATTGATCTACAGTCCCTCCACAATCCCACATGCATTTTTGAGATAATTGTGGCAGAAAAAGCTGGAAGTTGCAGCTGTTTTTTTTCTAAAAGATGCAATAAAAGTTAAATTAGAAGATTTAAAAACAGTTTGATGTGGGTTTGTTGGTTTCAAGACGTTTAACAACAGATCTCCTTGTGCGCTGTCACTCTCACAACCCAATACATCATGGGAGATGTAGTGATGCAGACAGACTCTCTTCTCTGAGCTTCATGGTTTTGTTCTCTTGTTCCACGGTCTGACACCGGATTCTGTGGAAAGCTACACCGCTAAAGACGAGCTTTAGCTGCTATTTTTGTTGGAACTGAGAGACTTTATGAGCAGAATCAGAACAAGGAAGTGAAGATTTTAACCACTTCTGATTGGTCAGACTGATGACATGTGATTAAGCCCCCCAAGAATGATTGGTGGAGACAGTTAAAGGGGCGGGACTTTTCCAAAATACTGCGGAAGCTGCAGCTAAATCGTGGTACCATCATTCTGATCAAAATGTCTTTAATAGAATAAAATAAACACAAAGAAAAAAGTATTTTACGATCTTTTATATTCCTAACTCCTCAGTGTTTTATCAGGGCCTGTTTGGATGAACACAGAGCTGAAATCCTGGAGATGGAAATGTTTTTACAAAAGTTAATGAGGACAATTTTCCATGGCACACTAGTGTGCCGCGGCACACTGGTTGAAAAACACTGCTCTAGATGCTGCACGCCCACCTTATGGGACGTTGTGAAAATGGACCGCGCCACTTCCGTTCCACGAAAATGGTGCGGTACTGGTACTGACGACGCACGGTGTCCTTATGCCTGTGGTGGCCTAACAGGTGAGTTTACCGCGTGTGATGCTCTAAAATCTTCAGAGGAGAGGTGGCGAAGCGTAGATCCCACATCTGGATGACGGGCATCCGGTCGTCCTCCGAGGCCAGGACCAGCTGCGTAGCGACCTCCGGGTTCCAGGCCAGGCCGGAGCAATGCATCTGTAACAGAGTCTGGGGTGAGAGGCAGGCTGGAGCGCCGCGGGGAACCGGAGGAGCGCCACACGTACTCTGTTGCTGTGGTCGCTGACTTTGATGATGAGGTCGTTCTTTCGGAGGTCCCACACGGACGCCCGGCCACTCGGGCTGGCGGACGCCAGGATGTGCTGGACCTGCCGGTTCCACGCCACGCAGCTGATGTCCTCCAGAGGCTTCAGGTCCAACGCGGAGAAGTCAGAACCGTCACAGATGTGGTACAAGTTCACTCAGGGGAAAGCTCTTACCTGAGTTTTGGGTCCCGGCGTCATTGGAGATCCAAAGTTGTTCATGTCCCAGATGAAAATTTCAGACTCGTTCCCGCCTGACGCCACCAGGTTTGCCTGAGGGAGATGAAAAAAAAAAACCCCCACAAATTAAGTCTGGATCTTAATCTGAAGTTAAAACCGGATGTAAGTTAGCAGAACCGATCGGGGCGTCACCTGGAACGGGTTAACGTCCAGAGCCCTCACCGGCCCTGAGTGCCGATCGCTCTCCGTGATGACGACATCGCTCTCTCCCGCCATGATCCTCGCCGGGTCGTACAGGATCACATTCCCGTTCTCGCCGCCTGCGATCAGGACGCCAGATGGGTGATTCTGGGAGTCCATGCCGAAGGGGCCCCAGACCAGTTTGTAGTATCTGAGGGGGAGGAGGGGCAAATGAGGCAGTTTAGGGTCCAGTAAGGTAGGAAAAACATTTTTTTTCAGCTGTGAATCTTTGAAGGGGAAAAGAAATTAACATTTATGAACAAATGAGGGAAAAACGTATGGCATCCGCCTTCACCAATCAGGAGTGAGCTTGTTGGAAGGCCACACCCCCACCACTTGAAAGCGGGCTAAACTAAATCCGTCAGTCTTTGTTTTTCTTATTTAATTGAGGCGTTTGTCACCATCTCACTTCAGGACTTTGACAAACTGTCCACATGTGAACAGGAAGAACAACAGAAGGACGGAGATCCAGTGCTGATCCTCAAAGAGTCAGAGAAGCTGCCCCCCCAAGGAGCTCTCTACCTGTGAGCGGAGGAGAAGGAGCCGCAGGACTTCATGTCCAGCGTGGGATCGGCCAAGTCCAGCTCGAAGAACTCCAGGGAGGCATTGGTGCTGAAAGAGGCGTCCAGCTGCTGGGCGGACGTTCCTGCGGGAGAGGCGGTCGTGCAGGTTACAGACAACCTTTGGATATTTGATGCCAAATCCAATCCAAACTAATAAATGCACAAACAAAAGACTCCTTTAAGAATATCTCAGCAGATAAATCTCAGACATGCGAGTCCTAAAGGAAAGCCGACTCCCCCAAAAACCTCCTCAGTCCCACACCTGTGGCAAGGTAAATGGGGTGGTGCTGCGCCGGGCTCCAGCTCTGGATTGCTGTGCGGTTGACCTCTTTGAGCTTCATCCTGGAAGAAAACAGGGAGGAGTTACTGCGAGGTTTGTAGAAAAGCTAAAGATGAACAGGAGCAAAAACATCTAATTAGAAAACAGTAAAACCTCTTTCTTTAGGGACGGCAAAACATGAACTTTGTCTCATTTTAAGCACATTTTTACCAGTAGATTGATCTTTTTATTTTATTTTACAGCACATATTTTGAGTTCATACTGACAGATCCTCCCAGTTCTGGGTCCCATAGATAATTAAAAGTGTCAGAAATAGCACATTTATGATGAATTAAAGATTTTCACAGATTTTTATTCTATTTGTGGATTCAAGGATCGGCTCTTGGTTATAAAACAAACCATTTATAATTGGAAAGTAAAAACATTTTAGCTAACAAACACACAGTAAACAAAACAAGGCGTCCAAACTAAATAATCAGAGTATCAGCTGCAGAGTTGTTTAAGAAATACAATTATAATCAATTAAACTAAATCTATGCTAAAAGACAAATAATAAGCATCCTTATTACAATCAGTTTTAAAGTTTTATAAATTTGTTTACATACTTCATGTAAATCCTTGTAAATATGGATGCATTTCCTTAGTAAAGGAGGTGTAAGTAAACTCACTAAACTTATGAACATTTTCCTGCTTCGTTGGGAGAAAACCCATATTATTGGAAAGTGCAGCAGATTTGTGCTTTTTTTTTTTTTTTTTTTGCATAACCACAGATAAAAGCGCAGCGATATCAGCGACTTCAATAGGTTTAGCCTTGATAAACAGCAGCTAGCATATTCAGCTAACAGCTGACAAGTCATTTAAAAAGCAGAACAGCCCTGACAACAGGAAACGATGAAAGTGAAACACGTGTTAAATAAATCTAACCCTAAGGGCAAACTGTCTCCTGTAGCCTCCTAGCTACCTGTGCGCGATAATGAGACAGGTGAGAGTTAGCACGGGATGATCTACTTACTTCTCTTAAAGCAGCTTAGCTTCTTTTTCTTCGCGGCTCCTCACATCAACGAAAGCATAAAGCAGCAGAAAGACGACTCCCGCGCGTGCTTCAGTCCGACGTTAACGGCTGCAGAAGACGGAGGAAGAGGCTACCGGCTCCAGACAAGATTTCCACGTCCACACTGGTCTCCATCAACGTGGCACTAAGCAACAAACTCCTCCTCCCACGAAGAAGAAAATACATTTCCGGTTTCTAGCTGCCAACATGCTAGTTATGCTACTTCCGGTTTCTAGCTGCTAACTTGCTAACTTACTTTTATTAGAACTTTAAAAGATGATATACAAAGTCACATAACTACAACAAAAAGAACCAAAAAGAAAAAAAATACAACAAAAAAACCCCAAAACATTAGAATTGTAGTTCACAATACTAGGGATTGTCATACAATATTATCTTCAATGAAAATGGAGAGATTTCTTGCGTTTTTGTTTTTCATGAATTTCAGCGATTTAAAATAAACAGATCTCTTTATGAATGTATTAAATAATGGTTTAAGTTTTAAAAAAATCTGCTTTTATGAAGGATTTCCCATAAATTAATGTATTAAATGCCTCTAACATGCTATGTATTGCAAATTTCTTTAAAAATAACTTTTTTTTTAGAATAAAAATCCATTAAAAGCGTTTAGTAGTCCCTTTCACTTAAAATAAAAACCTTACGAGTTTTAACAAACTGTAAAAATTGATCCTAAGTTAAAATAAGCTTAATGCAATAAAAACAAAATAATTGTTTAAATATAAAATACCCAATGTCCACCATCAACATTTTAAGTTGCAGAAACAAAATAAAGCTCAACAAAAGCTTAATACTTAAGATGATGCATAAAAACTTTATTTAAAAAGCGTTTTAACAAAGTTGTATTAAACATTTTGTAAATCAAGTTTAAACAGTTACATTTGGTGTAGCCATTATCGATCTTTCCATAAAATCCTTTATATTCATAAATCTGTAGTAAATAACAAAAATGAATAAAGTATAAATTATGAAGACATGATACAGAAAACCAAGAGGCCATTTAAGATTGGAAATGTCAACATTCAACAGTAACAGCTGAAAATAATGAATGCTTTTTATTATTAACTAAAAAATATGTGCAATGAAAATACCAGAAATATTGATGTCATTGACAGACATGCCATAATTGTTAAATATTTGCTACAATAAAAAAAAAAACAATAAAAAAAAACTAGAAATTTCTTCTAAGCTGTGCAAATTGTGATGTTTGGAGTTTTCAAGTTTTTTTTTCTTTTTTTTTTTTTACATGGAGAACCTCCAAAAATAACATGAAAAAAAATGTTTTTTGTGGTAAAACTGGAGCCTGAATAAAAAAAGAAACAAATGAATACAGACAGAGAGCATCCGTTCATATAAAACTACGGCAAAAAAACGTTTATGTTATTGATTGTACATAAAATACTGCACACAATAAATCTACTTCAAAGCAAATGGATTAGGGAAAAAAAAAAAAAAAGTTGCAAGTAGTTTAGGACCTGAAGGTCCTGTGAAAATCCACACGTCCAGAAGATCACCTGACAAGTCAGCAACGGGCCAAACCTGGAACAGAACAAAACCCGTCAGCTGAAGAAGAGCTTCCCTCGAGCTGAGAGTCGGTGGAAATGCAGCGCAGAACCCTCAGTTATGAGCAAACGGATAATCTTTCCCAAACATGAGTGGGTCAGATGGGTAGTGATTGATTTAATCATTGGGACTGCTTCGTGCACCCGTTCGTGGCTACGCTGAAGTACCTACAAGAGCGTCGGCTCCTCTCAGGTCTCAGGAACGTCTTTAATTCTGTATAAATAGAAGAAAATAAAACACTTAGGATCAATCATAACTGTTTGCATTTTATGAACAAAGAAAAAAAAAAACAGTAGGGGCAAACAGGATCATAGGAGGTCTATGGACATGAGAAAACATACTCTGCTGTGCTGGTTGTGACCCCTGTAGATGTTATTTCCTGTATGAGTAAATGAGGCGTTTCCTGAACCCAAATACATGTGAAGGTTGCTACAAATGCAAAGAAGTGCTGTTTTTTTTTGGACCTAAAGGTAGACAGGCATCCCCTAAAGCAGTGTTTTTCAACCAGTGTGCCGTGGCAAATTGCCCTCATTAACTGATCTAAAAACATTTTCCATCTCCAGGAAATCAGCTCTGTGTTCATCCAAACAGGCCCTGATAAAACACTGAGTAGTTAGGAATATAAAGATCATAAAATTATTTTTTCTTTGTGTTTATTTGATTCTATTAAAGACATTTTGATAAGAATGACGGTACCGCGATTTAGCTGCACCTAAAGCTGTTTGCGGAAAAGTCCCGCCCCTTTAACTGTCTCCGCCAATCATTCTTGGAGGATTAATCACATGTCATCAGTCTGACCAATCAGAAGTGGTTAAAGTCTTCACTTCCTTGTTCCGATTCTACTCATAAAGTCTCTCAGTTCCACCAGAAGTACCAGCTAAAGCTCGTCTTTAGCGGTGTAGCTTTCCACAGAATCCGGTGTCAGACCGTGGAACAAGTGAACAAAACAACTAAGCTCAGAGACGCTAGTCTGTCTGCCCTTTCACACTACATCTCCCATGATGCATTGGGTTAAAGGGACAGCGCCTCAGCACACAATGAGCCGTACTTGTTAAACGTCTTGAAACCAACAAACACACAAACTGTTTTTACATTTTCTAACTTTACTTTTATTTTATCTAATCTATATTTAGCTTTTTGCTTTTCCTGCCACAATTATCACAGAAATGAACGTGAGATTGGGGGGGGGGGCTGTAGATCAAGACAGACTATGAGTTTCTACTTTTTTTTTTTTTTTTTAGATGCTGGTGTGCCGCGGGATTTTTGTCAAGGTTAAAGTGTGCCGTGGCTCAAAAGAGGTTGAAAAACACTGATGTAAAGGGTGTCTGCAGTCAGTGGGACTGTTCGGTTCCTCCAAACATTCAGGATTCATCCTGACATGGAGCTGAGACCAGAGTCTTCTCTGCAGAGAACAGTGCGTCACAATGAATGAATGAATGAATGACTTCCATGTTTCACTTCTGTACCACATGACAGACAGTCGCAGCGCTTTACCGACCACAGCTGCATAAAAAAACACGTTAATGACAATTAAAGAGTAAAAGTAAACAGAAAATTTGGACTTCAATTTGTTCAAAGAGTAAACGTCTGAAGGAACCTGGTAACCCAATTCAACCAAAAATGCACTTCTGGTCTATGAATCAGATTTATAGAACTGCATTTTTGGTTGAATTGGGTTATAATTGAGTTTAATGATTATACTTTGGTGCACAATTTAAATCAAAGTAGATTTATTTAGCAAACTACAGTAAAACTGGGAGTTTGTTTAAGAAAAATGAGAAAGTACTTTAACTCCGATTTGGATCCTGATCCTCATAAACTGACAGAGACGTTTGAACACATTTTTAACAGAAAATAACTTAAAGGCACACAATCACACAAATAATTTTAATTAAACTAACAAAAATACGAAATAATTAGAATAGACGCTCTGCTTGTTGTTCTTGCAAAACAGATTCCTGTGCGAAGAACATTTTTTAAGTAATATCTTAACAGTTAAAATGATCTATAGCGCACTTCGCTTTTTCAAAAGTAAGTAAAATATAAAAAAAATATCACATCTGTAAAAGGAAAAAAAACGTTAATTTCATGATTTTTTTTTTTTTTTTTTTTTTTTTTTTTTTTTTTTTTTTTTTTTTGTTTTTTTTTTTTGTTTTTTATTGAACTTTACAAATACAAAAATACAAACTCCAGCAGAGGATGAACACACTGGAAAATACACACTCACTAGGGGGTTACATTACACTCACAGAAGTCATCAAAATATAGTGTTAAAAACACTTAAAAAATAAAGTTAAGATAAAAAAAAAAAAAAAATAAAATAACAGGAGCCAAGTGATAGCACAGGACAGAAACTAGAATAACAGCCACAAGGACATTTGTTTAGAAATTATTTTAACACCTTCTGAGGATTGTAATCTTTTCAGTGAGGAATAATATAATTTAAAATTGTTAATAAAACCTGGGAAGGAGGGCTTGGAACCTCTCCACTTGCAACAGTGAATGTGGTATTTTCCTAAAAGTAAGATGATATTAATGATATTTGAGAAAGAATCATCAATATTTTCCATAAACAGAAGGACATCAGAAATACCAAAAGGGGGAATGTTCAGTTTTAAATTAATCCAATTCCTTATGTGAGACCAGAACTCCTTGGAGTAATCACATGTAAAAAACAAATGTTCCAGCGTTTCCTCATTGGAGTTACAAAAAGTGCAAGATTCCACATCAAATTTAAATCTTCTTTGAAGAAGATCAGAGACAGGATAATATTTATTAATTATTTTGAAATGAGTTTCTTTTATTTTGGGCAAAACAGGCCATTTAATATACTTAGAGTGTGCTTTAACTAACAGTGATTGGTTGTTGGAATAAGGGAAGGATCTAAAAGAGGCTTGATAATGGAGATGATACATTCTGTCTTTTAAACAGTTGTTCAAAAGATTGTTATTTAATTTAAAATCTAAGAAATTACATCCGTTAATCCGTAATTTAGGTAATGAGATGATTGTTCTATGAGGAGTGAAAACAGTGTTCTTTATTAAATGAATCAGAGCAGCAGGAATGGCTCGACATACTTTTTTAAATTCTCTAAGGCTGCAGGTGAGATGGTATTTATCTATAAACGAAGAAAAAGTCAATAAATTACCTTCACTATCAGTTAAATCTGTAACAAAAACAATGTTCTTGTCAAACCAATCCTGTTTGAATATAGATTTCCTACCTATTAATACTGTTCTGTTATTCCATAATGTTGATCCATGAGGGGTAAAATTGTGATTAAATATCATTTTCCAAAACTGAAGAACTTGTTTATGAAAGTTGGACAAAATGAATGGAATCTTGTTTACTTCAAAATCACATTTCAAAAGGAAGTCTATTCCTCCTAAATGTTTAAAGATGGATCTTGGAATATGAAACCACATTGAGTTACTATCAACCAGAAGAGCTTTTAAAAAATTAATTCTGAAAGTACCGACCATAGCTTCAAAATCTAGAGCATTGATGCCACCATTATCATAACTTTTGACCAGTTGGGAACGTTTGATATAATGTGTTTTGTTTTTCCAAATGAATTGAAAAATAATTGAGTTTGTTTTCTTAATGTTTGGAGGGGATATGTATAAAGAATAGCAGGGATAAATAATCTTAGAGACGCCTTCTGCTTTGGTTAACAGATTTCTCCCAAAGATAGTTAAATCTCTGGTCAACCAGCGACTTAAACTTTTCTTTATATCAAGCAATCGGTTTGTAATGTTGACTTCTTCCCTCCTTATTGTGTTTTTAGACAATAACACACCCAGATATTTCACTTCATGAACAACCTTAATGGCTTCAATAGTTTGGTGCTGACACGAGTGAACAGGGAGAATTTCACATTTTGAAATATTTAGTTTTAAACCTGATGCTTTGGAAAATAACTGAATCCTGTTTAAAGCTTTAACAACCTCTGTATCGTTTTTTAGAAGTAAAGCGGTATCGTCTGCAAACTGACTAATTTTATATTGCTTTTCAAAAATAGAAATACCTTGAATATCATGACTATGTTTTATGAGAATGGTTAATAACTGAGTAGCTAATATAAACAGTTTGGGGGAGATGGGGCAACCTTGTCGGATACCCCTTCTAATGACAAATCGAGGAGTAATTCCTGGATTTAAGGAAACTGAACTATAAATATCATTATACAACATTTTAATAATATTACAAAATTTATCACCAAATCCTAAGAATTTCAGGGCTTTATTTAAAAAGGAATGCTCCAATGTGTCAAATGCTTTATAAAAATCTAGAAATAATATCAAACTCTCAGGGTCAATAAAGTCACAATAATCCAACAAATCTACTACTAACCTGATGTGATTATGAATATTTCTTCCTTTAATAAATGCTGACTGACACTCATCCACTAAATCCTTCAGTCCTCTGTTTAGACGCTCCGCAAAAACATGAGCTAAAATTTTGTAGTCATTACATAACAAAGTAATTGGTCTCCAATTATCCAAATGCAGAGTGTTTTTGTTAGGTTTGGGGATTAAAGTGATTAACCCCTGTCTCATTGTGTTAGAAAGGCTCCCTGCTGAGATACATTCTAGAAAAGCTTCATGTAACAAACGTCTAATATCAGACCAAAAGAATTTATAAAATTCTGCTGTTAAACCATCCAAGCCAGGAGATTTCCCAGAGGACATCTTTAGTACAGCAGCATCCATTTCCTCAATTCCTAAATCATTTTCCATAAAATGCTTAAAATCTAAGTCAATGTTTTTGTTCAATCCTTCAATGCTTTCGAATAAAATTTCACAGTCAGCTTCGGAATGATGAGACTTATATAAATTGGAGTAAAATGTGTGTATTTCTTTGTTAATCTCCCTTTGGTCTTCGTAAACAAGATCATTCACTGATAATTTGTTAATTTGCTTTTTTAATTGCCTTTGTTTTTCAAGATTAAAAAAATATGTGGTATTTTTTTCTCCCTCTTCAATCCAGCGAGCTCGGGATCTTACAAATGCACCTTTAGCTTTTTCAATATACAAAATGTCTAACTCGCTTTGTAATTTATTTAATTCTAATAATTCCTCAGTCGACAAATCCGTCTTTTTACATAGGTCATTAGTATTTCTTAAAATATTTTGTTGTTTTAGACGTTTCAATCTTAAGGCCTTTTTACTAACTTCAATTGCAAGACTTTTAATTTTAAACTTAAACCATTCCCATTTACTCACAGGTGACATGTCCAAAGCATTAACTTCTGTTATTAAGTGTCTAACCTTGTTGCAAAAAAAGGAATCTTCCAAAAGCATATTGTTGAATTTCCAAATTTGAATTAAATCAGTAACTGACCTATTACATTGAAGGGATAGCGAAACAACACAGTGGTCTGTTAAGGGTGAAGCAGAAATGGAACATTTATCAATATATTTTACTAAAGATGAAGAAATTAACCAATAATCTAACCTTGAAGATTGTCCATTTCCTGCAGCATTAAACCATGTATATTGCCTGGTCCCTGGGTTCTGAATTCTCCAATAATCAACTAAATTGGCAGCATTCATAAATTCAACAACCAGATCATCAAACTTGTGACATTGTGCTCTAGGTGGATTTCTGTCTAACCAAAGGTCTGGAACCAAGTTAAAGTCACCTCCAACTATGACATTATCAGTTAAATGAGCATGTTTAAGGTCTAGAATGTGTTTACATAAGTCTGAGAGGAGAGTTTTGTTTTTAGCTCTTTCATTATAACCATATACACAAACCAAAATAAACATGTCACCATTAAACTCAGTTATTAATATCAACCAATGGCCATAAGTGTCCCCAAAATGCTTTATAACTTTTCCCGGGAATTTGTTTAAAAGTATCATGACACCAGCTGAATGAGAGGTCCCATGACTGACATAAATAGAATCACCCCACTGTAATTTCCAGAAGTTTACATCTTTTTCAACTGAATGGGTTTCCTGCAAAAAAACACATTTTGCTTTCTGCTCCTTACAAAACAAAAAAATAGCTTTTCGCTTAACATTGTTTTTAAGCCCCCTAGTGTTTAAAGAAATGAAAGAAAACATTTAAGAATTATCAATAGCACAGCAACCGCAGAAGATGTGCAGGAATGAACAATATTGTCCTTACCAGACAATTCAATGAGCATTCTTTACCAAGAACATGAACTGACACAACACTAACTCTCACTGACTGGAACTTATTGTGGGTCCACTCTTCGATTGTCGATCAGCGCGTACCCTTCCTTCAGGAACGCTCTCTGACCCCTCTTCCTCGCCTCTTGGACCAGCGGCCACAGCTTGGCTCTCGCCTCCCTGTCCTCCTTAGAGAAATCTTCTTTGAAGTGGATGTGCATTTCCTTGCAGACTCTTGCATCTCTTGACCGTTTCCACACGTCATCCCGGACCACTCTGGACACAAACTGCAGGATTATTGACCGCGGCGTATTGTTGGAAGTCGCCGCGCTCCCCTTTCTTCCCAACCGATGGACCGTGTCCACTGTCTCTCGCAGGCGGTCCGCGCCGATGGGAACCACCCTGGTCAAGATGCCGATGACGGTTTCCCTGATGTCTTCTCCATCTTTCTCAGCTAGACCATTCAGCCGCAGATTCCACCTCCGTTTGTAGCGGGCATGTTCAGCCACCGCTTCCCTCAGCCGCTTGTTGTCTCCTTGAAGTTCAGCCACTCTTTTCTCCAGATGTTCTATAACTCCTTTATTCCTATTTATAGCTTCGGAGTTGGCATCAATTCTTTCATCAAACTTTTTCAGAAGTGCTGTCTGCTCATCCATTTTGGCCGTTTGCATGTCGACTTTCTCCGTCAGAGCGGTCACTGCTTGCATAATTCTTTCAAACATGCTTTCATCCTGCACGTCCTGCCCGCTCCCTTTCTTTTGTTTTTTAGGATGAGGAGCTTTGACTGGAGTGTGTGCAAGGTTCACTAACTTTTCTTTGGACCTTTCTCCATCCCCTGTAGTGACTTCAACAGCTTCCTCGCTCATCTCGTGATTATCGGACTGTGAACAATAGTCGTGCTCGTCCATTTGCATTGCGGTTAGCTTACTTTAGACTTTCAAAAGGAAGAAAAAGAAGTTTACGACAGCCCGCGACTCCTATCACAAACTTTAAATAGAAAAAAATAAAAAGCTTGCAGTGTTCTTGGCTATAGAATGCAAAAAAATCACAAAAACAAGGACATAAAAAAAACTCTTACACCGGAGCCCGCAAAGTACGTTCGCTCATTCCGCCATCTTGCCTCCTCCCCCATTAATTTCATGATCATACACTACCCTGCACGTGCTCCCATTGTCCGTATCCCATGATTCTCTGCGAATTTCCTGCGCCTGCTCAGTGGAGGTTTGCAGAGACGCATGCGCATTACGATGCTTTGACTACTTCAAAAGCATCCTGGGTAATGGAGGATATCAACACATCTTGAAAAAAATGTAACTGAAAGTTTTTTGGGTTTTTTTTCTCCAAAACTTTATTGAATGTAAAATTCAATACAAAACAATGTTAAACAGTAAACAGGAACAACAAAGGAACAAGCCAGGGGGTTATTACATTTTACACAGATATATTGAAACTGACAGACAGATCAAATGTTTTGATGGCTTTCTTATTGTCTTAATATATTGTTTGAGCTCACTGATAAAGACTGAGAAATGAGGGGTATGATTCGTAACTTTTGATTTATGAATGTTCCATTTGCATAAAAACAATAAAAGATTAATGATGTACAACTGTTCTTTTTCATGAGATGGACAGTGGGTGAGGCCAAACATAACATTTTCTAAGTACAGGCGAGAAAGTCTGGGTCAATGTGGGCGGAGATGGAATGACAAACTTTAGACCAGAGAGTGGTGGAAAAGGGACATGACCAAAACAAATGTACAGCATCTTCAGGGTGTTCATGACAAAAAGAACAGGTTACATCAATATCATCTTTGAACCGTTGCAGATATAGTTTGGATGGATAGAATTATGGATTAGTTTGAATGAGATTTCTTTCACTTTATTGGTTAAAAAGTATTTTGCTGGTAAATTAATAAAATGTCTCAGCCAATTTATTTTAAAGGTATTATTTAATGTACAGAAGTCTAGAAAGTTAAGACCACCCTTATCATAAGTGTTCATTACGACAGTTTTTTTAATATAATGCTTTTTGTTCCTCCAAATAAAGTTAAATAGCATTTTGTCAATGGATTTCAGAACTTTTTTGTCAACATTGAGGGATAAATTCACGTACGTTAGGCGAGACATTCCCTCAGCTCTAGTTAGCAAAACTCTGCCTCTCAATGATAAATCTCTCTGGTTCCGCTTTGTCTGTGTTTTTTTAATCATTGGGTCAAAATTTAATTGGCATCTGGCTTTTTTTATCTTTAGAGAAGGTAATTCCTAGGTAGGTGATGGACTCTTTCACAGGAATATTGCAGATCGAGAGGACATTGCAGTGTTTAAGAGCGAATAATTCACATTTTTTTATGTTTAAACAGAGTCCAGATGCAGCGGAAAAATTATTGATCAGATTAATAGCTAACGGTACCTGAGAATGATCTTTTAGAAACAGGGTGGTATCATCAGCGAATTTTCAATGTAACTATAAGTCTTTAATTTCTCAGGTTTCCGTGTTGTAAATATACAAGATAAATTTGTAATAATCATTTAGGGGAAATAACTAGGTATGCAAGATATATTTTTAAATGGGTCAGAATAGCATTAAATACTCAGTAGTTGGTGTCATAGTTTCTTTAATTCGTCTTCTTTAATTTTTGTATCTGCCTTTTATGCATTCCATTTGCCCTTTTGTAATTTGATGCTTTAGTTTTTGTTTTCATTTTGTTAAATTTTGGATTTTCTCTTTTTTTATGTATCTTCTTAATGTAAGTTGGAACCCTGATGGCATCGTTTAGTGCTTTACAAATAACAATTTTTCTTTTTAATGACTTTTTTTTTGTCTTTGAAAGTGACCAAACTCATTACCAAAAAGTGAAGGACAAAGAAGGTGGTGTAGAATCTTTATAGTTTGGATTCCAAATGTACAGAATTTTTTTTTTTTTTTAAGTTCTCAGTGGTGTTTTAGTTGTGATTATGAAGTTTTTAATCCAAAATCCTATACCATAAATGTCTTAAAAAGCCATATTTCATGTTTATCTGAAGCCTGTATCCAAAATCTCCTATTAAAGGGGCGTGGCCATTGGAGCTGAGCTAAGTAGCTCCGCCCTTGACCCCCCCCTTTCTGATGATACCTGTGTCTGTACAAATGACAGCGAACTCACAGTCTCGATTCCCAAAAGTTTGTCTTTTTTGTTTCCAAATCGTCACTTTTGAGCAATATTTACGAAAATCTTGTTTACTAAAATTAGTCACGAAAAAGAACTTTGATAAGTCCATGAAAAAGGCGTTGAGTTACATTAGAATTTGAGTTTTATTGGCTGGAATGACTATTCAAAGGTCATTTTCCAAATACCCAAATTAAACCCAAACTTAACCAATCCTCTGGGTCCGTGCGGCCGCACGGACCCAGAGGATTGGTTAAGTTTGGGATTACGAGTTATGGTTGAGCTGGAGCGACCCCGATCACTGGGAGCAGGACTGCTCAGGCCTCCTGAACTTGATATTTTTTCTAATTTTCATCAATATAAACAAAAAACAAACAAACAAAAAAAAAGGTCCTCTGATTTTATTTTTATTTGTACCCTTATTCATTATGGGACCTTCACTTTAAAGTCAGATGAAAAATCGTTTTTTTTTTTTTTTTTTGTTTTTAACATGTACTTGTGGCATTTTTCTTATAAAAGAGAACAAATATAATTAAAAAAAAAAACATTTCATTTTTGCATTTCTGAGTATTTCTCCTTTTAAATGGCGGCGGGTTTGAATTAATGAGCTGTTGTGACGAGTAATCCGCATCAATCTATCCAATTCATGCTGGATTTAATGTCTGATTCAGTCGAAAACATAATCCCGGAAAAATGTTGGCCTCCATCAGTCCAGTCATGTTGCAGCCGATCCTCCGTCCGTCAGGTCTTACAATTTTATTTAGTATAAAACAAACAAAATCTAATGACTTTCATAGGAATAAAACAATGCTGCCTAACTTTAGTTAATAGTTAACAGTGTGTGGACCTATGAGCCACACAATATTAGCACTCTGATAACAAATATTTGACAAAATAAATATCAAAAGATAGAAGTTCTGCTCGTCTACTGTAAGCACAAACATACCGATAACAAAATGACAGGCGTTCTTGGAAAACCTCAAAATAAGAGCAGCAGACGACGGGGGGGGGGAGGGCAGAAGAGGAGGAGGTTCTGAAGGGCAAAGAAGTTCCTGTTGGACTCCGCCTCGTCGTTTCTGTGCATCACAGTCCGATGAACGAGTGGGACCCGGACTCCGCCCATCAGTCCGAGCTGAGCCGCTCGCTCCAGCTGCCGCTGGGAGAAATCCGCCTTTTCAGGCTCCTCCCCTCTGCCTCGGAGGAGTGGGCCCGCGTTCCTCCCGCGGGAAGGGACGGGGCGTCCGAGGCGCGGCGACGGCGGCTCTCCTTGGCCGGGGAAACTGGGCGACAGCTCAACTCAGCAGTTGATGGAGGCACTGTCGGCTTTGGCCTTCCCCGCAGAGGTGATGATGTTCATGAGGCAGTGTCCGAACTCCTCCAGGATCAGCCGCTCCGCTTCGCTCGTCAGCTGATCCGTCTGCTCGGCTCTTCTGGCCTTCTCCAGGAGACACTCGCACGTCGCCTCCACCACCTCCTTCGTTAGGAACGTGTACGGAAGCCTGCGGGGGACAAGCGCATCATGACTCTGCATTTCTGATTTGTGTCAATTATTAATATGTTTTTCTTTTTTTTAAGGCAAGCTCCTGTTCTTTGTTGCATCATCATCATCCTGAAAAAAAGATCCTCAAATCCGCTTTTCTGCAATTCCCACACAATCTGTATTGCAAAAGAAATAAACACATTAAAAACATTTATTTTACGTTTTTTTTTTATTTTTTATTTATGACAAATAATTTATTTTTATCCCATTAGCTTGATTTTAGCCGTCTTATATTTGAGCTATTTAGCTTAAAGCTTCTTACTTCAAACACAAATTCATCTTAGCTTAATGAAAACTACTGTACAAGATTAAGGATAAAAAAAAAAAAAATTTTTTTAATCTTTTTGGCTTTTTTTCCCCCCCCAAAAAAGTTTGACTTTTTTATCCACACCATAATTTTCCTTTTTTTGGGGTATTTTTCCACATTTTTAATTTTTTTATGTTTTATTTAACAGATCAATAAACACTCGTTAATGTAAATGCAACTTAAATATTTCTTTTTTTTCTAGCTTTATTGAACATTTCACAATTTTTTCAGCCGTCTTAAATTAAGATTTTGTGCTAAACATGTTTAACTTTTTTTTTTTGCATCGCCTTATTCTCCCTTTTTCTGGGCCGTTTTTCCCAATTGTTTTATTTTATTTTTTTGCTCCTCTGTATTTAGCAGAACAATAAGTATGCGACAGTTTGCGACAGGACAATTTACCTTAAATATAGAATCTTTTCTTAGCTTCGTTGAACATTACACACATGTTCTTGAACCCACAGTGACATCAGTGTAACAGAAAAATGTCAGAAATGTCCACTTGGTTTGTAGTAAATACACATTATCTTATTTTTAAGGAAAAATGGGTCTGGGTTCTTATGAGTTAAATTAAGATTTAGTAATAAGTTTAACTATTTCACACAATCATTTCCCCTCGTTTTTAAGGTTTTCTCTCTACGGATCAAAATTTACCCTTAACCTAAGTTTTTTTCTTTCGCTATTGACATTATATCCTGTTTTTTCAGCTGTGCTGCACTTTTTTTGGCAGCCATAACTTTTTTGCACTAAGTTCCAAATACCAAAAAAAAAGATGACACGAGTCTGATCTGAGTCTCATCTGTTTCCTGCGTAATTTTTCTGTTTAAAGCAAGAAAACAACATCAGAAGGCCACAAATGTGTCGACTGTTTATGTATTTGTCAGTCAACAGGAATAATAAATGCAGAAAAAAAAGGTTTTGGTGCAACATTTTCAGACAAATAGAGCCCAAAACCATTTTCTTTGTTTATTTCTCATATGTGTAAAGTTCTCCAGGCGTTTCCGGAGTTTTCCGGCAGCGGTCCTCACCTCCCGCTTCCGCTGGAAATGACCGGAGTGGTCCTCATGAGCAGGTCTGAGATCTGCGAGGACAGCTTGGTCTTTGCTGCCGTCTGCTGCTGAACCCGGACTTCTGCTGCGTCCGCCAGGTGCATCAGAGTCTTCCTCTCCGGGCTTTCCTCAAAGTTTTTGCACCCGATGCATTTGCATATGGATGAGCACATGATCTTTGCCTTGGAAGTAAGAAATGTAAACACCGTTAATGCTTCAGCAGTTTTTTTTTGTACGTCCCTGCTGCTCTGGTCAAAGCTGCGGGTCACAAATTTGTGAAAAAGACAAAAAAACGAAATCTTAAAATGGCAACTTTTCTACGAGTTTATCTCCATAGCAACCATTTACTTTTTTGGTTGCCTGAGGGTGACGAAGAGGTCGATGTCATTTTTAGAAGAATTGGCAAAAGTACATTTGTGGATTTCCTTAGCAACGAAGGGTTCTTATTAACCACACCCACATTCCTAATGTATTGAAATAACGTTTTATCGTTTCATTTAGCTTGAGTCATTTAGTATGTTTTCACAAGCACCAAAAATGGCAAAAATTTTCACTGGGTACAAGATGCATGTGAATTTAGTGGAGTTTTTGCATCTGTGGCACTTAAAGGCGAAGAATTAAAAAAAAAAAAAAAACAATCTGGTCCTCGTCTTCCAGGACGACAGGATATAGCGGGAAAAGTGCAGCAGAGATGGTGAGAGAGGGAGCAAACGCACCTCGTAGCACTCGCAGTAGTTCTTCAGGCAGCCCGACCGCTTGCAGTTGCAGCCTTTGCTGTGGCGGCGGTCGGACTCGCCCTCCTTCCCTTTGCCGATTTTGGGTTTGAAGGCCTCTGGATTCCGGTCCAGACACGTCTGTGGAGACAAATTTTCCATCAGGAGAAAGCGGGGGGCTGGAAAGCGGCCAAAGCGACCGCCAAACCCCACCTTGATGGCTTTGAGGCGCTCCGTCTCGTGCTCCAGGTTGTTGAAGCAGTTGTTGCAGTTGCACATGTTGCAGAACTCTCCGTTTGCAAAGCAGTCGCAGTACCTAAGAGACGGGAAAGACCTCGTTTTAGCCAGGATACCGGGCCCAGACTTTGATTTTATTTAATCATAATCAGTCAAACTTTATCGGAGATTACAATCGCAGCAAACCTCCAAATCTGAAAAGATTTTGTGGTTCTTTGGTAGATAAAATCTAAAGGAACAGCAAGAAACTTACAGTTTGAGACACTGAGACTTTGTGCAGTTGCAGGGTTTCCTCGGTCTTGATGTGGTTTCAGCTGCTGAAACACTGAAAAAGCAGAAGTTCATCAAAACCAAAGTTGATGAAATGAAGAAGAGACAAACGGTGTGATTTCTACATGAAGCGGCTCCAGAAAAAGCTTTGGGTGGAAACGTGGAGAAATTCTGACGTCCTGCTGAACGTAAAAAAAAAAAAAATTGATCTCGATCTTAATGAATCTTTGTGGGATTAAATAAAGGTTAATATTAATTCATTAATCATGGTTTCTTCAACATAAACATCGATCAAGGTTTACCTGCTCATGTTTGCCATAAAGCCCCTTGGCCCTTGTGCTATCTTGTGGGGTCAAATTGACCCCACCCTTCCATTGAGGTGTTCTCCCTACCAGGACAAAGGTGCATAAAGGTGGAGAGGATTCCATGGACACCAGTGAAGGCCTTGAATCATTGAGGGAAAAAAGGTTCAGCGCACTGTCTAATGGGGTCCAGATGACCCAACTCCAAACATTTAAGTGCTTTGGATAGCACAAGGGTCAAGAAAACCCTGAAAGTTTTAGACAAAAAGCCTCTGCGTTCTCATTACGGTGACATTCTTAGTAAGTATAGCATAATGGTTTTTGATCGTTACACAACATGTCTTGTTTTGAATGGGCCGGCCCCTCCTCCTTTATTAGATTTTATAAGTAAAAAAAAAAAAACAGATGTAGGAACAGGCATCAGGGCTTTGACCCGAGGGGACTGTAATGTACAAAAGCGCAGGACTAAATGCAGCCACAGTGGTGACAATCACAGTTACTGAACACGCTGCCACAGCACATCAGACACTGTGAAAACGATCCTAGCTCCCCAAACGCTCCTAAACAAACCCGTCCTGCAGACATTGAGGATCGAATATTTCTGCTTGGGTTTTTATAGACTTGTGTTTTATTGTAAATAACCTTTGAGAATATCTTTAGCACTAATATTTTTGCTTTCGTATTGTGTTGTAACCTTTTATCCTGCCTTAGGACAATGGATGAAATTTAGCTCCTGGGCTAACTTTTGCATATTTATGTTGAAGCAGCTGCTTGAAACACTGATTATTATGCACTGTCCTGATTCAAATAAATAAACTAAACTAAAGTAATTCATAAGACTACATTTCAATGAGTTGCTGTGTCTCGCCGTAGCTCCGCTACTCCCATAATGCCCGGCTACGGGGGCCGTTTTGATCCAGATGTTCCGCTCTGACGCTCCGAGTATAGAGCCTGTTCAGACTGAGGAAAATCTGAGCCAACCGGAGTCCGGTTGGAATCAAGACCACCTTGAAAGATGGGTCAGAGGGCGGTTTCTGAGCCTGGACCAGGGTCCGCTTGGTTGCATTTGGACTCAAAATTTGCTCCGGATTATCGGGGGGAAACTAACTTTAGACGAACCAAATGTGTTTGGTCTGAATTCACCCTCACTGCGACATAAATCCTCGTGAGCTCCAGCTTTTTTGTGTGTCTGCAAACATCCTGCAGCTCACCGTAACCCCCCACCCCCCCCTTCTTACCCATTAAGGGGCAGTTTGGCCTGAGTCTGCATCCCGCTGGACGCCTGGAACCCAGAGCTGCTGGCAAGAGTCACGAACGGAGACTGATGGAGCTGAAAGACCATCAACAAAAAATGTTTTAAAAAAAAATCAGACGATTTGACCCGGGAAGCCCAAGAACACTGGACCTGAAGAGAGGCGGCAATTACCTGGGCGACATACTGAGCGGGGAGGACGGCGTAGCCCATGTTCCCGCCTCCAGGGGCCGGAGCCAGGACGGTGCCCAGGGGCAGGTTAGTGAGGTTGGGCTGGATGGCGGGCATGATGAGGCGCTGCTGCGTCTGAGGGGTCGCCACCACCTGTGCCGATGACGTTAGAGGTTTCGGCACCACCTGGAGACAGCAGCATCATCAGGTATTTGCTAAGGGCGGACGATCTGGTGTGTTTTATGTCACCAAATCGGGTTTTAGGCTCCGCCCCTCCAACTGTCAGGATTAAGTGACAGGAATTTACTGGACAAACGTTTCTGAATCCGAAAAATCCATTGAACTGATTTGTGAAAACACTAAACATTTTTAAATACACCCTCTGGGCGTTTTCATTGGTTCCTTCCTCAGGTGAGGTGGCCGGACTCACCTGTTTCATGGCTGGAGCTGGAACGACGGGGACCGACATCCGGACTGCCGTGCTGCCCACCATGGGTTTCCCTGCAGAACGTCCAGAACCGTGAGTTTGCGGTCTGTTTGTGGCCGGCAGTGGCGGCGGCCCGCCTGCTCACCTGTCTGCACGGAGCTGGTGCTGGGCCCGCTGGGCTGGCCCGGGCTGCTGGACGTGGTCGCCGTGACGAGCCGGACGTAGTGAAACCTGCTTCCTGGAACCTGAATCTGCTGCACGTTCTGCTGGGTGGTCAGCGGGATGATGGTCTTGAACTGGGAGCCTCCGACTCCTCCCACGGTCACAGACTGGACAGGTTTGACGTTCTGGGTGAAAAGGTGAGGAATAAGAGGTCAGCGCGGATCGGAGGAGAGCGTCGGCTGCAGGCGTGCTCCACGCTCACCGGAGCTGCAGGCTGGCTGGTGGCCACTTTGACCGGAGAAACAGCGGAGGACTGCTGGACGGCGAGGATCTGCTGGCCGAGCGCCACGTTGACGGGCAGCGCCACGGACTTCTGCGAGGAGTTGGAGGGGGGGGATGCCACGGAAACCACGGTAACCTGCCAGCAGGAGTAAAACCAGAAGATTTAAATAACCCTAACGCTCTGAAGCAGGAAGAGCTTCCGAAAAATCAAACTGAACCGTCTGCTTTAAGGCAGCGGCTTTGAGGGACGATAAAAGTTTTTCCCAAACATTAATTTTGGAGAGAAATAAGCTAAAATGAGATGTTCTTCCAGGACTAAAGGAAAACCCTTCAGAAACGAATCGCCCTTTTATGGAAGACGTCAGAATCTTCAGGCCGTGTCACACAGCCATTCTGTGTGTTTTGTGTTTTTCTGTGAATCGTGTGTGATATACGTCACTCATAAGTGTTTCTTGCGTTCGCCATTCGTCGATGTGCGCAGATGTCGGCGAGGGCTTCGGCCGACGGGTCTTCACGCCAATTCAGTTTTGAGCTGTTTGGTCGGTTGAGAATGACGCAGTTTACGCGTGTTTTACATCGTTTATACGCAATTGTGAGAGATGCCTGCGCACATCTGTGGCATGGCACGCATGTCCACGTCTGACTGACTCTTTACACGTGTACCACTGATGTACCGGTACACGTTTCATATCGTGCATGCGGCGCACAGGTCGCGTTAAAGTGACCTAACTGATGCACGAATCACTGATGAATTGCGTATCTATCGACAGCTCAATAATCACACACGGCTCATGTTCTACGTTGATTTGCGTGTTCTTTGCGTGGTTTATTCGTACTTCTGTGGTTTTAACGTGGTTCATTCGTGATGCATCCGTGAAAGTTTCATGTAAAGACCACAACTCTTCTCACAGAAAAAAGTCTGATCCTGTTATGATGTCTGGAATCCTAACGTTCCTCAAGCTGGATTTAGACTAGCCCCCCAACCTTTTTTATCGCCACGGACCGGCATGACGTCACACAAAGTTTTCACGGCCCGGTCTTCAAGATGTAGGCGGACGAATATTGTAGCAACGCGACGATGCTGAAGGAGAAACAGGGACGAAACGAACCCAGAGCTTTTATTCTGACACGCATGACATCGTACATGGCTCAGGTGTCATCATCCTCCCCCCTTCCCACACTCATGGTGCAAAACAGAAGTACCGTCTATTAAATGTAGCTTTCGTTTTTTTTTGGAAGTGGAAGGCTCCTCTTCTGTCTCCTGGCTGGGCCTTTTCCCCTCGGCAAAGAAACTTTCCAAAGATGTTTGTTTTTTACTCATTTTGCTAGCTCCTGGGTTTCATTTTAGCGGTATCCTATCACGTGACCGAGGAGAGCGCCTTGGAATGCGTCAATAGTGACATAAACAGATGGAACAGAGAATCGGGCAATTTTTCAAAATAAAACATCTTTCAGATTACAAAATAAATAAAAATGGAAGTCCTGTAAGTTAATTATTCTTTCTGTGCGGCCCGGTACCAAATGACCCACGGACCGGTGTTTGGGGGCCGCTGATGTAAAGGACTTCAATGATTCCGTGTTGTCATTTTACCTAAAAACAAGTTGTAGTTTTTTAAGTTCTAAAACACAAACAACGCACACAAAAAGAAGAATAAAAAACTGCCCGTCAAACACTCGGCAGATCACTCATCGTGGGGGGTATTTGGAGCCCCCGCTGGCTTCATGAAGTGTGCAGTCTTGCCTTGCTGGGAGTCTTGAGTGGAGAAATGGCGATCTTCTTGGTGGAGATGTTCTGCAGGTTAGTGTTGTGAGGCTCGGGCAGAGCGATGGTCCTGGGTGGCATCACGGGGGACTGCGTCTGCGTCACCACCCGGCCTGCTGGCAGATGGGGGGGGGGGTGACTACATGAGCGTTTGGTGGACAAAGAGGCGGGTCGGGGCTGCAGAGAGCTCACCTGCAATCACAGGGGTGACGGACGTCTGAGGACTCAGACCTTTGCTGTTGACCGTTTTGGTGATGATGAACTTGATGGGAGCCGCAGAGGAAACCGGAGTTTTCTTAGGAATCTGAGGACGGATATGAATGTCAGATCTGAACACAAACATCCATGAATTAGTTTTAAAACATTGACGGATACAATCGATCTTCATGCAGGAGAAATGAAACAAACCCTTGAATTGATTTCATTTTATAGAGGTTTGTTGTATTTTTATCTGGAAAAAAAGGGATTTATTTTCAGTATCCATGAAGGAAGATTATATTCGATTAAAAAGAAAACTAAGTTTATATATAAATAAACTGGTGTTTTGGGCTCTATTTTTTCTGATTTTTTTAAAGAACTCCAAACAGGATGAGCTCCAACCCTCATCTGCTCATGAAAACTATCAAATAAACTCAAAAGTTAATAAGCCACAATGTGTCCGAGTCTGTTTTGTTCTTCCTGCAAACACTACAGAGCAAAACCTGGGAAAGGTATTCAATATGAACCATCGTTCTAACTTTTGGTGGCAATGATGTCACATGACCTCTGTGTCACCCAATGTCAACCATCTCCTGGTAGCCAATGGGCTCAAAGCCCCGCCCCCATGGGAAATTCAGGTGAACGCCAGGAAAAGTTCTGAATTGAGACAAAGGACTGAAAACAAAGAAAAGAAAAACCAAAATATGAAACTAAAAAACAGCAGCTGTTATTAATAAACCTTTTTTTAGATTTATAAGCTTTTATTAAAGTTTTAAATCTAGTATTTCTTTCAAGTTTAAAATAAATGTTTTTCAAAATCACAGTCTGCTTTTTTATTCACTTTAAGTTGATTCTGATCTGATCCCATGTTTTAAATAAAGTTGGACTTTAACTTTGAATTTCTCCTCATTTTTACACATTCCTGAGCTTCAACACACGTCTCTGATTTAGGCGGGAATCTGGATCGCCTCCAGAATGGAGAATGTGATCCGGATCGTTTTAGGCAACAAAAATAACTGCAATAAAAACAGTGCAAACTCTATCGCTGCAATGATTCAAGATTCAAGATATTTTAACCAGGTTTAAAGTTGCTTTAACTTCCCTTTGTAATACAACGTTTCGAGTTTTGCTGCAAAAAAAAAAAAAAAAAAAAAAAAAAAAAATCAAATAAATTTTAAAAAAATCAACACAGATGAGAATTTTTTTGCCTCGTTTGGATCTAAAAATGAGGAAATAATTATCCAAATAATTTTACTCTGCTTCAAAAAAATAAAAACAAATAAAACAAAGTTTTGGTTCAATTTTAAGGATGTTATTTTTAAGTTCAATAAATGTTAGAATGGCATTCTCTTTTAGTATTTTCTAAAGAAAAAATATGATTTATGTTCTGAGAATAAGTGCTACTTTTAGATTTTATTGAGATTTATTGAGACTACTTGTTCTAAGATTCTCATTTGTTCACATTATGTTCTAAAATGAGTCTTTCTACTTATAACAGAAGTTTTCGTGTCACTAAAATACAATTAGGTTCATAAAAACTGAAAATGAATCATTTACTTAAAACTGAAAGAAATACTTACTGGGCAGTAAAACTTTCTATTTGAAGTAATTCTATCTAACAGCTGTTAATCTTGTGTGAAACTCGTTTTTAGATTTGGATTTTTTGTTAGTTAAAAATGAACAGATTTGCTACGTTTTAGTGATTTTCTTCTTAAGGTTAGCTGTTCCTTTTTTTCTGGTCTGGTTTTTCTTTTGACTCAAACCAGCAGAAAATGTGTTTTTCACATAAATTTGTCGTTTTAGAGGAAAATCTTTACGGTATTTTTGATCGAACTGCCTCAGACTAATGAGTTTATTTGCACTTAATGTGGCTTGAAGCCGCCAACGACATCCATCTCTTCGTTTTCACTAGCAGGCATCACCGCGTGTTGATCTCAAAAGTGTCCAGTTTAGGTTGAAATGTCACCAAAAAGAATTCATTCATTCATTCATTTCTTTTTGCACATCTTTTTACCTTTGCACTGTTCTGTAAATAGCTTTTTAAATTATAATACCTTGATGTTTGCATTTATGCTACATTTTCTTTGTTCTTGCTTTTATTTTTATAGTCTTTTTTCCCCTCTGCTGTCAGTTGCTATGGTGACAAACAAATTTCCCACGTGTGGGATCAATAAAGTATTCTGATTCTGATTCTGATTCTGAAGAAGGAAGTTCTGCCCAAAAGCTGCTTCTCCTGAAAACTACCGGCTGTCTTTTCTCAGCCTTCATCCTGATGAGGTTGCAGGACGTCAGAGGACGACACACGACGTGATGCAGCAAAAACTGATCGGTCCATCATTCCAAAGGGCGGAAAGTCATGTGACCGTACAGTGAGCTAGAATGTTCTAAGAATGTTCCCCTTGGATTCTTTGGATGTGGAAAAACCACAGGGGGCTGAACTTTAGGAGGCTACAATGTGAATGGATTTGACATTCATTCTTGTTTAGTTGTTTGTTTGGACACATAATTGATTTACACTTGATTTTCTTGAAGAAATCTGGAAAAGGGTTCAGTACTCAGGTGTTTCTCTCTGAGTCTCACTAAAGAGGTCCTGGATCGACTTTCAAAGTCAGTCAGTTCAAAATGAACCAATATTGAGTGGGAAACGTATCACAACCACTCATTATGATATGAATCAATTGCTTTTAAAAGTGCATTGTTACACCCCTACATTTTAACCTTAGTTTTCTTTATATACATTCTCCATCGTGAGAAAAAAGCCACAAACATGAGTGGGTGTTCAGGTTCTCACAGGGCTGCTAATGGGAGTTAAAAGGCGTCCCAGAAGCAGCCTGAGGCTCTCCTCCTGCGCTCAGGGTTACCTGTATAGTCTTGAGCTGCTGGGTTTGCACTGCAGTTACTTGGTTGCCTCCACTCCCCACCACTGGCTTCAGTTCTGACCCCCCAGCGATAGTGACCACTTTAAACTGTGGAGCCGGAGCCTTGCCGTCTCCTGAGGCCTGGACCACGCCGGGTTTGCTGGCCGCATGCGGCGGCAGCTGCAGGACTATCGGCTGCCCTGACTTCCCTATGGTCGTGACCAGCAGCTTCTGTCCTTCCTGCTTGATGACCTGCGGCGGCGGAGCCGCAGACTTTGCAGCCTCCGCAGCTTGAGACGAGGCCACCTTGTTGAGGATGATCTGATGGTTGACGGAGGAAATGGTGAAGGGCGCGGTGAGCTTCTGTAGGCCGCCCGTGGACATGCTCGTCCCGGTCACGCTGTCCGTGGTTTTGGTGGGGGCCGTGGAGGTGGCCAGGCCCGGTTTGAGGGTGACCAGGCGCGACGGGCCGCTGGAAATGAGGATGGAGGAATGTCTGCTGGGGCTGAGTGCGGAGTCCGTAGCCGTGAGCTGGGTTTGGGAGTTCCCCGTCGGCGCCGCAGTTTCGGAGACGCTGGGATTTTGCGGGACGTCCGTTTCCATAGGAACGGTGGAGTCGTAACAGGGCTCCGCCTGGACGGCGGCGCTGTCGGGCTGAGAGTGAGGCGCCTCCTCGATGGCCTCCGTGTCCATGATCTCATCAGGAAGGAGACTGTTCAACTCGGGTGACACCACGTCCATGTTTGCAGCGTCTCCACTCTGTCAATCCTGGAGAAACAGAAAAATGACCTTAATGCTGAAAAATAGGAGAAAAAAATACACATCCATTTCAGAACCTGCTTAATCCTTTAAGGTCACGGGGTTACATACGCCACCCCAGCTACTGTTGGGTGAACACTACACACATGCATTCCCAACTAGAGGCAATTTAGAGATACAAACGAACCTCTGTTGCATGTTTTTGGAGTGTGGGAGGAAACCAGAGTGCCCAGAAAAACCCACAATGCACGGGGAGAACATGCAAACTCCCCACAACAAGGATCCGACTGGAATTCCAACTGCAGTATCCTGACTGAGTTGAGAGGGCCAACCCCTGCACCACATGGGAATATCCTTATAATCTGTTTTGGGTTTTTTTTTACTGTATGTGAACGTTTGTGTGTGGTGCTGTGATGGACTGCAACCCCCACGTCTGCACAGGATGAGAGGAAAGGTGGATGGATGGATGGGTGGGTGGGTGGATGGATGGATGGATGGATGGATGGATGGATGGGTGGATGGATGGATGGATGGATGGATGGATGGATGGGTGGATGGATGGGTGGATGGGTGGATGGTGCCAGATTTGGTCTTTAAAAAGCTCTCTTCCTCGGACTGTAAAAGGTGCTCTACACATAAAACTTTGCCTTTAACTGACAAAAACACATCAATTTTTAGGGAAACATTTATAGATTGAATTAAACTGACAGCAAGAACAGACTGTAAGACATGGAAACACAGCTAGCAGAGGTATGATGGTAGATACACATAACACGGCCTGAATTGCACATTCTCCATGAGATTTGAACAAAACTTATTCTGAGAGAAACTTCGTTGGGGATTGTAGAGGGTTCGGAAAATTTTACAATAAAATACACCAAATTCTGTCAAAGAGGGAACTTTTATGTACATTTGGGCTGCAGATATCACAGAAATTAGGTTCTTTTTCATAGATAAAACAAGATCAGCTAATTAGAAGTACAGAAACAATATGTCCTTAAAAAAAAACATTTTGATCCAAGACTTAATGTATTTCTGCTTTCCGCAGTATTTCTCTCTCTTTACTAAAAGAAAAAAAACCAAAAAAAAAACACGACCTACATTCTTCACCGTTTCTTTTATAATCTGATTTTGAAGAAAGTTTAAATTCGGAAACTGGATTCCCTCCTCCACCGTCTCATTCTTGGTGCATGTCAAGTCGCACATGTCGAAAATGCATCCCCTACTGTCTTAAAGCGGCTGCACCGACCGCTAAATTTAAATCTCCAAGCTAGCAAAGTTGACAAAAAATAAACGTATTCGGAAAGTTTGTTTTGGCAGGAAAGCTCCAGAGAGGAAACGGAGGACTTAAAAGAAAAAAAAAACTGCATTTAACAGACAGAAACCAGGAGTCTTTACTGTGTGGATTATTGTAAAAAAAAAAAAACCCCACCACCACCACCACCACCCACACACATACAATAATAACAACAATATTCAGCAAAAGGCTGTCACATTTTAATGATTCCTCCAGGAAATTCTGTTTTTACAGAGGATGAAGATCAACTTTACCCTAAAAGCTAAAAGAAAATCTGACGGCCACTTCAGCCTCAAACAAGCCTGAAAAATGTTGGGGACCACTGGCCTAGAGCCTAACAGAACGGAGAGGACAAATAAATCCCACAATTCTTTGTAGTCACAACACTGAAAACAAAACAATAGACAGCCAACAATAAAGTCCCACTCCAATCATCTTCTGATCTATTCTCAAAGTGTTCCCAGTGGTCTTGTACTTGTGATTAAGCCGTATTTACCCCCAAAAAACTAAAACTACTGTCGTTTTCTAGCACATAGTTCCTGCAGAGCAACAGGAGTTCATCAGAAAATCACCTCAGAGTTGTGGACGGAACCACTGGTGGGGAGTAAGCCTGCTCTGACTTCCCGTCATCCCCTTGCTTTCACCCTCTCCTTTTAGCTTACAGCCCCTCACCCCCCCCAACCGAACATTACCAGTGCAACAAAAAGGATGAGCAATATTGGAGCAATCCAGACGTACGATTTTGAGCCAGCTTGGATGAGAAAGGCCTACGGAACATGGATCTATTTGTCTGTGTGTATCAGAATGGAGAGTAGCACAAAGCTAGCGGTCCACCTACAGCACACGTGTCAAACTCAAGGCCCGCGGGCCAAATGTGGCCCCCTCCATGTCATTTTATGTGGCCCACAACAGCATAAACGTTTTTAATTTCTTAAAATAAAAAATAAAAATGGGTGTGTATTTATTAATATCTAGGGGGAATCAGACTTTAAATATCAGTTTGGGCAACTATACATTAGGACTTAAACACTGCCCATATAACCAAATTTAAAAGGATTTATGCTAGAGTAACAAGCAAACATAGGTTTTCTATGCAACTGTAATTGTCACTTTTAAAAAGTTATAATAAATACATAATAAGTAGTTTAACATTAAGGAGTAGTTACAATTATATGTCATTACATTTAGTTACATGTACAAGTTATATCTGGCCCTTTGAGGACAGCCACTATGCTGATGTGGCCCTCAGTGAAAATGAGTTTCACACCCCTGACTTACAGGCTTTTTCAAAAGGCGTCTTTTCGTCTGCTCCTAATATCGCGACGATTTGAGTAAAGAAATACTCCGAAAAGGCAATTTTACGCTTCATATGTGTCCTCCAACATGAGATAAAGGCTAGAAGAACATGTGAGTGGGTCTTTAAAAAAAGAAAAATCAACCTGCAAGTGTTCTGTGGATCAACTTAGCTGTTGTAGTCCTTCTTTGAACACTTGTAGTTTTTTTTTAAGGTTGAGTCCACCGGCATAATAAATATAGCGCGATAAACGCAAATGGAAAGATCTTTTTTTTTTTTTTTTTTTTTAATCCTCTCTGGTGTTTCTCAACCCCACCAACCCCACCCCACCCCACCCCACCCCGTCACTGGCGCAGGAGTCCTGGGATGTGCACATCAGCTGGTTTTGACAGAGGCTGACAGCTGATGGTCTGTTAGGCCGCAGCGGTCCAACTGAACGCAAGCGCGCGAACCCTCCCCGAACCTACCCCCACCTGAACCCCCCTCCCCTCCCCTCCTCCTTCATCCCCCGCGTCCGCGAGGAGGCGGCCTCAAACCCGCTTTCAGTCAGAACCAGAGGGAGGGGGTCTAACCGAGGACAAGCAACGGGGGGGGGGGGGGGAGCGTCTACGGTCTGCGTTACTATTTCAGGCCGGGGTTGGATTTCGAAAGATCCGCCATTTTTACCTCGTCATCAACTCGGTTAGCTGCCCTGCTAGCGCAGAAAAACCGACGAAAGGTTCCGTTGAAAGCAGACACGCCAGCCGGAGACACCAAACGGAGAGGATTCACGGTCAAGCACAAAGCCCCCCCCCCCCCCCCCCCCCCCCCCCCCGAGCTCGAGGGCAGACCCGGGAAATCCGGGGCACGCGCACAAACACCCGGAGCGGACTCTGTGACAGTGTAAACAATGCTAGCTTCCAACAATTCCTCCTGTCAGTTTGGATTTCTCTCGGACTGCAACACTTAGAACTCCCATAAACTACCTTTACACGAAAACTTTAGTTGTTTTCACAAGTTAAAATGCGTTTCCGGTGGCTAATAAATGTCCCCTTTTATTTTGGAAGAAAAAAAATAATAAAAATAAAGAAAAGCTTAGAGTTTAAAACTGTAATTGACAAATTGATAGTAACGTAGGCTTTAAAGATAACTGAAAAAACTAAAATTACTAATTTTAGCTCAATTAAAACAACAACGAAATAGTGGATTAACATCCCAAAAAAACCCCAGTTGTGTTGTTTTTTTTTGTTTCTTGTTGTATTGTTTTACTTTCGTTAGCAGGCAGGTCACAGAGTATTTCTTCCCCACCGCACGAAAGTATTTTGTTTTATTTCATTTAAAAAAAGCGGAAAATGTTCGTGAAAACCCGGTTCCTCATCGGCGGCTTCATCTTCATCCAGCAGGCAGGACAACTCTCCCAGCGAAGTTGCTGAGCTGGCTAACCCCAGAGCTAGCTAGCACAACATTATACCTTAACATTGAACAGCTTCCGAAGTGCGCGGTTTTCTAGTGCAAACGGTGCGGTAAGGTTCACAAGGCGGTAACAGGTAATCGTGCTTACCCGGGATTTAAACGCTGGGTAGCGTTTCCAGTTAAAGCGAGGAAAGGTAAAAGCGATTGTTCAAAATACCGCGCCGAGCGCCATTCCTCCCTGACATTTCACAGGCCGGCCACGCCCTCTACGCGTGACACCAATGTGACGTAACTCTTAAAGGGACAGGCACCGTCATCCAGCTGTCCTAAAATATAAATGTTTTTGATATTCAGCTGTTTTTTCCAGGAAATTTCAAATTCACAAATTTAAGTGGTCTAATTCAGATCCTAGTTTTAATTTATTTAATATATACTTTAAATTATATTGCAGTACAACAGAACACGTGAAATCCAAAAAAACATGAGAATTAAAAATATATATATATGCTCTTTGATTTGATTACTTATTTTATCTTTAAAAAAAATTCTTCAATATTATAGACCCACTCCGATGACATTTTTCTTAGCATGTTCTTGTGGCATTTTTTCTGATGAAGGAAGACAATTAAGCTTAAAATTGCATTTTCGTTCATTTAAATTGTCGTGAGTCAGGAGCAGGTTAAAAACATGCAGTTTGAAAAAGATCCAATTTGTGACGTCAAAAATATGCCGGCCACAAGTTCCCTGCTCCATTCCACTAGCAGATGTCTTTGTTTTCCTCGTCTGAGCTGGTCTCTGGATCAAAACTGTACAGCTGGATAGCTCCAATGTTGCTCACCATTGTCATTGCCTCTTTAATGTTAGGTTGGGGGTGTGAGGGGCTGTAATACAGTGGGAGAGGGTGCAAAAAGAGAGCTCTTAGTTATGGGTGACAGGAAAGGGGGTTGCTCAACTTCCTTGGTCTCACCCACAACTCAGAGGCAAATTTCTAATTATCTAATGGGGGAAAATAATCTGTTCATGTTTTTAAATACCAGTGTTAATAATACAAGTTTTATTTATTTAACTCACACTTTTAAGTATCCAGAAATGTTAACAAATATGAACATAAATAGAGGATTTCCTGCAAAAATGCACATATAAATGCTGAGACACTTAAAGTCACTATAGACAAAAGCTTTATCAAACACTGATGGTTGAAAAAAGAAACGAAACTTTTTAAAAACTTAGTTTAGATTATTTGATGAAATGAAACAGACCTCATAGGGTTTAATAACTTTAATAAAAAAAAAACTCTGGTAATAATTTAAAAAACACTGCCACAATTTAAAAAAAACATTAGATAAACGATGAATGCTAACTACATAATTTATTTCTTTTTAAATGTAAGTATTGACATCAAACAAGCCAAAAGAAATGTGTTAAAAAATTAGGCTTCAAAAATTGATTAATGTTTAAAAATAATATAGGTGGTTTCTAAAGCAATTATTCAATTTATAGGATCTAAATTTGCTTAAAAAACAAATACAAGTGAATCAGCTCGATATCTGCTGAACTGTTCCAGTTTAGATATTTTTCTAAATAAAAAGTCAATCAAAGAGTACAACGTGTTGAGCTAAACAACAACTTCAAAACCCATTATTTTTTAATTATCGTCTTTATATGAAGAATAAAAAAAATATCTAAAAATTTGTATTTTTTTCTAGAAAAATCTGTTGAAAATTGGTCAAAATATTACAAAAGTAAAAAAGGTAACTTTTATTAAAACAAACAAAAAAATAATCTTTGTACGTGCGCGCTTCCGCGGGCGTTTACGTCTCGGGAGCGCGCCCCTCTAAACTCCGGAGGACGCCGGTGTTGTTGACGCGCCTCCACACTGACAGGAATGGCGGCCGAAGTGAGGCAGGAGCTGGCCCAGCTCATGAACTCCAGTGGATCTCACAAAGATCTGGCCACCAAGTACGTAGCGTGGACTCTGGTGGGGTAAAGTTAACAGATGCGATCGAAACGGCGGGACGTGTTTGCTTTAAACGCCGTAAAAATGTCCATCAGCAGCGGGAAAGCAGACGAGAGGCGCAAGCTAAGCTAGCTTAGCCGTGTAGCTGTCATCTTAACCGTTAAACTTTATGAAAAATATTCATTATTTAAGGATTTTGATTCGCTTTTTTTAAATTGATAACAGCGCCAAAATATCGCGAAGGTTTATTTTAGTTTAGCTCATTAGGGAGCGAGATGTAATTTAACTTCACAGCTAATGTTCAGCTCATGATCATGATGATATAATAATAAATATCTTCACAGATGTAGCTTTTAAATAATTATGCTACGTGTTAAAAATAACACTGAGCTCTGTATTATTAAAGCACATGCAGCAAAAACGCGGAAGGTGAATAATTCAGAGCTTTTAGATCAGAGTACTCAGTTAATCCCGTTTTTGCTGATATTAAATTTACTATAAACAGCAGAAAAAATACCCGTTGTGATTTATCCAAATCTAGTTAATCCACTAGGTAAAAAAAAAAAAAAAAAGTTCCAAAGGTTTAATCAGCTAAAAGTTGAAAGTTTGTTTTTGTCTGGAACCACCTTAGAGGGTTTTTTTCATGCAGAGTCCTGGTTCTGGTTCTGGGTTTGGTTGCAGGCAGAACTGGGCGTGACACCAGGACCTGCGAGCCCTGCAGCTCATGACGATGATGATGGGCTGGAAACGAAAAGATTTAGAGGATGCATCTTTGTGATGCCTTCAGGGAAAAACCGCACACATTAAGCCTGGTGGTGTAGTGGTTTGCCCTCCCGCCTCATAGAAAGAAGGTCCTGGTTCGAATGCGCTCTTCAGTCTCAAAGCATGTTTCATAGGTCAACTGATGACTAAATGGTCCCCAGGTGTGAATGTGGTTGTGTTCATCCCTCATACATCAGGTGGTGGGATAGGCTCCAGCAACCCTGTAGCCCCAAAAGCAGCTTTAAGAAAACAGATGGACCGCTAATACCAATGTTGTGATATATTGTGCATGTGTTTTATCGTCATAAAGACCTTACATTTAAATGAAGCTTTATTTAGCATGACACACTGCATTCTAATGAATATTTCAAATATCTTTAAGATCTGTGGTCTCTATATTACAATCTCCTTTGATCTTTAAACAAAAATGGAAACTCCAGAAGTTTAAGGAAACACAAAGAAATACATAAATAGAACATAAATTAATGACAAAGGTTGTGTTTGGCTTTAAAAAAGACTTCTTAAAAGTAAAAGTAACGCTAGTAGGTCTGTTTTTTCTGACCTTTTACATGAATTGAGTTCTTTCAGCTCCACCTCATGATTCAAAATGTGGATGCTTTTTTTTTTTTTTTTAGTAAACGATTGCCCCTCAACACAACCGATGTAAAGATAAACCTAATGCTTTTCTTATGGGATCTATACCTGCATGTGTTTGTAGGTTTCAGATGTGTTTTTCTGGTTTGGACTTTGGTCTAAAGTTGTGATTCCATGTTTTTAATGGGCTTTTTGGTGTCTGAGTGACTCATGACAGGCTGTGTGCTTAATATAAAGTTCATTTTATTCTTTTTTTTTGTGTAGAAATATTCAGTCCTCCTTAAATAAATTCCACCTGGTTCTTTGTGTTTTGACAGGAAACTGCTCGCAGTAAAGCTGGCATTTTAAAAATACTAGAGGTTTCTGGGTTAAACTCTGCTTCTTGTGGAAACAGTTCAGTCTCGGCTTCGTAAAGTCCCACTCTGATCATCTTTTGATCTATTTTCAAGCGTTCCCAGTGGTCTTTTATTTGTGATCATGTGGTTTTTTTGCCGCCCAAAAAACGGTTCCATTTTCTAGGACATAGTTTCTGCAGAGCAGCAGAGGTTCATTAGAAATTCACCTCTGAGTTGTGGGCGGGACTGTTCTTCATATATGTCCTCGATCATCAGAAAAATGCCACAAGAACATGTTAAAAAGTACCGTTTTCTTCACGGTGGGTCTTTAAACGTTGCACAATGGGGCTGGAATCATGTGTAGTTAAACTAACAGCCGTTTGTTTCATTTTTTTTTTTGTACATAGGGTCTTGGACTAGATTTTAAGCGTCCTTAAATGTAAAATCAGTAGACATCCCGTAACGTTGATCAGAATGATTGAATTGTGATTTGTGGGGTTGTAGGTATCGACAGATCCTGGAGAAAGCCCTTCAGCTCTCAGATGCGGATCAGCTGGAGTCCTTGAAGGCCTTCGTGGAAGCAAGTATGCACCTTTTGCTTTTTTACCGCCCCCTGTTGGTTCTGCATGAAGCTGCGATCCTCCTGCCTGCCTACATGACGGTCCTCCGCTCTTTCAGTGGTCAACGAGAACGTCAGCCTCGTCATCTCCAGACAGCTGCTCACCGACTTCTGCACGCATCTGCCCAACTTGCCCGATGCCACCGCCAAAGCCGTCTATCACTTCACCCTGGAGAAGATTCAGCCCAGGGTCATCTCCTTCGAGGAGCAGGTAAAGGTGTCAAACCCCTCAACCTCAGTGGAAACGTCCTCCTGATCCAGGACGCTGAAGCTCTCGTTCTTCTCAGGTGGCCTCCATCAGACAACATTTAGCAACCATTTATGAAAAGGAGGGAGACTGGAGGAACGCGGCGCAGGTTTTAGTCGGGATTCCTCTGGAAACGGGACAGAAGTGAGGACGCGTTTCTGTTCATCTGAACATGATACCTCCCTCGTCTTACCAAACCCGTTTCCTTTTAGACAGTATAATGTCGACTATAAGTTGGACACGTACCTGAAGATCGCCCGGCTCTACCTGGAAGACGACGACCCGGTTCAGGCCGAAGCTTACATCAACAGAGCTTCGCTCCTGCAGAACGAATCCTCCAACGAGCAGCTGCAGATCCACTACAAGGTACGCGACCCTTTCCCTTCCTGCTGCAGACGTTTTTCAGACCCGCCGCAGCTCCGCTGTCCTCTGTCGCAGGTGTGCTACGCCAGAGTTCTGGATTTCAGGAGGAAGTTCATCGAAGCAGCTCAGCGGTACAACGAGTTGTCTTACAAGTCCATCGTCCACGAAACCGAGCGTCTGGAGGCTCTGAAGCACGCCCTGAACTGCACCATCCTGGCCTCCGCAGGTAGCAGCTGGCTCCCGGGGAAACGGGCCTCTCTGCGTTCGGTTCCTTTAAACGATGTCCGTCGTTTCAGGACAGCAGCGCTCCCGCATGCTGGCCACTCTGTTCAAGGACGAGCGCTGTCAGCAGCTGGCCGCCTACGGCATTCTAGAGAAGATGTACCTGGACCGCATCATCAGAGGAAACCAGCTACAAGAGTTTGCTGCCATGTTGATGCCTCACCAGAAAGCCACCACCGCTGACGGTAAGAGCAGATACCAGGAAGGCTCAGTTTGCAGACAGAAACGGCTGCACCTCCATCGTGGGAACGTCAGGAGAACGCAGTGAACTTGCAGCCGACCATCCAAAATGTTGGTTGTTGAGATTAAAGCAAGCTTCTCTCATCTTCCTCTCCAGGCTCCAGCATCCTGGACAGAGCTGTGATCGAACACAACCTGCTGTCTGCCAGTAAACTCTATAACAACATTACGTTCGAGGAACTCGGCGCTCTGCTGGAAATTCCACCTGCAAAGGTGAGACGCTTTGGAATGTAACAGCAGACTACGAGCAGGTCGGAACAGAGACGGGTACCGATGTATACTGAGCAGGGACGGGTACCGATGTATACTGAGCAGGGACGGGTACCGATGTATACTGAGCAGGGACGGGTACCGATGTATACTGAGCAGGGACGGGTACCGATGTATACTGAGCAGGGACGGGTACCGATGTATACTGAGCAGAGACGGGTACTGATGAATACAGAGTAGGGTTGTGCCGATGGACGATATCATCGTCCATCGTGATGGGTGACTGACATCCCGATGGAGAGACCACCATCGTGATGCCACGCCCCCGCCACGCTGCGAGTCGACCCCATAAGCCGCGGTTACATGTACAAAATATCTTGATGGGATCAATGGTTGGATTAGAATGCAACCGTGTACATGGGCCCAGAAAAATGTTTCAGAATATAAAAACGTTCACTAAGGTCACACTTTCCGTCGGAGTAAATCATTCGCACATGCGCAGTAGGGTTTGAAACCGGAAGGATATAAATTCCGCCGAGCTGCTTTTTTTTTCTCAAACTTTATTGAATGTAACAATTCAATACAAAACGATGTTAAACAGCGCCGAGCGGCTATATTCATTGACATGTCAGCTCGGTAAAATACGAGATGATCTTCTAAACGTGCTTTTAATAATGTTACGGATATTATGAAACACCTGTTCGCTCATCATTTGAATTTTAATCCGTGTGGTCAGTGCTTTTTCTGAACGAAGCCAGGATTAGCAGTATGCTAACACAGGCTAACAACATTAGCTTTGGGTGGCGCTGCATGCTGGCTGCACGTTAAACATGTAAGAATAACATCAGCTTTTATTTAGTCAGGACACGACTGGAAACACAAGTCCACCTGATTGTTTGAATGTTTTCTAAGGACTGAGCGACATTTCTGCTTTGAAGCTCAAACCGCTGTGTGTGCTGACGATCCGAGCTGTGCTCAGACACTCACTTTTAGACCCGGTTCTGAGTTCGGTAGCTAGTACCCCTAGAGCTGCGGGACGGATCGCAGTCTTAAATCTTCCACATATACCGCTCACGTACCCCCCCCCCCCTTCCCATCAAACACAGAGCTGTAAGTCTGCGCTCCGCCGGTCCACTTCGCTACTGATGAATACAGAGCAGAGACGGGTACTGATGAATACAGAGCAGAGACGGGTACTGATGAATACAGAGCAGAGACGGGTACTGATGAATACAGAGCAGAGACGGGTACTGATGAATACAGAGCAGAGACGGGTACTGATGAATACTGAGCAGAGACGGGTACTGATAAATGCAACACCACTGGTGTTGTACAAAAATGCAAGATGTTTTGATTTGGATATGCCAATCACTAGTATTCTATTCAGTTTTGCTGCACAATTCTAGCCTATTATTTAACATATCCAGTGAGTGTGGGTGGGGTCTGATAAGAATGGTCGGGGATGGGCGGAGCTTCAGTCAAAATATCGAAGCAAAAGTTTGTCTGTACTTCCCAGCAAAAAAAAAAAAATCAAAATCCTGATGGATCAGTGATGTGTACGATGTAGAGCCCTGCGCGGGACCATTTTCTTCATCCCGCTCCCGCCCGCGCCCGCTGAATTTCTGACCAATCCCGCCCGCTCCCGCAACGTATGCGTTACAGTCCCGCCCGCTCCCGCAATATGTCCACTCCGCCACTCCCGCCCCACCCGCAAAACTCAGAGAATTTAGTCCGCCAGTAATAGAGATGCATTGATTTTGTATGTCCCCCGTCCCGCAGGAAAAAAACACGTAGTTTATTGATATTATTAAAGAGATTCATGTCCTCCTCCAGCCAGTCATCTTTTGATGCATTCTTCTCTTGTGTAATGTGCAACCTAAATATTAAATATATTTTCACAAATCCTGTTCGGTTAAAAGTGTGCGTGTGTGCGCGCGCAGACAGACGGCCTGAAGCGCGCTCTTAGTAAGAGGCGGGGCGGGGCGTTGCACACCCCCCAACAACAGGTTTGATGACAGAGGCCATTGGGCATCTCTACCTGGTGCTTCACGGAGCTTCAGTACGTAAGACTCCAACAGCCGCACAGCCTAACGTAGTCCGCTATTATATATTCATCCGATATTCATGCCAGCACTGATCCCGCGGGGTTTATTTTTTGCCGCCCGCTCCCGCCCGCAGCACGATCCAAACCGCCCAATCCCGCGAGATTTGGGTTGGGTCCCGCGGGACCCGGCGGGACCCGATCCCAATGCAGCCCTCTAGTACGATGCTCTGAAGAAAGACGGTCGCCGTGGCGATGAGCGGTGAAATTCGTGTTTATTTCAGCGTGTGTGAAAACGGAGATGCAGACTGTCAGGAAGAAGGAAATAAAGCATCTTGGGGACATTCAAGCGCTCTCCTGCACACTGTCATGCTGATTCATCACACTTACATGTTGTTTTTTTTGTTATGTGTGTTTTTTCATTTTTGGATCACTGGTTCAAGCAATGTTTTGGCTCCAGAACGTTTTCAGAAGTACCGGTTCAGCACTGGATAAAATCCAAATGTTGGAGCGGGGGTGAGGGAGGGTGTGAGTTTTAGACGACGGCGCCAGCGAGAACGAAAACACGAGTCCCAACGTCAGCTCGTCCATCGCCTCGCAGCTTCAGCGGCGTTGCAGTTGAAGTCGGTTCTCCGCTGATGTAAAACGCTGCTTTCCTCCCCGCCAGGCGGAGAAGATCGCCTCCCAGATGATCACCGAGGGCCGCATGAACGGCTTCATAGACCAGATCGACGGCATCGTTCACTTTGAAAGTGGGTCAAACATCTTCCCCTCGGTTCTGTTGCTTCTGTTTGACACATTTGTTCAGATTACAATCGAAATATTCACTTTAAAAATTGTATAGAATATTAATGGAACTTTTTCTAAGATCATTTCTAAGAACATATTTCCAGTAAAGTCATAGATAATCAAAGATCTATTGTTTCAATTTTGGGAAATACATTTTTCGATGTATTAAAAACAAAAGGAGAATTCATTGGAACATCTTTTGAGAAGCAGAGTCAGAACTATTTGATGTTGTTCTTTGGTGGTGTCATAGCAGGAATGTTCCTGCAGAGGGCAGCACCTCCTCTGAGATTCAGTGGTAGTAAAAACTCTCCTCCTCTTCCTCCTCCTTTTGCAGCCCGTGAGCCCCTCCCCACGTGGGACAAACAGATCCAATCCTTATGTTTTCAAGTCAACAACCTCCTGGAGAAGATCCGGCAGGCCGCTCCGGAATGGGCCGCGCAGGCTTTGGAAGCCCAGATGACCCAATAAACCCCTCCACACCCACGTCACCCGGCCCCGCCCCCTTTTAAGTTGCGTCTTCCTGCCTCAGAAATGATGTGGAGAACTCAGCCACGCTGCCATCGTTTGTTCCAAGTGGTTCCTCATTGGTCGAATTTACTTTCCTGACGGACCGGAGCTTCAGATGAGACTGTTTTTGTTTTCATGGTGGAGAATTGGAGGATTTTGCATAAAGCTGATATGTGGAAAGATGCTGAGTTGTTTCTATTTGTTTGTGTTTCAGAAGGTTCTTCAACCTAAACACTCAACTTAATGCAAGATTAAATAGATGAGAGACCAAGAAACAGTCCAATCCTCCCTCAATTATTCCAGATTTAAAGGTCATTTTTTCTTGAAAGTCTTGGTTCCTCTCAGAGGTTTAAAGGACATTTCACATCAAAGCTGCACTACGTTTTATTTTCAAAAAGGTAGTAAACTAAACTTAAAATCTTAAATCTATGTAGTTTTGGCCTGAAATATAAAACAACCTTTTCCTTCTGACAAAGTAAAGCTATTTATTCAGTAAAAAATCACATCGACACAAAAAACAAAGCTTAAAAGTAATTATTCTGAAATTAAGAAATTATTTTTTTTTGTTTTTGTTTTTTTTACTTTGACGCTTAAAAAAGGAAGTTGTGTCACAATTAAATCTGTATTCAAGTCATTTTTAGGAGGAAATTAAACTTTGTTACTATCGACTGTAAATGAGACCTGGAGCGAGTCGGTGTGATGTCATAAAGTGAATGTCGGTCCCGTTCTTCTATACAGTCAACGGAATGATTTCAGGCTGAACAGTAGATCGTGATTCAGGACAAACGCCGCCTGGACAGACTGGTCCTCATCTTTAAAAGGTGCCCTGCTCCTTCCGACGCTTGATGTCCCTCTTCAGCTGACAGGTGGAGCAGACGGGGCAGAACAGCGACACCAGGCAGTCGTTACACATGGAACCCTGAGAACACAGAACCTTCCATGAAGAAGCTGCTCCTCATCATCACAACTCTGAAAAATCATCTCTATAGAATAAACACGTTTGGATTCAAGTATTTCACTTTATAGTAAAAATGTCACCGTGACACAAAACTGATTCTCAAAATGTTTCGCTTTCTCTTAAAAAAAAAGATGAAAATGAACAAAGTGAAGCTGAACACAAAACCCAAACCAAATAAAATCTGACAACTACAATGAGCTGAAAGCAGATCATTGAGAAGGAAAGTCAAAGAAAATGATTTTTACTAAATAGGATTGAAAATGTTCATTAAGGCTGAAGAAAAGTTAAAAATCTTAGTAATCAACTAGCTATAAACTAGTAAAGTTATTGTAAGTGAAAAAAAAAACTAGCTACATGCTAACATCATAGTCAAATACTCTAACATAACAACCATGGTTTATCTAGTGGTGTTCCCCAAGGTTCTGATCTGGGACCCATTTGATTAATTCTCTATATGATCCCCGTTGGGAGACTCATCAGAAGTTCTAATCATCTATACGCTGATGACATTCAGCTTATTGCTCCTTTGATGAAACTAACTACAAAAATCTTTCCTATCTACTAGACTGCTTGGTCAGCATCAAAGTGTGGTAAAATGACAACCATTTACTTTACTAGTTTCTCTGTCTCTTCTCACTCAAAGCTCCTTGTCAAAAATGGTTTTTAATCACCTGAGGAACGTGGCTAAACTGAAGACAATATTTCTTCCAAGTCTGATCTTGAGATGATTAACCACACTTTTGTCTCTTCTCCCTTTCGACTACTGCAATTCTCTTTTTACCTGTTTTAACTAAAAGTCTCTTAAATGTCTCCAATTGGTCCAAAACTCTGCAGCGAGCCTCTTAACTGGAACCAATAAGCGCACTCATGCCGCTCCTCTGCTTTTATTGCTACAGTGGCTTCCTACTCAATTTAGAATAGATTTTAAGATTTTGATTTTAGTTTTAGAGCCTTGCATGGACAAACACCAAACTATATTTCTGACCTTTTAACTCCCTACACTCCTGCACGTTCCTTGAGGTCCTCCGAATCTGTGTTCCAAAAACTCGTTTTAAAACCTATTTTAAGACATTTTTATTTAGGGGAGCTTTTACCTGACTTTTATTTATTTGTTTGTTTAATTCTATGCCTGAGTGTGTTTTATTTGGGTTTGACCTGCTTTAGACTCCCTGTGCCATTTCTGTCTCTGATTTGTTGTTGTTCTAACATGGTGAAGGACTTTGTGAGTCGTTCTCTGCAAAAAGTGCTAATTAAATAAATATTAACTTTACTTACTAGCTAAAAGATGGGTACTACGTAGGTCTGATGGTTAAAAATGCACATTTGAGTAAAGAGGAAAGCTAATTTGGCCGAGAAAAAAAAGACTAAATAAAAATAAAAGCTTAAAGTACTGAACCAAATGTTGATTCTGCTGATAGAATTGTTTGTTCAAATGTCATTTTAAGGCCCGAGAAGATCAAACAAATCAAAAAAGGTAAAGGTTTTTGTTTCACACAGAGTGAGCATTCTTCTGTTTCTTTTTTTTTATTTTTTACAAGAAGTTAAACATTTGCTGAATTTGTTTTGCTTCATTAAGTTTTTTTTTATTACCGAAAGTTAATTTCTTACAGAGAAAAAGTAAATCTTTAATTTGCTTCTAGGAGAATTTTGAATGTTTGAAGCTAAAAATTATTTTGGATTAAAGTTTTTTTTTTGAAAGAAATAGAGCACTTTTTACCTTTTCTGTATTTTTTGCCCTTTTTCACTTTGACTTTTTCAGCATTTCAACGCTTTGGTGCCTCTGTTTGAAAAAGCGAAACCTGTCGATCACATGAGGTCATAAAGACTTTTTCCAGGTTTTACTGTTAAACCTGTAAATCTGTGAGGCGCTGACGCTGCGCCTCTGCTTGCCTCGTGCGCTCAGACTGACCTTGATGTTGTATCTGGTCCGGTAGACGCTGCGGATGGGATACCCGGTGCCAAACATGCAGCACTCGCCCATGTCGCTGGCGATGGTGCAGCCCAGACAGAGGTAGCAGAAGCAGCCGCACAAGCCTGAGCAGGAGAAAGGATGAAGGTTGAAGGGAAAAACTAAAACCTCTTGACTGGACCATCAGAAACTCTGTCATGAAATCTTCAGGTTTTTCATTCAGCTTCAAATTCATGCATCAACTTCAAACGTTTAGCTCCTAAGTGGACCGCTGAACGTCAAAAGGGTTCAGGTCTCCCAGATCAGGACTCACAGATCCCAATGTCGTCACAGCAGTCGCACACGTCGGTCTGGAACTCAGACGGATGGAATTTACCCGGCTGGTTGATCACGGCCATGACTGAAAGAGTTTGTCTGTCAGGACAGGAATTGGTCACCAAACTGATCCATGATCAACAAATCTAAAGTGCTGAAATAATCCGAAAAGTCCAAATAAAGCAGCACAAAAAATAAGTAAACACTGTCCAATGGACTTAAAATAAAGTCCAAATATAATAATAAGAAAACATCAAATGTAAAAAAAAGAACCCAAAGTATAATAAACTCCTAAACCAGAACACTCACCAGATGATGGAAGGATGTCAGACGGTAAAGGAGTGTACAGCAGAAGTCAGGTAGCTGTTTTATAGCTGGATCACAGGGATTAAAGATCAACTAATGCACCGTTTCCTAGAAACAAACACACCTTCCACACCTACGGTTGCACCAGATTAAGAAGGAAGGACCTCAGGAAACGAGCAGAAACAGAAAGTCCAAGAATCTGTGTGGGATGAGCTGCAGACATCCAAGCAAAGAGGCCGTACCGGTCAAACATCCCTGCTGGTGGAGAAGAGGGTGGAGGCAACACCAGCTGGAATGTGGAGAAGCAAACATTCACTGTACTGTTATGTTTCTGGATTTATACATATATACAGTGCGGAGCAAAAGTTTTGACACTTTTTTTAATTTTGGCTAAAAACACTGGGAATGCTTTTTAGAAAATAAATACAAGGATGATCAAAGCAGGACTTTAAAGGGAAATAATAAATGCTTTTAAAATTAGGAACTGCATTTTTGCCTGCGGATGAATCTCCGTCTCTAGTCTGTGCCGATTCCAACTTGCTGGCAGGATTTGGTTCTTGGGTGGAGGCGTGCCTCATTCTTTTTTTTCCTCATTTGGATGTATTGGCTCTATTTGTAAACAGTGAATAATCTTTTATTTTTGTTTCAAAGCAGCAGCAGCTTCTCTGTGCTGAAGGAGCTTGGTGGTAATGTAACGGGGTGAGGTCCAAGCGCAGCTTCTGCCCCCCCTGTCGAAGACCCCCCATCCTGACATGGAAATGCTCCCACAGCAGAAAGGCTGGAGCACATTTCCAGGACAGGAAACACCCCATGAGGGAAGGAGGCAGCTAACAGAGAGTTACAGTAATCCAGTCTGGATGTGACAAACACATGGATGAGCTTTTCAGAATCACTTTTAGATCACATATTTCTGATCTTAGCTATATTGCGCAGGTGAGAAAAAATGCAGTTTTACATGCCTGAGATATGCACTGTTAAAAAAAACAAAAACCCAGCATGCACTAAAAGGTCATCAAAACAATAAGACTGCAACGTGTCACTTTGAGAGTCGTGGTTAGCGGTTCGCTTCCCTTTTGATCGTTTCAGCTGGATTCAGTCTTCCATGTCAGCAGGACGTTCTTTTGTTCCATTAGGTTCCTCTTTTGCCGAGTGACCTGGAGAACTTTGGACACCATAATGATTTTTAATCTTTTTTTTCCCAAGTTCCTTTTTTTATACATGATTTATAAGTTCCTATTTATATAAAGGAACTTGTAAATATGATAAATCATTTATCATAAATCATCAAGCCTGTTTCTGCCTGGTGTGAGTCTTAAACCCTGTTATGTTTCACCTGACTTTATGTCGTCTTGTATCCCATTTTTTACAGCAGCCCACATAAGGTTTTACCATTCATGAGCTTCCTTTTTGGCAACGCCTTCGATAAGACTGACTAATGAGCCTTCAATGCAGGCAGCTCCTAATCTGTCAGACCGTCATAAAAGATAAAACAGAAGGAAAAATCTCCTCAGATTTATCTATTCATACATTTCCGCCAACAGGCTGAAGCCCATTAAAAAGCAAATTCACCCACTACAATCACACATTTTTCACATAATTACACTAAATGCAAAACAGAGAAGTTCATCATTTCAAATTTTCCCTAACCTTTGATGTATGGATGTAAAATTCCAGGAGTATAAAAAAGTCCAGGTGAGGACAGGAAGACGTTTACTGAAATACAAATTCAACAAAATATGTCAAATCTAACTGATGTTTAATCACTTTAATGGATTATTGCTGGTTTAGATTTGATCTGATTAGATGCAGAAGCTGCAGCTGCTGTCACACACACACACTTACGTCCATTTTCCACGAATGAAAACTGGTCATACGGGAATCTACGTGCAAAAAGTTGTGGTTTTACGTGAAATTTTCACACATGTGTCACGAATGAACCATGTTAAAACCACGGAAGAAGTACGAATAAACCAGGCTGAGAACGCGTAAACCAACGTAGAACATTATTGCGCTGTTTATATGCAATTCATTGGTGATTCCTGCGTTAATTGGGTAATTTTAACGTGACATGGGCGCCGTATGCGCAATAGAAAAGTTATATATCAGTGGTTTGTGCGTGAAGTCAGTTAGACAACGTGGAGTGGTCGTGGAAAGACACAAACTTGCGTATGCATCTCTCAAAAATCCTGCACAGTTACGTAAGATTGATGTAATAATTGTGTATAAACTACATGACATACGCATAAACTAAGTAATTCTTAAAGATCACGATGATGAAGATGTTTAGTCAGAATTTAAGGAACAAAAAAACCTGTTTTTTTTTTAATTATAATGATATTCTGCTTCTAAACTTTTCTCCAAATGAAGCCAAAGTTTGTCCACGTATGGAGATCAATGAATTTCTTAAAGACCCACTGGGATGAAAATGGCGTTTTTTATGTTTTTAACATGTTCTTGTGGCATTTTTCTGATGGAGGATATAAATAAAGCAAATTAAGCTTCAAATTGCATTTCTGATTGTTTCTTTTTTAAAATTTTCATGAATCAGGAGCTGATTTGAAAAAAAAAAAGCAGCATTTTGTAGCATTGGTAATGCTAGGTTGGGGGTCTGAGGGACATCACAACCTCCAACCTCAACCTCGGAACGCAATGACTAACAAGAGAGCGTATAAACAGAGAGCTCTCAGTAAGGGTAAGGGTAAGGGGCCGGGGTTTCCCCACATTTCAGAGGGGAAATTCTAATGAAATCCTGCCGCTCTGCGGAAACTATGTCCAAGAAAACGACAGCATATTTTTAATTTTAGCTAAAAACGGCAAAATCTTAATTAAAAGAATGCTGGGAACGCTTTGAAAATAGATCAGAAGATGATTGAAGTGTGTGGTAAAAGACCAACATTACCTTTTAAAAGTATTTCCTGTCACACTCCGTCCACCGTGTTGTTAATTATTGATGATAGACGTTTAAATGGGGTTTTGCATTTATACCTTAGACAGTTTATGGTTCAGTGCTCACAGGTATTTATGACCTCCCACTTCAGAACCACCGAGTCAAGTTCTTTGGATGATTTAAATCATTTTTCCTACATTTCTAAAAACAAATCTCTGAAGTCTGTTAAATTTAACAAACATTTCCTAAATTCCTAAATTAATTTTCTCCAAAAGACGACATTTTAACTTTATTCTTCTATATTTGAATGTTTTTGGTGAATTTTGTGCTTTGTTTGACTTTTTTGCAGAGAAAAAAGGAGCATTTATTCTGAAATAGGCTTAAAACATTTCTTTTAGAGTAAGATACAGGTTAAAGTCTTTACACATAGTTATGAAAATATTAAAATCTCCTGGAAAAAGTCAGCTAAAGTCTTTAAATATAAATAAATTTCCATTTCCTCACCAATGTTCTGTCTGCATGTTTTTTCTCCTCTGTATTTTCAATAGTTCGTCTACTCCTCTAAAGAGTCAGATAAAAGTACCGGCCTGATTCATCAGCAATAATTTATTTTTCTAGGACATCTTAGGCCGTTTTTTTTTATTATGTCTAATAACTCTCTCTGCCTGATGCCTGGTCAAAAACAATTACATTTAGTTTAAATTGTCTTAGAAAAAGTCAAAACATGCCATTCATACTTCTCTTAGTGGTTTTACAGATTGTTAGTTTACGTTGGAGCTCCTAAATATTACGAGCCGAAAAGAAAGAAATGAAATAATCACACTACTAGAAAACCAACTGAATTAATGTGAAAATCCTGTTTCATGCTAAAATAAGGATTTGTTTTAAAGACGGGGCTAGAAGGATGCAAAACAGAAAGTTCATACTTACAAAATGAAACAAAAAAAGCATGAAATGAGTTAAAAAAAAAGTAAAACAAATAAAAAATGAGACTGAAATGTTGCATTTTCACCTGCTGGTTGTGTTTGAATCAAAAAAGACCCCCAAAGAGACAAAATGGGTTTAGAAGGTGGATGGATGAAAAAATAAACATAAAAATGAAATGCCTTAAAATGCTCATAAGGATGAACCCAAAATGTTGGATGTGCTCCTAAACCAATTGTTGATTCTGCAGATACAGCGGGGCTAAAAAGGATTTAGTCAGCCACCTATTGTACTAGTTTCCCTCCTTAAAAAGATGAGAGAGGCCTGCCATTTTCGTCATAAGTAAACCTCAACCATGAGAGACAAAATGAGCAAATAAATCCAGAAAATATTACGGTTTGATTTTTAAAGAATTTATTTATAAATTATGGTGGAAAGCAGTATTTTGTCATCTGCAAACAAGTAAGACTTCAGTCTCTCACAGACCTGTGCTTCTTCTGTAGAGGATCCTCTGTCCTCCACTGGTTATCTGTCTTAATGTCTCCTGTTTGGACTTGTTTTCCCTATAAAAGACATCTGTCCACCACCTCAAACAACACTCCAAACTCCGCTATGGCCAAGACCAAAGAGCTGTCTAAGGACACCAGAAACCAAATTGCTGTCCTGCACCAGACTGGAAGACTGAATCTGCAACATGTGAGCAGCTTGGTGTGAAGAAATCACCTGTGGGAGCAAATATGAGGCAATGGAAGACATACAAGACCACTGATAATCTCTCTCCATCAGGGGCTCCCCGCTAGATGTCACCCCGTGGGGTCAACATGATCACAAGAACGGTGAGCAAGAATCCCAGAACCACACGGGGGAACCTAGTGAATGACCTGCAGAGAGCTGGGACCAAAGTAACAAAGGCTGCCATCAGTAACACACTACACCACCAGGGACTCAAACCCTGCAGTGCCAGACGTGTCCCCCTGCTAAAGCCAGTACATGTGCAGGCCCGTCTAACGTCTGCTAGAGAGCATTTGGATGATCCAGAAGAGGATTGGGAGAAAGTCCTATGGTCAGTGAAACCAAAATAGGACTTTTTGATAAGAACTTCACTCGTGTTCGGAGGAGAAAGAATCTGAGTTGCATCCAAAGACCACCAAGCATGGTGGTGGAAGCATCATGCTCTGGGGCTGCTATTCATGAAAGGGACTAGGATGACTGATCCGTGTAAAGGAAAGACTGAATGGTCAGATTTTGAGTAAAAACCTCGTTCCATCAGCAAAGGCATTGAAGATGAAACGTGGCTGGCTCTTTCAGGTGCTTTCGTTTTATCTTATGTCTTGTTTTTTTTAACCCTTGTGCTATCCTAGGCACTTTACTGTTGGGAGTTGGGTCATCTAGACCAGTGTTTTTCAACCTTTTTTGAGCCACGGCACACTTTAACCTTGACAAAAATCCCGCGGCACACCAGCATTCAAAAATTAAAAAAAAGAGGAGAAACTCAGTCTGTATTGATCTAAAGTCCCTCCATGATCTCACATGCATTTTTGTGATCATTGTGACAGAAAAAGCTGGAAGCTGCAGCTGTTTTTTTTTTCTAAAAGATGTAATTAAAGGTAAGTTAAAAGATTTAAAACTGTTTGATTTGTGTTAGTTGTGGTTTCAAGATGTTAAGAGAAGAGACTCGTGCGCACAGAGAGACGCTCACGCTATTGTTTTTAACTCAATGCATCCTGGGAGATGTAGTTCAATAATCCGCCGAACGCAGAAAGACTCACGTCTCTGAGCTTCATGGTTTTGTTCTCTTGTTCCACGGCCTGACACCGGATTCTGTGGAAAGCTACACCGCTAAAGACGAGCTTTAGCTGGTATTTTTGTTAGAACTGAGAGACTTTTTGAGTTAAATCTAAACAAGGAAGTGATGACTTTAACCACTACTGATTGGTCAGACGGATGACATGTGATTAGGAAATCCAAGAATGATTGGTCGAGACAGTTAAAGGGGCGGGACTTTTACCGAAAACCACTGAAGCTGCGGCTAAATCGCGGTATCGTCATCCTTATCAAAATGTTTTTAATAGAATCAAATAAACAAAAAGAAAAAAGTATTTTACGATCTTTCATATTCCTAACTACTTAGTGTTTTATCAGGGCCTGTTTGGATGAACAAAGAGCTGATATCCTGGAGATGGTAAATGTTTTTACATCAGTTAATGAGGGCAATTTCCCACGGCATACTTGACCATCTCACACTGGTTGAAAAACACTGATCTAGACCCACTAGAGAGTGCGCTGAATCTTTTTTTTCAATGATTTGTGATCTTCACTGGTTCAATGGATTACATAAAATTTTTCCACCTTTGTCCACCTTTGTCATGGTAGGGAGAACATGTCAAAGTAAGGGTGGGGTCATCCAAGATAGCACAAGGGCTTAGAGCGTTCTATTTTCCTGAGTGTTGCAAATGTTAATTCATCACTTTCAAATAACCCTATCTATGAAATTTGCTGTTCCTCCTCTAAACAATATATCAAATAAAGTAAATTTTCTGTAGTAATGAATTTTAGAACAGCAAAGAGCAGCAACTTCCTCTAAAATCTCTTTTATTGCCTCCATCTGTACAGGGCTGTTATACCCGAGCTGACCACACGGTGGTGCTCCTTCCCAGGAAAAAGGCTGTCCCCATTTAAGCAGCAGCTCTCATAAGGAGGATCCGGCAGTAATGATACAGGCTGGCACATAATGAGTGACTGTGCCTCTGGAGGAGGCAGGATTTTCAATTTCCGAGCGTCTAAAGATAGAAGGGGTCCGGACTGGGGTGTTATTAGGCTGCAACACCCAGAAAAATAGAGCAGCTTTTCATCAAGCTGGGAAGGAAGGCACTTTAGCAAATGAGCTTCAGTTTTCTCTGACACAAAAATGTAGGTTTTTACCTTTAAAAAACATGAGACCAAAGTTTATTTAAATATATAACAAGTCTAAAAACGAATCTGTATTTTAATGGGCTCTAAAGAAAACCAGTTTCAACAAACAGCAAATGTTTTGTATTTATTTCATTTCTTTTTTTAATATAACTGACTTTTTGTGTATCACAACTTTTTCAAATAAATATTTATAGATTACCCTCACCATAAAAAGCATTTTTCATGGAAGAAACATTTTTTTTTACTTTAAAATCCTCCATCTTCACTGCAGCATTGGAATCGGATAAGCTGACAGGTTTCAAATGACCTGTTAACCTGTTAAAGTATCAGCTACCTTCCATCCGAAGTTGCTGCCAAACCTGTGGTCATGCTTCTTCAGTGCAAACGTGTAACTGAAGAACGTGAAACGTAACAGATGTGTGTCGTTTTTGTGTGAAAGCGTGTTCTGCTGGGTGTGCAGTTGGGTGAATACGATGCAGATTTTCAGTAAACAGTCCGAGAAACCCGATCCGAGCAGCTAAAAAATGATTGAGAATTAAGGTAAAATATTTGAGGACAAGAATCTGCTTCCTGACAAAAAGATGAATTGTTTTAAAGAAGGAAACAGTTTACTGTTATTTTTAAAAGATATTTAATATGTTTTTATTTTTAACCTTAAATAAAAGTCTGTATTTGTATTATATTTATGCCAAAAAGCGTTGAAAGTAATTTAATTACATTAAATCGTGTTTTCTGTATGAACTGTGATTGCCCTCAAATCAATAAATGAACCAGGAAGCAGTGATGCTTTGCTGTAAGCATCTAAATGTATAGTTTAAATATCAAAGTAACACTTGTTTTAGTGGCGTGTTATTGTTTTCTTTTTTAAGAAAATGTTGCATCAAATCACATGTTCAGTTTTTGTCACATTCCTTCTTTGGTGCTTAAACACCAGACTTGGTTTTATCAGACGTGGAGTGAAAGCTCACCTGTGAGTCAATGAAATAAACACTCATCCGTCGGAAACTTGGGTTTTGGTTTACTTGCAAGTGAATCTTGGTGTGATTCTGTACAAAGTGATCTTGAGTGCCACTCATTTCTGGGAAAAGTTTGAAAAAAAAAAAGGACTAAAAGCAGTGAGGAATTTCAGGCACTGACGGGTATGTGGAATATGAAAAAAACCTGAACAAAGGAGTGAACATTTTAGTTCATTTAAATCTGTCACGGATAAATGCTAACTATACTTATATGGCGCTTATACAGCCCTCTCAGAAGAACACTGGCTTCAACCTGTGTCTAAGTATCCTAAGTTTGATTAGTTACTGTATGAATGTATAACTGATGATTATATTGACTTTGTGTATTATTTCTACTTAATTGCTTGAAATAAACCATTTCAAATCAAATCAAAATCAAACCTACAACCACCAGGAGCATTGTGAGATTCAGTGTCTTGCCCAAGGACACTTCAACACGTGGGCGGGCATGGGGGGAACCAAACGGTCCGATCAGAAGTTGACCGCTCTACCGGTGCAGTACAGCCGCCCATAACTTGAAGGACATTTAAGGGCACTTTCAATCTACTGTAGAATGGTCTATCAGGAAGGGGGGTATGTTTTCCAACATACCCTCCTCTGGCATTTTCCAATTGGCTGGACACACCTGAAGCAGGTAATCAGTCATGAGTAGGGCCTGAATATTTGCCCTCGAGGCCTGGAGTTGTCCATCCCCGGTTTAGTTTTTACTCATTTGTTTGTTTGCCTGGACACATTTGTGGCTTCAAACGGCAGTTTTTCCAGAGCCAGAAACACAAACAAAGAGGAGAGAGAACCTGTTAATTCTCCATCATATTCACCTACTCACAGCTCCACATTTTCTAACCGTATATGATTTGCTTTTCATCAGAGTCCTGCTCAAGGCTGTTCTTCCTTTATTTTCCTCTCTCAAACGCTATAATTTTACATCCCTTTAGATGGTTTACTTCCACTTTTAAGTCCGTTTGCATTAACACCACAGCTGAAACACACCAGGGTTCACTTGCAAGTTCAATCTGCACCAAAGTTGAGGTGAGGTGAACTTTCATACCTGCCAAATCAATCAAACTTATTCATGAAAACTGAGAGGGGAGTGTAAAGGCATCCAAAGTCAAGACATGAAGGTTTCTAAATAAATGTACAGTTTTCACCGTTAACTTTGTTTCAGAGTAAAAGTTCACTTCAAGCCAAACCTGAGCTGCAGATTGAGAAAGGTTCTCCATCAATAAAAGCTGGAGGTTTATCAGCCCACGGGGGCTTCAAAGAGCTGAGGTGTTGATTAAGGACAGTGCTGACACACATGCGCACAGCTGATGGAAGAGAAGCACATCTGCACTGACGTCACCCCTGGAAAAAAAAGAGGAAAGAAAACGCAGCCAATTTGGAGCTGTCCTGCAGGCAGCCTGCCTCTCTGCGCTGCAGTGGAGAGGAGCAGCTCCAACTTCTGCTGTTGTCTGATGCACTTTGTTTTTTCTGAGCCACAAAACCCAAAGTCCAGCTTTGTAAAAGGAGGACAGATAGGCTGAAAGTGGAGCCTTCTGCTGGAGGAAATCCAATCCTGTGAAAAGCTGAATAAGTGCTTTCTCTCTGTGAGGCTGAGATAGGGCTGCCGGGCTGAGGGGGGAGAACTCCGAGCGCACATCCAGAGGATGGCAGAGTTCAAAAGGAGATGAGAAGCGCAGAGTGGAGAAGGTCTGTGCGCCAAACCTGAGAGCAGCACAAGTCTTTTGTCTCTTTGCGCGCTTGGAGCGGAGCTGACAGTGAGGATGATGATGGTAAAAGCCTCCTAACTCCCCCCCGGTGCGCGCGCGCGGCTCACACACAGGTCGTCTCTTCCTTATCGGTCTCAGGTAGGAAAACTTGCTCAGGCTTTGATTGTGTTTTTGCACTTGGAGCCGCTCTGGGGAGGTTGGGAACACAAACACGCGCTTTGAGACACATTTACGCACGCTGGTCCACGTCTGCAGAGCGAACTTAGAGGATCTTTCACGGCGCATGCAGCCCAAACCGCGGTTTGTTTGGATTTGCCGAGGCTCCTTGAGGGTCGCGTTTGCGGTGCCGGTGTAATGCACGCGGGCCGGCTGCCAGCTGTCTGGGTCAGAGTGGCCAAGTAGGTAGCGCTGTCTGTCTGTCTGCCTGCCTGCCTGGAGCCGCGCAGCGGAGGGAATGCACGCGCAGGTCCTCGTCGTCCTCTCGCAGAGGCTTCCCTCCTGATCATCACTCTTATCCCACCTGACGTTTGTTTACAAAAGTCTCGTTTGTGCGTAAAACCACAATGCGTAGAAATGCCATCATGCAGGTTGAGACCTGTGTGAGCCTTTCAGCGCGTTACCGCGCAGACTATTTAATCGCTCTGAGTTACACAAACTGTCATCAGTGTTCGAGTGTAAAACAAGAGTTTCACACAAAAGAGAAAACAATAAAACTGAGTTTAACCTGTTGGATTAGCAGCTTTCTCCAGAATGTACTTTTCCTTCATTTCAATAGTTTCAGAGTCAAACACTTGTTTGATTTTTTCCTCTTTTTTGGCAATAAAATAGTTTAGGAATACAATAAATTTGATGTAAAAAAATGTACTAGTTGTAAAAAGTACTAATAAGCAGATGTTTTTGGTTTGAGGACGCATGTCAGTCTGCTAGTTATGGAAAATCTTGAAACCATAAAGATCATCATTTGAAGCATCCCTCATGCACCAAAATTAGTCAAAATCCTAAGACCAGCTGTTCAAGTCAACAGTTCTGCCCAACATCAAATGTGTTGCCATGGCAACGTCATAAAAATCTATATTGCTGGGAAAAGGTTACCTTCACTGAACCCTCTTACCACCTTCCGAACCTGCTGCAACCCTTTCAGGGTCACAGGGCTGCTGGAGCCTATCCCAGCTACCATTTTGCAAGACCTCATGGTCACACACACTTTGGAGGCAACATAGAGACACCAATTAACCCACGAAGCATGTTTTTGGACTGTGGGAGGAAACCGAAGTTCCCGAAGAAATCCCACACACGCACAAGAAGAAACGTAAAGGACCCAACTGGGATTCGAACCAGGACCTTGTAAAGCGAGAGGGTTAACCACTGCACCACTGTCCAGTCTTTACTTTCACTCAATGTGCTAAAATCTGCAGACATGTTAGTCCTAAAGAAATGTAAGAGATGAAAACAACTAGGACCACTGCCTCCACAGTCTTCATCCGTGGTCATTTTCATCTGCAGATGGAACCACTAAAAGTAAAAAAAAAAATAAAATAAAACCCATCAAATTTCTGAGATAGCTTTTCTGTTGTGGCTACGTCAAGAGCGCTAAAAAAAAGTTTCTGTAATTTAAACAGACTTCATGTGACCAAAACAAGTCCTCATAGGCTAAAGCTTGACATAGATCCAACTTGTCTTTTGAGGTTACCACGGCAACAGTGGGAGTTCCCATTACAAATTGTAGTTAGTAAGAAAAGTTGGGAAAAACAGACAAAAACGGCTTTTCTGAGTACTTCGTTATTCAAATGACTGAATCAGGAGCAGAGGTGGATTTGTAATGAACTCCTGCCGCTCTGCAGAAACTGTGTCCTAGAGAACAACACGTTTTTTTTAGATTTTGGCTAAAAACAGCAGCAGCATATTAAAAGAACGCTTTGAAAAGAGACCAAAAGTTGATTGGAGTGAGACTTTAGCACAGATGCATCAAGTTAGTAAAGATATTGGTTTAAAATGTCAAAGTATTAAATATGGGAGAGCCATTTCGAGCTTATATGACCTGAAAAAATACAGTTTCATTGAATGATGTCATCTGAAACAGTGGTGCTGGGGTTGGTTGCTGGGTGGGCTTTGCCAAAAGCCCCGGAAACCTTCTGAAGCCCCCCCTGGCTGTTGATTGTCGGCGTCTTCTCTCCACAGGAATGCAGATGGATTGGTCAGGACAGGTTTCCTCCATAGGGCTTCCAGTTTGGAGTTCCACCTGAGCCTGACGTGTCCGGTGGGCTGCAGCGACATGAATTCAGAGCCCGCTAAGATGTGGAACGGCTCGCCTTCGGGAGAAATCTGAGATCTGGATGAGGCTCCAATCGAACCATGAACCTGTTATGGTGTGGCTTGGGACCAGTGTTGTCCTGTTGACCCATTTGTAGTGCCCTCTACCTCCACCCCATGTTTTTTTTTTCCTGAATTATGGAAATTTTGTGGAAGACTCTGACTTGGACACTGAGCCTGGTGCTGATGGCTGCTTCCGAGTTTCAAAGCAGGCTTTCCTACAACTCTCAAGGTATGACAAAGAGACCTGAAGGCTCAGATCTCATTGCCTACAGCATCTCCATGCCTCTGTTCTGTTTCCTGTCTTTACTTTGACAGAGGAGTTCCTGTCCTACCTGCAGCACTACCAGCTGACTGTCCCAGTGCGAGTGGACGAGAAAGGAGACTTCCTGAGCTACACTGTGAAGCACCAGCGACCGGGACGGCGGAGGCGAGGACTGGCAGACTCCACCATGGGCTCAGACCCTCCAGAAACCCAGATGTTTTACAGGCTGTCGGCCTACGGAAAGCACTTTCACCTCAACCTGACACTCAACCCCCATCTGGTGTCGAAGCATTTCACGGTGGAGTACTGGGGCAGGGACGGGCCCGAGTGGCGCCACAGCGTGGTAGATAACTGTCACTATGTGGGATTCCTGCAAGATCAAGACTCTACGACAAGAGTTGCTCTAAGTAACTGCAAGGGCCTGGTGAGTTCCTCTCCCTTACCTGAAACGTCCGTCATTGACCCGCCGGCCTCTTTAGGTCAAGGTTCTTTACAAAATAAATCGTCTTTGAGTCTTGATTACCTCACCTCACTCTCCTTAAGCAGTTTTTAAATGGTGAGTGTACAACCAAAGCTTTAACAGAACCGAGTAGCACATTAAAGTGTCTAATTAGGCTGTCTCGGCTCGTAATTCTCTGCCTTTCATCCTGAATGTCCAGCATCTGTTTGTTGATCAAGAAATTGGACAACGTTTTAATAGCTGCCGTTCATACGTGCCTCAGAGAAACTCTAAAGAAGGAAGAAAGAACCACGCTTCTTACTGGCAAATTGAATCATGCTCAGCAAACATGTGGCCAAATGTGCTGGCAAGACCCAAGCAGGCTGTAATAAATCGAATTAGTGTTTGCTCTTTTTTTCTTCCAGCACCAAAAATGGGAGAAAACTGTGTCTGTGCTTTAATGTAATCAGCTGTCTGGACGGTATGAGGTTTTGACATCACACACGGCCGAAACACTAAATCCAAAATGTTTGCGCACGCTGGTGTGATATGTGGTTAATTGCTTTTATTGTGGGTTTTCTGCAGCCAAGTAAGTGTTTCCTATAAACCCAGAGTGAGACAGTTCTTGGAGTTAATGCTCCAGACTGGCTTTTGAGGAGGGAAGGAATGTTTTAATGCTGGCTGTTTTGGGATGTGAGCAAAACCTGTCCTTCATTTGGACAATGAGGTTAGAAGAGGGACTTGTTAGACTCAGCGAGACCAATGGTCAAAACTGAATCAGCAAAAATCCAACTGTTAGATCCAACATTTTACCTGCTGGAGATGGCTGCTGTAAATGTTAAAGACCCACTCCAATGAAAATGCTGCTTTTAATAGGATCTTGTGGTATTTTTCCAAGAAAATTGAGGCTCAAAATTGCATTTCTGAGTATTTTTTGATTCAAATCATGAATCAGACAAAAAAACGCTTTTTGAGAAAGGTCGTATTTGTGACGTAGAAAATACTCTGGGCAGGCCACAAGCTCCCTGGAGGGGAAGGGGCGGCGGGGTTGCTTCGCGCCAGTGGTTAAGATCACAACTCAGGCAAATTGTAATGAAGTAATAATGAAGTCCTGCCATTCTGCAGAAAGAATGTACTAGAAAACGACACAGATTTTTTGATTTGGGCTAAAAACTGGATAATTATAATTAAAAGACCACTTGGAGCGCTTTGAAAATTGATCAAAAGATGATTGGAGTTGGACTTAAAAAAGAATCAATTCATCCAACACCTCAGCACTGGTTTACTTTGTTTTGTCAAGTAAAGTCAAATCTTGTCAAGGATGAACAAGAAACATGTCTCTATAACTGATCCCACATTTCATCTCAAGTCAAACTGTCACAAAATTCAACTTTTAACAAAGAAAACACAGTTGCAAATATCCCTTAAGTAACATTTATATTGATTTTAAAGTAGACCAGACTTATAAACATCTTCATAAAAGCGATAGCCTTAACAGTACACATTACAATTGTGAGTTATTTGTTTTTTGTTTACAGAAATAGTCAGTCTGGTCAAATATCACCATTTGTCTCCAGTTTTAACTCCATAAAATAATAATCTACAATAATCCAGACTGATTACAGCAATAAAGGTGCTTAGGAGTCTTAAAGACAGCTAGGAACGACTCCTTTCTGTTCATTTGACTTGATTTTTAAAATGTAAATTCAGTTCAACATCATTTCCTCCATTTGAATCTATTAAAGTTCAGTAATTTTAAATGTCCAAAGCTCTGCTTAGAAGTTGGTTGCTTGAGTCTGTTTTACCTTTCAGTTTGGAAATTTGACTCTACGTGTTAATTGCAAATAAAAAAGTAAATGATTGGCAGTTTTATTATTCAAAATTTTAAGCTTTTCAGAGCACACGTGCTACATCAAAACAACATAACAGTTTTCAATATAAATGCTGCATTTTCCCCTCTCTGTATTTAAAATATTACTGGCCTTTTCTGACCTTCGTTTTTCTTCTTCTCCAACAAGCACGGTGTGATAACTACAGAGGAGGAGCAGTATTTGATAGAGCCTTTAAAGAACGCATCTGCTGCCCCCTTCAGCGAAAGGAGTCCGAACGAAGAAGCACACCAGCATGTTATTTATAAAATGTCTGCCATTTCCTCACCACAAGAGCCAAGCCAGGAGTTCAGCTGTGGCATTTCAGGTTGGTGAACCTCCATCTGGCTTGGACTCCGTGTGGGTGGGACTGACGTAAAGGAACAGCTATACATAGCAGGTTAGCGGAAGTGCTGGTTTGGTTCCCGGCCGAGGTAGGGTAGAAGTGAGCGGACCTCTTGTGTGCCGCAGTCGCTCCTGGGCTGGATGTCTTTCAACCTGCAAGTGACCGTCTTGCCCCAGGATGAATAAAAGGCCCTTCTGTGCACGAAGAGGATCAAGCCGGGATCTTTCTAGAAATAGAGGCTATTTACAGAACCAGCAATCACGCAGACTTAAAGAATCAAACTCTGTTGGTTGAGTTGTGACAAATTGGTAAAAGAAGCAGATGGAACCAGCTGTCATTGGCAGGAAAGCTCGCCTGTCTTAACATGTACAGCTTTTCAGGGAGCATCTGGGTCATAAAACAAAGGCTTTAGCTACGAGGTTCAAAGAGCCACATTCCCCATCGACATCTATCAAACCAGGCTTCTCTTAACAGACAAAGTCTCTTCATTCTGATAACTCATCGATCTGTTTGTCGTGTTCACAGATCTCATAAAAAGCGATGCACCTTGCCAGCTCAGCAAATCCTCTGCTCTTCACTTGTCCCCTCACAACCATGAGCTGTCAAACAACACCCACCGACAGAGGCGCTCCGTCAGCTCGGAGCGCTTCGTGGAGACGCTCGTGGTCGCTGATAAAATGATGGTCGGTTACCACGGTCGCAAAGACATCGAGCACTACATCCTATCTGTGATGAACATTGTAAGTTTGATTTGCTGTGAAAGTCATTCCTGTTTTGGTAGACTTGCAGACACTTATGGTACAGGTGTCTGACTTTGTGTCATTTCTTCTTTTCTGGAGGTCAGGTTGCCAAACTTTATCGTGATTCCAGTCTGGGAAATGTTGTGAACATTATAGTGACCCGGCTGATTGTTCTCACTGAGGATCAGGTAGGAAAAATGTGCTTCTCCAATCCTCAGACCTCTGTTCTAGGATCTCTCCCTCCACCGTTAAGAACGATGCACATGAACTGCATGAGCCCAAGTATTGCATGGGATTTCCATGGCTGAAAGGGCAGAGTAGACAGATTATTCACCATATGGCCACCAGTTCAGATGAAAGACATACTCATGCATCTTCCCTCAGGGAGTCTCGATTGAGGATTGTACATGCACTCTACATGTGTATCTGTGATGGGAAAAACAGCGTCTTTCCACCATCTGCTCTTTTTCTTACATCCACCTTTTTCAATGGAAGTATGAAGCTCAATAATTTGGGAAATCTTTGCTCATTAACGTTATAAACCTGAAATAAATGTAACAGAAAATAATGACTTGTTCTGTGTTAAGCTATCATTTTTAACAAGTCAGATTAAACAAGGCCTAATTCCTCTTTGTCTTCGTGGCTGTAGATTAATTACTTTTATCTACTGCTACTTTAAGCCAATTAGCACCTACTGCCATAAACAGATTAGACCTTTAACACAGTCAGCCGTTGTCTTCTCTACAGTCTTGTCCCAGCATGCAGAAGATGGATGATACAGGACCCTGTACTAGGCAGCAGAATTTTATAGTGCCAAAAGTTATTAAATGATATGGTACTGTACAATGTGAAATTATATGGCCAAACACCAGAACGCAACTCTAGATAATTTGATATAGAACACTATATAGCCTAGTTTCCAGTTAGCGGTACGGTCTGGTTTAGAATGTTCCAGGCAATTCAGGTGAGCGTTTCCCCTCAAAGTTGGACCATTACTACCCATCAAGGGTGAAGCTAACAACAATGGAGGTCATCCAGCAGCTCATTTTTTCGACTTGACTTTTGGTGCTTCGTATATACAAAGCATTTAATGTTGCTTGAAGGAGGATTGCGGAAATGTTCAAAATACCGGAGTGGACTGGGCCGGACCATTCAGTGGAAACGATGCAGAATCAATATGATGGTATAATATGATGTAACAGCTTCAGACAGAGTGGTGTGAAGACAGCACAATGGACACATAGACGATACAACGCCATAATTTCTACTGTAGTACATGACCTCTTACAGTGGTCATGTGACATTAGCAGCCTTTTTGGTATTATCTTCACATGACAATATACAATCATCATGTGACGAAACACAGTTCAAGTCAACCACACTGAACCCACATTGCACCTGCTGGTTATACGTTGGCAGCAGTGTTCGGCAGTGGGGCCGCCACCAGTGTGTAAATGTGTGTGTGCATGCATGAATGGGACTGTGACTGTAAAGCGCTTTGGGTCTTCTAGGAACGTAGTAAAGCACTATATAAGTATACACCATTGACCATTGGAAAATGTCCTGTTAGCAACATTTACTCTGAGCAGAGGTCCAGAAGGTCCTGATGTCTAGTCCCTGATGCCTATTGATACAAATATGCATCAAAGTACTTTGGCTCCAAAATGACCTTATTTAAGCATCTACATGGAAACAAAAACAAGGGATTTTTTTTTACATTTTTTTTTTGCTCTGTGAGAGAATTGAGCTGTAGCTTGTCCTGGCAGGATTATGTTGGAGTCACATGTGGAGGTGTTCTTCAACAAGCCTGGAACAATATTTGGTTTTAATAATGTAAGGTAAATACCTCAACATAAGATAACCCACCGGTAATGGATAAATACAACTGCATATCATCTGCATAACAGTTAAAATTAATGCTGTTTCCTGATAATGTTTCCTAAGGCCAGCATGTAGAGCATAAACAGTATGGGTCCTAGAACTGAGGGTTGTGAAATGAATGAATGGATGGTTACACTGCAGCACATGGCAATGCAATGTAGTATTATGTGACGCAACACTAGATGATATATAGCAATGCAACCCACAACAGCACAACCCAACACTACACAAAAGTCCATACTTTTGTTGTAAATGATCCAACTCAACATGACATGCTGGCTGTGTCCGAATACCCACCCTTATCCCTAACTACAAAAAACTAGATAGTGAGGACTTCTGGGAAATTCGTACGGCACTCGATTTTGGAATTGCAAAATTCAAACAGCGCTATAAAATGGTGAACGCTCTATATAGTGCACTATGTAGTGAGTAGGGAAGGATTTCAGGCACAGCCAATATAATGGAACATGATTTGAGGAAGTAGAAATATGAAGCAAAATGTTCAAATATAACTAAAAGTAATGGATTTTTCACTATAGAATGATACACAACTTCACACTGTATACTATGATATAACAAGGTACAATAAAATGATATAGGTGTACTATACTGTGTAAATTGTTTAGGCTCTAATATTGTTTGATCAAACTGTTTATTGTTACGCTGCATCCCGTTCTGTGTTTTGCAGCCAAACCTGGAGATCAATCATCACGCAGACAAGTCTCTGGATAGTTTCTGTAAGTGGCAGAAATCCATTAGGTCCCATCACAGTGGTGGAAACAGTATTCCAGAGAATGGGATGGCTCATCACGACAATGCCGTCCTCATCACCCGGTAAGAGCTCGCTCACAAGCAGAGAGTTGTGGGGAGTGTTGGTAATCCCACTTAATCATTCTTCCTTATTTTTTTTTTTTTTTTTTACTTCAAAGTCCCACCCTGATCATCATTGGATCCATTTTTAAAGCATTCCCAGTGGTCGTTTAATTACGATTTTGCCGTTTTTAGCCAAAATCTCAAAACCTGTGTCACTTTCTGCCACATAGTTTCTGCAGAGAAATGATCACAAACCACAATTACTCATTTGTCCGTCATGATCAATTTTTAAAGAGTTGGCATTTCTGTGAATTAAAAAGGATGACATCTGTACAACCACTACCAAATCAGAGTCCCTGATTAGTTAAAGTTCGACCCAGTTTAACTTTAACGTAAACCCGCTCACCCCTCCTTCCCATCGACCATAACTAAAAAACTCTCTGTTTACGTGCTCTCTCACTAGCTTACAGCCCCTCACACCCCCAAGCTAACATTAGCGGTGCAACAAAAATGAGGAGCAATAACGGTGATATCCAGCCGTACAGTTTAGAGCCAGGTTCCAGCTCAGACGAGGAAAACAAAGACGTACATGGATCTATTTGTCTGACAGTGGATGCATCAGAATGGAGCGGAGAAGGCAGCTTGTGGCACTGCCCAGGGTATTTTCTAAGTCACAAATATGATTTTTTTTCAGATGGCGTTTTGTTTCTGCTCCTGATTCACAATGATTTAAATAAGGAAACACTAAGAAATGCATTTTTAAGCTTCTTTTTCTTTATACATCTCCTTCAACATCCCCAAAATACCGCAAGAACGTACTGAAAACACCCAAAACTGTTTTCATCAGAGTGGGTCTTTAAACTTCCTCATCAGCTGCCAGCAGATAGATTTTTTTTTAATGCCCCTGGAATAAATATTTTAAGGGAATGAAGACGTCATTTCCGAAAATAACTCAGGTTGGTACGAATCTGCTGTACCTGTCACCCAGGAATATGGGTCAAGGGTGTTTGCAGTAAAACGCGTCTTGTCACCTCAGCTGCAACAGAAAAACCTGCTTTGAACGGCTTCATCCAGAAAGAAGATGGTGGGTTTTTTTTTTTTTACCCATCATGATTTGAAGTCTCTTTCTGGGTTCTGGACAAAAAGTGTTTCTATCATTAACAAGCTCTTCCTTGTTTTTCTGTCAGCTGATGATCTCCAGCTGTTTTGGCTTTGCTGTTCATTTTTAGCCTCAACTCTGCAGGAAAGTATTCAGATGCCTGTTTGTAGAGTCTGCTCTGATGATGGGGAAAGGGGGGAGTTATCCTCTGGAACAAAACTTTATTCAACTGGCTTTTTTAACCTAACATTTCATGTTGAACATTCCTTACATAGTAAGAAGGACATTGCAACCTGCAGAAACAAAACAAACGTCACTTTTAAAGTTTGCTTCTATTTGAGCAGAAACATCCTGTGATTGGTCACACAAGAAGCTGCTGGAGATAACAGACATTCAGTAAAAAGCTCACAGACCCAAAATAGAACGTAAACAAACAAAAAAAAGTCTGTTTCTGGATGCGCAAAAAAATATTGTTGATTTAAAAAATATTAACAGTAATTATTTGACCAATTTAAAACTTTCTGTTTCATAAACGATTGAGTAATTTCCTGTTTATTACCAGAACCTCAATCTAATACTTTTCACCAAAAAAAGTTAACAGAATTAGTAGAGGTGCAAAAACAAAAAAACAACACAAAACACGTAGAAAAAACAACAAATCTCTTACTTTTATGGCCGGCAACATGGTCAGACGAGACACCATACAATAAAACTGAAGTATTAAAAAACAGCAATTAAAAGGTCACCTTTTAAATTGTCTCATGCTGTGTCAACAGCCTGACGGTGAAAAAACTGTTTTTGAGAGTAAAGTACAAAACTTAAAAAAAACCAAAAAAAACCCCACAAGAACTTATTAAGCTTTGAGTTATATTTTAGGTAAATATGGCCAGAAAAGAAATCACATTTTTAAAATTACATTAAAAAAAAGATAAAATCTGTATTTCTAAACGATTTTTATAATTATTTTTTTTCTGTATGCTTCAGTGAATGTTGTCTTTGTGCTATTTTTCTGTACTGTTTTTGTAGTGACTTGTTAAATGTTAAGATTTTACACTTTGGTTAAAAAAAAAAAGTAACATTTTTTTTTGAAAATTTGTCAGTTTGTATTGTGCTGACATGAATATTAAGTATGTGACACTTTTAAAATGTCTTAATTTCATTTTTTAAAAGGTATTTTTATAGATTATGTTCACTTGTTTCTCACAATGTTTATTCCCTAAAAGAAATATCTTGATCTTTTTTTTTTTTGGTTTTTAAGTAACGGTTTAGAGTTAAAGTCTCTGCCCTATACACAAAAATACAGGTATTACAAAAACATTTATTTTAATTCATTCATTTTATTCAAATTTAGGCCAGATTTTTCCAAACTGCTCATCATGGAAATGACCGTAGTGGATCCCTCGGACTGGATCCACTACAACGAGCGCATTGAGAGGATCAGACGACAGTAATGACTTATTCTTGACTGTAGGAGGGCAAACATTGGAGCGGTTAGTTTTAGAAGAAATGAAGGAACAAGCACAACATATTAGACTACTGTGCAGTTTTCCTCCTTGCTGAATAAAGCTCAGTGTGATCCGGTGTGGGTACCGGATCTTCTGGGGCTGCCGGATGTTCTCGGGGTCCATCGGGGTCCTTCGAACATTGATGACGTCACCCTTCGGTAATATCAGTTAGACAAACTACTTAGCGACCGATTTTATGTTTAGCGATTTTACTACTTAGCGACCACTACGGGTATTGTGTACCCCCCCCCCCCTAGTGAGTGTGTAATTTGTAGTGTGTTCATCCTCTGCTGGAGTTTGTATTTTTGTATTTAAAAAGTTCGATTTAAAAACAAAAAACAAAACAAGACGTCACGCTACGGTAACACCAGTTGGACAAACTACTTAGCGATTTTTCGTTTCCTTTTGTAAAGTTTTTCTCACTCATAACTAATAATGGCATTTTTTTGTTTTAAAGGGAGAGCCATTGGCAATATAACTTATTTTTCCAATCCGAGCAAATGTATGCCTGTATAAAAACAATATATATTTATGGTGTGCAGTCTGGTTTATTTCTCCCAAATGTCAGTTTCCCTTTTTTACTCTCAGAAAAAAAACATTGAATTCCACACTATGGAATTACAGAACTTCATCAGATTTAACATTTATGATTGCAAAGTTTATATTTCCCGTTTAAAACTTGTTATTATCGAGCTCACAAATAACGGGAAGTTATAAATTGACCAATCACTATCGTAGACGTCATTGTGGCAACTTACAGCCAATCAAATAGTGTGACGTCATCAATGTTCGAAGGACCCCGAGAACATCCGGCAGCCCGAGAAGATCCGGTACCCACACCGATACGGTGTGTTGTGCCTCTCAGTATTTGGATCTCAGATAAATAATAGTTTTTGAGCAGTTCATCGGCTCGTCCCTCCTGAAAGTGACCTCCAAAATTCTCAGTTCCCCTTCAGGACACCGTTTCTCCATTGGTGGGACTGTGATCCGGCTCGCACAGAGAAAGACACACACAAGGAAATGGGGTAAATGAATCCAAACAAGTAGGTCTCCTGAAGGAAGACACTGGTTTGGTGAGAATTTATGCGGAGATGGAAGAAGAGGTGACAGGAAATCCGATTAGAACTGGCCTTAGTTTTAATAGATTAAAAGCTCTGGTAACGATGACATCATTGGTTTGAAATGCATGTGGTGTTCTTGTAGTTCTAAGTGTTCCTCTGGATTGGATTACCTGCATTTGGGGTTAGCAACCTTCACATTCATTCTCCTTCATGTTTGAGTGGCTTCTGGGCCCCATTTTTCTGGGAACTCCAGTGATTTCTGCAGGTGTGATCCAGGTGTTTCTCCAGGGCAAAGCCCCGCTGCCGTCACTGCTCTTTCTATCATGTGTGAATAAAATAAGGAATGGCTCACAAAACATCCTTTAAAAAAAGTGTCAAATGTTCAATGAAAATGCTAATAGTGTTTTTGCCCCCCCCCCTCCCCATTTCTTTTTTCTTTTTACCTGTTCTCAGGTATGACATCTGCACCTACAAGAACAAACCCTGCGGGACTTTGGGTGAGTGATGTTTGCTTCTTCTTTAGCCTTCAGCTCCTCCTGGGATGGATCTTGTTCTCCTTTCACAGTCTTGTTGGAGACAGTTCCTGTAAGACTCAGCGGTCAGGAGGCTTACGTCTGGGGTTTTTTTGAGCTCCAGAATGGCCCCCCCTTTCAACCGAACCTGGATGAGCTGTGATCACACTTAATTTCCAGCTCCTTTGTCCCTTTAAAGTCCCACTCTGGTCATCTTTTTTTCTGATCATCTATTTTCAAAGTGTTCCCAGTGGTTCTTTTAATCATGATGATGTCATTTTTAGCCAAAATCCAAAAACCTGAGTCGTTTTCTTGGACATAGATTCTGCAGAGCGGCAGGAGTTCGTTAGAAACTTGCCTCTGAGTTGTGGCCACACCTCTCTGTAACTGAGAGTTTACTCGTTAGCTTATGAATACACTCTCCTGCTAGCTTACAGCCCATCACACCCCAAACCTAACATTAGCGGTGCAACAACAATGGCGAGCAGTATCGGAGCTATCCAGCCGTGCCTCGTCCTTGGACGAAAAAAAACAAAGTTGTAAGTAGAGCTAGTCGGAGCGCAGCAGGGAGCTCGTGGCCCGCCCAGGGAACTTTCTACGTCACCAATACCATCTTTTTCCAACGTTTTTTTAATCTGCCCTTGATTTACAACAGTTTGAATAAATAAATAAAAAATACTAAGAAATGCGTTTTTTTTTGCTTAATTGTCTTCAAAGACGTCATCCATCATCAGAGAAATGCCAGAAGAACGAGTTCAAAACACCATTTTCCTCAGAGTGGGTCTTCAAGGTGTTTGCACCTCCATCAGGGGTTGAAACAGAAAAGAGAGATAGTAAGATAGGGGTTGGGGGGGGGTGGAGTAGGGTAGGAGGAGGAAATGGAGAGGAGGAAGCAGAATATGAGGAGGACATGAAAGTGGAAGAGGGAAAAGGAGGAGAAATACAGGTAGTGTCAGAGGTGAAAGAGGGAGACACTAGTGATATTCAGGAAGGGAGGGGGCAATAAGACAGAGGCAGAAAGCCACTCGACCTCCTCCTCTCCTCATCTCATCTCTGCAGAAGCTCCTGCAGGCACCACGGTGCATCTTGGAGGTAATATTCTGACCTCAGGGGCGGTTTGACAGATTGACCGCATTCGTCACATTCCCCCGTCGCTTTAATTGCCCTGGCATCTGCTTGGCTTCCTCGCCGTCCACCCCCTCCACCTCCTCCTCCTCCTCCTCCTCTGCTCCCGGGGATCATGCTCTCGGGTCAGATCGCTGGCCTTTAAGGTCGTGGAGTAATCATGGGGCTGCAGATAATGCACAGTCCACCCCGGTGTTAAGAAAACAGCTTTCAGGCCCGAGTGGTGTTTGCATTTAACCCCCTCCCCACCACCAGCACTGCCCCAACACACACATTCTTAAACTAATCGCAGAGTCTCCTTCCTTTCCCTCCCTCCCTCTTTCTTCACCTTCAGGCTCCCTCTTTCCAGCAGCGTCGGCTTCAGCGACCTCCTGATCTGCGAGTCTATTCTTGTTTAGCCTCTTAGCCAAAAGGCTACCGTTAACAAAAGCCTGCAGATAAATCTGGACTGACCACCAAACCCCACTTCACGCGGACGTGCAGAGGCAGGTTTGGGAGGAAAGCGGTGCAGCGTAAAACCAACTTTTTACTCCATGTAGCTTGTAGCCGCCTTTCCTAAATTCAACATAGAATCTAAATTCTTATGCTTTTATGCAATCCTGCATGAAATTTCAAGAGAAGTATTTAGAAGGAAACAGAACTCTGACTTGCAAGGATAAAAACAAAAAAAAAAAAACATTTTATGGATGTATTATGAATTCAGGAAATAAAAAACATTAAACTGCAGAAACCTTCCAATTAAATTAATTAATTAATTACTTAATTAATTAAGTAATTCAGTGACTCCCCAACTAACATTTCATTGACATTAAAAGGTAATATCCCTATATTTTCACTTGTTCTTATAAGATATTTATGTCTCCACTACAAGTTAAAACATTTGATTATGTTAGGATCTGCATTAATTTAACTACACATAACACTTAATTCAGTTTTTGCTGCTCATATTTATATCATTTCTCCATATTCATCCATCACCATTAAAAGACAGGACTCTCCAGATGTTCATAAAACATCTTCTAATATGCATTAGTTCTGACAAAATGAGACCAGAAGTTCATTCTTTAAACAGTTTTATCACTCCATCCCTTTCATAACATTGCTATGGCAACTGCCCAACGTTTTGGTTAATAAAAGGTACCAAAATTGTACAGCATCTCATGCTTGTCATGTCAAGACAGGAAAAACTCAAAGGCAGAAAAGAGATTTTATCGAAACAGAGGGAGCCATCTCCTGCCAAAGTGGGACAAAACTTACTTCTCCCTTTTTCCACATCGGAGCAAAGATGGTGGTTGCAGGCTAAAAAAAGAAAACACTTTAAAGGCAGTTTTGAACCCAGGATGTTGCTTTTTCTGAAAAAATACATTTGACCTCATTTATTTCTTTCCGCCCCATTTTTGGGGTTTTGGACCTGCCACCTTGTTCTTGGTGCAAAATATGTTTTACAATAATAACTGTTTATGTACCTTTTCACTGCTCAAAAGCCTCTTTGGTTTTTGGAATGAAAGATGAAATATTTTTCCAATATCATGCAGATGATACTAAGATTTTTGTCACTGTACTTTTGCATTTTCAACCTGTGGTTGATAAAACACTTTGTTGGTTCCTGAAAATCTGAAGTTGTCTTTGCTAAAAGAAACATTTTTATAGTCAAGAAAAAGAAAAAAAAATCAGTCAAAGCATGACTCGGCGTAAACTCACAAATACTTAGTCTGACTGACAAAAAAAACACAATAAACCAAGATGAATGCATCCATATATCATTTGATGTCAACAACAAGAAAACTTCTGAGGAAAATATAAAAAACAAACGTTGCACATATCCATTAACCTCAGACATAAAAAAGTTGTATGGTAACAATACATTTATTGCTTTATACACCCACTCCGATCATCTTTTGATCTTTTGTAAAAATGTTCCTGGTCTTATGATTATGTCAGTTTTAGCCAAAAAACAAAACAAAACAAACATTTTCTAGGACATAGCTTCTGCAGAGTGGCGGGAGTTAATCAGAAGTTTGTCATTAAGTTGTGAGATTGACCATTGGACCGGAGCAAGCCCCCTCTTGTTGCTGAGAGCTTGGAGAAGTGTTCGTGTGGCCCACCCAGCTACGTAACAAACACAATGTTTTCCAAAACTGCATCTTTGCGTCTGCTCCTGATTCACAATGATTTGAATAAAGCTATACTCAGAAATATAATTTTAAGCTTGCCTTTCTTGATATACAGTACAGACCAAAAGTTTGGACACCTTCTCATTCAAAGAGTTTTTTTCACTTTCATGACTATGAAAATTGTAGATTCACACTGCAGGCATCAAAACTGTGAATTAACACATGTGGAATTTTATACATAACAAAAAAGTGTAAAACAACTGAAAATATGTCATATTCTAGGTTCTTCAAAGTGGCCACCTTTTGATTTGATTACTGCTTTGCACACTCCTAGTATTCTGTTGATGAGCGTGTGAGGAAGTGTGTCCAAACTTTTGGTCTGTACTGTATATCCTCCATTATCAGAAAAATACCACAAGAACATGTTAAAAACACAATTTTTAATAGATTAGGACTTCAATGAAAAACCCATTTTGATTCAAAGTGAGTTTTCATGCATGTGCACAACTGAAACGCTATCCTGCTTCTTGGGTTATATGCCATCACAGAGGAGAATTTTAAATAACTTACATTATATTATGCCAAATTACTGATTTTTCACAAGAAAAAAAATTATGCCTCGGAAAACAAATGAAGGAAAGCAGCTACCAACATTTTTTTAATTCTATTCTTCTGAACATCGTAGAATAAACTAATGACTGCAAAATGAAACCAAAACTGGAAACACAACCCAGTTTAAGGGGGTCTTCACACACTAATGCAGACACATTTGCAAACATACACTACTTATTTTAATCCCCTTTCAGCTCACCTGTCGATTTAATCTGTGATGGGCTGTCTACATTCTCCTTATCTGACCTGTCAAGATTTAGAGGGAAAAAAAAGACCTGCAACACCTGGATTGTGTAGTGGTTCTACCTTTAAACACCCCATCCTCTCCCTCTTCTGCAGCTCGGGTTCTAAAATGAGAAAAGCATTGATACTTTCTGACAGGTTTCAGCTGCAGCACGGCGTTGGTGAGGGGTTCTTATATTCCCTTTCTTGGCTCAAAGTCCAAAAGTTACACGACTTATAAATCTTACTTCCTGTCAGGACATTTTCCAGCAGCTGCTGTAGTTTGGAAGAAAACTTTAAAGAAGTCCAGCCGGTGATGTTAAACTCCACTTTCCCTGCTGTCTCTCAGCAGCGCTGTAAACAGGAGATCATGTGTGTGGAATCCCGGCTTTTATGACCGTGACTCTGAAGAATGCTGCGCCTTGACCCTGTGTTTGTGTTTGTCTGCGCGCAGGCTTGGCCTCGGTGGCTGGAATGTGTGAGCCGGAAAGAAGCTGCAGCATCAATGAAGACATTGGCCTCGGCTCTGCTTTCACCATCGCACACGAGATAGGCCACAAGTGAGTTTTAAGGCTTTTGAAGATCCTAATATAAAATATTATGTTTGACATTAATCCCTGATGCAAAATACAGACATAAGGAGTTTTTTAGAGATTTATGTTCAACAGAAACGCCTAACTTTTTTATGGAAGTTAGGCTCAAAGCTTTAGATTAAAGGGTTTAACTTTTCTTTGGGAACTTAAACCTTTCGGCAACTGTCTAGAAAATCCTCCCTTGCGGTTTCATAGGAAAAACTGTCGCCTTTTTCTTGCCAATTATCTTTTTTTTTATTGTAAGCCACTCAGGGGTCCATGTCACAGGTGGCAATAAATGCAAAGAAAAGAAGGAAAAATTTATATCAAATCACACTGAAGTACAAGTCCTATTATTGGAAGGATCTTTTTTTTTTCAAAATACAGGAACAAGAATAAACTTTTAATTTTGAAAGGCAAATCATAATAACAGAATCGATAACAACACTAAACTGAATATCCACACAGTTCACTACTACAACTGCATTTAACTTTATGAAACATAAAAAGAATTGAAAAATGTCTAGTATATTAGTGGAATACATGAACAATTTTAACAATAGCCATAGCAACATGCTAACAATTCAACTAAACCTTTTAGATCACTTTAAATCACTAAATCTGGGGAATTCTTCATCCTCTGTGTCGCTGTGGAACAATTCCACCAAGCCCAGTGTTAAATTGAGCGCAGCGTCTTTTTCTGTGTTGCTGTTTGTAGCAAATAAGAATGTACATCTACAGAACTCTCTAGCGTTTATTATCTTTTTCTTTTTTTAAATCACATTTAAATCCCACCTGGGTATAAGCTACATCCTGTCCAAACTATGCAAAAAAATGTGATATTTACTTTGAAAAATACTTTTGAAAATATGCTACAGTTTTATTTGTTTTTGTTATTTTACTTTATTTAATATTTAAAGTTTTGTGTTTTTCAATCTCATTTGAGCCAAGGTACAATTTCTTCCTGGTAAAAATCACATAGCCGAAAATGTATAAACACTTAAATCCTGCAGTTGGTGTTAACAATGTACAGTCATTCTTATCAAAGTGTCATTAATAAGTATCAAAGAAACACAACTAAAAAAAGCCTTTTATGGTCTTTCATATTCCTAACGTCACAGTGTGAAACCTGGGCTTGTTTGGACAAACACAGAGCTGAAGTCCTGGAAATAGTAAATGCTTTTGGGAAAATTAGGTGAAATTGAACAATTTCCCACAGCACAGTAGACGCTGACATTTTTTTGGGAATCCCACGGGATTCCTGTGGGATGGTCACATTAATCACAGAACCAGAACAGGATAGGATAAAATTATTACTGGTGCGGGATCCAACCAACAACGACAACAAAAACAGTAGCTGCTCTGAAACACGATGGGAGCAGATACAACTACATTTTATGTTTTACATAATAAAAATTAAATGACCCAAAAAAAAAGGGAGCGGGATCATTCTAAACTTGAGTGGGACAGGACAGGATTATTTTCAAAAATTTGGTCTGGGAGTAGGATGGGACTGGGAACGTCTGGCTTAGCCCTCAGTCAGAGAAGTCTTTAACTCCCATATCCAGAAGAGCTTCGAACAGGTACTGAAGGAGGCTGGAAACATCGAGTCAGAGTGGACCATGTTTTCCATTTCTACTGCCTCTGCTGCTGTTCGGATCTGTGGTCGCAAGGTCTCTGGTGCCTGTCGCAGCAGAAATAAGGGATGCTGTCAAGCTGAAGAAGGTGTTATTGAGGTAGTCAATGAGCTCCTCAGTGGCAAGGCTCCAGAGGTGGATGAATACCACCCCGAGTACCTCAAGTCTCTGGATGCTGTGGGAGTGTCGTGGCTGACACATCTCTGCAATATTGTGTATCAGTTGGGAAGTGTACCACTGGATTGGCAGACAGGGGTGGTTTCCCTTTTCAAGAAGGGGGACTGGAGGGCGTGTTTCAATTATCGGGGAATCATACCACTCAGCCTCCCTTGGAAGGTGTATGCCAGGGTGGTGAGTAGAGTCTGTCCGATAGTTGAACCTCAGATTCTGGAACCTACAATCTATTTAGAGTGCTCGAGGGTTCTTGGGAGTTCGCTCATCCAGCCCATATGTGTTATGTGGATTTGGAAAAGGCGTTTGACTGCATCCCCCCGTGGTGCCCCGTGTAGGGTGCTCTGCAAGTATGGAGTCTGAGGAGCCTTACTAAAGGCTGTCTGGTCTCTGTATAACCGGAGCAGGAGCTTGGTTCGCATAGGCGGCAGTTAGGCCGCATTTACACTGCAGGTCTTGATGCCCATATCCGATTTTCTGACTATATCCGATTTTTTTGACGACCTGCCTACAACATCTTTTAAAAGTGACCTGTATCTGATTTTTGCATTTACACTATACAATGCTGACCATCAAACGTAGACGTTCTGAGGACTACATAACGTAGCGGCATTTCCACCTTCCACGGACCTGAGCACTGACCGCACGGATTTAAAAAATTCTGAGCGAGCAGGCCCTTAATAATAATCATGACAGTAATAAAAGCACATTTAGAAGATGTGTGTTGGTCCAAACGGCAAAGTTTAGCATGGCGAAACCCTCCCCTTTTCGTTGTGTTTCTTTTGTGTGACTGCGGTTGTCATAGAGGCAACGCAGCGACGGAGGGAGGCGTTGCCTTGGGCGCTCCTGGGTGCGCCGGCAGGCATACGACAGGGGATGCGGGAGAGAGCATCCCCTGTTTTTAATGTCTGTCAGGTTAAACGCTTGTACAACCTAATTTGGCTTAACCTGAACACTAAACTAACCCTGACTTGTATTTAAACCAACTCCAGGGGACTGATAGGACTTCAATCTAAAATGGAGGCACATTTCAACTCTGAAAGTCTTTTTAGTACATCAAACCCTTCAAAAAACAAGCATATTTAAGCATACAAGTAACGATGTGGGTTTAGCGACTTCTGTAATAACACTTAAACATGAAGTATAAAGAACAAACACTACTCCACCCTCAATAACTCTTATGACCAGACACTGAGGAACAGCTGTTATTTTCAAGGTAACAGAAAGTACCATGTGGCTGGCAATGGTGGTTTTTATGTTTCTACAATATTTTGATTGATGACCATGAACTATGGTGCAGACATTCACTTCTACACTGAACCTCCTGATTATTCATAACTTTACCTGCAGGTTCCAGCCTTTCTTTTTGGGCTTTAGTTACAATAAAACACCTGCAAGTTAATGACCGATCAATAGCTATAGTTAGCTAAAACTGGCATGTGAGTCTATTAAGCTTATAATGGGGTAATGTTTGAATTTTCTTAGCTGAAATTTTCTTCCTTATTAGGATCAAGGTCAACTGAAATTAGTTTTTTGCTCCTGAGACTTGTAGGTAGCCATTTGTCCTCCCCACCAGACGCCCTGAACTCTTTCTCCACATTTTTCCTCATGCAAATGTCAGTGTTCACATACCTCTGGCTCTTTCTTCCTGAATATAAAGCAAAATAATGATGATGTATTAGTCTACGTATCCCTCTCAAGAGAGTTCACCTAGATGGCGATTTCCTTTATTATGTCTCGTGTCTACTTCTGTTGTGGGGCAGTTGTAATAATAGTCTCTGCTGTAGAGGATGTATTAAAAAAACAGTGCAGTGGGGTTTCAGTGGGTCTGATTTATTTCCAGGGTAGTGTAAAATGTCATAAACGGCAGCCGTAGAGAAGCAGGTTCAGACTGTGCACTGTGGTTGGGTTTGTTATATACATTAGACCTGATTTGTGCTCCTGGACTTAAAGAGATGGCAAACGTTGACGTCCAGCCGTAGACTTTTCCTCAGAGGAAACCGATATTTGAAAGCAAAGACTTTATGCAGAGAGAACACAGGGCGAAAGGGTTTCTTTTAACATTGGAACACTGTTGTGTGCGGTGTTGGGTTTCAGATTCAGAGGATTCCTGTGTCATCTCTGCAGTCGACCCTCACGACCTGCTCAGACCTGCAGGCTGCGATTGACAGGCAGGCATCTGAGCAGTGATTAGGACTTTTTCGCTACTGCCAAACGCCAGACAGGGTTTGACCCCTGACCCCTCTACACAGCTGTTTCGGAGTCACATACCTATGTCTTTACAGCCAAATCCGTGGAGCTACATGTCCCCCAGTCGGTAACCTGGACTCTCTGCTCTCAACTGTGTAGCTAAAAGCAGGAGACGGTGGACACTGTGAATCATCATTCCCAGCTGCTCGACTTCACCGTTTTCTGTGTGTGTTTCAGCTTTGGGATGAACCACGACGGGATCGGGAATTCCTGTGGCACAAAAGGCCACGAGACAGCCAAACTGATGGCTGCTCATATAACAGCCAACACCAACCCTTTCTCCTGGTCCGCCTGCAGCAAAGACTACATCACCAGCTTTCTGGAGTAAGTGGATGATGGTTGCTCCCTGTGGAGGCGTCCGAGTGTGTGTTTGTGTTCGCAAAAGGAAAAAAAAGAAAAAGCACATGCCGGCCTGCTTACAGCTGTCTCTCTTTACAACCCTGCTGCCTCTGGCTGCCCTTTGTTGTTGCAAGTAAGACCACTTCTTCACATCATCTCATCACTGAGACTCCTGCCAGACCTCCTTGTGGCTGTGCAGGATAACTGTATGTGTTCTGCCTGTACAGCCTAACGCCACAAGGCGGCTGTTGATGGCGCTCGTGCGGTCATCCTCCTTGCTCATCATACTTGAAGGAAAATGGCCGTGGCTTTTGGCAGGACAAGAGTCTGAATGAAACACGTGCAGGGGTGGAAGTGAAGACATCTGTCAGCACATTCAGAACATGAAAAAAGGACTAATCTGTTTTCAGCTGTTCTTAGCTTCCCAGAGATGTAAGAGTGTCACCATGTATCTAAGTCCTTAGTTACTTTCTGAAAGTTTAAAACACACTAGGGAGGGCAAAATCCTGTCCTTTAGGACTATTGCCTGGAAGATTTCTTGAATTTCCCCATGCTACCACCTCTTTATGACCTGAATCAGGTGTGTTTCACCAATGTAAGCTATTTTTCAAAGCAGGATAGTTTGACGTAATTGATTTGAATGAAAAGAAAACGTCTCATCTTCTTATGACTTGGCCCCCTTTAACACTACACTGGACCAAACTGTTTAGAAACACCACCTAGTCGTACCAGCTGGTCTTTTGGGGGTGGATACAGTGGTCCCATGCTTTGATGCGGTTCACCTTGCAGACTGCATTTGTCTATAGAGGATTATTTTTTGAATGCAACACCCACAACAAACGTGGGAACACTGTACACCAAAATGATCAGTTAGTCTCATTGGATTCGCTCAATGGACAAGCGTCCCACTTTGGGGTTATTGTTTTCTGTGAACACCGCAACAGGAAGTTTTGCAAAATTAGCTAAAAAACGTAAAATATAACAACCACTGCAACCCCAAAAGATGGACATGGATAACCAGTGATTACTTTATTTTTTACAATGAGTTCCAATACTCTAAATTGTCCCTAGGTCTGAATGTGTATGTGCATGGGTGTGTGATTTATGGCCCTGTGGCAGGCTGGCGACCTGTCCAGGATGCCCCCTGCCTTCGCCCATGAGGGGCCGGCATAGGCTCTGGCAGCCCCATGACCCCGAAAGGAACAAAGCGAGTTTAGAAGATGAATGAATGAATGAGTTCCAATATTGTAAATAATTTAGCTTGTACTAATTAGTATACACTGATCACATAAGTATTTACTCACTCAGTGTGAAAGAACACACTGGTCTGCAGAGGATGCTCTCTGCAGCTATCATGCAGGTGTAGCACTTCCTGAATGTCTGATGCTGTTTTGAGATGCACATTATCCCGGGAGATTAGTGGCTACCAAAAAGTAGGTCAAGCTGCACTGTGAGGTGCTTTCACTGGCATGGACAAATCCCTGAACTTGCACAAGCAGAGTGTGTCCAGTGGCTCATCTACCAAAACCCCTTTCATCTCCTAAACAAAGCAAGTTTTTGGACAGAGAAAATACTACTTTTCCTTTACTAATACTGTTTAGTTGTCAGAGAAGCGTCTTATATTTTGGATATGATCTGTGTTTTTCGAAATTTAAATGCACAGCTTTAACTTACATTGGTTCAATTGTGTTCTCTGGGCTGCTTTTCAGTCCGTGAGACTTCACACCGTTTCTGAATTTCACCAGAGTTCACTTGCAAGTGAAGCAGAGGCCCTCATTATCAGGTGCACCGCAGTTTGTTTGTTCAGTCTGGAGCAGACTCCAGGTAAGCTGTCACACCTGCTAAAGGAAGCGGACTACCCAAGGAAACAAATTCCTTCTATATTTAAACTTCCACAACGGCTCAGGTGCTGACAGATTTTTCAACACAACTGTGCGTTCCTGCAGCAGTGTCTGTGTGTACTTTCATTTTGTATTCATGTGTATTTAGTAAAGCACTCCAAGGAAAAGGATAATAGCAGCTGTGGTTGTCAGATGATGTTTCCGACTGAAAGCTGTTAGAGGAGGGCTGCTGAACAGGACTCGACAGAGATGGCAGCGGTAAATGCCAACTTCTAACTTCGAAACAAAGAGCTGCTTCTCTGCTGCCTCAGCCAGTTTGTCCCCTCCTGGCTCCAGTCTGGGAAAATGACTAGAACTTTCTCGGGAAAAAACAAGAAAACTTTTTTGCACTTTGTCTTTAGGATTTTTATTTTTATTGCCTTTAGCTTTAAAGTTTCTTACAAAAAGGTTTCTGTGTAAACTCCAATTATCCTCTCTTTCTTTTCCCCCAGTTGGTGTTTTGGACATCATGTGTCCTTTACCAGCCAAGTAAACAACTTTGGCTGTGGTATTGGCATCAATTCGTCGTCTTTCTCGGGCATTATACGGTGCTTTGTTTGGGTCTTTTAGGGATGGTTATAAATCCCCTCACAGTTCAGTCCTAGTTTATTCTCCCTGTCTGAGTGCCAGATTTTTTTAAATGTTGGATGGCAGGCAGTTTGAGTTTAGAAGGCCGTAAAATGTGATATTAGACTGTTGTGTCTTTTCTCATTTAGTTAGTCTGTTGGTCTCGCTGCTGCATTAATTACTCAGCATCAGAGCTAAGAGATGGCCTATGATCCGTCTTATTAGACGATATTTCCTCTCAGCGTAATACATTTGGCTGAATCTAACAGACAGGAAGCTTTTGCGACTTAGACAATAATACAATCAATCTTTGAGTGTTTTGTCTCTCTCCAAACCAATAAATAGTGAGGCTTACCCAGAGAGACTGCAGCTTGAAAGCTGATTTGTCTGACTCTCTTTATGATAAGAGGGTCCTCTGAGGGACAAGAGTTCTGAAACTGGATTAGTCTTTTCAGTAACCCTGGACAGAGGATTAAAAAGAAATGACGGACAAAATGAAAAGAGGAAATTAGAAGGATGGGACTTATTTTTAGGGTTAGCTCGAATACTAGAATGTCTTACTTTCTAAGCAGTAATCAAAACAAACAAAATTAGCATGTTAAATTACTTATTATTGGGAAAAATATACAGGGTTTTAATAGGATAGAGCTCAGATGGCATCTTAAACAAAAAAATAATCCCCCCAAAAAATAAATTCAATAAAAATAGGAAGAATCTTGAAGAATTTAAACTAAAGTTAAAACATGTCAGGGTAAAGTTAGTATAAAAAAATCTTTTAGAGGGTTTTAAAAACAGAATAAGAATACTTAGAATGGTCCCTGTGCCACACATAAAATACATTTATAGTAGATGGTGTTAAAGGGCGGCAACCACCGACCAAGCCAGCAAGCCCTGGTACAAAACATTTCTACAAGAAACACTGGGGCTAAGAAGTATTTTAAAAAATGAAACTGAGAATAAGAATAAAATAAAAATTAAATACATAAAATAACAGACAACAATAGAATAAATAAGCAGATAAGATGAACAACAAAAATGAAAAAGGTGGGTCTTGAGCCTCTTTTTAAAAAAAATCTATGGTTCCTGCGGTCCTGAAGTTTTCCGGCAGGCTGTTCCACAGGTGAGGACCGTAATGGCAGAATGAAGCCTCACTTTAAGTTTTGGTCCTCACCTTAGGGACAACTCTCTAAGGGCTGTCCTTAGGGTCCACGAGGGCTAAAACTTTAAAAGTAGATTGCTTAAATAAGAAAGCCCAAGACCATTAAAACATTTATAAACCACTAAAAGGATCTTCAAATTAATCCTGAAACACACGGGATGCCAAAATGGCTGCTTTCAGCTGTACTTTTGTCTCTCTATGACCCAGATTGCTGGCTTCCTGTCCTGCATTAGTCCGAGAGGAGAAACAATTAAAATAAGAATAACATTAGTGGACCTTTTGATTATTGTCTTAATGCAAATAAGGAAAACAAAGTTCAGGAGCGGAACGATCAGATTCTCCTCCATGTTGGTTTTGGACTTCACTCGCTGATTACATCTTCAACCCATCACTGGCCAAAGCTGAGATCCCAATTCTTTGACATGACGCAAAAATCTTCCCCAAAGTTCATATATTTAAACTCGCGTGCAACTGAATTTTTACTGCTTTGCTGCCGCCATACCCCCTTGCCCAAATCGTGTCACAGAACCTCAGATCGCGTCTGTACATTGACTTCACGCTGAAGTGGTTCTCCAATGAGACTGGTTGGAGCCTCCACCTTGATTGAAACTAACACTGAAGCATGAAAGTGTCATAGAAGCTGGACAGCTTACTGTTGAGCTGAAGAAGATGATGATGCTCCACAGCTTCATCTAAAACATCTCCATTTCCAAGGATGGTGAGGAACCATTCAGTGTCTGCTCAGATCCAAGCTTTGATATTTCCATTTATTCTCAAAATAAGAAATAACAATAAGGCTACGTGAGTAAAACAGCAAAGAGACTGTGCCACCACTCTAAAAGCAATGATCTCCACCCCTAATAAAACAAGGTCCAGCTCTGCCCCCCAGTTATACTTGACTTTGAGGCTGGAAAGAAAATGCATTAACATCTGGCTCATGTCATGAAAAGGAAAGGGTATGTTTTTCAGGTTGAGTGGCTATTGAGTTGTCATGGGTTAAAAGTAATTATCTTTCCCATGATGGGACTGTTAAAGCCATCGGGCTGAACTGAAGAATCCAGTCTAATGATGTAACTGAGGAAATTGCTAAATTCTGATTGGCTACCCAGCACCTGCAGTCAGTTAAATTGGTCTTGAAGTCACTAGACTCCTGATGAGATATACAGACTTTGAAACATTTTTGAAGTTAAAGAAAAACGGCATCGGTTTTCATCCATTTGTGTGCTTCAAAAAGGTAAATAATAAGACACTAAAAAGTTCACAAAACACTTGCAGGTCACATTTTTCTGTGTTTATAGAGAAAGACAGAAAAATCAATGTGGAACAGTGCCTCTTTCCACCATTTTTCAGCTGCTTTTCTAAATCTGTGTTTGTGATATTGGGTGTATTGTGTCAGAAAGAGGACAAAGTGCTCAAACCAGTCTGTTTCCAGGGCAAACATCACCCTTCATTTCTCATTCACTCCTTTCTATTTTCAAACTTTGTCATGTTTAAAGGAGTTAAAGGGTCAAAATGTGGTAAAATGTCTTCAGAAGTACTTTGACTCATCAGATTTTGTGGGAAAATTTGTAGGACAACTAGAAGAGAGCTTTAAATCCTTCCAGAGCAGTAATTTACGTCCAAAGAAATCCACAACGGTCTTCAATAAACTAAAAAAAAATAAGTCATAACAGAAATGCATCATTTAAGTATGGAGATAAAAAACTTTGACTTATATTTCTCTCAGCTTTCATGCTCAATCTTCCCCCCTGTGCTGGTGTCCCACAATGCAGTCTGCTTAATCATAGTCTGGCGCTGCGTTATTGTTGTCACCAGGCCCACTTTTTCTTTCGAGGGATAAAACATTTCACCGCATATTACAGCCGCCACAGTTGGAAAGAGCACACTAGAGCAACACAGGAGAACTTTGTTTGTTGAAATTCAACTGACTCAGGCAGCGGTGAGGAGGAGGGGATCCAATTTTATCCTATTTTTGGAAATGTCTATCACGCAGTTATTTAAGGGATCATGCACGTTTTAAATGTACCTGACAACAAAAAAAAGACATCAATTCTCAGTACAGTTTTCACGGATTCGACAAGCTTTTTTTTTGGATTTGAAATAAATACTTATATATTTATATCGCAGCTTTAAGCGCTTCATGGTCACAGTACCTTTCATCCATGCACACATACATTCATACACTGATGGTGCCAACTTCTAACCACCACAAGCAATGTGAGGCTTAGTTTCTTCTGCAAGGACACTTGGACACACGGGCAAGCAGGGCAGGAACTGAACCTGTGACCTCCCAATCAGAGAGTCGACCCCTCTACCTCTGCACCACGATCACCCCCGGGGTAAAAAAAAACAGTTCTAATGAAGGTTTGTTTTTTGACAGCTCAGGTCGAGGGACCTGTCTGGACAATGAGCCCCTAAAACGAGACTTCCTGTACCCAACGATGGCGCCGGGGCAGGTGTACGAAGCGGACGAGCAGTGTCGCTTCCAGTATGGTGCTTCATCACGTCAGTGCAAGTACGGGGTAAGAAACCAGCGTCTGTTGTGTTGCTCTCATTTTCTCATCACATTTACCCAATGGGACAACTGCATTTGAAAAAGCTACAGATATTCTGAGGACTGCCGTTTTATCATGATTTAGAGTGTAGCAAACTGCAGGTATTTGCGTTTTAGCAACAATGAATGTCACATGGATTTCAGACAAATTTGGGCTAAAATGCCATGTCTACAAAAGTTGTGTGAACCCTTTGTCAGATTGCTTTGTCTGAATAAAGGAATTTCAAAAATGTCTCTAGCATTCATGAGGGTTTTCAGTTTCCTAACCTGTATATTTTAAACCAAGCTGCACATTCAGTGTTCTCCATTTAAAGCCAAACAGAAAGTAAAACTGTTGCAGTTCCTCAAACGACCACCGGAGGCCGAATTCAAAAGGGAACAATTTTCAATTGACTTTAATGTTTAAAAAAAAAAACGGTGCCATACATAAAATACATTTATAGTAAATGGTGTTAAAGTTTTTAACTTTTTTTAATTGATGACAATTATGGAGGAAAACTAAAACTGTAATGACCCTGTATTGTAGGCTACCTACAATAATTTCTGTCAAAGTAAAACTCGGATGGTCAAAACAACGTTGTTTTTTTTTGGTTGTAGATGTGGTTCACATGAACTTTGAAGTAACAACAGTTGTGGGGTATTAACAGAATAGTCATTCAAGGATTTTCACATTTTTCTTGTCAAATGACAGTTTCTATTTGAGTGTGTGGAGAAGCTGAAATACGTCTCTGCATTTGTCTCCTTTTTTCATTTTCCTGAAAGAGTCAAAAGACTTAAGTCAACGCTCCCCTCATCTGTTTTATTTCTGAATTATACTGAAGATAGTTTACCCCTCCCTGTCTGAAAATGAGAACACCTTAGCACATGAGGTGATCCAAACAGCAAAGGACAGGGTACAACAACTGCACTATACAATGAGGCGCTGAACGATTTCCCAAAGATTTGATGAACAGTGAAATGATTCTGCTTTGCATTACACAAATATTACAGCACATGATGGAAAAAAAGAAAGTGATTTGTTGAGATCATTGAGTTATTTCACATCACTGAAAGAAATATCTGACAGCAGATTACAACAGGCTTCAAATCACGACTGGTTTTTGGCTAAAAAGCTCATAATTGTGGTTTTAGATCAGCTCGAAAGACGTGTATTTATTAGTTAAAGTGACTCCAGCTCTGATTCAACGCAGGTAGGTTGGTAAGTTTTCACCGTGTTTCATGCAGCCATGTGTGAAAGAGCAGTAATTCATGACAGGACAGATGGAATGACAGGGCTAATTAAACGTGTGAAAGCCTATAGATGTGCCTGTTGGATAGTGGTCTAGGCTTTGGTGAAGGGATTTTAGTGTAACACATGATGAATGTTCAAAATTGGGTAAATGCAAAAGATTCCCAGATATATGTTATAAGATGCTATGGTGTCATTTTGGCATCTTATTATTCAAAATGGCACATCACTTGGTGCATCCTGCAGAAACTCCTCATTATTTCACTAAGTAGTGATGAACATAAACACGCCAGAGCACCAATGTGTTGTCTTTTTATGTCACTCTTGAAATTGTTTAATTTTTTTTTTTTGCAAATATCTTTTTATTGTTTTTAAACGCATGAACAAAGTTAGAAGCATTGAAACAGCATATATTGAACAAAAAACAAAAGAAGAAAGAAAAATAAAATAAAATAAAAAATTAGTACAAGAAGGTAAGTGGAGTTGTCAGGTTTAAATTTTCCTCCTATCCAGGATACTGATCACAAAGTTGGCAATATGTCATAACCTTTTCTTGTTTTGTACATAAACCATTTTTCCCAGTCCTTCAAAAATTTTTCTTCTCTCATTCTTAGTTTGTATGTAAGTCTCTCCATTGTTTGGATTTCTTCCACAATATACATCCATTGCTTGTATGTTGGGGCTTCCGCCTTCTGCCAGTTCTTAGTTATGGCTTTCTTTGCTGCCACAAGAAGAACTTTTACTAAGTTTTGGTCCGTTTTATGTATTGTTCCCTCTAAGTAACCCAGATACATCACAAGACAGGTTCGGGATATCTTATATCTGAGTATTTCACATATAGCAGAGTGGATGGTGTCCCAGAAGGGCTTTATTTTCTCACATTCCCAAAAAATATGTGTCTGATTTGAGTCCTTATCCATGCAAGTTCTCCAACAGAGTTGCTGAGTTTGAATTAGTTTGCCCTTGATTTGTGGTGTTATAAAATATCTTATTTGGTTTTTCCAAGCAAATTCTCGCCATTTTAGTGACTGCGTAGTGGTTTGGTGAACTTTCCACATATCATCCCACATCTCCTCTGAGATTTTTCCTCTCAAATCCTTTTCCCATTTTGCTTTGACATATAGTGTTGACCCCACTTTTGATTCCATAAGGTGCTTATATAGAACAGATATGACCTTGGGAATATTTTCACTGTAGGCCTGTATAAATGTCTTAATTATTGGGTGTATTTTGTGTTCCTCTGTTTTGATTTGCTTTTCATAGTAGTCTCGCATTTGCATATATCTGAATAGGTCCTGATTTATTAGACCATATGTGTCTTTAAGTTCCTGAAATTCTCTCATTTCACCTTTCTTTATCATTGTGCACATGGCCGTAATACCCTTTTCAGCCCATTGTTTGAATCTGTGGTCAAATTGTGCAGGCCTAAATTTGTCATCATATGCTGTCCATTTCAGCAAACTGAGTTCTTTACCTAATTTTAGTTGTTTTATAACATAGTACCAGTTCTCAAGAGTATATATTGTTATTGGATTTAGATCTAAATGTTCTTTAGCATTGGCTGGGATCCCATTTTCCCCCATACATGTTTGAATTGGGAATCTGGATGTAAAAAGTTCTATATCTTTCCATCGGGCAACATATTCTGTATTACACCAGTATACTAAACGATGTATTTGGGCAGCTCTAAAGTATTCTTTTAGATTGGGTAAGGCTCTTCCCCCCTTTATATTGGGTAGTTGTAAAGTGTGATATCGTATTCTTGGTCGTTTTCCTTCCCATATAAATCTTGATATAAGCTTATCCCATTTTTGAAATTGGGATTGTGGGATCTCTACTGGTAAAGCTAGAAAGAGGTAAAGGAGGCGTGGTAGTATATTCATTTTTATAACATTTATTCTTTCACTTAATCCTAGTGTGTATGTGGACCATCTTTCTATGTCTTTTCTGATATTGATATTTGTCCGTTCATAGTTATTCTGATATAGTTTTGCTGGATCTTTAGGTATATTCACCCCCAAGTACTCAAGTGATTTGGCATCCCATTTTATCTTCCATTCCTTTAAACCTTGATTTGCAACGCAATTAAACATGAGTATCTGAGTTTTATTTATATTTATTTTGTATCCTGAGCTTTGACCAAATCTATCAAAAATCTTCATCAAATTACCAAATGATTTGACTGGATCTAATAAATAGACCATAACGTCATCCGCGAACAGGCCTATGATATGTTCCTGTCCACCGATGTCTATTCCTGTTATCCTTGTGTCTTGTCTCACCATTTGGGCTAATGGTTCGATATAAAGGGCAAAGAGTACGGGGCTAAGGCAACAGCCCTGTCTAGTCCCCCTTCCCAGACTGAATCTATTTGTGAGGGAGCCATTAATTTTGATTCTACCTGTTGGTTTGTAGTAAAGAGCACTTATGCATTTAATTGACTTTTCATTGAATCCAAATTTTTCCAATGTTAAATATAGAAATTCCCAATTGACTCTATCAAATGCCTTTTCGGCGTCTAAACTTATTAAGGCAGCTGATAGTTTTTTTTTATGTATCCTGTTTATGATGTGAAGTGTTCTCCTTATATTATCGTGTGTTTGTCTGCCTTTGACGAATCCGGTTTGGTCCTCATCTATTAAGTTTGATATAAATGATTGGAGTCTATTTGAAATTATAGAGGTGTATATTTTATAGTCAACATTTAAGATAGAAATTGGTCTGTAGTTTTGACAATATTCCTTGTCCTTTAATGGCTTAGGAAGTACTGTAATGACTGCCTCCTTCCAGGAGGGTGGAGTTTGTCCACTTGATAAAATCCAATTGAAAGTGGAGTGAAGCAGTGGGATAATTATTTCTTCGAATTCTTTATACCATTCTGATGGAAAGCCATCACTCCCAGGGGCCTTGTTTGATTTCAGTTTGCCAATTGCTTTTTTAACTTCTTCTGTGGAAATTTCTGCTGTCATGAGATCATTTTGTTTCGTTCCTATTGAAGGTAGGTCTAATGAGTCTAGTAAGGTTTGCATCTCCTCTTGTTTTGCAGTCATTGGTTCAGTGTATAAGTCCTCATAATAGTCCCTAAATATATTCTCAATTTCTTCTGGATTATTTTTTAGTTGATTTGTATTGGGTATCTCGTATTTTATTAATGTTTAGTTCTACTTGTCTTTCCCGTATTCGTCGAGCTAACAGCCTTGTGGCTTTGGGGCCTGAGTCATAATAGTTCTGTTGTAAGTATCTTATTCTTGTTTCGGTCTCGTATTGAAGTATGTCATTAATCTTCTTTTTTGTTTCACTGATTAGCTGTCTTGTTGTTTGGTTTGCGTTGTCTTTAAAGGCTTGTTCCATTTCTCTCAGGTCTGAGGTAAGTGTCTCATATTGTTTTACTCTTTCTTTTTTCATCTGACTTCCAATTGCAATAAATCTCCCTCGTATCACTGCTTTTAGTGCATCCCATATAATAGCTGGATTTGATTCCCCATTATTGTTTAATTCAAGATAATTTTGTATATCTATTTTAATTTGTTTGGTCACTGTTTTATTGTTTAAAATTCCTGCGTTTAGCCTCCATAGAGTATTTCTTTGCCTGCCTTTAAGTTTAATTTTTAGATAAATGGCATTGTGGTCTGATACATCAGCTACTCCAATGTTACACCCCATTATTGTGCTCATGTGCTCTTTCTGCATGAAGAAGTAATCAATCCTGGAGTAAACTGAATGAGTTTCCGAGTAGTGGCTGTAATCTTTTTGTAGAGGATGGAGATCTCTCCACACATCAATAAATCCCATTGATTTCCACATATTTTTTACAAATTTTGAGGTTGGTTTCTTATTTCGATTCTTACTGGTTGTGTCTAGGTTATAATCCATAATCACATTTAAATCCCCTCCACAGATACATATACCTTCAGCTTCAATTGCAATAGTGTCAAATAAATGTTTGAAAAATTCTTTAGTACTTTCTGGTGGAGCATAGACATTTACCAGCGTTATTGTTGCCTGGTCAATTACTCCTTTAATTATAATAAATCGCCCTTCTTTATCTTTAACCTCCCTTTTGCATGTAAACTGAACTGTGTTCGCTATCAATATTGCTACTCCTCGTTTCCGTGGATTGGTGTGTGAGCTATAGAAAGCATTCTTGAACCCAAATTTTTTCAATTTTTCGTGTTCTGCATTTGTCAAATGGGTCTCTTGCAGGAAGTTTATATGCTTTTTTTCTTTCTTTAGTTTAGTCATAATTCTGGCCCTTTTGACTGGGTTTCCCAGACCATTTACATTTAGAGACAGGAGATGGTATTCATTTCTTTTAGTATCCATAAATGGTTATTGAGTCTTTTACATTATAATATTGCATTTTTCCAGATGTACCTTCTTCAACCAAAAACCTAACAGGCAAAAGTTTAGAACACATTTTAACTATATACATGAACAGATGCTTCCATGAAGGAGAGTCGACACTAATAGTAGCATTAAGTCGGCTCCCTTCTTGTTTTAAGGGGTAAAACCTCACAAAAAGAGAGGGCCCCTTGCTAGTGATGAGATTCATCCCATACTGGATTACTTTACCCATCCTAGTCCGCACAACAAATTCACATTCCCACATATCCAACATTTCTCGGGTTTAATACCCATCAAGGCAAAGCATATTAACAAGTCATATTCTAATTTAGATGTCAACTATAATTATTTACTTAAGTTTTTTTTTTTTTTCTTTTTTTTTACTCATCCTTCGTTTGTGTTCTTGTGCTGAAATTCCTGGAGCTGTGCGCGTGCTCGTCTGGCTGCTTGTCCTGGTCTCTCTTTCCTGCTCGGTCTCCACTTAGCGATTCCAGTTGACAATAGTTTCTCCGCCTGAGCAAACTCCTTGGGGTGTCCCATCGGGTCTTCCACCTCGTATCCTCTCTTCCTCAGATCGTTGGTCGCGTCATCGGCATCCGCGTAAGTTACAACTCCGCCCGGCCAGTGCACGCGCATTTTATTGAAGGGAGTTTGGAAGCGGATTCCTTCTCTCTTTAACACCTTTTTGATGTTTATGTATGCTTTGCGTTGTTGCAGAATGCTCTCCGCGTAATCATGATCGAAAAAGACCCTTTTCTCTCCATACATGACAATCTTTTTGTCCCACGCTTTTTTGAGAATCAAGTCTTTTACGGTGAATTGTTGAAAGCATATTACAATAGACCGTGGAGGGTGACTTGCCTTTGGCTTTGGAGCTAAAGCTCGATGCGCTCTCTGAATCTGGAGATCCATGTTTAGTGAGAACTCCTCTTTGAGCCATTTCTCAATAAAAGCAGCCATGGAGTTTTCTGTCGCCTCCGCCTCCTCTTTGACACCGTAGATGCGCAGGTTATTCCGTCTTGATCTCGATTCCAGGTCATCCAACTTTTCCTTCATCTTTTTCTGATCTGTCATTAATTCACACAGCACACTATTTGCTTCTCGGCTCCACGCTTCCATCTCCTCCGTCCGCGCCGCAGCTGCGTTGATCTTTTCTTGTTGTTCGTTCATCTCTGTTGATATTTTGGAGAATTTCTGATTGATGTCCTCCCTGAATTCGGATAATTTTTCACTCATTTGAGCCGTGATGTCATCTTTGAATGTTGTGAAGTCAGCCTTCATTTCGCTATGCAAACTCTGGATTTGTTTGCTAATGCTATTTAGGCTGCTCTGAAAGTTAGCCATGTCAGCGTCTGATGCTAGCATGTGTTCCTTCTCGATGTCCTTGTCTTCTTTGCTTTGCGTGGGTGGGTTCTTCTTCTTTTTTGAAAGCCCCCCGCTCATATTCTTGCTTTCTACTCCTTGTACTGTCGTGCTCCTCGAGTTTTTGGCGGAGTTTATTCTTATTTTGGAGTTGGTTAGTGGGAGCTGTCTTTTCACGCCTCCATGTGCTGCAACGGTCACCCGGAAGTCCTGAAATTGTTTAATTTTACATTTTTCCCCGTTAAATGTCAATAATTCTGCAGTGGAAAACCTTGCGGTACTTCATGTACAGCAAAGCAAAGCTGAAGACTGGGTGAATCTTTTTAGTCGAAATCATTTTTTTAGTGTAAAAAAAAAAATAAAAATAAAGTTTCACATTTGTGCACTTGCATGTCCAACTCAGTCTCTTCACTTGTGAGTGACGTACATAAAAACAGTTGATTGTCACTGAGGCGGAGTCACCTGCAGACTGATAAAAGAACCAAGAAGTCAGTTAGTAACATGTAATATGATGAACTTCATAGCAATAATTAGAATCTGTTGGAATTACATTAATTGTGTAAACGGTTGATTTACAGTCATTCAAAGACCATTAACACTGGAGGTAAAGCTCCAGGTTAAAGGGTCAACCTGTCAAACCATTAAGAAAATGTGCTGCTTCTAGGTCATGTCTTAGTTTTTGTTAAACCAATCAGAACACATCTTTGCATGGTTGCAGCAGATGTCAGTTAAATTTAGCAAAATAGCAAAAATTGAAACAATTTACACAAAAAGCTACAATTTTATCCCCTATTTTGGTAATTGTCGAATAGTGTATAGAATAAGATGCAGACCAACACAACAGTAATAATATAGCGTCTAAGCATTGCAGAACCTGTAGGGGGTCCAATAAAGCCTAAAAATTTGATGACTGAGCCCTGGGGGTGTTGTAGACTTTGTATCACAGCATGGGACTGCGTCAGAGGTGGGAAAAGTTATACAGATGTCAGGAGAGGAAGTTGTAATTTAGCAACAATGATACATCCCAGTGACTTGAAAGCTGTCATCACGGACCGAACACCAAAGTGTTTCCCAAAACACGAACGCTGGAGGTACAAGAAACAAGCAACCCATGACGGCTGTATTAACAAACCCTCCTGAACAGCTTTATGCATTAGTATCAGGATGTTTTCAGGTAATATAAATCCGCCGGGTTTCTCTCATCCATGCCAGTTAAGATCCTGACCGACGACCGAGCATGGCGGCAGTGGTGAACGGAGCTGAAAGGCAGCTTGTTGAAACCAGCTGGCAGTGGAGAGTCTATGCAGCCTCAGAAGGGCAGTTTGCTGCCTTATTTATTCTGGATGTGCAGTGGAAGTTTCAGGGCAGTGGTACATTTACTGACCCTGGGGTCCATACATACGTGTGGGACCATAACTCTGTTTCATGGGCCTGTTCTTCTGCTGTAAACGATTGTCTGCAAAAGCCTTTGAAGTTTGGTTTAATGGGCAATCTAATCCAAGGTCATACAGTGCTGTCCTTGTAACACGTTGTCTTCAGGCTCTCATTTATTTGGGGGGCAACCTCACGCTGTCTTCCTTTTCTTCAGCTATTTAAATGAATGATAGGTTGAAGGTATTTGTTAGGTCCACATGTTGTATGTCTATCTAAGACTTGGGAGGCCTTTAGCTCAGGCCTCGACTTTCCTTAAAAGCTGGAGGCAGAATTTGAACAGTCCCATGTGGTGAATGTGAGCAATTGTTAGTCATGCTTTCAATTCAGCTGACTGTTCATTAAAAGATGCATCATGATCCAAAGCATGTGGGGTTTTTGAGGTTGGATGTCTCTTGGGAGTTTTGATGTGGTCCCATTAACTCCTCTCGTCCTCAGAATTGATCTGGAATCATGCAGATTTATAGATAAACTTGTGTTCTTTTTCGTGTAACACCTATTATATTGCACCAAACCTCAAATACTGTTCTGTTTTTGTTTTTCTAATAACCCCAAACTGCATCTGCTGCTTTGATTTATACTGACCAACTTCCTTTTGCCTTTTTTCCTAGGAAGTGTGTAGAGAGCTCTGGTGCCTTAGCAAAAGCAACCGCTGCGTAACCAACAGTATTCCAGCTGCAGAGGGGACTCTGTGCCAGACTGGCAGCATTGAGAAAGGGGTAAGTCAGTAAACTTCCAATACAAATACAGTCTTATTAGCTTATTTTTTTGGCCCCAACATAATCATCCAAATCTACTCACTAGTTTTTTTTTTTCTCTATGCAGTACTTTAATTATCAGTTACAATTCGCTTAAAGATAAACATTCTTTGGAAGAGGTTCAGGGGTTAAAATGACTGTGATTAGAAAGTTTTTAAAATATTTAATTTACGACCTATTTTGTTCTTTTTTTGTTTTGTTTTTTGTCTTCTTTCTAATAATAAGTAGCATGTCTAAAAGCTCTTCCAGTTGTCAGCTGGAATAGAGAAAAATACCTGCTAAAGGGGTTTGATGATCTTCCCAATTTCCCTTAAACATTTGTTATTGTTTTGACTATGCGTTAAAGAGCACGTTTTACAAAAAAATTACCAAAAGCTTTGAATTGTATTGATTTGTTTTGCTATGAACATATTTACTCTGTTAGAACATTGAGTGCAAAGTGTTTTTTTAATTAAATGGTTTTGCTTCATCTTTTTCTATAGAACTATAACCACATAATAATGCAGGGGCTCAATGTAGTGTAATAAAAAAATGTTAAATACTGGTCAGATGTCCTTCCGTCATTAATTTCCAAAAGCATCAAATTATCTTTTTATCATATGAATATATGTTATAAGGAATAAAATACATTTCCGTAGTGTAATAGAAAAAAAAACAATTGTTAAATGTATTCTAAAATATTAAAAACAGTTATTAACTGGGTTTTAAAAATTAAAACTGTTCAAACTAGTACTTGCAGATGTGACTGCCTAATTTCCTCAAATTGATAAGGCTTTGCATACGTAAAAGAACAGTTCACTGTCAAACTCTAAGAAAAAGTTATGTTTGAAGAAATCCAGCCATCCAGATAAAAATTCTAGTGCCTACCGGCACTTTAAGGGTGCTGGTCATGCAATACAGGATTCCCTCACTTCATTGGGGTTCACCTATTGCGGTCTCGCTGTTTTCCTTTCAGTGCAATTTTGCATAATTTTTTTGTTCTTTAGAGCACATTGTGTTCTGCATTCTGATTGACCTTTCTATGGTCTGAGCTTTGAGAGATTAAACAAAAGCGAAAAGTGTGAAAATGTTTATGTATGTCTAGAGCAGGGGTCGGCAACCTTTTTTACTCAAAGAGCCATTTGGGACCGCCCCTAATGAAAAAAAAGCACTCGGAGCCACAACCCGTTTTGACATCATTATATATATTATGCATGTATATATTATTCAAGGGTGCTCATTACGTCGATCGCGATCGATTTTCAAGGACATGAGTGTAGATCACGGTCCAGAAAAGATTTAAAAAAAAAGTACTTCTTTCTTTCCATCGTCATGTTTATTAGTTACATGTTTATTTCAACATTATTGTTTATGTACTGATGATTAAAAACTACACAGTGATTTTACATAAAGATACTTTTGTATTAACAGATGAGGCGTTTTATTACAAAGACAGAAAGCAGCAACCATCGTATTCATGCTCTGCTGTAAACGGTCCAATGCGGGGAGCATCATGGCATATTATGAGGCTTTTGGCGCTGCTGGCTCCGTATTGTTGAACCTTTCGCTGCGCGATGACTTCTCTTTTTCTTTCGTCTTTCCGACCGTGGTCAGAAGCGCAGGGGAGATTTCCTCCAGAGCTGGAGGCAATTCTCCTTCGGGGTTCACTCCCCTGTTCGAACCCTCAACCTTCAGAGCGGATTAAAAATGAGTCCAGAAAAGTTATTCTGGGGACGACGACTACTCTTTATTTAGTGCTCCGTCCTCCGAACACACAATGTATTTCACGCACACACCTCCGCTCTATGCTCACACCCCCATCTCCACCTGCACGCCCCCCCCCCCTTCTTTCTCGTGGCACGCGCGCCGCTCAGCACACACCCGCAACAGTATAAAGGCCTCGCAGCTTCCTTGATGAGCTCATATTTATCGGACTGCAGAGCTTATAGCAGGAGGAGACACGCGGGGCGGCTTTAATAAACACTGGTTGCTGCTCTTCTACCGGGGACGTGATGTGCTGCGGGGAGAAAAAGCCGCTCTGATGACAAGAGTTTGCGCTGAGTGAATTTAAACTCGCGTCTGCAGTGACGTATGTGTCAGAGGATGTCCGATTGGCCATTCTGCATGTCAATCAAGTCCCGTACTTCTGGGTGAGGATTTTGATTGGCTGATGGATTTTCAAGAAGCACTCTCTTCCCCTTCAATCTCCCCCACGTGCCTGAAGATGACCGGTCATCGCGACCGACGCAACGAGCTCCCCTGCTCTGAAACACACATCACTGCACACGCGAGTCCAAAACACCGGCGCAAACTCTCCGTCACCAGAAAGCCGCTCCCCGCTCCGCGCCACGCCAAGCCCCTGGAAGAAAATCACTCCAGACCCGGAGTGTTTATTGAAGCCGCCCCGCGTGTCCTCCTGCAATCAGCTCTGCAGCCCTCGCCCGACAAGCACGAGCCCACCAAGGAAGCTGTTTTTTACGGGCACCAGGCACGGAGCCAGCAGCGCCTTTGAAATGCCATGAAAAATGAACAAACTAAAATAAATTTGAATTTTTATAAAATACTCATTATTTTCCAAAGTCACAGGGAGCCACAATAGAAGGATGAAAGAGCCACATGTGGCTCCGGAGCCACGGGTTGCCGACCCCTGGTCTAGAGGCAATATTGCTTGCCATTTTTGGCTTGGGATTGTGAGGGGCTGTAAGCTAGCGGGAGAGCACGTAGACCAGTGATCTCCAACCCTGTTCCTTATGAGCTGCTGCACTGCTTGTTAATGACTCGTCACCTGGATCAGGTGTGTTCAGTCAATCAGAAACTGGGCTCATTCAATCCAGTGATATATTATGTGCCAAAGCCCAAATTGGAATTGGGAATGTTACGTCTCCCAGCAAGGATTTTATCCTTAGATGGTTTGGTATAGTTTGATATGGATTCTCTGGTGTGAGTACTTAAAAACATTTGCTTGTAGAACTTAGAAATGACGAGTTTATGTCAGAAAACAGCATCACAGCAGAAAAGCTGTTCTGTACGAAACAAAATATCAATTTGAAGCGCTTATCAGCAGCCCATTGAGAGACTGCTATTGTAAAGTCATTATAAATACAATAATCTTAAATATTTTATGTAAGGAAAAAATACAATTTGTAAAGTACATCGTAATGTCAAATGTCATTGCTCTTCCAAGCCTGTAGTGGTTCAGGGCAGCCTACAGTTCATCCATTGAAAGAGTTACCACTCTCCACACAGACACACTGAGGTTCAGGTCTTCAGCCCTTCTGTTGATGCCAGCCAGGTTAGAAGAGACAGTTTAAACACGGATTATAGCTGCCTTTGTAACTGGACGGTGCGAGGTCTAAAAGGGAAGAATGGGAATGTCATGATCTGTCATCCACGATTACTATTAGTTCAGTGGAGCCTTTGAGGACCGGGGTCCATGCACAGGCCCCTGCACAACACTGTAGGGGGGCAGGTTGAGCCAGGGGGGGTTTTAGGGAAGCTTTAGGGGAGCCAATGGTAGGAACGCTTCAAAGGAATATGAATGTCAGCGATTTCTCACCCAGTCTATAATGGAGAGAAGCATTTCCAATAAGAGCAAGAAGAGACATAGACTAAAGGGGGTCAACTGGGGGGTAAAAGGAGATAAAGCCTTTTTTTTACATTATAGGAACTCTTGTTTAGTACAATGTTCTTCAAGATCCCCTTCAGTTCTGCTCCATTTTCTCTCCCCACTGCTAATCTTATTCAGAACACCAATGAGAGAGCTTTACGAAGACGACACAAGTCTGCCGGCGTTCTCACCTCCTCTGTCTTCCTGGGTTATTAACCTACTGACACAGTTGTTGAGGGAAAGTGTCTGATCCCACCCTCTTTTCTCTACATAGAGCTGAAGGGCTTAGGCCAGGGCTGAAAAGACTCCTAAAACACACAGTCATCTCCTAACCTTCACTGTTTAAACTACCTCATACTCCAGCAAAACAGCTACATAATTAGGTTAAAAAAAAAGTCAATTTCAAGTTATTTTGAAACACTAACATTTGAACTTTTTCTATATAATTGCATTCAAAACTTTTAAAGCTTACTCTTAAATTGATGCTTACATTTAGCTTTTTAATCAAAAATAAAACCACCTCTGAGACAGCACATTTACTAGAAGTTAAACTGAAACTGCATTATTCTGCTCTTATGATAGTCTGTCAAACATTGTTCATATTTTAGTTTTGTATTTGTTTGATACTTTAAAGGCTCTACAACACCAATTAAAAGTAGAAATCTCTAAACACAAAAGAGAAAAAACTTTGAATGTACTATGTTCTTTAAATCTTTGCTTAAGTCAAACCAAAATTAGTCGACATAGTTGACGCACTGTTATGGAGTTGCTGGCTTATCAGCAGAATATGTGGAGAACATGGAAGCATCTGGTGTAAATGGAACATTAGCTTAAAAAGACTGAAAACTACATGACCTAAAGCCTTAGTCTTATAGGTGGATATAGGCTGTCTGCAGGTGGAAACTGGGCAAACTTGTGTGGACTGCTCGCTGAGCCTGTAGAGTGAAAATATTCATGCATTCCTTTCTATGGTTAGGCTACGATTGACAGGTCATACCAAACACTAATACAACATTCAAGGGTAAGCAAAAGTGAAGTCGGTGAGACGCAAGCATGTTGTATGTTTTTTCTTCAACGAATCCTGGAACCCTGTGCATAGCGCAAGGAGCCTGTTAGGTCTTTTCAGGTGTAATAAGGTAAATGTGTGCCTCTTACATGCAGTCTAACGGCTTAAAATGAGGAAATTAGACAACCTTTGGACGTCCTAATGGCACTTAGGTATCACATGTACACCCCGTTCATGCATCATTCATGCGCTGTCAGTACTCCCATCTTACCAATGACTAGAGTGTGGCTTAAGGACACTGTGCGCCAGCATTACCAAAACTTCATGAGTGTGCTGCATGAGCCTCAAAGGGGCTGAAAGACCCACCTGGTCTTCTCTTAAGATGTGGCCACTCCTCTACGACCCTCCATGGGCCTGGACAACCCAAAAAACCAGCAGCACCCAAACCCCAGACAGGTTGATATGACTAAGGCTAAGTAAATCTCTTATTTATTAAAACATTTAGGAAACCTGAGCTACAATTACCAATTAAATAGCGTTTTTGAAGAAGGCATTACAAAAATGTATATAATCGGCTCTTTATATTTTAAAGGGAAGCAGAAACGGACAGTAGTATAAAATGTTGTGATTTTGGATTCTGTGTAAGATTGATTACCGAAAAGGCAGGTGCTTGTCAGTGTAACACCACAACAGTTTAGTAGTCTGGTCTTCCTGTAATAAGGGGTTATTTATTCATTTATTTTCATTAGATCAAAGAATTCAGCTCAATAACAACAGATTTCCCCCTCTATATGTGTTTCTGCCCCTCTCTGCACAGTGGTGCTACCAGGGGGAGTGTGTTGCGTTCGGCACCTGGCCTCAGAGTGAGGATGGAGGCTGGGGGCCATGGTCGATGTGGGGGGAGTGCAGCAGGACCTGTGGGGGCGGTGTATCCTCCTCCACCAGGCACTGTGACAGCCCAGCGTAAGTAGGCAAAGTAAGCCACAGCAAGCTGAACACACACATCAAGGTCCTGCATACAAGAGCGTCTTGTGTGCGTTTGTCCGCAAAAGCATTACATATATTTACAGAAACATAAAAGCCCTGAGAGCTCTTCCATTTGTCATGATTTTCTTTTAAATTTCTTTTTCCTTTTCTATTTAAATCACTAATGTGAGACACTTCTGTATAGGAAGTTCTTAGATTTGGCCAGAAAAGATGTGGAAGTTACCTATTTTACCTCACAACATTAAGATTCTGTTTCAAACTATAGTTTTAGTCTATTAGGAGTTTATCTACATTGACCAAAAATATAAACGCAACACTTTTGTTATTGCTCCCATTTTTTATGGTATGAACTCAAAGATGTAAAACTTTTTCTACATACACAAAATAACCAGTTCTCTGAAATATTGTTCACAAATCTGTCTAAATCTGTGATAGTGAGCACTTCTCCTTTGCCAAGACAATCCATCCCACCTCACAGGTGTGCCGTATCAAGATGCTGATTAGACAGCACGATTATTGCACAGGTGTGCCTTAGACTGGCCACAAGAAAAGGCCACTCTGAAATCTTCAGTTGTATCACACAGCACAATGCCACAGATGTCGCAAGTTTTGAGGGAGAGTGCAATTGGCATGCTGATAGCAGGAATGTCCACCAGAGCTGTTGCTAGGGAATTGAATGTCCATTTCTCCACCATAAGCCGTCTCTTAAGGTGTTTCGGAGAATTTGGCAGCACATCCAACCGGCTTCACAACCGCAGACCACATGTAACCACACCAGCCCAAGACCTCCACATCCAGCATGTCTACCTCCAAGATCGTCTGAGACCAGCCACTCGGACAGCTGCTGAAACAATCGGTTTGCATAACCACAGAATTTCTGCTCAAACTGTCAGAAACCGTCTCAGGGAAGCTCATCTGCATGCTCGTCGTCCTCATCGAGGTCTCGACCGTACTCCAGTTCGTCGTCATAACCGACTTGAGTGGGCAAATGCTTACATGCGATGGCATCTGGCACGTTGGAGAGGTGTTCTCTTCACAGATGAATCCGGTTTACACTGTTCAGGGCAGATGGCAGACAGCGTGTGTGGCGTTGTGTGGGTCAGCGGTTTTCTGATGTCAATGTTGTGGCTCGAGTAGCCCATGGTGGTGGTGGGGTTATGGTATGGGCAGGTATATGTTATGGGCGAAGAACACAGGTGCATTTCATTGATGGCATTTTGAATGCACAGAGATACCGTGATGAGATCCTGGGGCCCATTGTTGTGCCGTACATCCAACATCACCTCATATTGCAGCATGATAATGCACGGCCCCATGTTGCAAGGATCTGTACACAATTCTTGGAAGCTGAAAACATCCCAGTTCTTGCATGACCAGCATACTCACCAGATATGTCACCCATTGAGCATGTTTGGGATGCTCTGGATCGGCGTAAACGACAGCGTGTTCCAGTTCCTGCCAATATCCAGCAACTTCGCACAGCCATTGAAGAAGAGTGGACCAACATTCCACAGGCCACAATAGACAACCTGATCAACTCTATGCGAAGGAGATGTGTCGCACTTCATGAGGCAAATGGTGGTCACACCAGATACTGACTGGTTGTCTGAGTCCCCTGACCCCCTCAATAAAACAAAACTGAAGATTTCAGAGTGGCCTTTTCTTGTGGCCAGTCTAAGGCACACCTGTGCAATAATCATGCTGTCTAATCAGCATCTTGATATGGCACACCTGTGAGGTGGGATGGATTGTCTTGGCAAAGGAGAAGTGCTCACTATCACAGATTCAGACAGATTTGTGGACAATATTTCAGAGAACTGGTTATTTTGTGTATGTGGAAAATGTTTCACATCTTTGAGTTCATACCATAAAAAATGGGAGCAATAACAAAAGTGTTGCGTTTATATTTTTGGTCAGTGTATTTTGCCTTTTGCATACTGGTTGTCTTGTCTGATGGCCAAAAGGCTCGATTTTGGTCTCATCAGACCAAAGAATCTTCTTCCACTTGATCATACAGTCTACCAGATGCCCTTTGGCGAACTCTAGGCATGCTCTAATGTGTGTTTTCTTCAACAGTGCCTTTCTTATTGCCACTTTCCCGTAAACCTTTGACCGGTGAAGACCCCGGGCAGCAGTTGCTACATGCACAGTCTCTCCCGTCTCATATCTATAAATATTCAGCTTTTACTGTGAAGTGCTTATCAGAATAGATGACTTGGACTTGCTACAAGACACTTGAGACTTGACTTGGACTTAAAAAGTAGTCCTGTGAGCGACACTAAAATGACTTTGGTTTGCAAGTAAAGACTTTTTAAACCTAAACCCTTTAGACCAAGGGTCCGCAACATGGAGCATGTTAGCCACGGTTTCCATGTTAGCCTTCATGAACAGGCGATTTGAATGAATAAACATCGATGGAAAAAAAAAAAAACTGTTTGCCACGTTGAAATGAAACTGGTAGAAACTGTTACCGGTGAGATGTACGGCGTGTGTCTGCGAATGGAACGTGAGCGCTTGCTTGCTGCACACGTTTATGACTGCACAGCTGGGTTTTTTTTATTTTGGTGATGTTTTTGGCGTCACAGTGGCCGACATTTATGAAGTTATAGGCTCAGTTTTGTTGAATAATAACCCAGCAAGGTCAGATTAACCCCAGACTTTCTTTCTGTTCTGCCAATTGTCAATATGAAATGTGATCAAGTTTTAGATTAACACTACAGCTGATCACCACTTCATTTACTGGGGGTGAGAAGAATAAATAATAACAATGTCCAGTTGTGAAAAATGTATATTACTATAGTTAGCATAAAAACGAAAAAGTCCAAAAAATAATTTTACATGAAATAATAAAAGCACCATCTCTCATAAGATAAGATAAGATAAGATATTCCTTTATTAGTCCCACGATGGGGAAATTTCCTTATTGCGGCAGCAGTACAGGAACAGAGAGCAGTATATAATAGAAAAGACTATGGTAATGGTCATAATGGTCATAATGCAACAAAAGACAAATAAACCAAAATATAGATATATATTCTGTCAATGGTTGTGAAGTTTTTAGAAATATTGATGGTATTTTGTTCTAATGTATCCAATCCTATTGCTGTTGGTATGACAAACCAGAAACGCAGTAGTTTTGTTTTTGTTCTTTGACCTATTTTCCTTGTGCAATATTGTTATGAGCACTTTTTGAGTTAATTTCAAAATCTCTTAAAAAACCTATTTGACCTGCTGTCTGTGAAGTAAATAACATTTCAGATATATTGAAAATGTTTTTTTCTTTGTATTAAAGTTTGCATTATAGTTGGTGATAGCACAGTTGTTAATGAGACAATTTGAATTTGCACCTTATGTCATAAATGTTGCCAACTCCTAATTTAGACTAAAGTGAACAATGTTTGTTTTCTCTTTAAAAAAATCAACACTCAAATGAAAAACTAAATCTTTAAGACTCACATGAGCCTTTCAATGCTCATTAGTCATGTTTAGCACAGACGTTAACAGGTTAAATTAATAACGGGCATACTTTCTTTTTATTTTTTTATTTTTTTAGTAAAAAAAAAAATTCTAATTGGGCTAAGCTGTAGGCTTCAAGAAAATCAAAATAAATAGGCAGACTGAAAGTAGGATGCAAATCTAAAAAAACCTTCTTTTTAAAGTTCCACTAAAGGCAAAACACCTTCAAACACAGTTCAGTTAAGTATTACTGCAACAGTATTACTGAAAATAGAAGCCCCAGAAAAATTATTTCATAGAGAAAACGTTTCAGATATACATCTGTCCTTATTCAGCTCGAGTTAAACTCAGATATGCGGCATGTGCAACAGGTTAGCACACAGCTATCTCCTCATCTAAAGCAAACGCTGGAGGTTTTAAAGCCTCCCATGTGTCTGCCGCAGACAAATCATTGACTAGAGCATCATTGACAGGGAAGCAGACATCTGGGTCTTTATCCTCCTTTCATTCCTTTTTTTTTTTGCAAAGTATCAGACAAACACAACGTGGAAAGACAAAGAAAGAACCAGAATGCATAAAAGAGGAGTTGAAGAAGGCCCTGGCAAAATGTGGACCACCTGTGTACGGTGATCGCAAAGACGAGGGAGGAAATAAAAACACAGACAGATCATCTCTGCAGCACATTCATCACTAAACCTGTTAAAAATGAAATGGAAATAATCTTTGAGGAAAGAAAGGCTAACAGAGGTGAAAAGAAGAAAAAGAGGTGATAAGAAGAAAAAAAGAACCTTGTAGTAGATGTAGCGTGAAGACGAGATGAGTGGAAAAAATGAGAACCGTTCTGAGGTGTGGCTTCCAGATCTGAATGTCATGTCCGACTTAAGAGCGCTTACAGCAGTTTCCTGGATGAATCAAAGAGAAATACTACAGCTATGTGGACACAAGAACACATTACGTGCTCTGGCAGGGACTTTTAGGCTTGTTTAATTTTCCCTGGTAACTACACCTGTGTTCATGTGGGCGGAATTCGTTGCTTCTGTCCATGTAAAATGGGCAAAAATAATAAATAAATACAAAAAAAAACCCTGGAAGATTGGCTAACATAAGTCATTTAACAAGAACTAATGAAGCAGGCTGAAAAAAAAGATGTTTTTTTAACCTGTTATTTTTTGTGTTATCCTTTGAGTTAAGCACTGTACTTAAATAATCTCTGTGACAGTTTCAGACACCTTTGCACCAGTCAGGAGGTATTTGGTTGCTCCATGTGAGTAAGGAGCTCGAACCATCTCAGATTTCAAGGTCTCGAGCCAACATGTTGCAGCTCTTTCCACAGATGTTCTACAGGAATTAAGTCAGGGCTCATAAGGCACCTCAGAACATTCAAATGTTTGGTTCTCAGCCATTCTTGACATTTTCAGGCTGAGACTGTCCGAAGTCAGAGCTCTGTCTACCCCTCTGGTCACCGGTGGGAACCATCTCCAGGGTTCTGAATGCACTTCATCTCCCATCAACCCGAGCACACAGTTTCTGGATGCCACACCCCTGACTTTCATTTGTTATCACTCAGTCTACTTCAGCACTGTACTGAGCCTCACTCAATGCGAAGTATTGCTTGTGCCAAAGTTTTTCTTTAGCAACCAGTGTGGGCTTTTCTTTTTTTTCCCAGAGGGGTATATACTTTACTCCGCCGATCAACACTTGTTTTAGTAAAGAGCCACTGTTCTTTAAATGGATTTGGATTGCATGTTGGAATCTTAACTCATTCAAACCTCTTGTTCCTTGTAGACCATCTGGAGGAGGAAAGTACTGTCTTGGTGAGAGGAAACGTTACAGATCCTGCAACATTGATGTGAGTCCCTCTGTTTCTTTGCACGCCTGTTTTATCCTCTGCTTTTAAAGCGGTGGTTAGACTTAATGTTTGTGTTTAACTTGTAGGCTAAATTGCGCTAGATTGCTATTTATTTATTTTGCTTGGTTAGAAAACTCAAAATGATTACACAAAACACAATTAATTATGAACAAAACCGAATCGTGTAGATTTAATAAATATGTATTTCAATAATTACAAAAATAACAATGTATTGGCTGAAACGAGAGCACCCTCAAGATAAATTACGCTGATACTAGCTTTAAAACAGTCCACCACTAGAACACTACATAAGCTCTTCTGTCATTCACCCATTGAAAAGTACACAAGATAAGATGCCAACAACAAAATGCTAAATTTAAAAGTTTTGTTTAAAGAAATTAGATTCTTTACATCCTCTTGAAACAACATTCTGACCCATCAGTTGACCTCAATCAAACTGCATCATCCTGGTATTCATTGGAGGGTTCTTGTGATAAGTAGCTGTAATGTTGTTTAACATCTTAACAAACATTTATGCTCCACACTAGAGGGCTGCATTGGGATCGGGTCCCGCCGGGTCCCGCGGGACCCAACCCAAATCTCCGCGGGATTGGGCGGTTTGGATTGTGCTGCGGGCGGGAGCGGGCGGCAAAAAATAAACCCCGCGGGATCAGTGCTGGCATGAATATCGGATGAATATAATAGCGGACTACGTTAGGCTGTGCGGCTGTTGGAGTCTTACGTACGAAGCTCCGTGAAGCACCAGGTAGAGATGCCCAATGGCCTCTGTCATCAAACTGTTGTTGGGGGTGTGCAACGCCCGCCTCTTACTAAGAGCGCGCTTCAGGCCGTCTGTCTGCGCGCGCACACACGCACACTTTTAACCAAACAGGATTTGTGAAAATATATTTAATATTTAAGTTGCACATTACACAAGAGAAGAATGCATCAAAAGATGAGGCTGGAGGAGAACATGAATCTCTTTAATAATATCAATACAAATACGTGTTTTTTTCCTGCGGGACGGGGGACGATACAAAATCAATGCATCTCTATTACTGTGCGGGACTAAATTCTCTGTGTTTTGCGGGTGCGGGCGGGAGTGGACATACATATTGCGGGAGTGGGCGGGAGTGTAACGCATACGTTGCGGGAGCGAGCGGGATTGGTCAGAAATTCAGCGGGCGCGGGCGGGAGCGGGATGAAGAAAATAGTCCCGCGCAGGGCTCTACTCCACACTCTAAAATAACACACAACTGATATAGGTGTGAGGGTTAAAGCAAGCCTATGGGGTCTTCCGGTGGACACTCAACAATTTTTTGTTTTTTGAGCCCACAACAAAGAGAGAGCTCCAAAAAGATGTTTGAGCGTCCAAAGAGACAGAGGAGGAAAGCCTTAGTCTCAATTGCTCTTATGGGTGGATACGGGCTGTCAAACCTGTACGTGGACCACACAAAATACCAAGGGCGTAGACTGCTCAGGGAAACCGTAGAGCAAAATGTTGGTGCTTTTTTTTTTCTACAGACATGCAGCAGGCGGGAGGTTGTAGCAAACCTCTTGAGATCTGGCGTCCACATACCAGGACTTTACATAGTGGGTTTTATTATCACTATAGTTAATTCTGGTAACTGGGGGCCTGTGACTAGGAAAT